>JARHVA010004406.1:192500-825000 GCA_037957365.1 Torreya grandis
AATGGTTCTAATATAGGCATACATCCAGGGCGAAAACTATTTGTCATTCTTTTGTCCACTAATTCTACATAATATTTGAATGATATCATCTACATCCTGAACAAAATATGATCTGACAATGTCCTTGGGCAAACTTGAAGGTTGTTCTTCAAGTAATATGTATTCATAATATTAATACACTCTATTATTTTATTCTCCCATTATTTCTTAGTTGTCTCCATTGAAATATCAATCACTTTTGGTGAGGTTGGAATCTTCAAATAGTAGTTAAGATATTGAACATCCAACCTCACAACCACATTTCTAGCAACATCTCTTACCACCCTAGTTAGAGAGTCATAGTACTTAACACATACTAACACAAACTTAGGAAGCCAGGCTAAACTTGGGAAAGCTGTAGCATGAAGAATCTGAATATTGGTCATGGAGTGTAAAAGTGGGGTCTTTACAATGGCCCTTAATCTTTCCAAAAGCTCATTCACAGATACATGCCCCATATTTGTATCACTTATTTCTATCAGCTTTGATGATATGCATGACTCAATATGGTAACCTTTATATTCATACTTCATTTTTGGTTCTTGGAATCTAACCCTCCTTGACTTTTCTTTTCCCTTCTTGCTTGGTTCTGGAATCTCTTTGAGTGATAACTCTAGGGCCTCCTCAATGATCTTGCCTTGTACTCTTACTTCTGTTATCTCTTCCTTTGAACTTCCTGATCCCTCTGATCTAGACATTTACTTTTTTGAACTATAAAAAACCTTGATAAGTGCTTAAAAACACTTGTTGACTGCTCCAACTTATTTAGAAATTTGAGAAATAGGGTTAACTTAGAGCTCTTTAAGTATCTCTAAACAAGTTCTAAGTTTTAAGGAATTGACATCTTTAAAAATTTAAGTAACTTGCTTTTAAGTAGTAGCATCTAAGAACTCTAGGTTGATCTTTGAAAAAGGTAGAAGTTTTAAGTAATTGAAAACCTGATTAAGTAAGTTGGAAGAAACAAGCATGTTCAGGACTTTAAAGGCAAGTAACTCCAGACTTCTCATAGTAAACAACTTTAGGTTTACAAAGGCAAACAACTTTGGGTTCTTTAAAATGGTTGACTTTAGGTTTTTAGAAATGGATTACTTCAGCTTCTCCCAATCACAAGACTTCAAGTTCTCTCAGTTATAAGACTTCAAGTTTTTTTTAATCAAGTTACTTTGGTTCAAAAGCTTGAAGTAAGAAGGTTTCAAGAACCCGAAGTAAGTCCTTTGGGAGTTGGGTTTTTGGTAGGCAGTTACTTGGAAGTAGAAACCCAAAGTAATAAAGATTAAAAAACCTAAAGCAATAATAACTAGTGTTTTGTAGGTTTGATGAGGGTTAAGACTTTGGGTTTTTGATGGGTAGTTACTTGGGATCGAAGGTCCAAAGTTCTTAGGGTTGGGAAACTTGAAGAGCTAAGGGGATTTCAAAACCAAAGTTTGCATGAAGATTTTTGATTTTTCAAGGTTTTAACATGAATAAAATATAATAAGAGATTGAAATTTACAATTTACAATTAAAAACAATAATTTTCACCAATAAATTGAAAGATAAAACAAAACAAAACAACTTTGACAGTCAAAAAACCATGGTGGCACGAGAAAGAGAACACAAGGGATAAAATGACTTAAAAGAAGCAAATAAGGATTTTAAAATGGTCTAGAAATATTTACTTACCTCAAAAGCAAATGGGTCAAGAAAAAAATCACTTAAAATCACTCCAAAGGCTTTAAGTGGCTTGGCTCAGGATTTGTAGGTACGGTTACTCATCTCAACAACTTGGCTGACAGGTGGAAATAAGGTGGAATATCATAAAATTTATATAAATACCAATACATTTATTGCAAGAATGGAAAATCTATGACAGCCCTTACTTCCTTTTTAATCAGGCTCTTTGAACTACTTTACTTATTTTAAGTAATGAAGTAAAGCACTCTCGCAATCTTGATGTGGTCTATAGAGTGTTAGTCGGGTTTCTGAGACTACTTAACTCCTTTTAGTTTTTAAAGTAAAGCAATTCAGGAAACCCAAACTCATCCATGAGGAGTGAATCAAGTTTTCAAGACAACTTAACTTATTTTCAAGTAAAGTAACTTAAAGAACTCGATTTGCACTGCAAATGAGCTAAGTCTCCTTTAGCTTGTTTTATTTACTAGAATGGATGAGTAAAAGGATTTGAGTGATGTTTTTAAGTAAATGCCTTTAATCCTCTATAGTAATTAGGAGCAACTGAGGAAAGAAAACAACAAATGAAAAACAACACTAGTATAACCCAAGTTCTTTATTTAGGAGACTGACGTTAAGCAATACAACTGACACACACAAGGAAAAATTGTAAAAAAAATCAAAAAAAAAGGGTGTTCTCCAAAATCTTTAAGTGTCCAATTTTAGGGACACAAACTGGCTCCAACTAAGGACATCCTTATTTTTATCCTAAATAAAGAAACAAGGGTGAGATCTCAGTATCTGTAGTTTCGCATTCTATTCATTGGATATGGAGTAATTACAAAAACTCAGTCATACAAACTATAAAATAAGTAAAAAAACACAAAGACTAATCAAAACAAAAGAAAATCTAAAAAATATTTATTTATGTACATGCAAGAGTTATCCTATTGCTCAATTCTTTTAGAGCTTCAAGTGTTGCCTATTGAAAGGCAGTAAAAGTGCAACTCCACCTTGATGAGCTAGGAAGAAACTATCTTTCCCAGCAATGCTTTGTATAGTGAGCGGTCCTTTCCACAAAGAATCAAACTTCCCATGTTTTCCTTTTTGTTTATTCTACTTATCCCATAGAAGGACTAGATCTCCCACTTCAAACTGTCTGTCTCTAGTTCCTTTATCAAAGATCTTATTTAGCTTTACTTGATGATTTATTAGCCTATCAGCAACTTGAATATGGACTTCTTACAGTTTAGTGAGAAACATGATTCTCTTGTCTAGTGAGTCTTGATAAGTAACATATTCAATGGCTTTCAACAATTGTAAAGCAAGTAACTCAAGAGTTATTGGAATCTCAGCATTAGTTTCATATAATAACTGAAAAGGTGATATACCTATAGCTTTATTTGAATTAATCTTGTTAGCCCACAGTACATCAAACAACTTCTTATGTCATGTCCTTTGATTGTTGTCTACTAGCTTTCGGATGATATTCATCAAATTCTTGTTGCTTGACTCATCCTATCTATTACCCTTAGGATAATGATTTGAAACATGAACTAAGTTTATTCCATAGGAGTAACAGAATATAGTGAGTTCTATGGAGGAGAAATTAGTTGCATTATCCATAACAATTTTGTAGGGAACACCAAACCTTATAACAATATTTTCCTTGATAAAATCACTCACCACTTTAGAAGTAGCATTTCTCATGGGTATAGCTTTAACCCATTTACTGAAGTAATCAGTAGCTATCAAAATATAGTGATTTCTGACACTGGATGGAGGATTCAATACACTAATAAAATCCATGCCCCATTGTTGAAAAGGCTCATTAATAATTATTGATTTTAGTGGTAAAGCTGGCAGCTTGACTCATCCTACAAAATGCTAACATGCTTGACATTTAGCAACCCATTCTGAAGTCTCTTGAAATAAATTAGGCTAGAAATACCTTGCTCATAAGATTTTATGTGTTGTGACTCTCGTAGAAAAGTGACCTCCACATGCTTTATCATGAAACTCTTTCAACAATTTAGCTTATTGTTATTTATCTACACAACAGAGGAAAACACCATCAATGCCTCTTTTGTATAGACCATTGTACCAAAGGACGTAATCCTTTTACTTTAGCTTGATGGTTCATTTTTCTTTCCATATCAAATTATCTAGCATATCTCCATAAGTCAATTAGTAAGCAATCTTGTTATACCATTCATTATCCAGATCAATAAAAAATACCATGGTTAGTTCTTCCTTTGTTTTATCTTAGATTGAAAGTGTTGTTGTATCTACAACATCAGGTTTTATTTTCATTATCAAATGTCATAGGCCTCTGCCTTTTAATAGTTTTGTGGGTTTGATATCAAGATCAAACTCTTGCACCTTGGGTACCCAAGTGCCTCTGAGTAATCCCAACTCTTGTTGAGTTAGAATTGACTTGACAACAGTGTCTAGGACATATACTATAGTATGAGATGACAAGATATAATACCTGAAAATCTTACATGCCTTGACCACTACAAAGGCATGTTTTTCCATCTATGAGTCTTTCAATTTTGAATTCCTCAATGGTTGACTCATGAAAGCGATAAGAGATTCAACTCCTTCATCATTTTTTTTCATGAGTATAGTTGACATAGTACGCTCTAAAGAGTAATATTAAAAAATAAATTCTTTGCCAAAATATGGAGAAACTAGCATTAGAGCTTCAGTTATTGCTACCTTTGTTCTTTCAAATGCCAATTTTCCTTCAACATTCCATTTAAAGTCTAGTTTCTTTTTCATCATATCTGAGATGTGGTGAGTTAACTCAGCAAAATCAAGAATAAACCTTTTGAGGAAATTTACTTTTCCAAATAAAGAATGTACACCTTTTTTGGATGTAGGCATAAGCAAACTCTGAATAGCCTTTACTTGTTCTGGGTCAATTTTAGTTCCTTTGTTTGATACTATATAACTGAGGAGCTTACCTTTAGTTACAACAAATATGGATTTGTTTGGGTTTAAATAAATCCCATGTCCTCTGCATTGAATCAGGACCTCTTCAAGATCAGCTAAATGATTACCTCTTTGCTTTGAAAAGATCATCACGTCATCTAGGTATACCACAATGCTCTTGTTCTTCAAATGAGCAAACACTAGGTCTATAGCTCACTGAAATGTTGTCTTAGCATTAATTAACCCAAAGGGTATCTTTTGATAAGCAAAAGTCCCCCATGGTGTTGTGAAATCAATTTTGTATTGATCTTCCTCAGCGACTTTTATTTAATTGAATCCAAAAAATCCATCTAGCATAGATAACATTCCTGATCCTGTAACTACCTATAAGATATGATCCATAATAGGCAATGAATGCTTATCCTTCAGAGAGGCTTGATTTAGGTTGCAAAAATCAACACATAAGCGTATCTCCCCATTTTTCTTTCTTACTAGGATAATATTTGTTAACCATTCTAAATGGTGGATTGCATAGATGGTCTTTGCATCAAGGAGTTTTTAAATCTTAGCATGAATCATACCTGAAATAGTTGGTTTATGATGTCATAACTTTTGCTTGAAAGTCTTTATACCTAGCTAAAGTGGAATATAGTGTCTTACTTCATCCAATTGAAAGGACTTGAGATCTTTGTAATACTAGGCAAAGACATCAATATACCTATAAGAAGTTTAGTGAAAGCTTCGTTCTCCTCCTGTGAGTAGCACTTACCAATGTTAACCATTTGGGGCTCTGCATTACTACCTAGGTTGACCTGATCTATTTTTTTGGAAGAAGAATCTCCATATTCTTTCTTTTTCTTCAAAAACTTATCATGCTTATCAAATATCTCGTCTAAGGAAACTAAACCTTTAGGAATCTTATTCCCTTTTAGCTAAATTATGGCTTGATCATGGGAGAGTTTAGATTCAGTGATACCTATTATTGTTTCACGTGGATGTGAACTACTTCCTTCAAAGTATAATCCTTCAAAATTATCCTACTGCTCTAAAAAGGTAGTTATTTGTTTATCATCATTAAAAACTTACCAATGTTCACATTATATGGGACTTTCAGGTGATAAACCATTTCTACTTTATAGTTACCTTCCTTGAAGATTATTGATTATTGCTCTAGCCTAAGCAAAGATGCAGTTATAGCGAGTGAGACAACTCTAGAATTCTGATCTTGAGGTACTGAGTTGATCAAAAAATTAGAGAAATCAAGTGAGGCACTCAAAACTCTATCGTGATAGTGTTTCAATGTATCTTTCTTCACCTAATATTATCCTCTGATCTATCTAGCTATTAACTCAACATCTCCTTATACTCTAAGGATTTTTATTCCTTGCTCTTTTGCTCACTCAAGCCCTAGTAAGAGTGCTTCATATTCAGCTATGTTATTTGTGTTTTCAAATATAAGCTTGTATGAATAGGAAAAAACTTCTCCAGTAGGAAAAATCAAAACTACTCCTACACCTGAACCAAGAAAACTACAACTGCCATCAAATTCCATGATCCATATCTTGTCTTCATCCTCTTCTTTTTTCTCTTTAGTTTCTTTACTTGTTTCAAGGAAGTAAATTCCATGGTCTGATTCTTCAAAGAGAATTTGTGACCTTGGATCTTCAGATTTAGAAACTATGTATTTTGACTTCTTCTCAGGTTTCAGTGTATGATTCATCCCTTTGATTGGGATATGTGCACATGACCAGTCCATCTTCACTTCTCCTAGACCTTTACAAAAATTTCTACTTAGCAACATTCCATATGAGATCAGGATGTCTGCTACTAGGATTGTCATTTTAAGTCTTTTATCTAAGAAGGCTGCTAGGACAGCTTGGGCATCTTTAAAATGTCTAATCAGGGGAACTTGTCTCTCCATTGAGTAGCATTTTCCTATAGACTTAATCAAGGTAAGGCTAAGGGTATTAGCTACCTTGGCTGGCATAACATTATCAAAGGCTACTGAATCCAGAATACAATTGCTCAACTTATACCCGTTAATTAGAAGGGATACATAAAATGATTCTATTCTCTCCGATACGAGGGTGGATGAGGATGAAGCATATACATTGTTATTTTGAGAAGGGGTTGACCTAGGAATAGGTAGAATACCTTTTGAGACATTTGGTGTATTATTTGACCCCTTAATTTGAACATACTTCACTAATCTATTCAGTTGGTCTGGGTAAGACCTTAAATATTCAACTTCTGACATCTAAATTTTAGTTTTCTTTATGTGTTCAATTATGTCAAAAGAAGGGATGGGTGTAGGTAAGAGAGAACTGACTTTAGCTATATGGGCATTTGGCTTATAATTTTGAGAAGGGGAACATAATTTTATTTAGGAACAAAAGAAGAAGGTATAGGACTACCTCTTTTAAAAATGCTTACATCAACACTAGATTGCTCCTTCCCTTTCTCTTATTCCTTCAATGACTTCTCAACAACTTGTTGAGTTTGAGATCTTGTAAACACTACAAAAGATTGACTATGATCTTCATGAAACACTTCTTCATAGTCAGTCTCTAAATCATACTCTAGGTAACAGTTGGAGTCGCTAGTAGGATCTACAAGATCATCTTCATCATTAAGACTTTGATGAATATCCTTAATTAATTGATCTTCTTTGCTCATCTCAGCATGATTTTTGGGAACATATTCAATTGCCAATCTTTGTTGAGGACCAAAAATTCTATTCCTATTTTGATTGTTTAAATTTTGTGCAGGAACATTCCTAGTTGGAGTAGCACGGGTTCCTTGAGTAATCTGTCTTTTAACTTGAAGCAAGTCATTAGCTAGTTTTTGCAACAAGGGATATGTAGTCTGAGGTATGGCTGAAGTAGATGATTCTCCCTTAAATATAGTTTTCTTAATTATCCCAGCCATTATCAAATTATATTCAACCTTAGTAGCTAGATTTTGGGTTGTTGACAAATCAGTTGGTCGTGCTCTCCATAGTTGGTAACTGACTTCTGGAAGTTAGCATTAATGAAGAAACATTTCTTATTATCTACTTTAGATAACATAGCTTGACGGATTTTATAAATTAGTCTATTGAATTTGGCAATAAAATCATGCATGTGTTCATACATATCTTTTTTAAGCTGATTTAATTGTGTAAGTAGTATGTGAGCATCTTCTGCGACTTTAAACCTTTTTTCAAATTGAGCACGCATAGTAGCCCAATTGGTCACAGTGCCTAGTGCTAGATGGTAAAACCATTATGTTGCTAAGTCATGTAATGTTTCAACAAAGAGTCTGATAGAGACATCTTTGTGCTACACCAATTACTCCACATGTCATAAAGAATGCAGCCAAGTGCTCATTTGTATTTTTCTTACCATCACCAATAAATTTAGGAAAATTCTTCCTTGAGCCTTTTGGTAGGTTGTGTAAAGGAGGAGTCAAATTCAATTGACCGATGGTTGGTCCCCATGGGACATAATGTGGTAGCGCCATTCTTCTAGGAGTCAAAAATTGAGAATTGGCTAATAAGATTATTCCAAAGGAATTATGCTGAAGCTAATTCATATGAGGAGTTAGTTGCCTAACAGGTGAGAGACTAGCTCTTTTGGTTCTAGCTTGAACAGGGAAGCTAAAATTGAATTGCTTTTATAACTCAAAGAATTGTTCTACTTGTCCTTGTGCTCTTCTCACTTTGGTGAAAAGTTTATTGGCTAATTCAAAGAGTAAAAAATCTTCTAAGTATCACACTTTTATAACAATTTTGATGGACAAAATCTTAGTCAGTAGTCGACTTAGCATACAACATTTTTTTTTTAAAAAATGAACTGGCAGTGAACTGGGCGTTCAGACTAAGGACGTAAAAAAACATGCAACTGACTCTAAAAAGATGTGTTTTATTTAAAATAGGAATAATTAATCTTAGCTAGGTGTTAAAAATAGACTAGTGCATAACCCAAAGCATGCAATGTTTTTTATCAGCACTTAAAAACTTAGAAACTGGAGGTAACTTTCAAATTTATTTTGGGAGTTAGACACTTGCAATTTGTTCCCCAGTAGAGTCATCAGAAACTGTTGGCTAGATATTTTGCATAGAGTCAAAACTACCTAGGCAGTCATGGGATTAAATCCCCTTCATTTAACAGTGAAGCTCCTATTAGCTTATGTTTATCTACTTCTAGTTACTCTCTATTTAGATTTATTCACAAAATATTCAAATTATGCACAAGTTGATTTGATGTTTATATTACTTTAATCACTTTGTTCATGAACCATAACAGAGAGACTCTGCAACAAGTAAGCAGTTATTTTTTTTAAAAAGTAGTTAAAATATAGGATACATAGAAATAGAAGAATCAACTTGTTACATTTTAGGATGATAAAGAATAACAGAAGTGCATATCATAATAAATAAACTTGTAGAGTTTATTGCATATATGTAAGAAAATAAACATATAGTATGTGATTCTTTTTCCAATAAATATTCAAGAATACTATGAACTCAATTTAGTTTTAAAGATAACTCAAAGATTACCAATTTATCTTTATTGAACTCACAGAATGATTTCCATAGACGTAAAGTTTTCCAAAAAACAATCCTCTTTCTTATTCTTTCTTGGCAAAATTCATACAAAATAATCTTATTATCTCAAACACAAAGTTCTAGATTTGTTAAACCACTTGTATAATTGCAAAAGAAAAATCATCACCATCCCTCTAGCATGCAGGCCTACTCATCTATTTATACAATTTCAAGATAAAAAATTTTAATAGAAATCATCCTCCTCAATGCACATGTGTTGTGTTAAAACTCAAAACCATTGAATAACACCTTCTCCAAATCTCTCCTTTGTGGCATGCAATGATCAATGACATGTAGCACTTTTTGAACTCCTTATTTGGATTGATTACAAACACTTTGCATGCAGCACAAAGTTAGATAAAGTAATTCACTTTTACAAAATGACTCTGAGCAATGGCATTTTAGTCAAGTTACTTAAGACATTGAAATTTACAAAGTAATTTCACATTTACAAGTAAATCATAAAATGATATTACTTTTATATTATAATTACTGAAAACAAGATTATTCTCAGACTGCTTATGAAGAAAGAAGAGAAAATAGAAGAAGAAGAATTTATTCAAGACTCAAACAAAATTAATCTACTACGTGAACTTGACTCCTACATTTTTCTTTGTACTTGATGTGTTGAGATATCATTGATTGGATTGTTGCATCATCTAATTTAGCAATTGATTGTCTTTTTATTTCTAATCTCAGAATCTCTCATTCAATCCTTCTGTAATGAGCTTTAGTTCTTTCAATCCTTAGCCTAAGTCTCTTCAATTATTCCTGACACTCGATCAGCACTTTGATAGATTTAGTTGTGAAAGGAGTCATGGCTTTGCCCATCCTCTACTTGAATTATTCGTCTAACTATTCAATTGTTCTTAAGACATTGTTTGACCATATACCTGTGAGCCCAAAGAGAGAGTCTTCTATGTTAATATTTATACCACATGCATCCTCTTCTAACTTCTTCATTTCTTCTCATATGTCTAGTAGAATGCTTAAACGAAAGGATATGAGATATCCTTCTTGTTTTATCTTCTTTGAAAAAGGGGAAATATGTTCCTCAATCAAAAATTTCTCATCTAAATTCACTATTACCTAAAGACTTTTCATTTTTATTTTTTAATTTAGCTCTTGTTGCTCTAACTTCTGTTATTTTATTCAAAATATCAGCTTGAGCATCCTTAATGAGTGGAAAGAATTTTTATCAACCCATTTATCAATAGCTTTACTCTTATCTCCAGTCTCTTCCACTTTGGTAATCACTTGTTGAGAAATCACTACTTTTGGAAGTAATACTTTTTGATGAGTAGATTTTGCCACTTTGGCAATTATTTGGCACAATTGACCATTTTGTTCCTTCAACTTAGCTTTAGCAGCTTTCTCTTCATCCATCTTCTTAAAGAGAGTGTCAATTAAAGTCTGAGTATCTTGTTTTAACCCTTTAGTAGTAACCTCCCTAAGAGACACCTTTATGATTGCTAGATTCTCTTCATTAACTTCTCCTTTATTATCTCCTTATGGGGGAACTACTATCTCTAAAAATTTATGTCCTAAAGATTCAATTATCAATTTTGAAGTGATTTTTGCTTGCTTGGGTTTCTTTCCCCTTTTATCCAAACTCTTCAATAATTATAAATCTATCTCCTCAAGATTGATCACTTCCTTTGATTTTGGAGTTGTCTACAAAGCTAACCAAGATGAGAATTCTATGTTAGTTGAAGTAATTGAATGAGTAACCATTTGTTGTTGTTCATTTCTGATTGATAGCTCTTATGAAGGAACTTCTTGTGAAGAGAGTCCTTGTGCCAGAGTGTCATCTTGAATTTTATGTGTTGAATCTCTCTCTACCTCTGCTTCTATCTCCTTCCCTTTCTCAATTTATTTTTCTTTTGTAGCCTCAATTTTGTCTCCTCTTGATCTTGTATCTACTTATTATTTTTTTCTTTATCTATCCCTTCATCAACCAACTCTTCAGTAACTTCTTTTTCAAGCTCTGTTGCTTCTTTTTACTTATCCTTCTCTAATATTTCTTCTTGTGATGGGAGCACCTATTAAGTAGTTACATTTTCAGGTTCTTTATCCATATGAGGTGGTTCTTTTGAAGGAGGTGGTGGTTTTATAGCATGTGGAGTAGATGGAAGAGGAGGAGGACTTGCCTCTTTCTAGGTGGACTTCTTGGAAGATTTAGTGGCATAAGCCTTAGGAGGTGGTGTAAAAATTGAAGGGTCTATGGCAAAAGTAGTGGGAGGAGTGAAATTTAGAATGAAATAAGTAACTAGGGTGGAAGAGACAAATGGTGAAGTGGAAACAATTGATTGAGTTGGTTTCTTATCTTTCACTACCGAGAAAATATCATCAACATTCTTCTTTAGCTTCAATTTCTTTAAGGAACCATGGCTACTTTCTCCTTTAACTATCTCCTTTCTTTTCTATCCCACATGGGTGGTCTCACTTATTAATTCCTTCATGCAATACCCCTTGTTAAGAATCTAGTTAGAAGTCATTGCTAAGACATTTGAAGTTCTCTCTGTAATTGTTATATCATGATCATCTCCAAAAATGATTGTTGGAAGTGGAGCACTATCTTCTTGTATTACATGAAATGCATCACTTGTAATAATACCATCATCTTCCATATCCTTGGGAACATAGGCTAAATCAAATGCCCGAATCTGATCCACATTTAATCTATTATTATCCCTTCTTCTTATTTCAAATTAATCCCTGCAATCCATCCAAAAATCTTCAAGTGCAGGGATATGCATATACTTAAGTGAAATAGTACTATGTGCTACTCCTCTACAATCAAAATTTCCCTTGGCATCAAAATGTGTTTGAGTTAAATGGTGATACATTTATTTTTACACATTTCTTGCATTGTAGATAGTGGGGCAATGATAATAGCCAATTACAATAGGAAAATTAATGACTGTCTTGTGATTCTTAGACTGCAAATCATGCAACTCAACTGATTGCTTTCTCATCTCCATAAAGATCCACTTGTCACTTGGATATCTTAGTAGCTTGACAAGTGCTCCTGAGAAACCTCCTACTATGAGATATGAGAAATCAAAAAATTGAATAAAAATATAACCATATAGTGAGATTGCATCCCATGCCTCATCTAATATTCTTCTATGCTTCAAAGATGTCTCCAACTTGTAAATAAGCTCATAGAAGAAATCATCATTTAATACAATGTAATTCTTGTAGTATTCTTCAAGTACTAACTGAGGATAATATTCATAAATTGGTATTGTTGATAGTGTATCATTGGTTCTTAACCTTGAGAAAGCTCCACTGGAGGCTGTTGTATATACAAGATATGAAGTCATCTTGAAATCAAAAGTCTACAATACATTCTTCAATTGTTTATCCATGTTGTCACTGATCATTGTTGTAGAGTCAATCGTAGTATAACTCTGAGTTACGTGAATGGTTCTAATATAGGCATATATCTAGGGCAAAAATCATTTGGTGTTCTTTTGTCTATTGATTCTACATAATAGCTTAATAATATCATCTACCTCCTGAATAAAATCTGATATGATAATGTGCTTGGGGAACCTTAAAGGTTGTTTTATTTTCTTCAAGTAATATGTATTCATAATCTTAAAACACATTATTTTGGTCTCCCATTGTTTCTTAGATATCTCCATTAAAATATCAATCACTTTTGTTGAGGTTAGAATCTTCAAATGGTAGTTAAGATATTGAACATCCAACCTCACAACCATATTTCCAATAGCTCTTACAACCCTAGTCAGAGAGTCATAGTACTTAGCACATGCTAACATAAACTCAAGAAGCTGGGCTAAACTTGGGAAAGTTGTAGCCTGAAGAATCCCACTATTGGTCATGGAGTGTAAAAGTGGGGTCTTTGCAATGGCCCTTGATCTTTCCAAAAGCTCAGTCATAGATATGTGTCCCATATCTATATCACTTATTTCTATCAACTTTGATGATATGCATGACTCAATAGGGTAACCTTTGTATTCATACTTCATTTTTGGTTCTTGGACTATGACCCTCTTTGCCTTTGCTTTGCCCGTCTTACTGGGTTCTAGAATCTCCTCGAGTGCTAACTTTGGGGCCTCCTCAAAGATCTTGTCTTCTACTCCTATTTTTGCTATCTCTTCTTCTGACCTTCTTGATCCCTCTGATCTATACATTTACTCATTTAAACTCTAAAAGGCCTTGACAAGTGCTTAAAAAAACTTGTTAACTCCTCTAACTGATTTAGAAATTTGAGAAGTAGGGTAAATTTATAACTCTTTAAGTATTTCTAAGCAAGTTCCAAGTTTTAAGGAATTGAAATCTTTGAAAACTTAAGTAAATTGATTTTAAGTAGTAGGATCTAACAACTCTAAGGTGGTCTCTGAAAAAGGTAGAAGTCTTAGGCAATTGAAAACTTGATTAAGTAAGTTGGAAGAAACAAGCATGTTCAGGTCTTTAAAGGCAAGTAACTTTAGACTTCTCATAGTGAATAGCTTCAGGTTTACAAAGGCAAACAACTTAAGGTTTTTTAAAATAGATGACTTCAGGTTTTCAAAAATGGATTACTTCAGCTTCTCCCAAGCACGAGACTTTGGGTTCTCTCAGTTATAAGACTTCAGGTTTTTTTAATTGAGTTACTTTAGTTCAAAAGCCCGAAGTAAGAAGGTTTCAAAAACTCGAAGTAAGTCCTTTAGGAGTCAAGTTTCTGGTAGGTAGTTACTTGGAAGTACAAACCTGAAGTAATAAAGATTAAGAAACCCAAAGCAGTCATAACTAGTGTTTTACAGGTTTGACAAGGGTTAATACTTTGAGTTTTTGATGGGTAGTTACTTGGGATCAAAGGTCTGAAGTTCTTAGGGTTGGGAAACCTGAAGAGGTAAGGGGATTTCAAAACCAGGGTTTGCATGAAGATTTTTATTTTTAGGGTTTTAACATGAATA
This sequence comes from Torreya grandis, assembly GCA_037957365.1. Lineage (NCBI taxonomy): Eukaryota > Viridiplantae > Streptophyta > Pinopsida > Cupressales > Taxaceae > Torreya > Torreya grandis. Next base: position 206,646 of record JARHVA010004406.1, read on the forward strand.
AAACATGATAAGATATTGAAATTTTAAATTTATGGTAAAAAAACAATTTTCAACAAAAAATTGAAAGAGAAAACAAAACAAAATAACTTCGATAGTCGAAAAACCATGGCGGCATGAGAAAGAGAGCACAGGAGAAAAAACAACTTGAAAGAAGCAAATAAGGAATTGAAAATGGTCTAGAAATGATTTAAATACCTCAACTACAAATAGATCAAGAAGTAAATCACTTGAAATCACTCTAGAGGCTTTAAGTGGCTTGGCTCAGGATTTGCAAGCATGGTTACTCAATCAATGACTTGGCTAATAGGTGGAAATGAGGTGGAATCTCATAAAATTTATATAAATACCAATGCATTTATTGCAAACATGGCAAATCCATGTCAACCCTTACTTCATTTTTAATCAAGATCTTTGAACTACTTTACTTATTTTAAGTAATGAAGTAAAGCACTCTCATCCCGATGTGGTCTATAGAGTGTTAGTCAGGTTTCCAAGACTACTTAACTCCTTTTAGTATTTAAAGTAAAGCAATTCAGGAAACCCAAATTGGTCCATGAAGAGTGAATCAAGTTTTTGGGATAACTTAACTTATTTTTAAGGATGTAAAGAAACTTAGAGAACCTAATTTGCACTGCAAATGAGCTAAGTCACCTTTAGCTTGTTTCATATGCTGAAATGGATGAGTAAAAGGATTTGAGTGATGTTTTTAAGCAAATGCCTTTAATCCTCTAGAGTAATTGGGAGAAACTGAGGAAAGAAAATAACAAATGAAAAATAACACTAGTAGAACCCAAGTTCTTTATTCAGGAGATTGGCTTCAAGTAGTACAACTGAGACACACAAGGCCAAAATGCAAAAAAATTCAAAAAAAAGGGGGGGTTCCCCAAAATCTTGAAGTGTAAAATTTTGGGGACACCATATATATATATATATATATATATATATATATATATATATATATATATATATATATATATATATATATATATATATATATAATAATACAATATACTATTAGGCATATTATATTATTAATATATTATATATTAACAATACATAAATTATATATATATATATATATATTATAGTATTAATTATTATATATTATTATTATATTAATTAATAGTATATATTAATATATAATTATTTTATAGATATTTAAAGTTTTTAAAGGTCTTTTACCCATAATAAAGCTCGATTCAAAATATCACCCGTTTACCTCAAATGAAAATCCATGAGGGAATGAAAAAAATTGGATAAACTAGTCTAGAGACACCATGGGAAGAAAAAATAGCCCTAAGGAGTACAAAAAAACCTTAGATAACATGAGACCAAGCCAATTTAGGCTAAAAACCAAAAAACAAGTACATGATCGAGCACCACATAAATAAGAATAAGGGAGAAACATAAGGCTTAGGGGGCAAACCCATGACTCTACCCCTGAACTTGAATCAATGACTACCTAGTATCAATAAACCCATAGCTCTTGCATCCTCCATATCCTAGTCATCAATATCATCCACCACATCGGCCACTCAAACACCATCCAAACTCAAATCGCTCAAAACAAAATTAAAGTGTGCACGCATAGCAATAGTAGCAACCCGTCTAGAAGGGGAATCAACACTAGAACCATTCACAAAAGACCTTATAAGGGGTGGCCTCAATTTTCCACCCCCACAAACCCTATGAAATAAATAAACTAAAGCCAGGACCTAAGACAAACATTATATACCAAGATGGCTAAGAGAGAGGGGAGAGGAGCCTACAAAAAAGCCACATCTAATCAAGCCACCATCCTTCCAACTGATGTAGGAGATTGAATTAGACCCTACAAATTATCCCTAAAATATAGAGCCATTCACAACTATTCTTCAATCTCACAAAATATCAAAAGAGGAATTAACCCAAAATTTTACATACTAGAGAGAGGTAGAGAGGTTTAGCTCTTGGATGGGAAACCATCAATGGCCTAATCCACCCAACCCTATATTGTGGCTTAATCAATCTTTCCAACACCTCTTTGACTAAACCCTTGTAATCCACAACCAAGAGGAAATTAAAAATGAAGAGGGAACCCATATCAAAATTCACTTTGACATGGAAGGGGGTCTCAAGGAAAACCATTCTAACAATTTATTTGACTACATCCAAAACTTTGCTTGACTAGATGAAGAACACTTTTTTGATTCTAGCCTCACTCACACTTCCCTTAAATGCCATATCCCTTTTCTCTACTCCAACCTTGATCAAAGGATCATTTATGGCTAGCTTCATAGTGCACTCCATTTGAGACTCAAGCACAACTCCTACGCATGGTTCTAATAGTGAGAGCAAAAGTGAAAGAAATCTCCAAAGGGATCACAACTCATTAAAACCCATTCCAAGCTAATTCATCAGCACGTTTGATAAGCCAAACATCAAGGTAAAGTGTGCCAAGAAATTATTAAAACATAACTGCCACCAAAACCTCATCCATTCAAATCATGATATCGAGAGAGCCTCAAAGATTATGAGAGAGATGGGGGGCTCTGACCAAGCTTCCCATGGATTATTAATTATTATCTCCTTAGCTTGCAATATGGTTTGGTTGGATAATAAATCCATTGTTGAATTAGCCTCTCTATAACAATGATAAGCCTCTTATAAAGATAAAGAGTTAAGGGTATCCTAGGCATGGCCTAGGATATTCTCGATGTGCTAAGAACACACCCTCCTATTCTGCAAGACCTGGATCAGAACCATGGAATCACCTTCAAATATCACATTCTCAATGTTGTATTGGTGAACTAATTCCACCCCCAAAGCAAGGGCTTGAGTCTTAACTTCATTATTGGTCTCGTTGACTAGTTTGAGAGAAACGGCTCGAATGAGGGACCCCACACAATCTATGATAACACATCTTGCCTATATGTGCTAAGATTCCCCCTCACAGCCCTGTCAAAATTGATCTTGAATAAGCATATGGAAGGAGGGATCCAAACTGAATATGGCTTCATCATAGATCTTTTACTATAAATTTTAGACCCATTAATGGGGGAAATTTTAGGAGTGGCCAATTGGCGAGAATCTACATGTCCCAACCAGTTAGGAGCCCATTACACCTTTTAATAGAGGCAGAGCCCACTTCATACATAGACGCTTATACTTTTTGAATGACATATTATAATTACTAGTTTTATCCTCAAAAATTCTTTGATTTCATTCTTTCCATTGGGTCTAAATCAAGATAGCAAGGCTTACCACCCATAGATTAGAAAAGGTGGCATTTGTAAGCCTAATCAGATAAGAAGAAAAAACCAATAGAAGGGAATTCAGATGGGCCCATCTTAGGACCAAATTTGCATACAATCAATTCTAGAATTGAACTATGAAGAGGTAATCAAAAATAAGATGGTTGGCATCCTCCTCAGCAAAGAAATAGAGGAAACAACGAGAATGTCCTTCAATGCCAATTTTTTGCAACCAGTCTAAAGTGAGGATCCTACTTTGGGTGGTCAACCAAGTAAGGCACCTACCTTGGGAAAACCCACATTGTTCTAGCATGTAATCTTAACCTAAACAAAGGAGGATTCCTCGCACTCAATCATTTTATAACCCAAATTGACAGAGTAATTCCAAGACTTAGCTTTGATCCACTAAATGGTATCATCTTTAGAGTTAATAAAGACCTTATTTTTTGAAAAGATGCCCTCTAATACCTCTTTTTAAGATTTCATGAGTTAGACATCCTTCAAGTTATTTCACTTCCATTTAATCGTTCTTTCCTAGGGTGTTGGACCCCAAATTTTGGCTAAGTGTTTTGATATTTTGGCCAAGAACTGGCATGGCATGGAAGGAGCATAGTGTAAAAAATATATGCCATGAAACTTGAATTATACAGAAGAACTATGGTGTGGATCCCATATGACACGTAAGGAAAGAGTGCAGAAGCACCAACATGAGAGGACCTAGTCAAAGGAGAATTAATCATGAAGAACCCAAGAGTATAGGGATCAAAAAAATAGAAGAAGACTTGGGGAGTGTATGGAAAGTAGGAGACGGTTAAGGAGTGATTCTCAAGGGTCACCTAGACCTTATCTATTGGAGTTTTGTACTGTCCTACAAGGAGACAAACACATGGCAGTAAGGATCTAGCATAGAGTGAGTATATAGGGGGTGTGAAGGCCTGGGTCCTTAGGAGGAGTTAGTCAATAGATCTCCATGACTCTTAGTTTGTAGAGAGTTCATTGGCCAATTACTCCTATTATTAAATGTTTTAAATACTTGGTTAGGGATAAACAAGTATATATACCCCTATCGTAAAGCACTGTAGGACAGTTTTTTTGATAACTTTTGTGGAAGCTTAATATATGAATTGTGAATATTATAACCATCCTTGTGTTCATGTTTAGTTAAATGGATAGTTGTATAACTATTCTAGGTTGAGTTGAGCATTTGGTGATTGGAAGTTAGTAGGAAATCTATACAAATATTTTCTTTTTCTAAATTAACAATCTCATAACTTCATGATATTCTTTTGTGAAATTATGGTGGTTGAATGCAATGATACTAGGATTAAAGTAGTTTATCTTTTTCTCTATGTAATATCTAATTAAATATATGTTTAACCAATGAATATAACTAGATAAAGTTACTGTGCAACATAACCTATGGGAATTAGTATCTAGCTATACACTTTGGGTGATCACGCAAGACCATAGTTTTGTGTGAAAGGGCCAATGCGCTAGCTCATTAGGCTATATTTTAGCATTGAAGCACTATTAAGAATAAAAACCCAACATTTTAATTATGTTATTAAGACCCATAGCATTTATTGCTTAGTCATGGAAGATGTTAGAGTGTATCACCCTTGAGAATATTAATCAATAGATTGCTGGGGTTGAAGATAATTTTGCAGTTCCCTACCTTAAACTAGGAGTTTCCACATGACAGTGGGTGGAATAAAAACTCTACAACACACTATATGAAACTTTCTTTGTTGAGATCCCAGTTCATCTGCACACTTATATATCTGCTTATGTTCAAGGATAATCATGAAACCTTGGAAGAAGACAGTCTTAGATGTCAAAATGATAAAGAGCGTTAACACGACTTGGGACACCTTAGACATGAGTTGTTAACATCTGGTGGAAAAGAGTATTGAACAACTAAATTTTGGAGTATGTTGTAACTACTTATTCATGTCCTAAAGAATCCAAGTTTTAGTTCCTCAGAAAACCATGTGGTGGTTATATTCAACATTTTTCATTAGAAATCAAGAGTTATTTATTGATTGTGGACTTAAGATATGCCAATGGAAAGCTAAATCCCTCTTTTCATGAGTCACATATTTGGAAGGGGAGTAGAGAAGAGTTGGTAAAAGATTGTAAGTTCAGAATGGTAGCCAGTCAATCGACATTATGAAAATTGAAGTATGATGAAGCTCGATAGAGGATCATAGGAGTAAGTGGTACAGGAAGAGATCGAGAGAACTCAAGAAGTGTTGTTAGGATCCATATGGAAGTAGAAACACACAAAGAGGACCCCATCACTTTTGAACTATGCCTTATGCCACTGATATCATATGAAAGAGCAACTAGCCAGATGATAGAAACAAAAGAACCAAGTTTGAACCTACTGAGATCCCCAACCATAGTGCGTGCTCATGCTTTTGAATCAAATGACATACATATACATAATTGGGATATATATAGCATGGAAACAGAGATTGAACCTATAAGGGATATTGCAGTTGAGGCAATTGTAACTCATACAGATTTATCATTTTCTTTCCCTCTTCAAGGGAATTTCATGGCTCAATTTGAAATGCCTAGGGGACTTATCATTTAGAGTGGAAAAAATATAGGCCCAACTTTGATTAATCAACCATCTACCACTCCCCATGACATGGGCGTTGTTGCTAAAGGCATTAGACGTAAACTAGGAGGTGGCACAGGAGGGAGTGGTGGACTTCCCCCTCATTGGATAGGATCTGGAGGTCCTCAATAACCACCAGTTCAAGATCCTCAATTGTCAATGGTATATTATGAAATGACACTTCACTTACCTAAATATTGAGGTGTGGAGAATGATGTAGAACACATCCATAAATACAAACTTATTTGGAGAATGTGAGGCATCACCTCTTCTGAGCAAAAATCCACATAGTTCATGACTACCTTTCGGAGTGAGCACATAAATGGTATAGAAAGTTTGACCCTCAACAAGTGGTGGTTGACTATGATCAACTTAAAACAACATTTATTTAAGAGTTTGACATTCTTGAATTTGAAAAACAAAGTACAGTCAAGCTTAAGGACATAAAATAGGAACTTACTAAAAGTGTACAAGAGTATTATGCTAGTTTCAAAACACTATTATCAAAGCTATCATTTGAAATCAATGCTCCTCAGCAAGCAAAGTGGTTTTTAGGAGGTTTGTTACTTCCCTTTCAAATAACATTGTCTCAAAATACATTCACTAGCCTGTACGAAGCTTTGGAAGCCACCCTCTGTGCTGAAGTTGTTGGTAGTATTGATACTAGTATAAGTCCCTTCATGGAAGCCCAAATAGATTCAATGGCATTGCAACTTGAAAAACCAACTATAAACAATGCACATGATACTCTTAGTGGGCTTTGGTGCACTGATTATGAGTCTAAAAGACATACCCAAAGTAACTACCCATAAAAAATATCCACATTGTACTAAAGTAGTCATGTGAAATCTATTATGAAGAGCATGATGTGTGCTCTTGTCCCCTTTTCTAATGAGCTACACACTCAAAGGTGTTTTACTATTGTAAAATATTGGATGCCTACACCCATGACACTAATGATTGTCAACTAATTAGTGATATCTATGAAGCACACATGTGTGATACGTGTCAAACCTCTATGGCCAAAAATTAGGATAATGGTGGCTATCATGGTTGAGGTAGAGGATGAGGATGAGGAGATGGTCATTTCCCACCAAGAACATGTTATAAGTGCAGATCCCTAGACCACTATCAAAGAGATTGTCTAGTTTACCCTACATGTGTTTGTTGTAAAAATGATCATTAGCTAGAGGGGTTTCCTGACTTGTACACAACCATCACTAAGGATAGAAATGAAAAGGGTGTAAGTATGATTCATATAGATAAATCACATTGGTACACGCATTCAACCACCACAATAATTCAACAAGTAAATATCACTATGCATAGTGGAGGACAATCTCAATACACATCCACTCCTATTGAGAAGGTACAACATGAAGAGCCTTAGGCAAAGAAGTATCCTAATGCCTAGAAATAGAAGGATGTGCTCTAGGACATTATGATGCTAGTACAAGAACTTGAAGGAGAAATTTAATTTCTCAAGGACAAAGAATCAATGCAATGTGTTGATATGTAGAGGGTAGTAGAACCTCAAAATATAACACAAGATTATTTTTAAGAGCTTTGCAACTGTATGCTAGATGAAGATTTTATTCCACAACTAAGCATTTGGCTTAATAATCATATACATGTGTCAATTGATGCTCAACCTCCAGTGACTCAGTAGACTAAATATCATTGATTGAATCATGCTCAGTAACAAGATACCCTTATTCCTCTTACACCTCTAGAAGATAAAGAGATATTGGTGAATGCTACCATTGATGGTTGGGTAATTCAGGACATCCTAATTGACACTGGTACTGAAGTCAACATCCTCACCAAGGAAGCATGGTGAAAAATGATTAGTCCAGCACTATAACCTTCACTACACATATTGTTTATGGCCAATAAAACTCATGCTCTACCAATTGGATTCCTCAAGAATGTAATGGTTGGTATACGTGGAGTACCTTTCAACACTGATTTTGAGGTTCTCAAATTAGTAGAGGCCGATGACTTCCTAGCTCTATTGGGGAGACCTTGGTGTTATGAAAACAAAATAGATTTAAGTTTTAAAAAGTTCTACATCAAATTTGAGAATGTTGACCAGTGTGTTGTTATTCCTCTTGATCAAACACATGAGCCCCCATACATCAAACTTTTTAATGTGGAAGAAGATATAAACCACATCTATAATATCACTATTAGAGATGATGAGCAATGTGATACTATTCCTAATGGCATCCTCTGATGGATGGACACTCAGTCCTTTTCTGACACTACAAGTAATGCTTATAATTATTGGGTGCATAATGATTACGGCCTCACTATAAGAGAGTGTAGTGCCATTAGAAGTTAAAAGAACATTTCATATTAGTTTCATAAATGCCATAGATTTGTTAGCCTTATTACTAGACAAGTCATGAGGGGACCAATGATAGATGAAATTTTAGAGATAATTGATGAGGCTTCACACTTTAATGGATAAATGGAAGTCTATGACTTTGTCTAGTGCCTAGAGGAATTTTATCACATTAACACTGATCATATTTGATCCTTAGTTCACCTCTTTGATGATACAATTTCAAGATGGTGGTGAACCCATCATGAGCAACTCCTCCAATGGGATCAAGTATGCTCTACCTTGCATCATTGGTTCTATCATGACAACAAAGTTAGGGGAAAAATCAGCTGTAGCAGAGTACAAGCACCTAAACCCCATATAAAATCCTACGAGAGAGTGTGGAGAGATGAAGAGTCTTATTAGAGTACTTGTGGGTGCATGAATTCTATAGAACTTTATGCACCTGGGTACGAGCATGGTATGTTCATGAAGAGCAACACATGGGTACCTGATTCTAGCATATATTTAAGGAGAACATGAAATCGACACTATATTATTCCTCACCAAAGATGGATTTACGCATCACTCTCCAAGCCATGCATGAATTAATTGTTGGTGATCTGAATCCCATTGAAGATTGCCTAAGAAATATCCATCATGTTCTTGAAAAAAGTCTAATTCTCTTCAATTAACAAATGAAACAATTTACTTCCATTCCATAACCACTCCTTGATCAGGATTGACGTGAATAAATACATCTAGGAAAATAGAAGCTAGTGTTTCAGGTAGAAGAAGGTGAAGGATCCAATCCACTTGACCCTTTGTCAAAACATTTGGATGTTCTTATAGACTATGGCACATGAGTTGTTCATGATACTAGTGTTGATACAAACCACCCCTACTCTGGGCTAATTCAAATTGTCCAGCACAACATCAACACAGAGCAAGAAACAAAAATGGCTACTGTAGGAAATTACTGGACTGATACTGAAATCTCAAAAATATTAGAATTGTTAAAGGAATATTAAGATGTCTTTCCAAGAAGCTATAGTGAGATGAAAGGAGTTCATCCATCCCTAGGAAAGATGCATATTAAAATGGTTGAAGGTACTCGACTAGTCAAGAAAAGGCCATATAGGATGAATCTTAATCTGCAGGTGCACGTAAAAGAAGAAATTGACAATATGATGCACCTTGGAGTAATCATCCCCATTAATGAATCTAAGTGGGTCAATCCCATGGAGATTAATATAAATAAATATGGATGCATCCAAATTTGTATTGATTACTAGGTACTTAATGCATCTTATGTCACAGATCCCTTTCCAACACCTTTCATAGAGGAAATACTTAAAGGTGTATCTGGATGTGAGATATATATGTTCATCGATGGGTTTTTGGGATACCATCTAGTCTAGATCACTGATGAGGACCAACCAAAGATGACATTCACTATTGAATGGGGATCTTTCATGTATATTGTCATGCCTTTTGGGTTGAATAATGCACCAATTGTGTTCTCACAGATAGCTATTGAAGCCTTTAAGGATTTCATTCATAAGTTTCTTCAAGTCTACTTGGATGATTGGATATTCTATGGCTTGGTCAAGGACCATTGCTCTAACCTAAGGCTCATGTTTGAGCACTTCAAAGTCTTACAGATATCACTAAGCTTAAAGAAATGCCTATTTATTATACCTTTTGGTGTTCTCTTAGGACATGTTATTTATAAAGATGGACTTCTGGTAGACTCAATAAAGGTATATGTTACTCTTCACCTCCCAAATCCCAAGTCTCAATATGAGGTTTGTGCCTTCCTAGGCCATACAAGTTATTATAGGAAATTTATCCATGGATATGCAAAGATTACCGCACCTCTAGGGGAACTCTTAAAACATAAAGAACACTTCATATGGACTTGCTCCTGCCAAGAAGCCTTTGAGGGATTAAAGGACAAGTTGGTTACCACTCCAATCCTCTAGTTCCTTGATTGGACAAGACCATTCCACGTCTATGTTGATGTGTCTAGAATGGTAGTTGGTACAATACTTGCATAACCAAGGAAAGGTCACCTTGATCACCCAATCCACTTTGCTAGTAGGAAATTCACCCTAGATGAATGAATTACATAACCACTGAGTGTGAAGCATTATCAATAGTCTATACTCTATAAAAAATTTGATAGTACTTATTGGTAACTCCTTTTGTATTTTATATAGATCATGAGGCCTTAAAGTACCTAGTAAATAAACATGTGCCACATGGATGAATATACCACTAGATAGTGTTATTTCAAGAGTTTCAATTTTCAATCATGGTCAAACCTGGAAAAACCAATTATGGCCCTAACCATCTATCTTGAATTGAGTATGGAGAACCACCTTGTGATATTCAAGATGACGTGCCTAATGTTCAACTCTTTCATGTTACTTATGTATCTGAGGAGTTGGAAGATATTGCAACCTTTTTAACCACTGGCTCAATCCCTGGTTGTCTCACTTCATAGGCCAAGAAACAACTTGTGGTGTGTCGAACCCTTTCAACTCATAGGAGAGGATCTTTACAAGTTTGGCCATGATGAATTTCTTCAGCATTGTGTTATGAAACATGAGTGTTCTGAAATAATTCAAGCAATTCATGAAGGTATTGTAGGAAGATACTATGCTAAAGAGGCTACCACACGTAAGGTTCTACATGATAGATTATGGTGGCCTAATCTTTTCCAAGAGGCTAAGGTATATAATAGGAAGTGTGACATATATCAGTGTGTAGGGAAACCAAACTGACAAGATGCCATACCTCTATGACTGATTCTCTCTTAGGTCCCATTTGAAAATGGACCATTGATTTTGTTGGGCCCATCACTCCAATTGGACAACGAACAGGTTCCCAATATATCATCACCACAAATGACTACCTCACACATTGAGTTAAAGTTGTGCCAATGAGAGATTGTAAGTTGTCATAGCTACACACTACCTTTGGGAGCATATTATAACTTGGTTTAGATGCCCACTAAGTTTCACTAGTGATTATATCACCCATTTCCTAAATGAAACTATTCACATCTTACTATCTGAGTTCATGATTGCACACCATAAAACAACACCATATCACCCTTAAGCCAATGGAACTACTGAGGCCTTCAATAAAATCCTAGGCACTACCCTGCCAAAGATTTGTAATATTGGCCAAACTGATTGGGATAATAGAGTGTCTACAGTATTGTGGGCTTACCAAATAACTTACAAGCACCTAAACAAGAGCACACCATTCAATTTAGTATATGGTAAAGAGGAGGTCTATCTAGTTGAATTTTTGGTACCATATCTTTGTATTATATGTGTAGGGAAATTGGATGAGGATTAAAACTTGAAAACATGCTTAGATAATTTATTACAACTTGATGAAGCCCATTGTCTTGCTCATTGGAGTTAGGATGTGGAAAAGTGTAAACAGAAAGCATGGCATGATCGACACATAAAACACAAAACATTTTCTCTGTGAATGAAGATCTTACTATATGAATCCAAGTTTACATGCCATTTTAGCAAACTTTGGATTCACTAGGATGGTCCATTTGTCATTCATATCATTCGACCTACTAACGCTTATCGATTACAAAGGTTGGATGGCTAGTTCCTTCCTACACATTATAATGGAAGTCAGCTCTAGCCATATTTCACTCATAAGTAGTTAAAATATTATAAATAATAAGGCTTATTCCATTAGTTTAGGACTTCCTATTTTCAATAAACGTGTTTCTTTTATTACACGTAACATTTCTTTAATGTAATTGTGTTTTAATTTTGAACTTGTATTTTTGCGAAGGACTACGACTCAATTTTAGTGTGGGCTAAGAGATATTTGAATTCATGATTAAAGATAGGTACATAAGTTACTTAGGGTACATAAATAACTTAAGGCCCTTCTCCACCTCTACCTTTTTTGCCTAAAGTTCCACCGCCACAAGTCCCTCCACCCCTACCTTCTCCTCCAGACATTCATCCAACTCTGCCTTCACCTCCCAGCATATCTTCATAGGCATCCATCATGAACATTTCATTAGGGGTTATACCACAATAGGCCATAGAGTAAGAGCCTAAACAAGAAGTCCCTACAATTTATAAGGAAGAATCAAACTTTGATTCTGAAAAGATACCCTCTCTGGTGTGCGAAGAGGAGGCCACCTTCAAAGACTTGCCATTGGGAATTAGAGGTGAATATGGTGAAGAGGAAGATGGTGAAGAGTATGAAAGGAGTGAGATGGCTATTGGTAATACTTCATTAGATACCAAATTCAATTTCAAGATCTTGGAGTGTAACCCAAATAAAGGGAAGGAGCCAGTCGGGTCAACAAAAGAGCCTACCATTGATGCATCTACCAATTTACGTGATCGATATCAATCAAGCATCCCTAATAGGATGTTGTACCTATAGTTTCACTTCCTTCCATAAGATGCAATCGTGGAAACAAGGAAGCAGGGGTACTTGTTATTGGACATGTACATTGAGGAGCGTCACTTTGAGATCCCTCAAGATAACTCTCTTTTTCAAGTTTTGATGCTCCTGTGTTGTTGAAACCATTGTGGGTTAATCCTAAAAAGATCACCCCTCTACAAGCCAGTATGACATTCTTAAATATGGCTTTAGAAGTCATGCACCAGAACATACTATTTGACTATGATGCATGTGACACTAAGATGAAACATGCCTAGGTTGTGGGTATGTATGAGAAAGAAGTTGGCACTAAGAAGGTGCTCAATGAGGAAGTGGCTACTTTAAAACAACAAGTAAAGGAGGCCACAAAGGTGAAAGTTAAAACATTAAATTTATGCAAGATGATTTTAAGTCAAGAATCAACACTGGTGGATGGCATGCCTCTCGATGGGGATGTCATAGATAAACTAGAAATCTTGGTGAACCTCTTTTTGAAACACTGCAAGGAGCAACCTGCATCGAGGAATGAGGGATTGATCATAGCAAAGAAATTAACTAAGGCAACTAAAGTATACAAGTGCACCCTCAAAAGAGTTGGGGAAGTCATCTACATCTTGGATGGGATTTTTAAATGGTTAACACGCTCAAATAAGATCTTGGATGCTCAGTTCTAAGTAGAAGAAGCCTAGAGGTATTAAATGGCTAATGTTGCCTTCTTAATAAGGGATTACATCAAGTGCGTAAAGGCATTCAAAGATGTGGAAATGATGGAGGAAAATATCAATACACATCGATAGTAATTGAATGTTAGTTTTGCAGCCCTTCAAGGACAAGTTATCAAAGAAAACTCAAATTAGAAGATGTCCAGAAGGATATTAGCACATCCCTGGATGATTTGGTCAAGAAGGCCAATGAGAATTCAAATCAACCTGAGGAAATGAAGAAGTCTAAGGAGGCCATTAGGGTTATAACTGCTAAGTTGCTCAACATATTATCACATTAGGACAATGTGAAGAAGCAAATCAAGTAGATGAGGCTTGAATTTTTGGTAGAGGCCATCAGTGAGACTTAGTTTGGGATGGACTAAGAGCGTAGTGTGGGGTGATGTTAGACCCCAAATTTTAGCTAAGTATTTTGATATTTTGGTGAAGAACCAGCATATCATGGAAGGAGCATAACACATCAAGTTTATGGCATGGAACTCAAATGATGTAGAAGCACCATGGTATGGAATGTGTAGGTTGCATAAGGAAAAGGGTACAAAAACACTAGTGGAAGAGGACCTAGTCAAAGGATAATTAAGCATGAGGAACTTGAAAGCATAGGGCTCAGAACAATAGCAAAAGACTTGGAGAGTGCATGGAAAGTGGGAGACTGTTAAAGAGTGATTCTCAAGGGTCACCTAGACCTTATCTATCAGAGTTTTGTACCGACCAGCAAGGAGACAAACACATAGCAGCAAGGATCTAGCATAGAGTGAGTATATAGGGGAAACGAAGGCTTAGATCCTTAGGAGGAGTTAGTTAATAGACAGTCATGATTCTCAGTTTATAGAGAGTTCATTGGCCAATTACTCTTGTTATTAAATGTTGTAAATACTTGATCAGGGATAAACAAGTATACATACCCCTATTGTAAAGCACTATGAGAGGGCTTGTTGGATAACTTTTGTAGAAACTTAATATATAAATTGTTAATGTTATAACCATGCTTGTGTTCATGTTTATTTAAATGGATAGTTGTGTAACTATGCTAGGTTGAGTTGAGCATTTGGTGATTGGAAGTTAGTATGAAATCTATACAAATCTTTTCTTTTTCTAAATAACAATCTCAGAACTTCATGACACTTTTTTGCATGATTATAGTGGTTAAATGCAATGATACTAAGATTAAAGTAGTTTATCTTTTTCTCTATGTAATATCTAATTAAATATATGTTTAACCCAAAGAATATAACTAGATAATGTTACTGTGCAACATAACCTGTAGGAACCAATCTATAGCTATGTGCTTCAGGTGAGCATGCAAGACCACAGTCTTGTGTGAAAAGGCTAACACACTAGCTCATCGGGCTACATTTTAGCATCGAAGAACTATTAATAATAAAAACCCAACATAGGGGCAAGATTCCACTTAGTCACAAACCCTACATCCCCAAGTAGAAATTAAAAAAAACTTTGCTTCCTCTAGGCCCTGCACCTCCTAGATCGGCTTGTGCCCATTCTAGGAGTCCTCTAAGAAATCTAACTTTCACCCATGGTTGAAAGTTCAAGAAACATGATCTTTGATAATATGCTGACACTTGAGAATGAAGTTCCACACATGCAATCCCTTGGGAGTGTTATGAATGGAAATAATGTTGATATTCTCATTCTCCCCATAGTACTTATACTGTAGTAGTTTATTCCAAAGAGCTTGAGATTGAGAGACCATGCCCCAAACCAACTTAACCCCTAGAGCAAGATTTTGGTAAGATAACTTCTTGATCCCAACCCCTCCACTAGATTGAGGGAGGAAAATCTTATCCCATTTCAGTAATGGGACTTTATTTTTCTCCATCGATCCTTGCCAAAGGAAGTCCTTCATAATATATTTAATCTCCTTGATCATAGAGGTTGGAGGATTCATGACCGACATGATGTAGATTGAGAGGGCACTAAGAATTTATTTGATGAGTGTAATTTTTACTATAAAGGATAGCCACTTTCTTTTCCAATCCTCCAGTCTGGTTCAGAAGAACTTGATCAGTGAGTCCAAAAACCCTATTTTACCAGTACCCCTAAATAAGGGAACTCCCAAATATTTTGCCAATAATGAGCCAATTTTAAAATTGAGGATGTTTGTAATGCTCCTTTGAGAGTGAATATAAACATTCAAAAAGTAGGCCTCAAACTTGGTATCATTGATCATCTACCCAGAGGAAGCCTCATAATTAAGCAGATTATGTTTATAGGAGTGAGCCTCCAGAACGAAAGTAGTGCTAAAAATAATTGTCATTCATGAACTACTAATGAATAAAATAATCTAAACTATTAGTAACTTTGAGGCTAATTTACTTCGCTTCATTCATGGCCCCCAAAATTGACCGACCTAGGGATTATATCATCAAAATGAAGAGGAAAGGGGATAAATGGTCCCATTTGGCACAACCCCCTAGATGATTCAAAGAACCTAGAGGGTTCCCCTTTCACCAAAATTGAAGACCTTGAGTTAGTAATACAACTAAAGACCTAATTGTACCATCTAATGTTAAACCAAAATTGACTAGAACTTTGAGTAGAAATATAAAAATTACCCGATCATAAGCTTTACTTATATATAGCTTCAAAATCATTACAACCTTGTGATTACTCAAAAGGGAATGAACAATTTCATGAGTGATAATTATCCCTTCTTGAATTTGTTTGTCTGGCACAAATCCCCCTTATGCTTTTGAAATTAGGAGATCCAAGATTGGTTTGAGGCAAAAAGAGATGTCTTTAGATATGATTTTATAAATAGTGTTGTAGAGGGAGATGGGATGATAATCACTAAAAAGGGATTGAGTCTCTCATCTAGGCACCAAGGAGATAATGGTGTGATTAATTTCTGGATCCACTTTTTGTTTAGACTTAGACTCATTCCCTAGACTGACCACTTCCTCTCCCACAATATCCTAGAAGATCTAAAAAAGGTATAAAAAAACCCATCAGGCCTCAGGGCTTTATCCCTGCCCATCAAAAATACCACCGACCTGGTTTCTTCCAAGGAGAAGGGTGCCATCAATTTTTCATTTAGCTGAGTAGTCACAAGTTATGTATAAACTTAGGACTATCAGCCCAAGCCCCTAAGGGATAAGCCTCTGAGTAACAAAGTAACTCCTAAAAAAAATACATAACCTCCTTTTTTATTGTAGAATTAGTCTCAAACAACACACTTTTAAGCACAAAATATACTGAGAGGGGGTAGATGAATCAATATATTATAATTTTTTTACTCAATCTAATTTATTTTCTTTAACCACTCAATCATACATTCAAGATATGCAATAAAATTGAAATAATAATTTGCACCACATAAGAGAGAGAGAGAGAGAGAGACCAAATTTTTATGTGGAAACCCAAAGTGGAAAAAACCATGAAAAACAATCTCAATTATATGAATGAGAACCAACTCAAAATACAAAGTTTACAAGCACCAACTTGCAGGAACACCAACCCCTTTGCCGAGCACCAACACAACAAATATTTGTGAGCACCAACCCATAGGAGTACCAACCCCTTACAAATATTCATGAGCACCAACCCATAGGAGCACCAACCCCTCTTGTGCATAAAACACAACTATCTCTCAATGTTGCTTACTCAACAAATGATAGAAATATACAATATCTCTTGCTTTTTTCTCTTCAAAAATAAATACAAACCATTCACTCTCTTGCATATTACAAATGGATTCTCAAGCCTTTATTTACAGCTTTCCAAATGACCTTTGGCATTCACCCTTTGTGACCCTTCAATCCTCATGGAAAATGGTGCCAAACTTGCATGACCCTTCGTATCCTTGCATCTAAAAAGTCATATGGTGACCCTTCATAAGCAAAAGCATCCTTTCCTCTTTTGGCTTTATCTTGGTGACTTTTCGTATTCCTTAAAGTGTCCCTTCATGGAAAAATGCAGCATACCTCTTTTGTCTTCACACGGTGACTCTTGGAATTCCTCAAGATGACTCTTCATGAGAAAATGCATCTCATTCCTCTTTCGTCTTTTACCCTGTGACTCGTTGACTTCTCTATGGGCCTTCTTTTGACTTATAAGCAACCAAAAATATATTCATTAATATTAAATAAATATTAACACGTATTAGCCAAGATATGAATATTAGAAACACCATTAAATGCAATGGGGCCTATATTACCAATAATGCTAGACCTTTGACATTAATGACAATATTTCCAATAATCATCCCCTTTGTCATTGATGGCAACCTCAAACTGAAACTACCACATCTTGAAACCTATACATACTGTCATCTAAAAAACATACAGTAACTCCCCCTTACTGTAGCAACTTGTACCTATTCCTTGTACCTATTTATGCACTTGTACCTATACCTATACCTATTATTCTCCCCCTTTGACATCAATGGCAAAGGGCCTACCTGGAGCTAATACTTAGCTCCCCCTCAACTGATGTTGAACCTCAATGGCAGGAAGTAAAAAAAATTACTCACAACTTCTCTCATAGATACTCAAATGTGTCTTTTAGTAGTGCCTTTGTGAAAATATCTGCAATCTGCTATATAGTATTGATATACTCCATCTTAACCTATTGATCTGTAACCTGCTATCTCAAAAAGTGATATCTAATGGGAATATGTTTTGTTCTTGAATGCATCATTGGATTCTTTGAAATATTTATATCACTTGTATTATCACAAAAAATAGAAATAGGTTCATCATACTTTACCTTGATATCTTCCAAAGTTTGCTTCATCTAAAGCACTTGAGTACAACACAATATTATTGCAATATATTATGCTTCAGCGATAGAAAGTGATACTAAATTTTGCTTCTTACTTAGGCATGATACTAAGCTATCACCAAGAAATAAAGCTCCTCCACTTGTACTCTTTCTATCATCCAAGCACCCTGCCCAATCTGAATCTATATAAGCAACCAAAGTGAAATCTCTACATGTGGGATACCATAATCTAGAATCTAATGTCCCCTTGATATATCTAAATATTCTCTTCACCAACTAAACATGACTATCTTTTGAAGATGACTGATATCTTGTAGCCATACCTACTGCATGCATGATGTCTAACCTCGATGCTCTCAAATATAAAAGACTACCAATCATAGATCTATACAAAGATTAATCTATAACAGGTGAATCTTCATCCTTGCTCACCTTATTTGCTATACACATTAGTGTGACAACTGGTGCATAATCTTCAAAACCAAATTTATTCAACATTTCCTTGGCATATTTACTTTGAGATATACATTTTTTTTAATCTAACTAAAATATTTGCAATCCTAAGAAAAATGACAATTCTCCAAGCATCGACATCTCAAATTATTTTTGCATATTATCAGAAAATTCTTTAGTCATCTTTTCAATATTTTCTCTAAAAATGATATCATCAACATATACCACAACAATAAATTGATGCTCACCTTTTGTTTTGATGTAGAGATTACTATCAACAAATCCTCTCTTGAAATCTTGATCTTGCAGGTACTTATCAAGTTTTGCATACTAAGCTCTGGGAGCTTGTTTCAATCCATACAATGCTTTTTTTAATCTGCATACATGGCTACTAATATTTGAGAGAATAAATCCCTCAAGATGCTCAATGTAGACCTCTTCTTCTAGATTTATGTTCAAGAAGGCAGATTTGACATCCATCTGAAACACTTTGAAATTTTTAAACACTGCATATGCAAGAAACATTCTAATAGCCTCTAACCTTGCCATTGGTGTAAAAGTTTCTTCAAAATCTATTCCCTCAATCTAAGCATATCCTTTACATACTAATCTTGTTTTATTTCTGGTCACTTCTCTATTTTCATTCAACTTATTTTTATAAACCCATTTACTTCCTATCACATTGTGATCTTTTGGTCTAGGCACTAATTCCCAAGTATCATTCTTTTATATCTAATTTAATTCTTCATCCATAGCCTTAACCCAATTCTTATCATGTCTAGCTTCAGAAAAAGTTCTAGGCTGAATTTTGGATAACAAAGAGAAATTAACTTGCTTAGATTCACTTACCATCATTCTTCTGGTGTGAATTCCTTCATTTATGTCTCTGATGACGTCACTTTCATTATGATTTCTCCGAACATATTTAGATGGAGTTTTGGTGCCCTTTTTTTCCTTCTTCTCATCTTTATCTAATTCTTCAAAACCTTTCTCTTCAATGATTTTAGGAATATCTACTGGATCACTGATTCTTTGTGTTCCATCTTCTTCTATCCTAACACTTGCACAAATTTTTCATCGATTCTCTTTAAGAAACATCTACTGCTAAAAAATCTAAAATAATCAACTATTATTGGTTTGTCTTTACATAACTCATAAGAAGTCTTGTCACTATTGACTCTCAATAATGCTCTATTCTGAATATGCACTATTATAGCAACTGTCTCTCTCTAATATTTATCTGCTATCTTGGATTCATTTAGCATTATCCTCACCATCTCCTGAACTATTCTATTTTCAATTACTCCATTTTGTTGTGGAGTTTTGGCTGCTAAATAATGTCTTTTTATTCCATGGTCTTCACAAAACTCAATAAATTTATCTAACATGAATTCTCCTCCTCAATCTGATCCTAAACACTTAATCTTTAAATTGGTTTCATTCTCAAATAATGCTTTGAATGCTTTGAAATGTCTAAAAGCTTCTGATTTTTTCTTTAAAAACATTATCCAAGTCATATGTGAAAAATCATCAATAAGCAACTTAAAATATTTCTCACCTTGAGTACTTTGAGTTCTCATAGGTCTACACAAATCAATGTGAACAAGCTCTAGCATCTGAGTAGTCGAGTATTCTTTTGTTTTGAATCGCCTTTTAGCCTACTTCCCATGCTGACAAGGTTCACAAAGCATGTCAGATGGCTTTGTAATCTTTGGAAGATTTTTCACTACTTGCTTCTTGTTGATGTTGACAAAATTGTCAAAATTTATGCACCCCATTCTCTTGTGCCATAGCCAACTTTCTTCGATCTGGCTCAAACAACATCTTTGACCTTTGATGTCTGATAGTATATATAAATTATTGCCTATTCTCTAAGCATCTGCAACCAACATATCTGAATCTTTTCTTCTAATTTTAAAACCTTCTACATAAAATTTTAGTGTGTGCCCCTGATCACACATTTGACTTACACTCAAAAGATTATGCTTAAGACCTTTTACATACAAAACATTTTCAATTTTAGTTCTACCATTATCCAAACTTAGTGTACCTTTTTTAGCAATTTTTGCAATAGTATTGCCTCCAAATTTCATTATGCCACCATTGATCTTCTTCAAGGTTATGAACTTGATCTTGTCTCTTGTCATGTGCCTCGAACATCCACTATACATGAACCATGGCTTTTCTTCATTTCTTGCATGCAAAGCAGTCTGCACTAACATAGATTTTTTAGGTTGTTTCTTTTGCCATGAACTTGTCTAAAATTTTCTCTTGATGAATGGAGCCTTAAAAATCTGGTCCTTCTTGACTGACTTGAACACGCTTCTATAGTACCAAGCTATGTATTTGAAGTTGTTGCACTTGTAACATATTATGGCCTCTTTATTAAATCCTGATAGAGGAGTAAAAGAGTTGTGGCTTCTACTTGATTCTATATGAATTTCCTTCTTATTTCTGAAATTGTTAGCCCTTTTTTAACATTTTAATTTTTTATGAACATATCTATTACAATAAAAATAGTAACCATGAAAATAGGACCTATTTGTGTATCTCTGACCTGATTGCCTTTTGTAGCTTTGTTCCCTCCAACCTTCTTTGTTTGAGATGTCTTCTATATTCTTAACTTCTTTTTTTATTTCTTCTTTTGTAAGAGCTTCAGCATAGCTCTTTCATTTTTCTTTGTCTGTGAAAGTAGTGACCTCTTCTTTCTCTTTTTCAAATCCAATACTTGTCTTATCTGATATTGATCTTTGATTTTATAATATCTTATTCAACATCTTAGTTCTATTCTCAAATTTTGAATCATTCGTTGCTCTATCACTAATTGCTTTATTTATTTTCTCAAGATCTACTTTTAAAGAAGTAATTTCAATAACATATCTTTCACATTTTTTACTTACTATTTTCAATTGTGTTGTTAGATCTTCTTCAATCTTCTTGACTTCTTCAAAGTGTGTTTGTAGATCTTCAATTATTTCCTTTGACTCTTTTTCATTTTTCTCAATTTGGAGATTTAATCTTTGATTCTTCTTTTCAAGAGCTTTTAACTCTATTAAGGCACAAATGAGTTCTCCTTCAAAATTCACTTTGGCTTCATCTTGTTCTTCTTTTTGATCATCTATATTTTTACTTGCAGAGGCATCTTCATGTATGGCCATGAATAGAATCTCTTCTTCTTCTGAGTCACTGACTCCACTATCTTCAAGTGAGCTAGGATCTTTAGAATACAAACTCTTTTTCTTGAATCCCTTATTGAATTTAACTTTGAAATTCTTTTTATATGTAGACTTTCCTTCTTCATTATCATCATTACCCTTATTTGGGCATTTAGCTACAAAATGTCTAATTTTTCCACAATTAAAACATTTAAAAGGTAATTTTCTTTGATATTTACCTGTGCCCTTTTTCAACTTGCAAATGAATAGAGCTTCATTGTCATCTTCATCATCGCTAGAATTATCACTTAATTCTTGAATTTTAGCTTTCTTTTTCTTTGATGTCTTGAAAGCAACTTCTCTTTTTAAGGGTTTATCTTGTTCAGTTTGCATCTCATATGCCATAAGAATACAATGAAGCTCATCCATCTTTAGCTTGACTAGATTCTTCATTTCTTCAAATACCGAAACTTTTGCATTATATCTCAATGGTAGAGATCTCAAAACTTTTTGAATCACAAGTGATTCTTCTAAGCTTTTTCCAATACCTTAAATATGATTAACTATTTGATCAACCCATAAAAGATAACTTGCTATGTTTCTTTTTCTTCCATCTTCAAACTCTCAAACTGTCTTCTAAAAGTTTGAAGCTTAGCTTGTTGAACCTTTCCATCACCTTTGTAAATATTCTCAAGTTTTACCCAAGTTTCATGAGCAGATTTACATTACATAACTTTAACTAATTCTGATTCACATAAAATCACATAAGATAGTATTTACAGCGTTAGCATTATTTTCACTTACCTTCTTTTCTACCAGAGTAGTTACAAGTATCTGTGGCTCTTCATATTCCTCCACCACTGTTTTCCATATGTTGAATCTAAGGGCCATCAAATAAGTCTTCATCCTTATGCTCTAAAAAACATAATTCATCCCATTAAATGAAGGTGCCTTGTTTGTAGAAAATCCTTCATGTGATCCATCCATCATGGTTTCCCAATCTACCTTCAAGTTGTAAAACTTTTTCAAAAGAAACCTACTCTAATACCAATTGTTAAGCATGAAATATATAGAGAGGGGGGGGGGGGGGGGGGGTGAGGGTTGAATCAGTAAATTATAAATCTTTTACTTAATCTAATTTATTTTCTTTAACCACTCAATCATACATTTAAGATATGCAATAAAACTAAAATAATAATTTGCACCACACAAGAGAGAGAGACACACACCAAATTTTTACATGGAAACTTAAAGTGGAAAAAACTACAAAAAACAATCTCAAGTATATGAATGAGCACCAACTTGCAGGAGCACCAACCCCTTTATCGAGCACCAACACAACAAATATTTGTGAGCACAAACCCACAGGAGCACCAACCCCTCTTGTGTATAAAACATAACTATCTCTCAATGTTGTTTACTCAAAAAATGATAGAACTCTATAATATCTCATACTTTTCTCTCTTTGAAAACAAATACAAACCATGCACTCTCTTTCATATTACAAATGGCTTCTCAAGCCTTTATTTATAGCTTTCCAAATGACCTTTGGCATTCGCCCTTTGTGACCCTTCAATCCTCATGGAAAATGATGCTAAACTTGCATGACCCTTTGTATCCTTGCATTTGAGAAGTCATATGGTGACCCTTCATAAGCAAAAGTGTCCTTTCCTTTTTTGTCTTTATCTTGGTGACTTTTCATATTCCTTAAAGTGTCCTTTCATGGAAAAATGCACCATACCTCTTTTATCTTCACATGGTAACTCTTGGAATTTCTCAAGATGACTCTTCATGAGAAAATGCATCCCATTCCTCTTTCATATTTTACCCCGTGACTCTTTGACTTCTCCATGGGCCCTTTTTGACTTATATGCAACCAAAAATATATTCATTAATATCAAATAAATATTAACACACATTAGCAAAGATATGAATATTAGAAACACCATTAAATGCAATGGGGCCTATATCACCAATAATGCTAGACCTTTGACATCAATGACAATATTTCCAACACACACCACCCTAGTTTTTATGCTCAAGACAAGGTTTATTGATCTCCTCACCGGGGTGGAGTTGTGAAAATTTTGGTGTCTTTGTCCCCTTCCTTAAGCCACATCTCTCTCAATTTTTGATTCTAGTAGACCTCCTCTCTCAAGTTAAGTTCTAAAAGCTCTGCAAGTAAGTATTTCTCATGATGATAGAGCTTTGAATCCATCACCAAAGCCAACACTATTTGATTGATACTTCCCACCTCAACTTCCACCCTATCTATTTCTTTGAAAATATTTTTAAAATAGGTCTAATTCCACTCTCTCAGACAAAATTTAATAAAAATTAACTTTTTTCTTATCATAAACATCTTTTAACCTTTTGAGTATGGGGATATGCTCCACCAATCTTTAATCATAGCATAGTTAGAAGGGCCCCTTAATCACATCAACTCAAATTTTAAAAGACAAAGAGGAGGAGCCCTATCCTCCACTATCCTCAACCCAAGTAGTGCATGATCCGAGCCTAAGATAGGAAGGATATTACTTTCTAAGATCCAATCAATGGCCAAACAACTAGGAGAGATAAGAAACCAATCCAAAATTTCATCTATATTGTATAATCCTTCCTTCTGATTAGTCTAAGAGAACATCCCAATTTTTGGTGGTCAATCCACTAAGTCTGTAGTGGAAATATACCTAGAGAAGTATTTTAAAGATTGGTAGCATTTCCCAATACCTCCTCTTTTCTTAATTCCATCCAAAAGGGCATTAAAGTCCTCTCCAATTATACACTTTTACCCTTGAAGCATTGAAATTTGGTCCAAAATTTCAAACTAGCATTAGGCTTTGTGGACAATGCAGAAGGACATATCAAAGGAAAAGGTAGAAACTTTACATAAAAGCCAATTAACTCTTGATCTGCAAAAATATACCTTAACCTTATAAGGAAACCAAATGATGGCCAAACCTTTTGATGCTCCCTCAAATCCCATAAAAAGACCCTTACAACGGTTCCATCTTTTACCCATAAGAGCCACAATCGCTTCATTTTTTAACTTAGTTTCTTGCATAAAAAACAATCAAACTCATTTTTCACTAATTGATGCCACACTAGGCATCATTTCTTAGGGGCATTCAATCCCCTAACATTTAAAGAGAAGAGTTTCATGGAACATGAGGGAGGAATTACACACCCCGTTTATCAGAAACAATAAAGTTCAATGGTTGATTACTTACCTTTGGAAACTTCTTCTATAATGTCATTCCCATATTTCTTCCCTCATTTTCTATTAGAACCATAATTTGGATGAGAAATTAGGCAATAATTTTGAGATAAAGAAAGAACTTCCTTGGAGTTAAGCTCCTCATAATCACTCATATCCCCTACCAAAGGTGAAAGCTACAAATATCCAACCCAGCCATAATCCTCTGATTGATACCTTAACACCTACTTGAGAGAAGCCTCCTTCCTCCCTAATCCTAGTTGAGCAACAAGGCAATCTTTGATTATATGAGCCTCTGAAGAAATAAACTAAATTTCTTTGAGCATAGTGGTTGGAGAGAGTTCCATCCCTTTTTCCAACATGTCTTTTAGAGTGAGAGTTGCTTCTATATTGGGCTTAGTTATATCATAGGGGGGCTCTTCTTCCACCTTGGGTGAATGGGGCCTTTTTAAGTTCCTTCAGATGAAAGCCTCTAACTGAGGACTAGGTTTAACAATCTAACTTTGGACAAACTTTTATTAACCCCAATTCCTAGGACACTAGTTGCGGATATGTCCGATCATCCAAAACTTGGAACATCTAAATGGTATTTTATCAACATCAATTCACTTCTCATATTAACCTTCCAAAGAGAAAAGGGAGATGCATCCCATAATTTGGCTTTCTAGGTCTATCAACACATAAATTCTTATGAAAGAGGCCAAAACCCATTCACTAGTGATTGGATCAATACAGATGAACTCCCCTAATGCATACCCAATCCTTTTCAGAAAACCCTCATTCCAATATTCAAACAAGAGGCCTTAAAGCTACACCTAGATAGGAAATTGACCTTTCTTTATAGTGAACATATTAAGATTAGGGTACCAAGACTGAAGCTATAGCCCAGAATCTTCCATCATCTAGGGTACTCCCTTTAAAATATCATGTTTATTTATTTATGATGGGAAAATGATGATAACAAACCCTTTTAGGAACAAATTGAGAGTAAGGCAAGGGCCCCAAGTTACAGCCACCCAAGTTTCAACTAATCTAATGGTTGGCCATTTCCCAATGAACTTCCTAATTTACCCCTTAGTTTTCAGAGCTTTATAATTATTCTCAAAATTAATACCATCAAAGGTAAGAGAATGGGAGCAGTGCTGGGGAGATCTACCTTCCTCCACCAAACCTATGATTTGGTTTGAGGGGAGCTCTAAACCCATATCCATACCCTTAGGAGAATGAGTGCCTAGAGATAAATTCTTACCCAAGGGGATCTAGTTCTCTCCAAAATCCACTCCATGAGAAAACTTCACAAAACCCCAATGATCCTCCATCTACTCCTAATTATTGACCAACCACTCCCCATCACTCCTAGCCTATTGCATTTCCTTGATATCCTGCCACAACTCTCTCCTTAACTACCTGTGTTGATGCCCTAGGTTACTTGCAACACTTCCCCCCCCCTCGCATGATGTTTTTACTTATTGTGTGAGTGCACCATCTTTCTATTAATATATAATTCTATCTATTCTATATTATATTAAAAATAACTTTGTTAGCATGTAGCCCAATAAAATTAAATTCACCCAAATTAATAATATTATCTATAATAAATATTAAGAATATTACTCATAGATTCTTTCTTTGTTCATTCATACTACACCACTTTACACACATTTGCATTTAAAAATATCATTTTGCGAAAACACAAATCCATATCCTTCATAACATAATCATGCATAATCTAAACAAAAAGGATTTTGAAAGGACTTTCCCAAACTCTTCAACTTGACAAAACACTCTCAAACATATGTTAACCATGACAATATATGGTTAACAAAATACCTCAAAGAGATCTATTTATTGAGATGACAATTGTTTCAATCATGTATTGGGTAACTAAAATAGTTTGGTGGAAGCTGCATAGTGCATTAACATATGTGACATGTCATTGAACTTTACACATGTCTAACTAGACTTCTTTAAGTTCATCACCTGAAATACCCTATCATTATCGTTCACCATCACCACCCACCTCACCTTGAAATATTTCATCAATTTTTTGTTTTGTATGACTTTGTCAAACTCTAACACTTCACCATTACTCAAGCTCACCATAAAATGAAATGTCTCTTCCCAGCACAATACATTCCTACATCATACGAAGGAACACACCACCTCATTTTCCATTGTCACCTATGCTATAAATAATATATTGTTGTTACTTAATGTTTCATGTACAAAAAGTGAAATGGGATCAACGGTCATGGGTTACAAGTGAGATAAAATTGTCAATTTACTATTTTTTTGCTTTGCAAAACCTTCATCAAAACATCAAGCAACACCCCTCTCGATGTAACTTGCACCTTTTGGGCAATTGATAATAACTTTTAGCTTTATAAAGATCAAAATGTTAATTGATAAGGTAGTTTACTTAAAGGTTTGAGAACTTGATAAATGTACCTAAGTTTTATAATAACATAAATATTGCGTACATTTAGTGTCTTATTTACAAATAACATCAAAATTTTGTTCAGGAGCATTTTTTTTCATCCTTAAATAAAAATGACAGAATTAAAGATTAATCATTATATATATATGTTAAAACATATATTTAATAATATACAAATATAATTTTTTTATCCTAAAAAATAATTAATTTTTGGGGGGTCTTCTAGGCCTTGGTTCCATGGCAAACATGGCATATTTTTCTGCCCTTAGTCTGCATTCTTTGATCCCTCAATGGCTAAAATCATTGTTGATCCTATGTGGATCAGATTATACAATGTTCCCTTAGTGTTGAGGTATAATGATCAAATCAAATTGTTGGCCAATAAAATGAGATCTTTTGTCAATATTATGTAGATTCAATGGGCAGTAGGTTCGTGCATGTGTGTGGGTTGATATATTGTTTCAAGCCTCTTACCCAATCAATTCAGATCACATCT
Organism: Torreya grandis; assembly: GCA_037957365.1. Taxonomy (NCBI): domain Eukaryota; kingdom Viridiplantae; phylum Streptophyta; class Pinopsida; order Cupressales; family Taxaceae; genus Torreya; species Torreya grandis. The sequence goes on from JARHVA010004406.1 coordinate 234,494, forward strand.
TCTCTTTGTTCTTGGACTCAATTTATTTATGCAAGGGTCTCCCATTCATATGCTTTTATTGCAATCAATTGGATATCAAGTGGTTGTTTTCTCTTCTCAAGTTCATCCTAACTTCAAGCCCTTACAGTTATGGAGAAAGAATGATGGCTCTCCTAACGCTGATTTTGTTTAACAGAATCATGGAAATTATTTTTGGAGGCCTTTTATTTCACTTTAGGTTTTGATCCGCCCTCTACTCAATATAGTGAATCTAAATTTCCCTTCCCTCCTAATGAAGAAGAGCCTCACCAAGGATCTCTAGTTGTTAGGGCATTAAACATTAGATTGGATTTTGATAATGTGGGTTTTCATCATAAGTCCCCTTATGGGCATAGTTCTAAATAATCAACTTTTAGATGCTAAATCTATTTTACATGATAATCTAGTCTTGCACACTTGAAAAATATTTCTCAAGACTCTACCCTTCAATTATTGACTTTCCCATTATTAAAGGCTCATGGTCTCCATCTTATTATGCCTAAATGTTTATCTTATGGTTTGACCCTAATATTCTGATTACACAAATCACATGTAGTCCATAGTATGCTAAAAACCTAATATATATCCTTCACTATTAATTATAGATCTTTAGCATTTTATTATTCTCCAATACGTTATTATTCAAATGTGGACACTAGCATCGACGCTAGTGTTCTAAATCCAATGCTAGTGGCTATACCTTAAAAACACTCAAATTTACAAATCTTTTGATATTTATGGGTTGACCTATTTATCTTGAATAACCTTTCATGAGATTATTTTCAAAAAATGTGATGTAAATACAAAACAAAGCCTAATCATTATTCATCTAAAAATTTACCAAGGACCTATCAATCTCACTAAATCATCTAAAAAAATGAGTTATACTACCATATGCTTACCTATTTATAGATCAGTTATAGGAGCAATCTGTAGATCCCCAAAACCGGCCACAACTGGCTTCTAACCAGACTTTAGACCAATTCCTACCAACCATTGTAAATTAAGCCTAAGAATCATTAAATGCCCCAATTTCATTTGTGCATCATTCATCAAATCTCAAAATCATGTTAAGGCATCCCTATTTGGGACACTAGCTTGTATGAAATAATAACCTCTCATGGATTCATCCCTAATCACCTTACGGAATAACAATTATCAATTTAGCCTATGGACCCATTAAATGGGGCACTTGATCAAATCTTGAAAGAGCTAAAATTCTAATCAAAATCAATCATCTAATTAAACAAGATTAAATGCTTACTTGAATCATCCATTTGCAATTAATGAATATCTAAAAATAGAAATTCCAAAAATTAAAATATCAAGCCTTTCATCATTGGCTTTATGAGTTGTCAAGCTCTTCCAAAATATCTAAAAATATCTAATTTGAGAGCCATGCCTAGTAATTGGAAATCATAATTACATGACAACTATTAACTCAACTGAAGTTAGTCTCAACTCACATAGGGTTATTTTAAACCTATTTCATGTTTAAACTCAACCTTAACTCATCTTGGGTGAGAGTTAATTTTTGAGGCTATAAATTTGAGGCCATGCCTATTTGTTTCTAAGTTATTTTGGTGCAAAGTTATTATGCAAAAATATCTTCAACAAGATTGGAGTTTGTCTCCATAAGACTTATGCAAGTAGTGTTACCATGCCCAAATATTAAATCCAAGCAATCACAAAGCCAAGGTGCCAAGGAGAGAAGGAACCAAGCAAGCTTCATTATCAAAGACTTCTTGATGCATAAGCTAAGCAAGCCATTCAACAAGCTATTTGGAGATACAAGAAAGGTAAAAGAGTTGTTTCTTTTATGTTTTTGTTGTGCTTTCATTTAGTTTTATTACTTAAGCTCTCCCTAGTGTCTAGGATAAAGGTGTTAGGATTTTAGTGTGTTGATTTCATCTATTTTATGAGACTAACCTCCCATCTCTTGTAATCCTTGTCCACATGTTGGCATGCCCAGTGGGATCCACACTCCACAAATTTGCTCTCAAGGCCTTTTAGAGAATTCCCCTAATGATTTTCATGTGAAAATTTAAGCTTGCTGATCAAAATAGGTGAAAATTGAAGGCTAAAAGACATTTTTCTAGAAGTCATGAAAGTTGCTCTGTGCAATCATGATTTTGCTCTCTGGAATCATGAAATTGCCATGATATCATTAATATTACAGTTATAGTTTTGTCTTATTTATGGAATTTTTGTGTCTAACTATTGATATTTTTGCTAACTATTTAGGCTTGCAACGAAGTATATCATAATATTTATACTATGGAAATTGTGGTATTATGTTAAAAGTAGAGATATTGCAATATCACTATTTTAAAGTTTTGATGTTTCCATAACTTTTATGATATTATGCAACCTTTAGTGATATTATGTTTAGTTGTTAGTAGTTAGGGGCTAACCATTTCATGCCTCAGAGTAAATCTACAATATCACAACTCTGAGAGTAGCAATGTTATCTTTATTTTGTAATTTTGTGATTAGAGAGCATTATTGCTTTCAATACTCTATTTTTATGCAAGTTATGGTATTATGCTGATAGTCATGATTTTACAGAGAGAATTACGGTATTGATCTATGTTTTTGTGATTTTTCACTATGTTTAAAAGACCAAAAATTCGAGAGCAAGATTTCAGAAGTCATTTGTTCACTCATGATGTACTTCTAAGCACAAGGACTCCCTAATGTGTTTTGTAGGACCTGAAGGCCAAAAGGAGACATCCAAAACACTCTAATCTTATAAATGTCACATTTCAAATTGGTGTTTTAAAAACCTCTTTCATTCAAGTTATTTTTCATTTTGTTTAAAGATTTCAACAACAAAATGCCAAGGGGATCAAATTTCACAACATACTTTGTTTTGGTGTAATAAAATGAATTCTCACATTAGTTACATACTCATAAGTTTTTTCCATTTTATGCTTATTTGTTGAAATTGTTTGTTTAAGTAAGACAAGTAACATGTGTATGCTCTCCCCCATCCCCTTTAGGGAACTCAGGTGATAAAAATGTTTATTATTTACCTTTATCACTTTGGTCCAAAAGTGTGAAGATAAAATTGCTAAGGCCCTCCACAAATTCATACAGTTTGGGTGACCCTAAAATGACCATAAAGTCTTTTCACTTGTCTTTATTTTTCATGCATTTTGGCTTGTGAGCAGGAGTTCATTGCCTCCTCACAAGTTCTTTAGAGAAGTATTCACCCATGAATTCATATCCTGGCATCGTTTCAACTCCACTCCATGGTGGGGTATATAAATTGAGGGTGACCCGCTGAGACGCTTGTTTTGAGTGGTTAAAGCAAGCTCTGTTAGTGGTACTTAGCCTCGGATCATATGGGTAACTCAGACATCGCACTACAATGATTAAGCGATAGATGTAGTGGTTATGAAAATGACAAGACCTTTTCACAACAAGTCAGTTGATGTGGATCCAAATGATGTGATTGCATCTCTAGTGTTAACCACACTTAAGACCATCTAGAAATGAATAAAAAATGATAGTTTAGACAAACCCACTTGCCACAGACATATTGTTGATGCAGGGAGAGTAGCCTGAAGTTCCATGTTGCAGTATAAACTCTTGAGAGAAGATGGAGCCTAAAAACCCTACTTTTCACGTACTTTTAATTTTTGGATTAAAAACTTAAAATAATCTCAAGAGTGAGTATATTGATAAAATTCAACAGTATAATGATAGAATTCAATAGTATAATGTAACCTTGTCAGTTTTAGGTTTTAAGACATTACACATAGGTGTTTACATCATTTTTGTCATTTTTACTTATATTATCTTGTGTCTAACTATTTGTTTACCATACCATGTCAAAATGAGTCTTATTTATACATCACTCCTTTATTTGAGGAGTCATTATGCTGGCCATTTGACACTGCACCTTTGCCTTAGTCTTTTGTTAAACTCATTTGTGTGTGTCACTTGATTGAAAAGGGCATCGTTATGCTGCCTAATTCATTTTCAAATCTTTCACCTTTGAGTCTTGAAATAAACCTTTTTGCCATACCTTTAGAGCATGATAATATCGTTACACTACTCAAAGTCGTTTCAAAGACTTGTTGCCTTGTATCCAAAAATTCCACTTTCAAAACCAAAACCACATGTGCCTTTTGGATCTATACCTTGTGTCATCATGCCATTCACTTTTATCTAGCTTGTTATCTATTTTAAAGAAAGCCTAGTATTCTAAATTGAGTTCGTAAGTAGCCTTGACAAGTTTGGATCCAAACATTGATTGATTTATATCTAGGCCTTGTGTAAATTTGGCTTCTAGAATTTGCCTTTCAATTTTAGATTGTGTAAATTAGGTTAATTTCTTGCTCAATTTGAAAATTATTTTTGTGCTTAGATTTGGGGAAGTAGTATATATTCCATATGCCTATTGTTTCATGTCTTTTACCAAATGACCAAGTTCATGTTTAAATTTGAATGCCTAGTTTATGCCAAAGTGTTTCAAATTTGTTAGGTTAAATCTCTTGCCTTTTAGACCTCATTTTGTTTAAAGTTTAGCTTTTGTGCCTTTTCCAAAAGACCTAGCAATACTTGTTTTGAGCCTAGCTTTTGTGCCTTGTTTTCCAAACGACCTAACAACTTTTGTTTATTTAGACCTATATTATTAGACTTGTTTGAAACACTTTATACCTAAGTTTGGCATTTAGGTTTTATTTCATCCACTTGACCTTTTTGTTTAAGACATTTGATGTTAGACTATTTTAGACCCAGTTTTAATATAGACCTTTTTGGAGATACAACTCCATTCCTTAAACCAAGTTAGACTATGTTTGGACCATTTGTTCTTTGGACCTTATTTTTTAGAGTTTATAGACTCTAGGCCTTTTTGTGAAACGTTCATCATTGATTTAGATATGTCTCATAGTGGAGCAATGTACAATCCAAGTTATGATAATGTGGTCGCATAAGATGACTTTGTTTAAGACCCCAATGGTGATGAAGTAGTTTGTGAGACAGATCTTTATCCTCTTTAAAATACTCAATCTGGAGAACAAAGCCAAGATCTTCAAGCACAATATTCGATGATACCTTCTTTGGGTTGATTAATGTACTAGGTTTGCCCTTTTAATGCTAATAGTACCCGATCCCCTACCTATACCATTAACCCTCCCTTGGCTTGTGTGAGTAACCAAGCTCCACAACACCCTACCATTACCATTTTAGGACCTTGTTTTTTGGCTCGTGATAATAATCTAGCTTTGTAATGCCCTACTATTACCATTCCAGGACCTCATCCTTTGGATTGTGATAGCAACCAAGCTTCACAATGCCCTACCATTACCATTATAAGACCTTGTCCTTTGGTTCGTGACAACAACCAAGCTTCTCAATGCCCTACCATTATCATTATAGGCCCTTCCAAGTATAATAACTTATTATCCCAATAAGGTTGTGCAATTATGACTAGATGGGTCATAGTTACTATCCTAGACTGATAACCAATCTTTGTTAATCCCATCTTAGATGATCTTACTTAAAAAAAGGTCATTACCCAATTGTTAATCATCCTTCATCCATTACCACCCATCCCCAAACTTAGAAAACCCATGATGATCATCGAGCCACAACCGATCTAATTATTACCTCTCCAATAAATCTAATCATTCGAAGACCAAGATGTGTTCAAATTTGGTATTTTACAACTACTTGTAAACCAAGGCCAAGAGAACCAACCAATCCATGATGTTTTTGTTGAAACACCTACTTGTGATGAGACAACTTGTGATGAATCACCTTTTGATACTATCCCTATTATCAAAGAGTCTCACTTTGACAAGCCAGTCTTTATTGAGTCACTTCTTAATGATTATAACCACCTTTGGATAAATCATTGTCTCGACCATTGTCCTATTTTTAAAGAGCCTCCCTTTGACAAGATAGTCTCTATGGAGTTGTCTCTTGACCTTTTTCCCCTCATTGAGGAGTCTCACTTTGACAAGCCAGTCTTTGTGGAGCCCATTATTCCATCATAGGTCGTTACTTGTCCAAAACCAAACATTCAATAAGACATCAACATAATATCATCCATAATAAAAAAGGAATTAGAATTTGAGTCAGGTTCTATTTTTGAATTGGTATCATATTTAATGTTAGAAGTAGAATCAATGTCAAACTCAACATCAAATTCAGAGTCCCTTGAGTCAGACTTAGCTTCAAAATCAGACCACATTCATGGTTGTTACAATATTGGTTATGCATGCTTTGCAGATCAAATTGAATACATTTATGATCCTTCTATAGTTTTTGAGGATGATTACTTCAGCATCGACACAAGTTCTCCTAATATCTTCTATGAGGATTGTGTTGCCTCTTTCCATTCCATTACCATTCTACATGCCATTAACACTAGCCAACCTAACTGTTATATTGACATTCCACCTCCCACGAGTGTTGATTGGGACCAACATAATCACACCTTATTAAACTGCATCCATGCAAACATATTAGTTACAGAATATTAGGGGGACCAAGACCACATTCATGTAGAAGAAGAATAATCTCCTAATGAAACCTTTTCAGAGGCACTAGTGGGTAATCAAGGTCTAAACTCAACATCCTTTAGTGAAACCTTGTTTGAGGCGTTATAAGATAATCAAAGTTAAAAGTCAACATTCCTTAGTGAAACCTTCTCAAAGGTGCTATGGGACAATCAAGATAACTTCATTGGTGAAAATCTCATTGAGGTACCAATAGTTGAGCACAATATTTCTTCACTGCTTGATGAAGACATTATCAAAGATAACATCAATACAACTTCCAATCTAAAATATAATCAGATGGTAGCTACTCTTAGGCCCAAATAAAATAAAAATATGGTGGTCCTATCGAGAGTATAGTCATAAGTCTTCAACCTTGCCATAACCAAAATTATATTGAATCCAAAATCAACATTGTGTGTGCCTAAAAATCTTAATATTCATTTATTTTCCAACCATTATACATTCCATTATCATCCACCTTTACATTGACAAATCAGACTTATCAGCTAATATTTATCCATATTTACCATCTATGGTTGCACTTTCTTTTACATAAGCTACAAAGATACCTTGTCTCGACATTTGAAGGAAATAAAATCAATGACCAACGGAGATCACAAAAACATTATTCGAGTCCAAATTTTCAATAGGTTCTTGATAGAGAAACTATTCAAAAGAGGTATGCACTATTAATTTAAACATTGACTATTCTAGTTGTATTATATGTTGATTAGGATGTGCATCTCCACATCAACAAGAACACTAGAACCATATCTTTACCTTGCCATTTACTTTGTCATTTTACATTTGCCATTCGCCTTGCCATTATTTCATACTCTACCACTTACCTTACCTTGTCACTTGGGGGCAACCCCATTACCATTATGTCTAATTATCATGCCATATCATATACCATTCTACAATACCTTCATTATTGACAAATTTGATTTTAAATTCCCTACCTAACCTTTTTGACCTTGGTTCCATTGGTTCTTCTGACACCTTCTACGAAGGGATTTCAATCCAATTTCAGCAATTTCAAATTTTCATGTTGAAATGTCAGTATATGAAAGTAATATGATAGTGGATTTAGCAATTACATGTTTCATTTATGTTTGACTAGTGTTACTGATTATAACCACCTTTGGACAAATCAATATTCCACCTTATGTTACTAATTATAACCATTTATGGGCAGATTAGTATCACTAACCTATATCATTATTTCCTAATTATAATTGCCTATGGGAAAATTAGGATCAACACCTTTACCATGCATTACTACATCAATTCACCCTTACTATGTCATTTGCCTTGCCATTTGCCTAAATTATAGAACTTGTTTTTACCTGGTCAGATCTCACCACCTTTTATGTTGGCAAAACTATAGTAGCTTGAGGTTGGGATTATGTAAGCAACACTCGATTCACATTAGGGTCAGCTCCATCACCCCATTTTTGAAGCTCCCACTATTTTATGAGCAACTTAAACCATGCTCTCGTTGTTTTGTGAGTTGGACCATTTAGTATCCCATCATTCTTGATCGAGTTGAGATGCTTAGAAAATTTCAAAAACATTCATAAACATTTCAAAATCCAAAAAATTGGCTCATCATCTCCTAGAGAGATATATAAACCTCAAAATCCAAAAATATTTGTCTTGTTTAAATGCAATCAGTCATCTTCAATCTGTCCTACTGGGGAAAATCCATTGGTAGTTATAATACATTCCATTGCCATTGGGGGTTTGACCTTTCCTTTGTATGTATCCTTGCTTAGGGGCACCACCTATTTATCCTTCTATTGAGCCTTCACATGTATGTATTGACTTGGTTGACGATAGGATGCTTTCTGTTGCTTTTACTTTCAAGCTTTCTATGTATTTGTTTGCTTAGTTATTTGTTTATTTTTTTGCCTATTTGTTTGTTTTTGTTGTTGTACCTCGACTCTGTATATATGCATTCATTAGGTGATTCCTTGTGCATTATTATTAAGTCTATACATATTCATACATCAACATTGCCATCATGGTTTTTATCATTGGTGCACTGTTTTCAACTATTTATTAGATTGAGAGTCAGTACTTATGCATATTATAACATTGTCATAATTGTGTTTTATATCATGGTGCATATGGTCACATGCTACAACAAAAATTAGCTTGAGAAATCTTACAAGCAATGGAGTTGTAGAAAATTCTCCTTGGTAACCTTGGCAAATCCCCCTGCCCTCCTTTATCAAATCAACCCATTAACCACTCTAGTTGTATCAATGCTAATAAATACAAGCATCTTCACATTGGTAGGTACAATCAAATCATTCACATTGATCAATTCTTCTATTATATTCTTCATTCCATTTTCTCTTATGTTTGGGTGAACTACATTGGCCTGAGGTCTATTTAGATTGTGTAGGTAGTGATTGGATATATGATTTCTCTCGAGTCAGCTCAACCACTTTATTATTCCAATCATCTCTTTCATTCCTTTATGCATCCTCATGTGCCTAGTTTTTTGTGGCTTCTTCAGTGATTATACATCACATATACATTTATGTCCACTCAACTTTAATCCATACAACAGGTTATCTCCTTGAGTTATGCTTGCCAATCTCTTTTTGGGGCATAAACAAAAAATCATTATTCAATCTAGGTCGTCTTAATGATTATAACCACCTATGGAAAAATCATTATTTTGACTCATCTACCCTACTGAGGCATGTGCTTGTACCACTGATTATAATCACCTTTAGACAAATTAGTGTCTCAACCTTTGTTACTGATTATAACTGCCTTTGAGAAAATAAGTACTTTTTAAATCAATGCAAGCATTATCTCAATTATATTAATCTCACACATGGGTTAATTTCATTCTTTTTCTTGCTTCTTTTCAATGAACCATCCATCAAATATATGTGTCAACCACTCCCTCGAGGGGGCATCATTATAGGCTTCCCAAACATTGTTTGGAGCTTCTTCTTTAATCATTATCTTCTTTCCTTCTTAACAACCTTTTTATTCTTTGAGAAGACATTATTGTGCCTATAGCTTGCAATGCCTTCCCAAATAGGGACAAAATGTAGAAACCCAAAACTAGTTACAATTGGCTTCTGACCAAACTTCAGATTAATTCCTACCAACCATTGCAAATTAAGCCTAGGAATCACTAAATATCCTAATTTCATTTGTGCATAATTCATCAAAGCTCAAAATTATGTCGAGGCATCCCTATTTGGGATACTATCCTGTATAAAACAATAAACTCTCATGGATTTGTCTCTAATCACCTTGCAGTATAACAACTGCCAATTTGGCTATGGACCCATTAAATAGAGTACTTGATCAAATATTGAAAGAGATAAATTGATAATCAAAATAAATTATCTAATTAAACAAGATTAAATGCTTAGTTTAATTATCCATTTACAATTAATGAATATCTAAAAATAGAAATTTTAAAAATCAAAATATCGAGCCTTTCATCATTGCCTTTATGAATTATCAAGCTCTTCCAAAATATCTAATTTGAGAGCCATGCCTAGTAATTGAAAATCATAATTAAATGATAAATTTTAACTCAACTGGAGTTAATCTCAACTCACTTAGGGTTAGTTGAACCCATTCCATGTTTAAACTCAACCTCAACTCTCCTTGAGTGAGAGTTAATTCTTGAGGCTATAAATACAAGGTCATGCCTATTGGTTTCTAAGCTATTTTGGTGCAAGTTATTATGCACAAATATCTTAAACAAGCTTGGAGATTGTAGAGTTATTATGCATGATTTTCTTCATAAGACTCATGCAAGTAGTGTTACCATGCCCAAATCTTAAAGCTAAGCAATCACAAATCCGAGGTGTCAAGGAGAGAAGGAGCCAAGCAAACTTCATTGTCAAAGACTTTTTTATGCATAATTCGAGCAAGCCATTTAGAGCTCCAAGGAAGGTAAAAGAGTTGTCTTTTTTATGTTTTTGTTGTGCTTTCATTTAATTTTGTTACTTAAGCTCTCCCTAGTGTCTAGGTTAGAGGTGTTAGGATTTTAGTGCGTTCATTTCCTTTGTTTTATGAGACTAACACAAGACTAATCTCCCTTCTCTTGCAATTCTTATCCACATAGTCTTCTTATAGATCTGAAGCATTCAAAGAACAACCCATGAGCAATATTTGTCAAGATGCAAGCTAGATCACTACATGCACTCACATATAACATATTACACTTTGTTCACACACAAGTCCACATAAGGGGGATAACTACATCATTTTGAGACCTTCTTCAAAGCATATGGATATGTAGGTTGTGCTCACTAACATAGGGATCTTTGAGGTCAACTCGACTTCACTTGAGCTCACTAACCCCCATTTTTAAAGATGGCGTGACCTAATTGGATGATCAAAGGTTTTGATCAAAAACCTAATATCCAAACCCTGTGTGTGATCCCAATTGACAATTTGCAAGGTGATAGAGAACCTGAATAGGCACAAGTGGAATTTATAATAAAGAACGTGCACTTCACTATAGATAGAAGCATCAATTTTAGGACAAAAGCATCGATGCTAGTATCCATATTTCAATGGTAGTGTCCAAGTTAACAAAGAGATAATTTACAAAATCTGATGAATCATGGCTAAGCACCATCCTAAATGTTTCACACTTGCACTTACTTGTGCATCAGTAAAAAAGGCTAAGTATTATCTCTTGTGTGTTTAAGCATGCAAATTACTATTCATCACTGTACTTTTTATATTTAGTAAATTTTCATAATTTAACATTGTATCATAATATATTGTGGATCTAAATTATTTAATTGGCCTATTTTTTAGAGTAACTTTCTCTTTAGTTGATTAGGCTATTCTTTTCTTGATTCCTTATTTCTAAAATGGGTTAATCATTTGGTGAACTTGGCCTCTGAGTCTTCTTACACAACCATAGATTGCCCTAGGGTTTCAACCTTATAGAGTTTCAAATTACTGCATTTATTTCTCTAGATCTAATTTTTGCATAGGCATAATATATGTGATATTTGTTCCCCTTCTTGACCTAACATTCATGCTCTTTCTTTTGTTCATAGTGGATGGTATATATATTTTTGATGATTATGATACAATAACTATCCAACTCTCTACACAAGCTTCATTAATAATTTTTTTTGTTAAACTAAGTAGGACAGGGGAACAAAAGCAATCATATCTTCAAGATTCTATAAGACCTCTTTTTAACTCTCTAGACGCTGATAACTACCATCCCTCTAACTAGGTCCATGATATCATTATCCCAAGAGATAAGCTGAACAACGCTATAGTTTCAAATGAAGGTAATCAATATGTCTTTCTTCAACCCCCTCCACCTCCCACATCTTCCCTAGATGGTGTGTGTATGCATATTCAATTTGAAGTACCTAGGGTTTGTCCTTATGAAGCCCTTAAATATGAAATCATCACTATGAGAAGGATCATAAAAGAGTTACAAAAGCAAAAAAAAAAAAAAAAAAAAGTTCAAAGATCACATCATTGGAAATTTAGATTACATACATATAAAATCCAAAATATGCTAGTGCTAATAATGTGTTTGCATCTTCATATAGCTATGGATTGTGCCCAACATCATTTCATATCAAAATAAGAAGCTAAAAATGAATTCACTTACAACAAGTGATTAAAAAATTATACAAAAGGCTAATAAGAGTTCAAGTGAGGTTCTAAGAGAAATGATTAGAAACAAGTTGATCAATCTACACCCTTTACATCTTTTATGGAGATTGTGCATATCATAGAATGCATGGGCATCATACATATTCTTGTTTTACCTTGAAGAACAAATTAAAAAAGATAATTGATACTAGTGATCATATCATTGATACATAAATAAAGCAACACACTCACATTATGAGTGCATCTCCTAAAGCACAAGTATAAAAAGAACAAGTATGAATACGAAAGAAAAATCTAGAGTAAAAATAATTACGAATGCAAAACTTAGAGCAATAAAAGATTTGAAAGGCAAAGCTAGAGTAAACAATGTCACCAAAAGATCAAGAAGTCAAAGCACAAATTACATCTTTTCTTAATGTTAAAACAAAGATACATGACTCTCCTCGAGTCCACAATGAGATGCAATCATTTAACAATGATGAACCAAGTCAAGAAAAACAAACTTTCAAGAAGCAAAATCCAATCTATGATGTAATTGGTTTTTCATACATAGATTCTCAAAATGGTATATCACAAGTTCAAGAACAACCTAAGAAGTTAGTCATTTCCTATACTAAATATGGTTATGCAAAAGATGATTAGAATGACACAAGTAATATGAATGATGAATATGGCAACATAATTGAGGGTTATGACACACATGATACAATGCTTTCACCGAGTCATCCCTTTAATGAGCTCCTTGGCTTCTAGTAGGACTTTTTCCTTGTCCATAGAACCTTTGCTAATGATACTATTATTCAAAAATTAAAAAAAATAAAAAAGTCAAGAAAATACAAAAACATTCAAATAAAGTAAAAATATAAAAATATTTAGCATTTCACATGTTTACTAGTTTTTACATATGTTATTTACTTTATATTAGTAGATAACACATAATTTATTTACACACATATGTTTCATGGGTACTTGAGTGTGATCCGAGCATATATTAGATCCATGATACATGCATATGCAGATGTTAGACCTTTCCTCTTCTTACATGACACATTACATTGAGGGCATCTTGTTTCTATTAATCACGATCGATACATGTTTTATTATTTTATGATCATTTTATATTATCATGTTGAGCTTATATACTAACACTTACACATGCCTATGCTCATACTATTATCTTAAACAATGTACTTGGTATGTTATTCTATAATACATTTTGCTAACACATGTATATAGGGACTAGTATGACATGCTTATGTTAGTTGCTTATATTTCACTTATTCATCTTATCACATGGCTTATTTGGGTGTATTTTTTGTTTGCTTCCTTGTCTTGATTGTGGAAAATTTATACATGTTCCTTGTTTGTTGGGCCCAATACCTTGAGTGTTGAATATTTATTTGGTGTGTGGACATTTGAACACGTCCTTCCCTTTAAGTGTGTGACAATTGAACATGCCCCTTGTTTGTGGTCTCCTTAGACACATTGAGTGCTCTTGTGTGTGTGTGTGTGTGTGTGTGTGTGTGTGTGTGTTTGATTGTTTACTAAGGTTGTGCTTGTTACTTCTAGACGTTGCCATGATCCATATCATGCATGTTAGGGCTTGTTATGTTTAGATACTATGAGCTTCATTGATACATCTACTTAAACATGATCCCACTATATGCTTTTTTACTACATGATTGATACATAAATAACATGGTTATCTTATCCTTTTGAGATAAGGTGACTATTATGGTACATTCCCCTCACCTCAAAAGGGGGGAATATCAGTGGGTTCATGTCATAGAGACATGAGTCTACATACACACAATTGATGAAATTGATAGAATTTGATATAATTTACATGACTTAGATATACACTTGGGTTAGAATCATATGCATTTGGCATTGATTTTCATAGATTCGAGACAATTTTTTTTTAGATTTGTGATAGATATTATACATAGTTTGTAGATCAGAGGTTAGATTTTGATAGATACTTCATCTTGAGACACATTTGAGGTGTGTATGTCATACAAATACACCAAATTACATATACATATTCATATTATTAAACACTTATTCATGCACCAACCTTACCAAGATGCACCAATTGAGCTTTTATCTACTGCAATGGTTGACTCCTTTGAGTAGTGGATCAAGATTCAACACCCTTGATGGACTTGGCACTACTATATTTGCAATTTGATATGGATACACCATTTGACTCAAGTGAGATTGGCTAGATTGGCTAGATTATGTTTACATTTGGGTTGTGCGATTGAGATTTAATGATCTAAATGGTTTTAAACAACTCATCTTTTACACTGGATTGGGGGCATGATCACCCTCCAATTATCTTATTCACATCTCTAGGGTTCAGTTGTGAACCTATCTTTGATGCTTCAATTAAGAAGCATCACTACCAAAGCAAACTACCAAGGGGCAACATGGTTACATTGATGCACACGTGTACTCCTTCTTTGCTCTCTTTTATTTCAAGCAATTTCAATTATTCATTTTTTAGATTATATGCATTAATTACACCTATAACATGCTCTTGGTTATGAGTCATACACATACAACAAATTCAAATAGGGCTCAAGTCAAAGCAAGGTGTGTTGTACACACTATGGTACTTTCCTTAAACCTAGTAATTTCATCCTTATTCATTACTAGATTAAAGGGAGGCAATTATAGATATTAAATTTGGATTTTACATGATAAATTAGACTTACACACTTGACAAATATCACTCAAGGCTCTACCCTTCAGTTTTTGACTGTCTTGTTGTCAAAAGGTTGGAGGTTTCCATCTTACTATGTCTAAATGCTTCTTTTATGCTCTGACCTTGATATTGTGATTACCTAGATCATTTGTAGCCCACAATATGCTTAAAACCTGATATATATCCTTCACTGTTATTTATAAATCTTCAACATTTTTTCATTCTCCAGGTCACTACCATTTAAATCTGGACACTAGTATTGACGCTATTGTCCCAAATCCAAAGCTAGTATTTATACCTTATAAACACTCAAATTTGTAAATATTACAATATGTATGGGTCAGCCTATTTATCTTAAATAACCTTTCATGAGATTATTTTCAAAAGGTGCGTATAAATATAAAACAAATCCCACTCATCATTCATCTAAAAATTTATCGAGCAAACACTTATCAAACTCACTAAATCATTTGCACAACTGAGTTCTGTTGCCCTATTCTTCTATATTTCCAAATCCGTCATAGGAACAATCTTCTTACAAGTCTAAAGCATTCAAAGAACAACCCATGAGTAATATTTATCAAGTGGCAAGCTAGATCACTATATGCACTCGCATATAACATATTCCACTATTGTTCACACACAAGCCCATATAAGGGGAAGAAGTATGTCAATATGAGACCCTCTTCAAAGTATATGGCTATGTAGACAATGGTCACTAATAGAGGGAACTTTGAGGTTGAGTTGACTCCACTTGAGTCTACTAACCCTTATTTTACAAGGTGGCATGCCCTAATTGGAGGATATAGGGTTTTGATTAAAAAGATGATATCTGAAACCTATGCACATAATCCTAGTTGATAATTTACAGAGTGATAGATAACCCTAATATGCACAAGTGGAATTTATAGAAAAGGACTTATACTTCACCACAAACAAAAACATCAGTTTCAAGATATAAGCATCAATGATAGTGTCCCTATTTCGATGGTAGTGTCTAGGTTGATAGAGAGCTAATTTCTACAATCTGATGAATCACAATTGAGTATCATCCTGACTATTTCCATGCATGCACTTCTCAGATCTGTCTGTGCATCAATAAACAAGCTAAATATTATCTCTTCTTTTCTTTGTATTTAAACATGTAAATTATTGTTCGGTACTTTATTTTTTGTATTTGGAAAATTTACATAATTCAACACTGTATTAGAATATATTGTGAATCTGAATTATTTAATTGACCTACTTTTTAGAGTAGCGTTCTTCTTAGTTGATTATGCTACTCTTTCCTTTAATCCTTATTTCTAAAAAGAGTTAAACACAACTTCCATTCCAATGGAGGCCTATCTTCCAAGCAAAAAGGAAGAAAGATACAGGGAGCATCTAAGGATGGATTCAACGGTTGCCATAACTAATGGCTTGCAGTGGACATTGGCATCATGATCTTCACTCTCGTAGAGGGAGAAGATTAATTTCTGCTTGCAAGTAGATCCAATTCTTCTTAATGGATTATCTATCTTTCCTCAAAGCTTTTTTTTAACTCCCTGCTTGCTAATTGTTTGCTACGAGTTTACTGAAGCACTGCAACCTTCTTTCAGTTTAAGATGTTTTTAACTCCACTTTGGAAGATATATCATGTTGCTTGATCTTCGATGTTTGTTTGTTAAAGGTATAAGCCTTCTATGTAATTTATTGTCCTTTGTCTTGGACGTTGAGTTGAGTTTTTTATTTGTTTTGTGGTCTTGAGGGATCCGACCCCTCATTGTGTCCTATCTCGCTCAAAGCTCCATTATTTGAATTTTTTTTTTCCCCTGATTCATAATTCTAATGAAAAGCGATTCCCGATTCACAACTCCAATAAAAAATGGTTACCCTTAATAAAAAATACATACAAATATTATTTTAGATAAATTTATAATTTAAAAAAATTATTATTATTATTTCTATATTTAACCTTTTACTCATATTCTATATCTAACTCGGATCAATTGACTTGTTGACCCTTGTTTTTAAAATATGACTTTCTATCATCTTCTCAGCGTGCCAAACTACTATGGCTACTCGGCTAGGGTTTTGTAAAACCCTCTGATTGAAAAAAAACCTTCTGCCATTCTTTATTGGAGATATCAAAGATTATCTCGCAGGCATTTTGTCAAACACTCAGTTCGCGTTCAATTTCAATCCAATCCAAACATGAAGACCTCACAGAAAAGAATCTACAATTTCATTCAACTACTCGCAAATCAGCTGCACCAACAATTCTCACTCACAGGCGAAGCAGATACCCTCTTATCATCATCCTCAACAGCGCTAAAAAGCGTACTAAGCTCTTCAATCCAAGCCCTTTCCGAATCCTCCCTAAAAAAATCTCTTCTCCAAAATGACACCCACCTCCTTGAACTCTTACTTCAAGCTCTGCAGCAACAAAAACGCCCCAAAAATTTCTCACTGCAGTCCAGAGATGACCGCATAAACGCCGTCAAAAATGAAGTCGACGGCTTCCTCGAAAACTTCCGCGACGGAACCCTAGACGCCTCAAATCAATACCGTCAAAATTTCAGCCAAATTCTGATGCAGGAAACTGAAGACCCGCCGCTGGAGCTTCTTTGGTCCTTTGCCGCCGTCAAATTCATGCAGGAAAACCGTCGGACGGGGGTTTCCAAGTCCGACAACGTCAGCTGTAGGGATTTGACCATTGACGGTGCAAATTCCAGGGTTTTGTCTACTGGCGGCGTTAATTATAGGGGTTCGTCTACTGACGGCGTTAATTCTAAGGTTTCTGTGGCAAAAAATATATTTCAGTTCCTGGCAGCGTGTACAGCGGGACAAAACTGCAGTGCTTCGGCTTCAGTAGCTTCGCTTGTTCCTGTTATTGTCATATTAGCAGAGGTCGTCGCCAAATTAACGGTAAGTTCTGGCTCTAAAGCTTTAAGCAAAGCATCCTTGAAAAGTTTGAAGAGTATAGCGGGGGAAATTGTTGGTTACATCGCCGTTTGTGGAACCAAGAGGGGAATATCTAGTGTAGAAGTAAGTTTAGCGAGGGCTTGGCCGTGCTGTACTGCTTTGCTGAGCTCTCTTGATATATGGGAGCATGAAAAGTTTTTGAAGTGTTCTGTTGAAAAGGATATGGAAGAGATTTTTCCTTTTAGTTCGGCTGCTGTACATGCGGCATTGTTAGAAAAGGGTTGCAGTGTGGACTATTTGGCTAGTGTGGTTATTTTGGAGGCGGGTCTGTTGCAGCTTGTTGTGGAGATCCTTGATCGGCGAAGGACTAGGAAGGAAGGGTGCGCCCTTGCGGGGAGAGATGAGGGATTGCGTCAGAATTTGAGGATTTTGGCTGTCAATAGCATTGGCACTGTCCAGAATGCTAGATTTTTCGGTAAGCAACTTTGATTTCTTTTGCAGCTAGCCATTTTTATATCTCGTGGGGAAGGTGTCTTTAAAATCTTGGCTCCAGTCACCGTTGAATGTACCCCAACTTTCTTACACACTGTCCACTTGGGTTGTACAATCTCGAGTCACCGTTGAATGTACCCCATCTTTGTTACACTATGTCCACTCAGGTTGGACAATTGCCTTGTTGATGAGGGTGATGGGGGATTTGAACTTCTCTCATGCGCCTATAAGTGCTTCTATTACCATTACACCACAACCCCTCCTATAAATGCTCTTATTACCGTTACACCACAACCCCATCGACTCTTGCAGCCTGTCTATGATTTTTCAACAAACAAACAATGCAACACAGCAAATTGAAGAACCTGATTACTAAATATAGAAGAAAGTTTCAGTATGCTGAGTGTTGGCATTCCTTTTTAACCAGACTCACAACATTAGTACTTATTATCTGTCCAAGGATGAAAAGATCAAAGTTTTATGGTTGCCTATTGACATATATAGAAAGCCACCAATTGTAGCTGCCATAATCTGCATTGTGCAACAAGAAGCTAATAAAGTCACATCACTTTATGCTAACATATATTAAGAGTACTAATACTTATCAAAAGCGGGAAAACTCTAACCCAATTCAGATTTAAAAATGTTTCCCATTCAAACTGAACATAAAAATTATATAGAAGATAGTATTTTAAACCAAAACAAAATATAATATATTTGTATTTTCACCCAAAGTAAAAGATGTTTTGCATTTAAAATGAAGGTAAAAACATACATTAGATAAGGGCCAATGTCATCTTAATCGATTACACATCATCAGATAAAAGTATTTGCATATTTAATACATGGCATTGCCTTTATCTTAATGTCTACGAAGCATGGTCATGAAATGCAGGCCCAAGAAAGAACTCGACAAGGTGTAGAATAATGATGGACTTGGCACTTGACAGTAAACTTGTCAATACCTTGGCAAAGACTTTACTTGTTTCCTGGAGAATAGAGATAGATTCCCGAACACATGATAACATGGGAAGCGTATTTTGACCATAGAAGCTTTGGACAAGCCAAATGTGGAACTAATGCGATAAGGGGCTATGGCACCATGGTAACTATTGTGCATATATTAAGTTTGAACTGGGAGAAACCTCTGCAATGCACAACCTATAAAGGGAATTGTTGTCTCCAAATCTTGCACCCTTTCCAGATTTGGGCAATGTTGGATCGTTTTCAGGCATGTGGGTGTGCCTATAGGGGAAATAAACCTCTAGATTTAAAGGGGCTAGCTCCCCGTATGTATTCTGCAAGACAATCTTTGTTTAAACCAGTTGATTAAAGGGAAAAGAGTTAGAATTTGCATGAAAGAAACCTATTCTAAGAATGGTGATGCAGCAAAGATTGTCCTCCACATGAATGCTATAACCTAGTGCACGATACAACAAAATACACAGACCATTCGCAAGCTTTAAAGAATCTAACACAATGTTCAGATAGAGGCGAGATGAATGAAAGGATGCAAGACAGATGTACTGAAAGACACCATGTATATTTCAAGAAACAATTATACACATGCAGAAATTCCATACACTTGGATGCACTCTATATGATTGTTAGACCAAAACTCTTGCTCAAAACGTGAAGAACAAAGGACAAAAGGATGAAACCATCAATTGTTGTCACTATGTGTCTCTTACACACTCAGAGAATTGTTTAGAATATGAAATGAACAGACCTATGCTTAATTGCTTAAAGGCAGGGAAATGACAACAATTCAGCAGGGCTTCGCCATACGCTGTGTGGATGATTTTAACTTAGCCCAAGGGCTGTATATATAGCACAAGAGACGTGAGAGACCTTTGAGCGTCAAAGAGAGGAATCAATCTGTTAGGAGTCATTGTCTTCAGCTGCAACCATCTTTGCCAATGATGCTCTTTTCAGGCACATGATTGATCCATGTCATCTCAAGTGGTTACACTCTTGGCCTGTCTTTTCGAAGATGCTTTTACGGTTGCTCAGCGGAGTCAAGATACTTTGGGTAAGGCATCAATTGGTTGTGACAAAAGAATCCACCTGTGCAATTTTGTCTTGATGCTTAACAGTCTCCCACCGGCTTGATGAGGTGTGCGAAGGCGTAAGGCACGAGTCACTCTCATTCTGTTAGCCTCGGAGAGGCCTTGTTGGGAATCCATGTGCACAACGATTGATCTTTCCATTGGCCATCCAGAATGACTCGGATTATGACTCGATCAATGGTGGAATGGCCCTCTGGGATGCTTTGTCGGATGGAGAATGCGAGCCCTTGGATGCCAGGTATTTGAAAAAGGACCGTTGCTCTGCCGGGAATCCTGGTGTTTGAATGCCAACGACTAGTCCTTTATCTTGAAATTGATGTCCATATAGCCGTCACTCACTAGGACAATTCCTTCGGGCCCCTTATTGCTTCGGGTCTTTGCTCGACACTCATCCCAAACAATTTCTCCGCGGACATCTTTTCCGAAGGAAATGGTCTTTCGACTCTCTCTTGGCTCTTCCATATCCTTTTGGGCCTTTTTTCAAGTGTCCCTTTGGAAACCTTCCGAAGGACACTTTTGAAACCGTCCTTCTACGGACTCTGCAGGTGTCTATACCCTTCGGACTTTTCCCGAGTGTCCCTTCGGAGAGATGACTGTCCCTTTTGCATAAGAAATGGTCCTTCGGGCTTGGAAAGTGTCCATTCAGAAAAGTTTCGAAGGACACTATGAAGGGAAAGTGTCCCTTCAGAAAAGTTCTGAAGGACACTTTGAAGAGAGAGAGACCCTTCAAAAAACTCAAAGGCACCCTTTGGAAAGATTGTTTCGGACAAAAAGTCCGAAACAATTCTTTCGAAAAAGTTGCAAAGGACAATTTTTTGAGAAAAAACAAAGGCAGAATTCTTTTGGACTTTTTGTTCAAGACAAAAGTCCAAGACAAAAAGGCCGAAAGAATTCCTTCGGGGAAGACAAGGAGAGAATTCTTTCGGACTTTTTGTGCGAGACAAAAAAGGCCGAAAGAATTCCTTCGAGGAAGACAAGGAGAGAATTCTTTCAGACTTTTTGTTCGAGACAAAAGTCTGAGACAAAAAACCCGAAAGAATTTAAACTTTGGGCAAAAGATCGAAAAGACACTTTGAAAAGGCGGAACAAAAGCTCCGAAGAAAAGAAAAGAAAACAACTGGTCTTTTACAAGTGAATTAAAACGAATAAGTGAACGTTGAACTTAGCCAAAGGAAGCTGCAAAACAAGGTATGAAATTGGGCTAACATTCTTGGTGATTCCGAGGGGAGGCATGCCTGCTATGCCAAAGACTAGTCGCCTAAATCCTTCCATTGGGCATGGAGTCATGCATAAGACACTCAAAAGAACTTGAACAAGCTTCTTGGCTAAAAACACACAAGCTGGATGATCAAATGCATAAAGGCAAAGATGCACGCCAAACAAGAGGAAGGAAAGACACTTGTGCAACAATGCACTTAGGGAACACAACAACCAACCAAAAGGAAACACACATCTAAACTAGTATTTACAAAAAGACAAGCAAGGACTAATTGCAAAATTTCAAGTGTATCCCATTCACAGGGATAGGCAACTCTTCTCCATTCATCTTGGACAGTTGAAAGGAGTTGCTTTGCTTGCACTTGCTGATGATGTAAGGGCCACTCCACAAAGTGTCAAATTTTGTATGTCTGCTTGGCTTTGCTCTGTCTTCATCCCATTTCAAGACCAAGTCACCCTCTTTGAACACTCTTGCACTTGTTTTTTTGTCAAAGGACTTCATGAGTACTTGATGGTGCTCCATAGCCTTGTGTGCATCATCCCTTGCCTCTTGCAGCTGCATTAGTTCTGTCAACTTGACTTCCATTGGAGTGTTTTCAAGTAATTTCAGCTGCTGTGCAAGTTCTAGGGCAGGGAGTTCTTGGGATATGGACAACCTGGCTTCTCTCCCATAAACAAGTACAAAGGGAGAGTTACCAATTGATTTCTTAGTAGTAATCTTGTCTGCCCTAAAGCTGTTTTCAACTTGCTGTGCCAGGCTCTTTGATTGTTCTCCAATGTTCTCTTAATGATCTTGATGAGGTTCTTGTTGGTAGACTTAGCGAATCCATTACCTTGAGGGTAATAATTGGATGAGGTACTCAAGTGAACTCCATTCCTACTTGCCCAATCAAAAGTTGTGGCACTTATGAAAGCAAGTGCATTATAAAAAATGATGACATGAGGAACTCCAAACCTTGTTATAATGCTCTCATAGAACTCCAAGATAGCATTTTCATTTGCCTCTTTCAATGCAACAACTTTTACCCATCTTGTGAAGTAGTCAATAGCAGTCAATATCTATTTGTGTCCAGCACTTGATGGAGGGTTGATCATACCAATGAAATCAAGGCCCCATTGCATGAAACGCTGGTCCACTTGGATAGGATTCAATGGAAGTGCTGCAAGTTTTTGTTTGCCTACAAAGAAGGCACATTGAGGACACGCTTTAACCCAATGATAACAGTCCTTAAAAAGACTAGGCCAATAGTAACCAGCCCTCATTATCTTTGTAGAAATTCCATACACTTGGATGCACTGTATGTGATTGTTAGACCAAAACTCTTGCTCAAAACATGAAGGGCAAATGACAAAAGGATGAAACCATCACTTGTTGTCACTATGTGTCTCTTACACACTCAGATAATTGTTTAGAATTTGAAATGAACAGACCTATGCTTAATTGCTTAAAGGTAGGGAAATGACAACAATTCAGCAGGGCTTCGCCATACGCTATGTGAATGATTTTAACTTAGCTCAAGCGCTGTATATATAGCACAAGAGACATGAGAGAGGGAGAGACCTTTGAGCGCCAAAGAGAGGAATCAATCTGTTAGGAGTCATTGTCTTCAGCTGCAATCGTCTTTGTCAATGATGCTCTTTTCAGCCATATGATTGAAGGATTATGAGGTCAGATATACATTTGTTGAGAAGCAGGGTTTGACAATGATAAGGGGATTGAAAAAATTCGGGCACATGGTGTCAAACAATAAGATACATGTCATGGTTTCTCATCCCAGCACCAAAGAGTTTCTCCTAAGCAAGGACCTCAATGAAAAGAGAGCTGGCTGGATCACAAAGGTGATGGAGTATGACGTGGACATCAAGGTGGTAAACTTGGTGAGACATTTAGCTTCAGAGCTGCAAGAGCCAAAAGAAGAGGTCTTAATCAACCAAATTTAACCCCAACCCGTTGATCACATACCAGTTTGGGCTATGCTAGGCTCTTTGATTGTTCTATAATGTTCTCTTAATGATCTTGATGAGGTTCTTGTTGGTAGACTCAACCAATCCATTACCTTGAGGGTAATAATTGGATGAGGTACTCAAGTGAACTCCATTCCTACTTGCCCAATCAAAAGTTTTGGCACTTATGAAAGCAAATGCATTATCAGAAATGATGACACGAGGAACTCCAAATCTTGTTATAATGCTCTCATAGAACTCCAAGATTGCATTTTCATTTGCCTCCTTCAATGCAACAACTTCTACCCACCTTGTGAAGTAGTCAGTAGCAGTCAATATCCATTTGTGCCCAACACTTGATGGAGGGTTGATCATACCAATGAAATCAAGTCCCCATTGCATGAAAGGCTAGTCCACTTGGGTAGGATTCAATGCAAGGGCTGCAAGTTTCTATTTGCCTACAAAGAAGACACATTGAGGACACACCTTAGCCCAATGATAACAGTCCTTAAAAAGACTAGGCCAATAGTAACTAGCCCTCATTATCTCTGCAACTGTAGTTCTAGGAGAGAAATGACCTCCATCTATACCATTGTGAAAACTTTTTAGTAGCGTGTCAAATTGACCATTGTCAACACACCTCAACAACACACCATTTGTGTCCTTTCTAAAAAGAACATTATCAACAAGGCAATAGAGAATGGTCTGTAATCTAAAGTAACTCCTTTGAGACTTGCTCAAACCCTTGGGAAACTCACCATTTTGAAGAAAACTGATGATGTATTGTGTCTAGCTCCGAACTAGATGTGATCAGTTGGTTGGGGTTGAACTTGGTTGATTAAGACCTCTTCTTTTGGCTCTTGCAGATCTGAAGCTAAGTGCTTGCATAATCTTTGTCCTCTCACCAAGTTTATCACCTTGATGTCCACGTCATACTCCATCACCTTTGTGATCCGACCATCTCTCTTTTCATTGAGGTCCTTGCTTAGGAGAAACTCTTTGGTGTTGGAGTGACAAACCATGACATTTATCTTATTGTTTGAGACCATGTGCCTGAATTTTTTCAATCCCCTTATCATTGTCAAAGCTTGCTTCTCAACAAATGTATAGCTGACCTCGTAATCCTCCAATCCTTGGTTGAAGAATGCAATTGGTTGCTCTATCTCTTCATCATTCTTTTGCATAAGCTTGGCTGAGATTGTATCAAGGTTGGCGAAGGTATAGAGTATGAAATCCTTGACAAAGTTTGGGTTTAAGAGAGTAGGGGATTTTGCAATTGCTTGCTTGATTGTCTCAAAACTAATCTTTCCCGCCTTTGTCCAAGTAAAAACTTGGTTCTTTTTTAGCATGGCTGTGATAGGCTTTACCACAGCTGCCAAGTCTGGAATAAACCTTCTGACAAAGTTTATTCTCTCCAAGAAGCTTTGTAGTCCCTTCTTGTGTTGAGGCAAGGACAAGCCTAGGATAGCCTCAATCCTTTTGGGGTCAATAGACAAGCCTCCTTCTGAAACAATATGCCTCAAAAGTTTACCTTCATGAACAACAAAGATGCACTTTTTTGGATTAAGGGATATGATATACTCCTTGCATTTCTCAAACACTTGCCTTAGATGTTTCATATGATCAACATCTTGTGAAAAAATTGTTACATCATTTAGGTACACAAGTAGAAACTTATTGATCAAACTTTTAAAACCCATGTCCATTGCTCTTTGAAAAGTGGCTCCAGCATTGGACAAACCAAAAGGCATCTTCTTATAGGCAAGGGTTCCCCACTTTGTAGTGAAGGCTGTCTTGAATTGATCCTCCTCATTTATCAATATTTGGTTGTAGCCTGAATAATTGTCAAGAAGAGAGAAGCGTTGGGAACTTGAAACAACTTGCAGAATTTGCTCCATGGAGGGTAGTAGATAATGATCTTTGAGAGACTCTATTAAGGTCTCGAAAATCCACACACAACTTGATTTCTCCATTTTTTTTTTGGACAGGCACAAGATTGGCCACCCAAGTTGAATGTTTGATAGGAAAGATGATCCTAGACTCAATCAACTTGGTTAGCTCTTTGTTCATGAGTTCTATCTTGGGATTGATAGGCCTTTGCTCTTGCTTGACTGGTTTAGCTCTAGGTTCTAACTCAATGGTATGATGAGCTAGACTTGGATCAAACCCTTTCAAGTCTTTATACTCCCAAACAAAGATGTCATGAAACTCTTTGCACAATTTAATAAAACCCTGCATCTTGGGCTGAGAACATATCTTGCCAATTTTCAAAAGTCTGTCCTTGAAAATCAGGACTCTTTCATAGTTCTCTTCCTTTGTTGACATGCTCACTCTTTCTTTCTTCTTATCATCCTCATTGAAAACACTCTCTAAGGTAATGAACCCCTTAGGTATCTTGTTTGTCTTGAGCTGAATAACTTGTTCTTCATATTGATCATGCAGTTTCTTTTGGTTCCTTGAGGAGATTCCTGCCTCATTTTGTAAGAGTGTGCAATGTGTTCATCACTTTCAAACATCTACCATGACACTTCATTATCTGGAATAGAGGGTCTCACAATGATCTTGATATGAGATTGATCTTTCTCTTGTCCCACATCAGCAGTTGTATCAAATCGTGCCCTTATGGCAGCCAATCTGTCAGCATGTTTATTGGAATCCCTTGGTATGAATTGTATGTTGAAGGCATCAAAGTCTTCAAGTAGGTCCCATACTCTATGCTTGTAGGATTTAAGCAAGGGATTCTTGGTTGTAGCCTGATTTCTTACTTGGTGGATGACCAACTCACTATCTCCATAAACCTTTAAACTCTCGATTCCTCTCTTCTTTGTCCACTGGAGACCATGGACTAGGCCTTCATATTCTGTCACATTGCAAGTGCAGCTGAAGTGGAATCTATATGAGGAGTAATAATGATTCTTTGATGGAGAAACTAACATAACGCCAACTCTTGCACCTACTTTGCTTCTTGAGCCATCAAAAAACATTTCCGAAATTCCTTCAAGCTCATGATCTTCATTAGTGAGTGAAGGGATTGGAACATCCCCTTCACGCATACAATAAACTCCCAAATCAGTGTCTTCAATGAAAGTATATGGATCAAGTCCATGTGTTTTAGTGTTGTATTTATCAAGGAAGAGATCAAAAATACCTTCAAGGGGGGAGGATGCTTCATCATCCATAACACTTTCTTGCTCTTTGCTAATTAGCAATTCTTATTTGAACTTGTCTCCATGTATGGCTCGATATGGAACCTTGCTAAGGGCTGAGTCCTTATGGTTACTTTTGTTCCATGCCTTGTTTTAAAAGCTATGAAAGACCAATCAGTAGAAAGGTACCCTCCTATTTTAGCTATTAAGTCCCTTGACAAACATATAGCAAAATGAGCTGGAAGGTCTATCACCACAACATCTTGAAACTTGGGCAATCATGTAGAAAGACCTTTAGACCTTTGACCAGTCCCACTGTCTTAGTTGGAGTCCCATCAAACTGTAATACGCCCTTGCTATGTGGCTCATATTTTAATCGCAGCGTATCAACCACCACTTTAGGCATAATAGTGGTACTAGCTCCACTATCCACAATGCAATTATGGAGCAACTTGTCTCCCACAATGAGGGTGAGATAAGAAGGGTGGAGGCAATTCAGACTTGGTGGAGGGCTCTAAGACATGGCTTGGATCATTAAAAAGGGCTACACCATTGTGCTTTGAAGTTTGGGGGGCTGTATGGATGCTTGCGAGCTATTCTTGCAAGAGCTCTTGTGCAAGACTTTCCAAAGAGTTATGCTTGTCGCAGTACTCTTCAAAGAATCAATAATGTTTAGAGAGGGAGCATTCACCTTTTCTTGGACCTTTGAAGGTAGAGGAGTCTGAACTTGTTGTGTTGTAGGCTTGACAACCCAACTAGCATTCTGATTTTGTTGAGGGGCATAACTCGTAGTAGGAATTGCACTAGGATCCACAGCTGGTGGCCTTGGAGAGGCATCTCTTGGAGTTACACGCACTCTTGGAACATCTCCCAGAGCTCTCTTCTTGGCTCTTGTGTTGGCTGCAATCGGCGTGCTTTGATTCAACACGTAGTCATCCTTAGCTTGAAATTTCATCATACCTACACTCTGGGTGCTACCTTCTCCATGAATATCCCTTTGACTGGGATTCGTTTCTTCTGATGTCATGTAAGGAGTAGTTTCTTCTTGTGCCACCAAAGCTTGGCTGTCTTCTCCACCATCATGCACAAACTGACCTTGAGGTTGTCCCCATTGGTCCAAATGATTCTCTCCTTGGACCAGATTAGCATATACTGGAACAACAACCTTCGTGGAAGGAGTGGGATTAGGATTTTAGGCATTGGGCTGCCTATTGAAACCTTGCTGACCCTGTCCTTGTCCTTGGTAATTGTATTGGGGTGGAGCTCTATAGCCTTGTTGAGGATAGTATCGCTGGTTAGGTGGAGCACTTGTCTGGAACTGAGCTTGCTTGAGTTGAGCTCGTAATGACCGGATTTCTTCATCTTTGTCCACAACATTATCCACCTTCTTGGGAAAGGCCCTCGTCTTGACATTGGCGTTGGGAACTTGTGCTACGCTTGGAGCTTCAACTGAGCTATGAGACAACAAAGGCATAAAAACTCTTGGAGGTAGTTTTCCACCCTGTATTGAGCTATTCTCAGCTTCAATAGCTATCTCATATGCGTCTGGCAGAGTGAATCCTCCCATTGACTGTAACATCACCGCCACATCAATACCAATACCCTTGAGATAAGTGGGGAACACAAAGCTAGGAGGAGGTCTCATGACATGCGGCAACCTATGCCAAGTTCTTTGAAACCTTTTATTAAAATCTCCCATGGATTCGTTAGGACCTCTCTTTATCATGTTCAGCTGATGGATTAGTGAAGTGTGGTCATTTTTATTCTCAAATCTAGTCACCAACAATTCCCCAAAGCCATCCCAACTTGTAATGCAACCACCTTCCAAAGTCCTATACCAGTCAAGTGCTTTGCCTTTTAGAGACATAGCAAGCAATTTAATGGCTATGTTGGCTTGGGTGACATTATGGAAGTTATAGAAATTCGAAATGTCCCTAATATATTCAGATGGGGCAATAGGAACCTTTCCATTGAAACCAGGGAGACTCTTGGTAGCATTGGGAGGAATAGGGTTGTATGTAGGAAGGTCAATTGGATTTTGGGTGTTGAAGGCTGGGAAAGGTTGTTGCCTCTCCATTTCTCTTCTTTCTCCAACTTCCTCAACTTCTTCTCCAAAACCTCCTTGCCAAGGATCTCTAAGCGCTGGGAATGCTTCAGGGCGTTGTTCTTCAAGAAGAGCTTCAACTAGAGGGGCTTGATCGGAAGTCCTAGATGACCTAGTGAGGACCATGAAGTATAATGTGGGAAATTTGATCTACAATAAGAGAATCTCACGTTTTGGGGTTGCCAAATGCTGGATTAAAGATATTTCTACAACCCTAAGCTTGTCAAGACCAGCATTCACTTTGACATGTAAATAGTTGGTCCCACTGGGCGTGCCAAAACTGTTGTCTCTAAATATCGCACTCTAGAAGGGGGTGTTCAGTCCTCTTCCAGATTTGGGCAACATTGGATCATTTTCAGGGATGTGGGTGTGCCTATAGGGGAAATGAACCTCTAGATTTAAAGGGGCTAGCTCCTTGGATGTATTCTGCAAGACAATCTCTGTTTAAACTAGTTGATTGAAGGGAAAAGAGTTAGAATTTGCATGAAAGAAACCTATTCTAAGAATGGTGATGCACCAAAGATTGTCCTCCACATGAATGCTATAACCTAGTGCACGATACAACAAAATACACAGACCATTCTCAAGCTTTAAAGAATCTAACACAATATTTAGATAGAGGCGAGATGAATGAAAAGATGCAAGGCAGATGTACTGAAAGACACCATGTATATTTCAAGAAATAGTTATACACATGCATAAACTCCATACACTTGGATGCACTCTATATGATTGTTAGAGCAAAAATCTTGCTCAAAACATGAAGAACAAAGGACAAAAGGATGAAACCATCACTTGTTGTCACTATGTGTCTCTTACACACTCAGAGAATTGTTTAGAATTTGAAATGAACAGACCTATGCTTAATTGCTTAAAGGCGAGGAAATGACAACAATTCAGCAGGGCTTCGCCATACATTGTGTGGATAAATTTAACTTAGCCCAAGCACTGTATATATAGCACAAGAGATGTGAGAGAGGGAGAGACCTTTGAGCGTCAAAGAGAGGAATCAATCTGTTAGGAGTCATTGTCTTCAGGTGCAACCGTCTTTGCCAATGATGCTCTTTTCAGCCACATGATTGATCCATGTCATCTTAAGTGGTTACACTCTTGGCCTGTCTTTTTGAAGATGCTTTTACGGTTGCTCAGCGGAGTCAAGATACTTTGGGTAAGGCATCAATTGGTTGTGACAAAGGAATCCACCTGTGCAATTTTGTCCTGATGCTTAACAACGTTCCACCGGCTTGCTGAGGTGTGCAAAGGGGTAA
Source organism: Torreya grandis (assembly GCA_037957365.1). Taxonomy (NCBI): domain Eukaryota; kingdom Viridiplantae; phylum Streptophyta; class Pinopsida; order Cupressales; family Taxaceae; genus Torreya; species Torreya grandis. The sequence goes on from JARHVA010004406.1 coordinate 264,528, forward strand.
GACATGAGTCACTCTCACTCTGTTAGCCTTGGAGAGGCCTTGCTGGGAATCCATGTGCACAATGATTGATCTTTCCTTTGGCCATCCAGAATGACCCGGATTATGACCCGATCAATTGTGGAATGGCCCTTTGGTATGCTTTGTCGGATGCAGAATGCGAGCCCTTGGATGCCTGGGATTTGAAAAAAGACCGTTGCTTTGTCAGGAATCCTTGTGTTTGAATGCCAACGGCTAGTCCTCTATCTTGAAATTGACATCCATACAATCGTCACTCACTAGGACAATTCCTTCGGGCCCCTTATTGCTTTGGGTCTTTGCTTGGCACTCATCCCAAACAATTTCCCCGTGGATACTTTCTCCGAAGGAAATGGTCTTTCGGCTCTCTTTTGGCTCTTCCATATCCTTTCGGGCCCTTTTCCAAGTGTCCCTTCAGAAACCTTCTGAAGGACACTTTTGAAACCATCCTTCTACGGACGCTGCAGGTGTCTATACCCTTCGGACTTTTCCCAAGTGTCCCTTCGGAGAGATGAATTGTCCCTTTTGCATAAGAAATGGTCCTTCGGGCTTGGTGAGTGTCCCTTTGGAAAAGTTTCGAAGGACACTTTGACAGGGAAGTGTCCCTTTGGAAAAGTTCTGAAGGACACTTTGAAGGGGAAGTGTCCCTTCAGAAAAGTTCTGAAGGACACTTTGAAGAGAGAGAGACCCTTCGGAAAACTCAAAGGCACCATTCGGAAAGATTGTTTAAGAGAAAAAGTCTGAAACAATTCTTTCGAAAAAGTTGCGAAGGACAATCTTTTGGGAAAAGACAAAGGAAGAATTCTTTCGGACTTTTTGTCCGAGACAAAAGTCCAAGACAAAAAGGCCGAGAGAATTCCTTCAGTGAAGACAAGGAGAGAATTCTTTTGGACTTTTTGTCCGAGATAAAAAAGACCGAAAGAATTCCTTCGGGGAAGACAAGGAGAAAATTCTTTTGGACTTTTTGTCCGAGACAAAAAACCCGAAAGAATTCAAACTTTGGGCAAAAGACCGAAAAGACACTTTGAATAGGCCGAGCAAAAGCTCCGAAGAAAAGAAAAGAAAACAACTGGTCTTTTACAAGTGAGTTAAAACAAACAAGTGAACGTTGAACTTAGCCAAAGGAAGTTGCAAAACAAGGTATGAAATTTGGCTAACAGGAATGTCAGTGAAACTGGGAGGCATGTCTCCGGGGACTTGGGGAGCATTAGCAGAGATAGGTATGAATATGTATTCTGGTACCAGGGGACGTTCCAAGTCTCCCCATGTCTTTCGTGCAGCCTCTTGACTTGATTGTTAGTCTCCTATTGAAAGGAACAAAAAACACCAGCCAAACTGGCCTTTCCACTACTAATTAACCGGGCCCTAATCAACTAATCTCCATGCCCCAATCTCATTTGTTTGCTTAAAAATTTTAGTCTCTTATTATGCATTTTGTGCTTTTTTTAAAGTTGTTTATGCATGCATTGTAAACTAATATTTCTTATTTTTCAAAAATTTACATCGTTATATTTAAATATCATTTTATTCTGGTGCCTCCCATTTTCCTGCACCCATTTCTTTTTAAATGGTGTCGACGTCTTAGAACCCATCTCCAGTATATTCTGTCTCCTGGTGACAATGGGGAATATGTGAAATTAACTAAGTTCAACATTGTGGGATTACAGAGAAAGCTGAAGCAGCAATTGAAATTTGGTGGAGGTTATTAAAAACACCATAAAGTCTGTAAAACTGAGAAATGACAGCCCCGTGAGGATAACAGGACTTTGGAGTTACAAAAGAAAGGGAAGTAAGAGGCAATTTTACAGATGAAAAGTCCATAAAGTTTTAAATGTGCAATTGAAAAAAATACTGTTGGAGGCTCTCGATCACCACAAGGGAAATAGATTTGAACACATGAAGGTGAAGAATCACTTCTCGGTATAAACTCACTCCATTAGTACATCAAACACTCTGGAAATGAGGAAAGAAGATCATATCAATATATCTCATGTATGTCACATTCAAATACAAAAGAAATTGAAGGGTATAAATAGCTTGTGTAAAAACAAGCTCCCCTTTCTCTATTGGTCACTTAAGTGACACATATTATGGGGCCACTTAGAGGTGGCATCGATAAGCGATGCGAGCATTAAATGCTCACTATCCTATTCTAAGCCTAAATAAGTGTGACTAAGAGCACATTTAACATAGATAAGCTAACCGAAGTAAACTTAACAGTAATACATATAAAATAATGCAGCAACAAATACCTGGTTAGTGGTGGCAAGACGAAACCACTGTTTCTTTGTAGTTTTGTTTTCTGGCCTATGTGCCCAAGTAGTTTAGCAATTGTTTCTTGTCATGACTCAAATAACAGTTTTATCGGCAGTATTAGGGTAGCATGACGAGGTGTAAATAGAACTTATGGGGAAGTTTTTCTGGAAAATATTAGGGTAAAAGATATTTTTTGAAGAAAATACTTTTGACTTTGGCTCTCATGCTGTTCTGTAATTTATGAGTTGAGGGTTCATTGATGCAATTTGAAACTGTGGATTCCATTTCCCAATTTCCATTTGGTAGCTTTTAACTTATGCCATGTATTCTGATTTTGAAAAATTCTCTTTTATCAAACTGACTGTCTCCCACACCATATGGTTCGATTCCCATGTCTATCAGCACATGAGGTTTGTGCCTTAGATCCCTCTTCCTTACCTGTACCTAAGAATAATAAAACTGTACACTAGTATACCACAGGTTTCCATGTCAATGACACTTGGTTTCATCCCTTCACTTCTATGTGGCTATAGTTTTTCAACTGCCTATGCTCCCCCTTATGGCACTGTAGGAAAAGGGGTAGAAATTTTGTTGTGAACATATGGGGAAAAAGGACAATATAGTTATTATTACAGCTTCGAGAGTGATAAAATTACCTGACAATTCTTAGGAATCATGTTACTTTCATGGCTATTGGTGCTTTGTAAAATTCTAATCATTTGTGTCAAATTGATTGTCCAAATGCTAAAATAGAGCTTTAACAAATTCTAACACTCTTACAGATACTACAGCGCATTTATTTCTGCAGCATAAAGTAGTTTATATAGTTGTGGTAGGAATGAGGCTGGTTCTGTTGCATCAAGCAAATTTATCTAGACTTGATTTGATTATTTTTGCTTGTGTGAAATTACAAAAGAGAACACAATTTAAGGTTCATGGATGTTTGGTGTTTTGTGTGATTTGTATGTATGTGTGTAAAACAGATTTTTTGAACTTTTAATATCCATTTTTCGTGGTATCAGATATTCTTTTGGAGTTGCTCCTGGAATCAAAGCTACCCGTTGCCTCCTTGCTGGTTGGTCACTCTCCATATTTCGAATCTTTGCAATGAATGTTGAACTGTGCTTTTCGTTGTTTGTGATAATTGTTTTTTACTGATGGTTATAAAGCTTGCTGTTTACCATAATGCCATAATGTTAGTTACCGTTAAGGGCTTTACCCTCTTGCTCTAAAATCTAGTCACTGATTTTTTTGATTCAAAATGCAGAGTCAGGAAGAGGAAGTCTTGTTGAGAGGTGTTCTTTATGAGGCAACTACACTGGTTGACTATGCATTTTTGAAGCAAAACAGGGAATTCATATCGAACGAAGCAAAATCTGTTGGGGATAAAGACAGCAGAACTCTTTTGAATAGGCTGGTTTTGGCCCAAAAAGCTGTTCAACTGTTCAGGTAAGCACACTAACCGGTGACACACAAGTTGCATTTAAACGTGTAATTTTCCCCTTTTCTTTTCTAATTCACTATTAAGTGTTGATGGTGATATTTACAGATCGTTGGGGGAGCACAGTTGGGCAGTTTCATTTTCAAAAACCTTCTCAAATGTTCCCGTCACATCTGACCTGATGAAATGGATCAGTCAAAAGAGTGAATTGAAATACCATGAAGCATTAACTCAGAATCCCCAGGCTCTTGTTGGTAAGTTGCTTTGAACCTAGTTGGTAGCTTTAAGACATGTTTACAGATAGTTTGTCCGCACCAACCATAGATGGCGTAACCGGCGAGTAACTGCCAGTTGGTCGGTTACTCGCTAGGAAAACCACCAGGCGAATGACCGCCACTCAAAACTGCCAATTTTGAAAAACCAGATTTTTGTTTTAACTGGCGAGCACTCGACGAGTACTCGCCGGTTACATTTAGATAACCAGACAGTATATAAATAAAATAAACATTTAAATATTAAGTTATATTTTATTTATATACTTTCACGATCTTTGAGAGTGGTTTTGGACTTCTAGGAGATAATGCAAATTATAGGTTTTGGAGGATCCTATCATATTTCAGACTTAGTCAGATTTCAGGGTTTCAGACTTAGCTATATTTCAGTGTTTCAAAATTTCAAGGAGACATCGTGGGAGGAATGAAGGTTGCATGAAGGGACGTAGGTATGATAGAATGGTATGAGAACATCTCTCGCAAAGTGCCACAAGTCGACCCCACCCCATTCCCTGTGCTTAGATTAAAACTGATACAATGATACTTGTACAAGAATCTACAAGTACAAATTACAAGAATCTCTATTTTTCTCTTCCCTGCTCTCTGGAAAACTAAGGGAGACTGAGAAAGTCTAGTAATCTATGCACAGGCAATGGGGTGGGATCGACTTGTGGCACTTTGCAAGATATGTTCTCATACTATTCTATCATACCTACATCCCTTCATGCAGCCTTTATCCCTCCTATGATGTCTCCTTGAAATTTTGAAACCCTGAAATATGGCTAAGTCTGAAACCCTGAAACCCTAAAATCTGATCAAGTCTGAAATATGATAGGATCCTCCAAAACCTAGAATTTGCATTATAGCTCCTAGAGGTCCAAAACCACTCTCAAACATCCTGAAAGTATATAAATAAAATATAACTTGAAGTATAAGAAACTAGACGTCCATATCTAAATGTAAACTTATACAAACTAGACATCCATATCTAAATGAAACTAGACGTCCATATCTAAATGTAAACTTATACAAACTAGATGTCCATATCTAAATGTAAACTTATACAAACTAGACATCCATATCTAAATGTAAGTTTATACTTAAATGCTTATTTTATTTATATACTGTCTGCTTCGGGCGAATTTCAAGTATTTTTTGCCTTTGTCGGTTATTCCCGGTTATTCGACCACCCTTGTCGAATAACCGCCGATTACCCAAAATCCCCCCTTGGTGAGTACTCATCGGTTACGGTTATGCAAACTATGCCGCAGATAATGGTTTTTGTTCCTCCTTTGTGGTAGTAATTATTAAGGACTCCCTGTACATGATCACCATGAAAATAGAAGTAAGCACTATCGGATTTTTAAATATCTATCTGAGCTCTAAGCTTTGAGGCATTGACTGTAATCAATCATGACATACCGATAATCATGTTCAGTAAAAATACAATTTATCAAAAGAAAATTCGGTTATTGTATTTTTTTAATAGTTAAAATTAGGGGATCATATAGAGGCTCTCACCCATTGAAAAATCAGTTAATGTTAGTTATTATTAATCATAATGTATTGAGTTTATATAATATTAATTAAAATTACATATTACTGCTTTATTTTGTACTTGTTTAAACTTTAAATTTAATATGTTAAGTAATTAATATTATTATATTTCATTATTTATGATGCATTAGTTAACAATGTTTACAGTTTATATTAATTATAGTAATGTTATGTACAATTAATATTTTATAACATGATTTTTCTATTCTATATTGTTAAAATATTAGAGATATTGTATACAGGCAAATGCATAATCCAGTGAGATGTTTGATATAGGTATCTGTATGCATATTCTGAATATAGGTAATACCACGCCATTAGGGACGAACTGTGACAATCACAAGCCTCTGATAAGTGTTCCTGTCCCATGGACAACACCGCCAATGGTAATGAATACCCCTGAGCTGAAGACACCTTGCTTGTGGCTCTATGTTTGTACCTCGCTCATTTGCCCTATCTAGCTTGTGGTTGCTATCTACGTGAACCGTGTAATTTAAAAAACTATGAACTACAGTGACATTCCTAGGATGGGAATTTTTTTTCGTGTTGATACTTTCCTTCTATGCATTGCACCCTAATCCCATAGGCACACGGTGATTATTCTTAATATCTCTGGGCACCCATTAGCAAATATTAAGAATAGCTAACTGGTTTCATGCCGAATCAGCACAGGCTTGTATCTGGTAGATTACACATACTCACATGACAACTTATTCTTCCTTTGCACATACATGGGAGAATCAAAACCATGCATATATGCATATGTACATGGCTCCACATTTGAAATGTTAATATACATTTGCATAACAAACATACCATGCAAAAGGAATGCAATCTTAAGTTTTGTTCATAAATAGGTTGTTATAGGGAATATATGTACCATAGAGATGCAGGGACTTATGCTGATCGGTCAGGGTAAATACTCACTTGACTACTCCCTGTTATGTACCTCCTACGACAGATAAACACCTCATTTTACCAAGTCACCGGACCATTCATGCAATGCATCACCTCAGTGGTGAACCTAGAATGGGTCTTCTATACCTTATAGAATGTGATCATGCACAAAACCATATTATGATCGGATATGAAAATAGTCATAGAAACAGCCATAGACCAGATGTAAAAAAGGATGGGTAAATCTATATGGAAAATTACAGAACAATATGATATATTCTTGCAACGAGGCAATTTTATGGTACACATACATACAATCCTTTCATTCTCATTCACATTTTGAAGGTGACATTCAAAAAATTAAATTTAGATTCCGGTCTTAGTTTGTTTACATTCCAGGTGGAGAATTAACAAGGGGTTATATTCCTTTGTACAACATTGCACAATAGGACTTGTGATAACAAAAATGGTTAATGACAGTTATTTGGATCATGAAACATAATTGTTCAACAAGGCTTCCCCTAGATGTCCTTCAAAGTGCGCCAGTGCATATGAAGTGTGTGATCATCATAAAAATGGTCATGCTGAGAGGAGAAACAACAATATTTTATTGCCTTCCAAATTATCTTTCAATTCTCCTCTAGGGTCTTTTAAATTCAATTTTGAGAGGCAATACAATCATTTCATTTCTCAAAACTTCAATGTAAGTTAAAGTGTCTCTCTGGTTGGAATCATGTACTAGTATTTGACATTTATCCTTTTTGCAAGCATTCCTATTTTGATTCTGGTCGGTGAGAAAGAGGGTGGTCCTATTTTCTCTTTGTTGAATTTTATTGAATTCTTGAGAGGTCATCTTACTAAACTTCTTCTGTCCCCATTAGACTTCAAAGTTAGGTTCTTCTTAGAACTATATGGACTCTAATCTACTTATCTTAAGCACCACATACTTCATGTTAGGACAGCATTTCAGGTGTATTTTTCAACGCCTTAGAGAATTTTATCCAGACAAGCTTTGGCAATACGTCTTCCTGCAAAAAATATTAGATACATGAAAAAGAAATTTTAATGCCAATTGTTTAGGGATTTTTGTTTCCTCATGTTTTATCCAACTAATGTATTTTCCGTTTATTTTCAATATAATAGCTTATTATGTGGCTTAAACAATTTCTTATGCTTGTCAATGCTAAATTGGATGGTTCTTTGTTGTACTGCAGCATTGGTTTCTTGCTCATGCGATTTTTTTGTTTGTTGTCGATGCCTTAGGATATCTTGTCAACTTGGAAGACCAAAAGGGGTTAAAGCAGATTCTGAATAAGCATCCTGTTTTTAATACAAACACGTTGCCTGCTGAGAACATAGACATAAATCTCGGCTTAAATGCAGCAACTGCTGGCATCTCTTCTAACCTGGAAGGTTCAAGGGAGGTCAAAGATGACCTCTTTTTTGTAGACGCTAAAGGTGAAGTTGGTGGAGGGAATGGAGACAATGGATTTGAATCTATCGGAAAGTCTTTTATTCAAGCCGCTCGGGTTATGGGAAGCATAGAAAATGATGGAAAGAAAAAGAGAAAAAGAAAGGGAAAGAAAAAACAAAAAATCAACTTTCAAAGACATGTACAACAAGATAAGTCTGCAAAAGAAAACATGCTCCAGGAATTGGGCTCTGATTTAAGCATGAGTGAAGAGAGTGACTTAGAGTCAGGCTTTAGAGATTGGCCAAAAAAATCAAGGATTGAGACACAAACCTCCGATGGAGAGTAATGGTTAGTTTGTTTGGAAAACCTTTTAGCTGATAATGTTATTGTGAGAGTCGGCATTCAGTTTTCTTGATGAATTGATCGAGGTATGAGGGTTCTGCCAGGGAACAAGGTTCTCCAGGGAAGCACAATGGAATATCTTCATTGAGATTTCTACTGAAAGCATAGTTTCATGTCCCACTGCAAGTGGTCTATTGGAGAGTGCTGAATCAAAGGCATTGAGGTTAGAAAGACCCAAGGAATAGGTTCTATCTTTCAGCTTGATGAAAACACAAGATTTTTTAAGTTGTGTTGCTGTGCTTCAGTTGGAGCCTTCGTTACAATATTTGGTACTATTAATACCTCCGCCTAATATTTTTTTAAGATTATATTTGCAAACATCACTGCTGAAGTGTATCATGATATCCATCGCTGTTATTTAATTTGATTTTTACTTGCTAATTTTTTCCTTTCTAGCCTGATCTGTGCAACATGAACAATTGGAGCCGCACTTTACGCATATAACTTTGTTTGCATATAACTTTGTTTCCAATAAAGGGCATTGCCCAAATTCATTTCATGTATGACTACCGATATAATTTATGAATATGAATATTAGAGCAACAAAATGAATCAATACCTCGTTAAAACGAAGGCTTAGGCCCATTTTTATATTTTAGGTCAATACCTAATTACAATACCTGGCAGCAGTTCAGCGCTGTCATTCAAGCTCAAGTATGACGAAAAGTAATCTGCCTCTTTTGTAAAATTTTGATTGCTAGCAGTAGAAAATTAATTGAAATGTCAGTGGTTTATACCGTGTGCTTTTATATTTGAAAGTTCTGTTTTTATTGACATAATTTACAATTCATGCCGTCACAAATGAACACATTGATTAAATAATATATTACAATCTTACAGGGATTTAGTTCTTAAATAAGCAAATTAAGATAAGGGATTATCTTTATGAAATAAGCATTAAAATAACAATACTGAAGGCTAAAAAAATGTGAACACAATGTTTTTGGATGACAATAAATTTGTCTTTATGGGTATCAGGTATTGTTTAATTTGGTAAAAACTAATCTTAATCTTATTTCTACTTTAAAATGAGACTTGATTTGAAGAAAAGGTTTCATGGTTCCAGATGATGCTACCAATTAAGCTATTTGACACATCACTATTAAGCTGTTTGTGTTGCAGATCGACATAGAAGCCTCTTTGGCATGCATTGCCATACTCGGTGCATCCTTTACCCCTGTTTCCCGGGTTCTAAGAGGCCGAAACTTTTTGCAGGTTTGAGGGTGGTATCGGTGTCAAAATACATAAGGAATAGGTTAGGTTAACAACTTGAATGTATGAATGTGCACGTAAATTTAGCTAGTGAATGTGTACGTATGGGATTTTGAATCTTCATTTTATACCTTGAAGAACTTTGTTAGTCTGGATAAAGGTTTAACTGAAATCAATAAAAGATCACAGGAAAGGTCAGTGCCATTTCAGAGGCTAATGGAAGGCTTGTGGTGTAGTTTGCTTAGGGGAAGACACCCAAATGCCTTGATATGGCATATTTGAAGGCATGCTTTGTGCAAATGAAAAGAAAATGATTGTTGGATGCTCTATAGTTGGTATACGAGGTCTTAAAAGGTGGCCGATCAATATATTCCAAGAAATTGGAGGAAAAGAAATGGGATACGAGGTTGCAAGTGGTTTAGCAGGTTGCACAAAAATTGGAGTCTTTTTAAGGGCAAAGGTTTGCAGTGTGGATAAAACAAGTAGTATTGATTGTAAGAGGGCAAAGGTAAAAGACGTTGACTCTAAAAGAGGACCCAAAGACAAAAGATGTTGGCTGTTGAAAGGCAAGGGTATATAAATTCTCACTTAAGATAAATACAACCAATCCATCAGAGATATGCCTTATTTAGGGAAACAAAATTATTGTCAATATTATGTGACGTGGTTGCACCTAAAAGTGTGGGAAGTGGTGGGAGTGATAAACCTCACCAATCTTTATCAGTACTAGGATTCAAATGGATGTCATGTAACATAAGCATGGGCTCACTAGTGGATAGAGGATGCTGCACCTTTCCTATGTTTAGGTCTTTAGAGTTACAAAACTTGTTTAGGGACAATGTTAATTGAAACATTGTCAGAAAAAGTTATGAAAATTGAGTATTTCAATTTACTTAAGAATGTAAATATGAAGTTCCAAAACTTGTTTAGGAAACACAATAGTTGAAGCATTAAAAAAAAACATTATAAAAATTGAGTGATTAAATTCACTTAAGGTAAATTCTTAATGTGTGTGTGAAACTTATAGGGATAGGCATGGAGTGCTTCTTTATTACCCATACCTATCAATTGTAGAGTGTTATAATTTTGTGAACCCCCATAGTAAATAAGAAAATATAGGCTCAACCATTAAGTATCATGTGGTGTTGTAATATTATAAACCCTTTTGATAAATAAGAAAAGGTTAAGCCCTTTTGATAAATAAGAAAAGGTTAAGTGATACATCACATATTCTTGAAGTTTTCTTGCCCCCTTGGTTAAGTTTGAAGGTTACACCTCTGAGAAAACCCTAGTAATTGTGAAGGTGTAGAGCATATTAAGGGTTGATGCCATAAAATATAGTTGCGAGTTTCCAAATGTTTATGATAGAAAAACAAATCTAGAGTTTTAATAATATAATTAAACTATTTAATCTAGAATTTAATAGTAATTCAATAATATAATTTATCCAAATTATTTTAATATCAATCTCAATTGCCCTAGTTTCTAACTACCTATTTTATCCTTATTTAAAACTACATCACATTGAAACCTTGGTAAAAATTTCCAAAAGACATAAAAATATGTTAATCATTAGAAGACTTAATTATTAATTATAATTTACAACTTATAACTTATATTTATTCCTAATTAAAATTAATAACCCCTTTTACCTCTAATTAAAACCTTGATGGTATCTATTTAGGGATGGCAATTGGGCTTAATGAAGGTAAACTTGAGTAATCGGAGATAACTAAACACTATTTAACTCTATTTTTCCAGTTTGTCTAAATTGCCCCATTTAGCTATATTTGCCTTAAATTAATATATTGATTTGTCTAATTTACCAATACTTCTATTGATTGGTTTCTTGGTTGGGATAATTTATATATTGCTAATAATTTTTTTAATTTTCCTTGTTAAATTTTCTCAATGAGGCCCATTTGAAATAAAAAGGGACAATTAGTGTTGATTACTTATAATTATGTTAAATTTTCTTATTTGAAATTTATTTATTGAGGCAATCAAAGGTAATATGAGTTAAGTTAAATAGGGGTAATTGAGGTTTAACTTTAGTTATTGCTCCATTACAATTGGCTTTACTTGTATAAATCAACCAATGGAAATTAGAGTAAAATGAGGTAATTAGGGTATTTTAGTTTTACTTATTTTTATTTGGGTCAATTTCATTTCTTTTATTTATTCAATTTAGTTTACTTGCGACAATAATGATAATTTGGGATAATTGTTTCTATTGTCATTATATGTCTCAATTAGCCACAATTAATGAAGTTAATTAGTATAAATTCAATACAACTTCCATTAATCTTATATTCCTTAAATTTTTTTAATTGTTTTATTCAAATTAACCCAATTGTAACAAATGAGAGAAATCAGGTAAAACTAACCCCAATTAATACTAATTAGTAAAATCAATCTCTAAAATTGAGACAAATTTGGTCAAATTGAACAAATCAAACAAGGGGGAAAATGGGATCACCAACCTTCAGTTTTCCATATTTGCTTCATTTTCCAATGATTGGTTTCACCAATTAGCAACAATTAGAATAAGAGGGGAAAATAAAACTAATTAAGATGGCATTTTGAATATGCTTACATAACTTTATTTATGATTAAAAAAAAGAAAAATAGAAAAAAATATCATTAAAATAATAATTATTCATGAAAGTCATCTTAAAAAGTTTAAATACATATAAAATCTTATAAAATTTAATAATATAAAAATTTAATAATATAAAAATTTAATAATATAAAAATTTAATTTAATTTTCTTTTATAAACCATAAATTTTGATGAAGAAAATATATTTAAGTTTTCCAAATTCTAAATGTTAAACCTCATTAAAATTGGTATTGAAGAGTTGTTTGTAAGCACCATGATGTTGTTACAAGAGACTTTGACTTGATGTTGTTACAAGAGGCTTTGTCTTGAAGTTGTAGGTTCATTCATAGATCCATGAAAGTTATTGTCATGGATTTATAAAAGCTATGATTCCATTTGTGTCACCATGAAACCCTTAGATGTGTAATGAAGTTGTAAAAATAAAATAATTTATTTTTGTCTATAATATTTGAAAAAATATGTTGTTTTATGAAAATAAATGCAAGACTATTATTATTTACGATGTGGATTTTGAAAGTCTTATCTTGAAAACCTTCAATTAATAAAACCATTTTGATATATGTCAAGCCCAAGAGGTGAATGAAGGATAATATATTACTAAATAAACTAGAAGGGTCTATTTTAATTAGAGCTGCAAATTATGTGAACACGTAATGGAATTAAAAAATATGTGAAATAATCATTACACATTTGTAGTGGAATTAGTGTTAGTAGAATTGCTCTTTTATTATTATGAATAAGATGGAAAGGAAGTATACAATATAAGTGGTAGATTGTGTATATCCCATATACCAAACAATAGATAGAGTTGTGTTGTTGTTTAGATTGTTACAATTTTGGACTACATCGATGTAAAAAATGATACTTGTATTTTATTTATCTACTTTTTTTATTTCATCTATGGAAAGTACAAAGAGATATATATTATAAAATGTGTACAAGATGTGAATGATTACAAGAATTGTTTGTGTTCCAATTGATTCATCTTCTATAATCGTCGTAGACCTTGGAAGATAAAGTCTTGATTCTTTATCTAACATGAACATTGCACTATAAAGGATCTGTCATGTTGCACATGTAGAGCCAAAAAAACCAGGCGGTCCATTTTGTGGTGTCATTTTATGGGAACTCGAAATTGGGAGCTTTGCAATGACGAGGAAATGAGCTTCACAACTAAGAATAAAGGGCTTGAAAAGTGAGAAAAGTTTGTGAAACAGAAGCAATTCAAAATAAAAGGATGCTTTGTAACAAATAACTTTATTTACAAAGGACGTGGTTTACAATAATGATCTCGATTCACTGCTTTGCAACGAAGGAAATAATTTTAACAATAAATTTGGTGATAGATTCACAAAAGGTTTATGGAGCTTGAAAATACATTGAAAAGGTTGAGAAAGGTGTGAAAAAGCCTTAGGAAGGTGATAACTTGGACTTAAAGTGCTTGTGATGCTTTGATTATTAGATTTTTATTGAATATGAATGGCCCCCATTGCATAAGTGACCAATTTCATAATCTGAATTTGGGTCCGTGAATATGTGTACCGTTTTGCTTGATCTACATATTTCCTCTTACTCACAACTTGAACAATTGATAGTTACATGTTAGGTATGAGTATATGTAGTGTTGATGATTGCAACATGCTTTGTTTGATTGAGATGTGTAGGGTCAAAATATGGATGAGGGACTGAAAAAGGCTCAAGTAAAGGCAATGTGTAGGGATTTAGAAGCTCAACATGAAATACTAGATACAAGCCCAAGTACTAATGAAGATCAGAATAAAGGCATTATCACTAGTAGTGCAATGTATGGTGTATGGATCATAACATAATGGTTTGATCTTGTGGCAAGGAATTCAAAACCATTCGTTTTGGATATGTTGCCAAACCTTTTCACTAACTTGAAAGGTGTGTAGGGTGTGGTGCAAATTTGCAATACTAGTCCTAAATTCCTTAAAGTAGAATAAAAATTTGAGTTTTTATTTCACTATTTTCATTATAGAAAATGGTTCACTAGCTTATATTAATTTCTTCTTTGGCAGATAGGACATGCCCTATTTAAGATTTAAAATAAACTTGTAAAGTTTTAAGTCTATTCTCATAAAAGAGTTAAGTCATGCACTCAATAATATGCATACAATGTAAGATGAACTAATAGTACTAACAAACATGAAAGTATTAGGTATTCATAAAATCATGTGTTAGATAGCCAACGATCTAATCTTACTCAATGGGAGTTTGTCACTAAGGCATATGATGTCTTGATTGTGAGTGTTGTGCATTATAAACCCCATGCAACACATCATCCACTTTAGACGCTAATGGTAACCCGAATATCCTTCATAGAAAAGAAAGTGATCATGGTTATATTCTTTCTTAAATACAGTTGATTTACTTACTCTAGCCAAGAGGTGTATACCCATAAACGATTGGCTAGGGGAAAATATTACTTAAGTGTGCTTGCCTAAGGAGAAACTCTATTCGAGTAAATACTTTATGCAATCCTTTTGTTTTAATTCAATCACCCCACCTTACTAACCTTATGGTAAATTCAAATCCAATCAAGGATTTATGTGCATGTCAATTTTTTATTCAATCTTAACAAGGTTGCGCCTCAAAAAAATAAAGGGTTATTGTCATAGAATTGAGGTTAAGTTATTTTACATTATCTTATGTTCACCGACCATCAATGATTCTTTTAGAACATTAAAAATTTCAAAGTGAAAGGTAAATCACCTATGTAACTTAGCCTATTTGATTTCATATATTCATCACCTAGACAAGAATATTGAATTACCATGATCAACCAAGCACAATTATTATTTCCAGAATAAACTATAGATCCTAATTACTACAAATAAATGGTAATTAATCATAATAACAACAATTTTGTCATTAGGAAATAAAGTAAGGATTAATTAAAAAAATAAAAATGAGGATATAGCTCTACCATCAATTGTGATTCGTTAAAATTACGAAAAGAAGATAATCTAATTTTAAACATATTCAACACCATTTAATAGAGTCCATAATTGTTCATTATGAAAGTGAAAATATAATTAACAAATAAATAATAAGTATTGGTTATGGACAAATTACTATTATTTTAATATTTTATGTGATTTAAGTAAAAATAGGTTTTTATTTTAGATTTATATTACTCTTAAAATAAGATGTTTGTTTAAGTCGTAATTCTATTTAGATAAAAGTAAAAATTCAACATTTAGATGTATAAATCTGCCACCATAAATGTAATACAAATATTTCATTGTGATTTTTAATGTCACAAAGGTGTCATACATGTGTTATAAGGGTGTCATAAGGGTATTATAAGTGTGTCATAAATTTTCGACACATATACAGCATTTTACTACTTAGTTTTCAAAAAATAAAATGAGGGAAAAGAGACAGGTTCCATAAATTCCTCTCACTAGTTTATAGGGTGAGATCTAACGATATATTTGAAGTGAATGGAGTAAATTCAAATTGGAAGGGTAGACAAAATAATTAAAACAATAAGATTTAAAAAAATGAATGAAGCTTCTATGTTAACTTTTATGGCACGATTCATGGTGTCATGTAATTTTTTTGTAGAGGGTGTGCATGAATGAGGGTTTTGTTTGTAGGGGTGTAGAGAGCGGTTTTTTTATTGAGATGCCCACGGGGAAAAGGTGATCATCACCCTGGCATTCAAAGGAGATCAACTAAGGTGACACTCTTGCCTTAAACCAATACTAATTCAAATGAGACCTTGTTGGTGGGGATCCTTATGAGGAACATGTAATTTATTGTTATTTAGAAGGTTTGAGCCTACTTTCCTGCTTGTAAAACATCATGCTTTGATCAATGTGTCCAAGATAGAATGAGTCTCCTGAGCGTAGTAAGTATTGTGAACCACATGATTGCAAAGGAGATCCGTTTTTTATTCAAAACTATTATCCTAGGCACATGTCCTCAAATTGGACAAGGTAAAGAAAGAGTATAAACAAGTATAATGGAAGAAAAATAACACAATTATACCTTTCCCTTCATATGTCTCTCTCTTGCCAAAATATAAGTTTGGATTGGGATAGATATAGTGTTTGAATTCTTTGGCAATGTTGCGAAATCACTTAGATGACATCTCCCCTTGCGCTATGTGTGATTGGATGAGAAATGTGAAGAAAAGGTTGAAGCTTTCTTGAAGATTTGATAGCATAAGTTTAGAAAAAAAAATATTATTGAATAAAACCCCCCGGCCCCGGCCCCGGCCCATCCCCCACCCCCCACTATTATTTATAGATTTCTCCTTTGAATTTGGACTATCGATATGAGATCAAGATGCGTGGTTGAGAATGAGTCCTCAAAGGGGAGTTGGAATTTAATGTTAAGGGGTGGAGTGAGGAAGAGGAAGGATGGAGTGTGGAAGGATTTGTAAGAGCTTGTCCCTCATGCTGTGGAGTTGAATAAAACCTTCCTTGCACACTATCTAAATTCATTCAATTTGCCTTTAGGAAAGAGGAGGATTTTATGAAATTTTAATTGGCAAGTTGATGTGTGATGAAGATATTAAGAAATGTTTTATTTTAGAATATTTATGACATGTGCATTCCATGTAACCTCACTTTTATAATAATTTTAATTATCTTAATTAATAAATTAGCTAATTATTAATTTTTTCCTATTGCAGTCTCATTTGCAAGGTTTGATTTACTTGGTTTAATATGCCTAGTGAGTCATTTTCAAGAAGGGGACTGATTTCAACAAACTGATGATGAATTAGATGATTCAATGTGGTGTATTTCCTCAATCAAATATGCACCAATGTGTCACAAAATGTGCACACTAAATTATGCAAACAATTTGGAATGTTTTAATGATTGATGGCTTGATTTATGCATTATTATGGGAAATCGTTATTATTTTTAATTTATACATAGAAGTAACGAAAGTGGAGTGTATACATTTTTCCCTTATTTGAAATGGTGTTACACGACACAAATGAAGTAACAGATTTTCAAAGAATGAAAAAAAATTGTTAAAATGATTTGATAATGATTGAAGAATGATATGTTCGTGTTTTGTTGATTCTTGTTCAATTTACTAAAAAAAGAGTTCACAATGATGCCCCAAATGATGTTTTAGATGCCCAAGATGCTCCTTCAACCATAAAATCATAATAGAGTAATTAGCTAATTCACATAATCCTCCTCTTTCTCAAGGCAAATTGAATGAATTTGGATAGTGTGTAAGGAATATTTTCTTTAACTCCAAGGCATGGGGAAAAAGCTCTTACAAGTCCTTCCACACTTCATTCTTCCTCTTCCACACTCCACCCCTTAACATTAAATGTCCAAATCCCCTTTGAGGACTCATTCTCAACCACACATCTTGATCTAATATCGATGGTCCAAATTCAAAGGAGAAATATATAAATAGAGGGGGCCTCCCTCTTCTTCAAGAATGTAAATAGAACTGTCTATTATCCCTGTCATAAGTAATGTAGCGAGCATCCTCAAATTAGAATATGGATAATCCACTAGACATCCTCCAACGTCTCTATTGCCTTTCCAATTAGCAGGTGAAATATACTCATCTCTTAGTGCCAACACTTGGCTAGCACAAAGAGAAAGGCCTTGTTTGCTCGAATCACGAGCATATGCACTATGTGAAAAAAAATCAACCACCTCAAGAAGGGCCATGACCTCCTCAGTCCAAATCCATGGCTATTGTAATATGGATGATTGTTACTCGTGAACTATCAGAACTAAGACTTGCTCTTGTAAATCAAAGCATGTCAACACACTTAGTCAAATCTATCTATTTAGACACTAACACCTCATAAAAATGCAACACATCACTCTTGTTTTCATCCAAATCATCAAGTCAATGATTCAAAATAATCAAATCAAATTCTCATCAAACAAAAACTTCATCAAAATCAACATCTATTCTTTATTCTCATGATTTCACCTTTTTCTAGCATTATCATTGTTTAACAAGTGTACCTCACCGTTCCCATTGTTGATCTTGTTATTTTGGAATTTTCTTACATTCAACATATTTTTTGATATTTTACCTCACATTCTCTCTATTTTGTGAGTCAATGCCGCTATTTTTGTGACTTTTACTCATTTCTAGCTATTTCACCATTTAGATGATTTCTACCCTAGTTGGGCGATCCCATTGATTTAATCGATATCATCGATTTGGTTAGCATTATCACCAATTTTGATAACATTCCTATTGATTTCATCACATTATCACCATTTTTATAACAATCTCACTATTTATGTGAGCGATCCTATTATTTTCATGTTTTTAAAAAATGGTGAGATTGCCAGTTTGTCAACTTCTACTTAGCATTAATGACATTAAATGCATAAAATTTCAAAAATTGAAGGTACTCACCGAATACCCATTCCATGGTGGTCTCCTATATTCTTGAACCCTCTCAACAAGATGATTGTGATGAGGGATATGCACCATCAAACTTGAAACACTCGTGCGCCAAATCCAAAGTAAAAAATTCTAAGAGGGGAGGCTAAAAATGAACTTTTTTTTCCCCATAGGGGTCAATTTATTTCTCAAAATTTGATTTTTTCCCCCTACCACTCCCATTGATTTATTCTTCTTCCCTATTTCAGTCCTCGTGGGAATAAGAATGAAGCAATCATGTTAGATGGAGTGATCGACATAGATTCACTAGAGAAAGAATCATTTATTGATTGGGAGGTCGTCATTCCTATGGCCATTATCAATGACATATTTTTTCCTAATAAGAGTGGCCACTATTTATATATGGGGATAATAGGGGTGATCCAATATATGATATATGATGTTGATTACTTTTAATGGGGCCTTATTGTTCTTTCATAGTTATAAAAATATTTGCATATGGTGGCTTATTTTCAGTACATGGGCGTTGGGACTTGTATGTTGCTTCAGGTTTGGGTTTGGGATCTTATCACCATTAAGAGACTAGTTAGATAAAAACAAAAAGGTCCAGAGAAGCTATTAGATTATGGATAGTACTTGATATGAGGAGGTTGATGGGGACATAGAGTGGACTTGCCCTTCTATCAGTAGGCTATTGATGAGATGATTGATGGAGATTTGTCTGGCATCCATATATGTACATTTAGTTTGGATGGATGGAGGATGAATCCAAAAGTAGTTTGGATCCTAGTAGGATGTCCTTGAGGGGCCTTATTACTTCATGCACGTGATACATGAGAACAATAAGTGGGGGATTTAGGCCCTAAGGACCGAGGTAGTTGGAATATTTTTGATGGTACAACCAGTTGTGTGGGTCTATGCCAGAGAAGTGAAAGATGTAGCTGTCACAGGGCATATGCAACTTGGTGGATTCAGTTTAGGATAATTAGATTGACTAAGACCAAACCATCAGGGGATCCAATTTTGAGATAATAGGTTCAACATATGGCACAACAACTTAGAAAATAATAACAACAATGACATGTACATAGGCATGCACCATTACAATAGTTGATGCCTATGATTATACACTTTAAGTCTAAGAGTAATAGTAGCAGGAATAATAGCAACAAAAAAATGACAACACTGATGTACAATCATTTGTTCATGGTAGGGATGGAGGAGGGGGTCCCAACACATGATGGTTAGGATAAGGAACAAATTGGAAGATAGGATGAGAAAATGACACTTGATACAATCAAAGGGTCTATAAAATATGTAGATATGGGACAGATTATAGATTAAACAAGTACTTCAGATTTGATGAGATTAGAGGCATATCAAATAACTATAGATGGGTAGCAACCAAGAGGTTTATGCTAGATTGGCTGAGATTTCAGGACTAGAGGCCAGGGTGGCCTGGCTTCAGACATAGATTTTAGATGCACAAGTCAAATTTTAGCATTACAGAGACATTTTGACACCCTAAAGTTTGAGGTGGTGTAGATGACTACCATTCAATAATAGTTGATAGGCTAGAGGGATAGAGACTAGGATGATGTTTAGAGGCTCCTTAGGGAGTGAGATGAGGCTAGGCAAATTTTCACACAATCGGACCTGGCAAAGGTCCTCATAGAGAGTATGTAGGGTGAGGATGAGATTGAATATTATGAGAGTCTATATGAGGCAACCATACTCATAGGTTACAAAACACCTAATTTTTTAGAGTATAGTTAGATCTAGTTAGCAAGGTCATTGAAGTCAAATCTCACATCAACTTTGTATAGATTTGTGGAACAATATCCTCCACAACAAACATGGATGGGTCCACCACAATAAATGACACCATTAGATGATCAGAGTCAGTGCTAATTTTTGATTATAGCTCTACATTTTTTATTATGGTCTATGCATATATTCTTGATGTATATACATTATTTTGAGAGATACATGAAAATTCATTTTGATTATATGATGCTACCTTTGATTCATGATATATATTATATGTTGAGTAGAATGTTGATGTTTGATGTTGATGTATTTGTTTACCATGATTCCGTTGTCTTAATTTTCTTAATGATGTTGTACTTGATCTAGATGGTAGATGTGATGAATGCCTTTAATTTATTGTTGATGATATATGTGATTTGATTTGATGTATTGACATGTGATCATGATGTAAAATGTATATGAATCTCTTTACATGCTGATTTGTAGATGTGTATTATGATTAACATATATTGAGCCATATTTTTTAGTTGTTCTAGTAGGATGTATAATGGATATATAAATAAATATACAAAGAACCATCCAACAAAGGAAAAACAACCTTGGGTATGATTTCAACAACAAATCAAGACATGAAAGGAATACCATTCAATAATAAATAGGGATGAGAAGGAACTACCATTCAAAAAAAAATATGAATGATAAGGTAGCGTAATGGGGAAAAGGACTAGATGAAGCTAAAAGAAGCTATTTTAAGGACTATTAAACAATAAAAACAACCTGTAGTAGATGTGTTTTGATATTTTTCCTACAAATATGTGATGATGATAACCAAATATGAAATTATTTGTTTAAATTCTCTTCTGAATCCACCTATAGTACTTGTTGGTCATAATCAAGATCAAGATGGTAATAGGAGGTGGGACAAGGACAAGTATTGACTCAGGAATGGAAAATGGATTGAAAGGAAATGAGAAAGGATGTGGAAAGGGATGCCCTCAAGCAAGGGATATCATAGACAATGTTCAATCAAATCAAGCATAAAAGTGCTTTAGATGCATAATGTTCATGGACTCATCTTATTCTTGCCCATCTAGTGTAACCAACATGTATGCTGCAAAACCATAATTTGATGTGATAGTGAACGGACCCAACCAATTAGGATTAAATTTTCATTTCTTTTCATAGGTCCACATTGGTGTTTTTGTGATTATCTTTCAACACAAGATCACCAACTTTAAATTCTATGTGAATGATGTGTTTGTTACAATTGTGACGTATCCAATTATGATATGTTTTGAGATGGTTCAAAGCAGCTAACTGTTTCTCATCTAAGAGTTCTAGCTCATGTAGATTGACTTATCTATACTCCTCATATTAAATGATGTCCTTCAATGAAATACACAAGGAAGGAAATTAAATCTCAATAGGGAGGATAAATTCAGAGTTAAAGACTAAGGAATGAGGTATTTCACATGTAGGTGTGCATATATTGGTACGATAAGCCCATAAGATAGGGAATAATTACAAATTCCAATCACAACCAACATCATTGATGATTTTTTAAATTTTTTTGATAACAGCCTTATTATGCACCTCATCTTGGACATTAGCTTGAGGGTAATAGGGAGTTGACAATCTATGTTTGATATGAAATTATGTATAGAAGGATTTTATATCTTTATTGTTGAAATAATTGCCATTATCATATATGATGGTAGAAGGAATGCCATAGCAATAAATGATGTGATTTATAATGAATTTGGATATCTGATATCTGGTTACATATGTGAGAGGGATTTCCTTAGTGCACTTAGTAAAATACTCGATGGTAGTCACGATATGCTTATGGCCATCTGAATAAGTGGGATTTATCTTGCTTATGAGATCGAGTCACCACATTGAAAATGGCCAAGAAGATGTGATAGGCTGAAGTAATCGTGAAGGATCATGAAATAAATCACCATGGTTTTGACAAGTAAGACACTTATTGACATAGACACACACATCTAATTCTATTGTGGGCCAATTATATTCTATCCAAAGGAATTTATTGGTAAGGACCATCCCTCTAGTATGGGTCCCATAAATCCATTCATGCACATCTTTGAGTGTTAATTCAAATTCACCCAAGTTTAAAAAATGAAGTAGCATCTCATCATAGCCTCTAAAATAGGGTGTACCACTGAGTAAAGTGTAACATGATGCACTATGAATGAAATATTTTTGTTGATTGCATGATAAGTCAATGGGAAGAATGTGGTATTGAAGGTAGGTGTAACATCTTGGTACCAAGGGGAATTAGGACCAACAATATCACATACCAACATTGAGTCAAGATGATTTTAAGCTGGTGTGAGAATATTTTTAATGAGGAAATGATATTCATGCACATTAGAATACATTCCTATCAAGATCTCATAGTTTCCATTGCATCAAATGATCTATTATTGGCTCTTGGTATTTACTCAATTTGAATTCATTCAAACTTCTATTTGAGGTTGTCAACCATGCCTTTGCAGGGCACAAACTTTTTGTCCTTTAGTTGATATTGATCTATAGTCTAATTGATAATCAATTATGATTCTCCATAGACAACCAACTGTTGAATGTTATATTACACTATGAGGCGAAATCCTATAATTAATGCCTCATACTATGCAATATTATTTATGCAAGGAAAACCTATTTGAAATGCCTTTGGAATGAGATTCACTATAGCGTAATGAATAAAATGCCTAATCCTAAACCACAAGATGTGAAGGAAACATCAAAATAAAGCTTCCATTGACATTATTAATCTAGAGTAAAGATAGAATCATCAATGAAATGGATGTTCAAAGGATGTGTGTTTGAAAAAATTGCCTCGACAAGTTGGTCTAAAAGTACTTAACCTTTGATAGCTTTCTAATGTGCATATTCGATGTCAAAGTCACTGAACAACATAGTCACTTGGCTATGCAACTAGTCAAAGCTGCTTTAGACAAAAGGTACTTGAGCATATCAACTTTAGAAATTAAGATGATCTTTTTATTCAAAATATGACATAATTTTTGGGATGCAAAGACCAATGTTAACTATGATTTCTCAATGGGTGTATAATTATGTTCATAAATGACTAATGTCTTGCTCAAATAATATACTACACATTCTTTTCTTTGATCATCATGCTGGGCCAAAAGTGCCCCCATGGCATTTTTAGTTGCTGAAATGTAAAACAATAATGACTTCCCTAGCATTGGTGGGGCTAACACTGCTGGATTTACCAAATGATTCTTCAAATTCTCAAATGTTTCTTGACAGTCATGGTTCCACTGAAAGGTGGTGCCCTTATTTAAGAGGTGAGTAAAAGGATGGCATTGATTAGCAAGCTACAAGATGACTATGTGAATGGACTAAAATTTGCCCTGCAAGATGTGGATTTGTTTCAAATTAGATGAAGTAATTTTTGTTATGGTCTTAACCGTGGAAGGATCAACTTCAATACCTCTATGGGAAAAAATGAAGGCTAATAATTTTCCTGAAGTGATGCCAAATACACATTTATTTAGATTAAGGCACACCTTATATTCATGAAGCCACTAAAAAATTCTCTATAAAACCACTAAGTGTCTTGCACATGTTCTTTATTTTCCTAGAATATCATCAACATAATCCTTAATAGTATCATGCATCATGTCATGGACAATGATAGTCATCACATGCTAATATGTAGCATCAATGTTATTTAATCCAAAAAACATAACCTGATAACATAAGGTCTCCCATAGAGTGGTGAATGTTATTTTATGATAATATTATGATGCTATTTTAATATGATTGTACCCTAAAGAACCATCCACAAGGAAAATAAATTCATATCCTACTATTGAGTCTATGATCATATCAATGCTAGGTAATGGTAAATCATCCTTTAGACATACCTTGCTGATGTATTTGAAATTCGTGCATAGGTAAATACCAACAAGTTACTAAGAGGGACAATATTATAAATCCATTCAACATAATCAATTGTTCTAATGAATCTTGATCCCAACAATTTCTCCAGTTCCTTCTTGACTAAGATGGCAATATGCAGATGCATGTTCTGCAATTTTTATTTAATAGGCTTGACATTTGGGTGCACAACAAGATGGTGTATGGCCAAAGCTATATCTAGACCAAGAATATTGGCATAAGACCATGTTAATATGTTAATGAATTCCTTAAGAATGATAATGATGAACTCATGTTCCTCTATAGTGAGGGATGTACCAAATCTTGACAATTTTAGGATCATCTGTAGTGCTAATATTGACTTCAGTGGTGTCTTCCTCAAGAATGTGGAACCATCCTATAATATAGTGGATACTAATGGGAATTAATCTTATTCATTGGATTGTGGGCCATCAAGATCACCCATGTAAGAAGACTCAAAATTACCCATGGAAAGTAATGGCCATTCAATAAATATTTGAGGGAAACCTTGAAACAACCATTCAAATGTCCTTTATTCCTCTAGATTGATATCTAAACCAAATGTAATATGTGGAATTATGGGGATCTATGCTTATTTTGGAAGAGAGTGAACTTACCCATCCTTTGGCACATGAAATAGGATTTCACCAAGGGACTAGTCTTTATTTTTACTTTTACCTTGGTCTAAAAGTGCCTTAGAGATGTTTTCACTAGTGGATCTCAATGTTTGATTTTATTTTTGATTTTGTTGACTAAAGAACTTCACCTGCTCCCTAAAGTAGGTAGTAGGGTCCAATTTAATTTCAAATCCTTGTTTATGGTCTCCAATCGATAGACCATCCCTAAGGCCCATGAATTTTGAATTTGCTTCTTCATTTTGGAAGTCATCTAATGGTATAACATGATTTTGCTAATCCTAATCAATTAATTGAGGATAATGGAAGGTAAGAGGGGAATTGGATGTGGATGTGATGGTAATGATGACATTATTATCAAATAGTTTCATGTAGGCTAGCTCATCATATATATTATAGTAGGATTCTACATTGCTATTGGGATCATATTCATTAGATGTCAAAGTTGTGTCACTCTCAAGATCTGAGGGGTCACCCCTAGGTGGGTTATATCAATTCCTTGAGTACCTTTATGTTTTGTTGAAGAGACGGGATCAAGAATACCTTTCTACTTTTCCCCTGAGCCATTTCCTTTGTAATCATGATGTTTCATGATTCTATTAGGAATGTGATATTTATCACTTCGTTAATAAGAGGTGAAATCATCATTATATATCAAAGAATAGCCAAGACTGATGAGTTATTATTGATTCAAAAAGCCACTTTTTACAAAAAGAAGAGGTCACTTTGGATGAGAGTCAACCTTTTTATGCCATTCCATCTTGGGCTTGCCATTGGATTTAGGAGACTATGGGAAATTTGACAATATAGAAGGCTTCTTTAATGCTATACATTTCATGACCCTTATCTTCAATTATGAAATGGGAAGACATTTGAGGAGTTGTATCATTAGAAGTGGATGAAAGGTTACTCGGGTCAATATAATTAGACTTGGGAGATTCAAGAACTACATTATTATCATTTTTGGGTGCATACTTGGTGATAGGATTATATATATATATATATATATATATATATATATATATATATATATATATATATATATATATATATATATATATATATAGACCATATTTGGATTCCAAATGCTTACAATATTGATAAGGCTGCAAATCATCAAGAATAGTAACCTTCATTCTATAATAGGGTAGTTTTAGACATGGATGTGATGTGGAAGGGATGAAATGTAATTCATGGATATAAGGACATCCAATAACCATATTGTATGACAATTTAATATCAATGACATGGCAAGGGTATCATGGTTAACATGCCCAAATAGGATAGGAAAATAAATGGTGCCTACTGATTCTATCTCTACATTATCATATGCCTTGATAGTGATGGTATATGGTTATAGATCTATTGAAGTTTACCCCAAATGTTTGACCAATTTAAATGAGGCAATGTTCAACCCAAACCATTGTCTATGAGAATCCTCTTGATCTTATCATAGGAAATGACTGATTTGATATAAAAAGGGTTGTTATGTAATGGACCAAGGGATGACATGTCACTATAATCAAATGAAATTTATTGACTTGAGGATAAATGTCTCACTAGTGCTTGGAACTGAACAAAATCAATGCGATTTAGGGATTTATATTATCTTATAATCTCATACAATATTTCTTTATGGAATTTTTATGTGTGCAAGAGGTTTAGGATAGAAATTTGTGGCAGTGTCTTATTCAAAATTTCCCCAAGGTCATATTGGTTCTCAATGGAAGAAGAAGACAATTTTTATTTAGGAGGCAAAGGGCCTTAGACTAGATTTTTTTTAGATGATCATGAACAAACGTGAATGGTAACCCATGGATGTTGAATTGTAACAATGTAATTTTGAGTCATAAGAGGATTACTAAAATTGAAAAGAAGATATGTAGGACCTAGAATCATAACCTTTGAGTGTCAAGTTGCAACAATGAAATTTTGAGTCGGAAGAGGTTACTAAAATGTAAAGGGAGTGGTTCCTAGATGGAAGGGTTGACATGCTAAAGAGTGTTAGATAGTGTTATCACTTTGGAGTGCACCCTGATTGAAGATGTGCAAAAAACACCTTCTCTCCAGTTGATACAATTAGATCTTCTCAAAGTGTGGGTGACTTTGTATTGATAAGAATCTATAGAGAGGTCTAGTTCCCTTAACATTTATCTATTAAAACTAATCACTATTATTTTAGGATGAAAAGGGGAAGGGGAAATTGAAGGGAAATCCTATCTATTGGGGTGATGCACCTGAATTGTTTATATCCTATGGAAGATATTAAAACTAATGCACATAAATAAATCAATAAAATTCCTATATTTCCCTTAAGCATAAGTATTTTAGATGAAGGATTGAAAGAATTCTGGATTACAAAATTCTTTTTTACCTCTTCAAATGACCTGCAGAAGGTGAGATAGAAAGCAATAGGCGAGGAAGGGACATGCCAAAATGGAATATAATCCCACTTATGTGCTAATACACAATCAATTACACTCTATTATCTATAAAAAATCATATGCAAAATAAAAAAGTCTCCTTTATTAATGTATGGTCCAGAATACAGTTTCCTCTTTAACTCTCAGGAATTATCAAAAATGGCTTCAAAAAGCCAATATATATGTCAACAACAAAGCTTTAGCCAATGTGGCATTGATTTGAAAGAAGGATTAGTCTTGGTTGGCTAACTCAAGTCTAACTCCTTTTACAATATTAAAACAATTATCAAAAATCCTTAAACTCCACAAATCATGCATGAAACTTCAAACTTTGGCATAGAAAGGAGGTGGTGGGCCCATGTTGACAAGTCAAATCCCCCTTCATGCATGATGCTATGCCAATATTTAGAATGATAACTCCATTTGATTTAATCTTGAAGCTGAGATGGAACATTGATTGCATGAAAACTAAGGAGAAAAGCATGACTTGTCAATTAGTCAATTGTAATCAACTCCAAATAGCTCCATCTTTGCATGAAAAGAGACTTTAAAGATTGAATTATGCATGAAATCTCCATGGAACAATATAAAAGTGGAATGAAAATCCATTTGGAACTCTTTGATGACCAATTCTAATGCTAATCTCAAATTTGACCATTTGAATAACTAGGCCAACTAAGCCAAATAGGCCTATTAGCTAACTTGTGCACTTGGACTCCATGAAACCTAAAATAAGACACCATGAAACCTAAAAAACAATTAAGGTAGACCTAAAACAACTTTTATCATCATAATATATGTGATTTTGATGAGAAAACTCTCGTCATTCAGTTAATAGGGTTGACTAGGCCTATTTTGCTCCATTTTCCAATAGATTGGCCATTTTGATTGAGCTGGTAGGGACACTTCTAGGATAAATTATGTTAAAATGAATATTTGAGGATGAATAAAAAGTATTAATCTTTGATATCCATTTATTATATTTCATTGAACTGTTATGTATTTCATTTTACATGCTTCTTTCCACAAAAACATGATTTCTGCCCTCATCTGTACAGCTCCATACATAAAATTAGAATTTATGGAATCCTCTCTAAGTTTCTTGACATTTGGAAAATATTTTAGGTTAATCCATGATGATTTTATGGAAATAAAATCCACTTTACTCAAAATTGGGTTTCTAGGGGTTAAGGAGGGTTTTAAAGTTGAAACTTCAAAATGATGATTCATGAAGTACAAACCTCCAAATCATAAAATATTTCTATTTATGTGTATCAAATTTCCCCCCTTAAAGTCTATAAAAATATTGGGTTCCCATGAAAAATATATGAAAAGTTATCACATGGATGAAATTTACCTATGGCGTTTAGCTTGCATTCTGAGCTGCCTACACTCTTAGTGATTGTTCATCAAGCATATACTCTTAAATGATATTAATTATTTATTAATTATAATTAAATAATTTTCCTCAAAACATAATAAGATCGTTTGAACAAACTCCACATGTGGTGAACAATACGAGCATCTGAACAGGAGGCTATGAAAGGTGTCTAGAACTGCAAATAGTGAAAAACTTTACCAAGATGAGAATAAATCTTACCTTGATTCAAAAATCCTGAAAAAATCATTATGGGACCTTTAATATGCTATCAAAACACTCTAAAGGCACATTTTTATTGAAAAGTCAAAAAACCCCTTTTTGGCCTATATGCCTATTTGCTTGTATAAGCCTGTATGAGCATAGTTTGCATAAAAATTAGAGTTTTTAAACTATTTAAAGGTATGATTCTAATGTAAAACAATAATTACATGATTTTAAAACTTTTACTTAGGCTTAGAAGCTTATGTAGCACTCCAAAATGATGCTTGCTCCAATGGTGACCTCCAATGGACATGCTAAAGTTTGAGACAAAACAATGAGTATATCCACTCATTTTATGGCCATGATTTTTTTTATAATATTAATAAACTCATGATGAACATGTGTACCAAATTTCAAGTCTTGATTTCACCTGTAGCTCCCAAAATTCTCAAATTTCCTTTAAAAATGACCCCTATGCATGGACTATTTGCATATTTGACTAAGTTTTACATATTTGAAGGTGATTTCATGGATTTTAGTCTTTTTAAAGGTAAAAAATAATCTTTATTTGGTACATTATTCATTTTAATAGCTTTAAGAAAACCTCTACCCTTGTTTCTAGCATGGCAAGACCTCCAACAAGGCATTTTAGGCTTTCCCAATGGTATATATCCATATAATGGGATTGTGTACCTTCCATCATGTCAAGATATATATATATATATATATATATATATATATATATATATATATTTTAAATTACCTGACAATATTTGGAAATTCCTTGGTTTTCTTAGTAATTACAAACACTCCATAAGTCATTCCATGACTTGAACGCTTTTTCCACACCTTGCAAGCATATGATTGTGTTTTCGGTCTTGAGCCTATATGGTTGTAAGTTTCAAAATGAGGTGTAATACTATATAAATAATTATTATAGGAAATTTTCATGGATTTAAACATTTCTAATCTCATGAACTTATTCTTTGAAAATAAACCCTGTCATCAAATTCCATGTTTTCAACCTTCTCCTTAGCCCTAGACATGTTTGTGCTCCTAAGGCTGTAGGCATGCTTATTTGTAGGTATCTGATTGTGGATGGCATTTGAAATATTCATTATTATGTTCCTTTGACAAATTTGCTTGTTTATTTGAAACCAATTTATCCCTCTTGATATCATTTATTCCTTAGAACACAAAACTCTCCTCTTAATCATAGACCTTATATTAGATACTTAACTGTGGGTCTCTTATATAGTTTGTAGGGATAGTAGCTATTTATGGTCACAAGGAAGGATAAATTTGTACACATAACCATTTAAGGTACTTTATATTTGACCTATAATGTCACATTGGTGACATCCTCTTGAAGTGGTCTTTATGTCCTTAGGTCTCCAACCTCAAAAACACCTACTTGGTTGTAGGCAAACAATAATGAGCTAACTGTAGGGTTCATTTTGGTGACTATAGGTAGGGTATTTAGGTATTATAATATCTCCTTCCTCACCTATGATCACTTAAATATTTGATCTCTTATGACCATAAATGCATATATTCATAGGTCTCCATCAAAAGTTCATTATGATCATACCTCAAGAATATATTTGGGTATGTTACTACTTGCTGTAGGTGTGCTTTTCCTTCCTTAAACCCTACTTGAAAAATTCAAAGCAACATTGATTTGTACCATGTACTGAGATCATAAACCTCAAGCCTATCCATGACTTGTTGATCAAAATACCCTATTTAAGCCTTGAAAGATCTTAGTTTAGCACTCCTACCTACTTGGCTGTAGGTCTAGCCTTAGGGCTGTAAGTGTAATTTTGTATTGGCTGTAGGTATAAATATTGCACTAGCATGGTTTGAATTGATGGAGCCACCCTTCATTAATCTCCTAGATGATGATCATTTTCTCAAAATGAAACATGTCTTTATCAATCCAAATTCACCTCTTGAAACCCTTTGAAGTTCTATTCATATGCAACTAGGCCTGTCTATAAGGCATGGGCCTGTAGGTACCTTTTGATGACTGAGTTTGGTGCTTGAATGTGTTTTATATCACTCAATATATTCCTCCATGAATGTGCCTTAGGTTTTTTGGAGATGTGGAAACATAATGCCTCATTTTATTTTAATGGAGAAGCCTAAAAACTGTAGTTGTTATGAGCAGGCAGTAGAAAAAAACTATAGTGGCTATAGACAACTTGTAGAAGAAACCTACAATTGCTACAGGAAACCTATAGGTGAATCTTGTAGTGGCTATAGGTAACCTGTAGGTGAAAACTTGTAGTTGCTACAGGCAACCTATAGGTGAAGATTGTAGTTGCTACGAGTAGCCTGTAGATGAAACCTAATTTACTATGATCAGCTTGTAGAAGAAACCTATAGTTGCTATGGGCAGCCTGTAGAAGAAACTTGTAGTTGTTATAAGAAACTTATAGGTGAAAACCTACAGTTGATATGAAAAACTTGTAGGTGAAAACCTGTAGTTGCTACAGGTAACCTGTAGGTGAAGACTATAGTTGCTATGGGTAGCATGTAGATGAAACTTGCAATGGCTACGGGCAACCTATAGGTGAAAACCTATAGTTTCTATGGGAAAGTTGTAGATGAAGCCTGTAGATGCTATGTGCAACCTAAAAATAGAAAGCCTACAACTTGACTGGTGCTATGAGATTCTATATATGTGTGCTGTTATAAATTTATAGGAATAGGTTAATGTCAATTTTCAGTCATAATGTTATGGATTGATATAAGCACTATGTGGTCATAGACATTGGCCATGGATTTATGTTGGCAAGGTCATGAAGGTCTATTGTTAATGATAGTCTTGTAGGCATTGATTGAATGTAGGAGAAACTTGAGGATGGTTAGATGATGATTTGTCAATAGCTCATGCATCACTGTCATAGCCGTATGACTATTTAAAGTAGTTTGTTTTTAATATCTGTAAAAGATTGCAACCGTAGGAAGTTGTAATAAATTTTGTACTTCCTTATTCTACAAGGAAGTTGTAACAAATTGTAACTGCAGGAAGTTAAAATAGATTTTGTACTTCCTTATTCTACAAAAAAGTTTTAAAGATTGTAACTACAAGAAGTTAGAATATATTTTGTACTTCCTTATTTTTAGTGATCATCCCTTTAAAAATGGGAAAAGAGGCAGAACAATTATGTAGATGTGATTTGTAGACAAAAATGAATGTAGTTGCGTAGTAATTGATAGAAAAAAAAATATCTTCAGACAAAGGTGTTGCCAAAGTGCTCTGATACAAATATTGAGGGGCAGGAAGTGCTAGGAACTTGTATAAATTCATTTGGAAGTTTGAATAGAAGATTGCTGAGTTTTTTGGTGGACGTAGCCCAACATTTGGGTGAACCACGTTAAATACCGTGTCAGTATTTTTGTATGTTGTTTTTTAGCACCTCTTATTTATCTATTTTTTTTGCATGTATTTATTATTCCATCTTTATTTGTTTAACTTGAAAGTACATGTTTAAATTATTTTTAATCTATGGGTTACAAAGTAGATTTTGATATAGATTTGTAAACTCAATTATTCTGATTTAGGCAATTGAGTAATACTGTATGTAATAAAATCTTGAAACTTTCTATATTTAACCCAACAAAGGTTTAGGTTATGATGCTTTCTTGAGAGGTATAGATGACCTAATTCCCCCCATTGCAAGTTAATACACAAATTCACCTTCTTGACTGTGGGTCTAGATTAAGGCTACCTGTAGGTTTCTTTGGAGTGGCTGTAGGTGAGTTTTTTGTATTAGTTATAGGTGATTATATAGGTTGCAGGTTAGTCTCTTCCATAATCCTCCAAAAAAAACTTGATATACCTTTTTCCCTTTGAATTTATTACTAGATAATGCTTAGGTTTTCAAACCTTTGATAGGTCTGTTGAGCATAAGAAGGGCTTTATCATAGTAGGCAGTGTTTTAAGAACAAGCTTGTAGGGAGCGTTAGGGCACTATAGATCATTATTAAGCATGAAATAACGAAGTGACCCTATCCATATTCAAGATATCATAGCACTTTTAAAACACATAAGGACTTTCACAAAGTGAAACAAGACCACTTAAACCCCACTTCAACCATGATTGGCACTGTACTTTATTTTGAGAGCTGTAGGTGAGTATGTACAAATTATGACAATACTAGCCTGATGTATAAATCTTTTGATTATGCTTTTGATAACATCTTTGACTCTGAAGTTTCATGACTTATGACTTCTTGATCATAATAGAACTTCAAGAAGATCTTCTCTCATTTTGAAACCTCATTGTACTTTTATGACATCACCCTATCTGCATAGCATTGCTGTAGCGTACTATTAGCTATGTCATGATATTTGATTGGTGTATGAACCATGCTTATGCTCATGAGACCCTTTGACTATGATTCATTTATGGTGAGGACCTCTTGGTCATACTATACCCTCAAGGAGATCTCTTGAACTTGAACAAGAAGATGAACCTTTAACTTTCAACCTTTGACTATAAAACCCTACTGATTGTCTCTTTTTTATGAC
Organism: Torreya grandis; assembly: GCA_037957365.1. Taxonomy (NCBI): domain Eukaryota; kingdom Viridiplantae; phylum Streptophyta; class Pinopsida; order Cupressales; family Taxaceae; genus Torreya; species Torreya grandis. Next base: position 297,895 of record JARHVA010004406.1, read on the forward strand.
TATATTTGATGTTTGAATAACCTACAAACTTTGTTGTCATGCTCATAACGATCCTTGGTTAACCTTGGTCTTCCTTAATGATGTTAAGGGAAAGGATGTGGGGATCGGGGGTTAAGTGAAGTGAAAATATGATGAATAAATCATGATAGAAGGTGGAATGAAGCACAAAACACAGTGAAGGAGAAAAGAATGGTAGTGATATGGTGAGAAAGAGGTGGAGGTGGGAAAGGAGCATGAAGGAGCAAGATAAGACCAAGCCAAGAAGTTGAATACAAATATAACCACCTAATCATCAAACCATAACAATTTTGAGGCCATTGAATGAGGTAAAGGAGTAAAAAATGAAACATGGTTTTCTCAAAAAACCTTAAAATTTACAAAGAAACCTTAATTTATGCTAATTAGGCCCTTTGAAGACACCTTTAGAGCATGGAGATGGGATTTTTTGGCCATGAAACTTGGAAATATTTTGATAAAATTGATTTAAAATCATGAAAAACTTTATGGATCCTTGAAAACACCAAATTATTGAAAACTTGAAGCTAATTTCTTTTCCCATGATTGTGCAATTCTTCTTTGCAAGCTTGCTGATACTACAGATTGACTGGCTAAGTTTGAGACCTTTGTTTGACCCTAAATTGGATTAATGACACATAAAGGAGACCATGTGAAGGTATAAAAATTCCTCAATATTATGGTACAAGTTTAATTTCCTTGAAACTCTACCCAGGTGAGGAGAAATTGGAGAAAACCAGTTGCCTTTCTAGATGCAAGGCAACATAAATTGACCTGACTTAAACTAAATGATTCATGAGAGTAGATAATCCAATTGAGGTTATAATTATACCATCCTAAATCCCTCTAATTTTAATTTCTTTAACCCAAATTTTAGAGCTATACCTCTTCTCATCAGTCTGTACCACTAGAAAACCTACAGGGAGGTCTGTTTGTGCCAACAAGGGAAGTACCAAAAGAGGACTGGTTTAGGGCCTATATGGCCATGAATATCCATGAAAATCTTGGTGAAGCATTATCATGTCCTTTTTAACACATCCATTTCCCTGGATTGTACAAAATCTGTACGAATTTTGTAGTTTGCTTGTAAAATAAAGGAAAATAATCTCTTTTTGCCCTTTTAAAAGAAAGCAAAGCTTCCCACCACTTGGAATTGAAGATTTGAGAATAATTACATGCCAATCATGCAAAATTAAATTTTTTTAATGTTTTAAGTGTGTAAAATGGCACGTGGGAGGGGTTTTAGGGCCATTTTAGCATAATTAACATATCAAATGACTTTTTTAAAGACTTGAGCTTTTAGACTTAGGATATTTTCAAACTTTTGAAAATGAATAAAGGTTAAATGCAATAATATAATGAATTTTGAAACCAATCATGACATTTTTACCCTATTTTTTGACATTTTGTGCAAAATTCACATTTTTAGGCCATAATTCATCAGTTTGACCAGTTACAAAGGGATATTGGCAAAATTTAGGAAAGTTTCGAATGATAGGGGTAGTAATTTGACCTTGATAGTTAAAATTACTAACATATAGTTGATAGGGATTGCTTTTATTAATGGGCACATAATTTATAGTAATACAACCCACAACATTGTTATAGTCATATGAGACCATATGATAGCCAATCTGGTTGGTCTGAGAATCTTGACCTTGATTATGATTGTTTTGATTCTAATTTTAACCTTAATTATAATTTTGATTGTTCAAAGTATGATTATTAAAGGATGATTATTTTGAATCTGATTATTTGGTTGATGGTAATTATTGGAATTATGTTTTGAAAATGGGTCTTTGTATATACCCATGTTTTGATTAGAAGTAGAAGAAACATTCTCTAGCTCTATTTCACCATGGTCAATAATTTCTTGGATGAAGTGCCCAAGTTATATACAAAGGTAAGTTGCATGGCCTTTAACATGATGGTAATCACAATATTCATTGTCTCTACACCATGTTGGCTTAGGCTAGCCTTCTTCAAAGGTTTTGTATTTATCCAAATGATGATGTTTATTGCAACCATTTTTTAGAATATTGCCTATATGGGCTCACTAAGGTCAAAAAAATATAGTCTTTGACATTGATTTATTTTTGGAGGTGGTATTTATAATTTAATTGATTAAGTATATGGATTCTTTTGGATAGGTGTTGGATACACCATTTGCACATGTTTGGACCCAGTTGCTCCATTACCTATAATGTTTTTTTCCTATTGAATACCTTTGGCTTCTCAAAAATGCTTGTTTGTGCTTGCGCTGGGGCTCAAGCTTGTGATTAATTTTGGGAATAAATTTTAACCAAGCCCTTGTCTATAAGAGCCTTTTTAATTTTCACCCCTTTGTCTATAATATTTTCAAATGCATTGGCACAATGAAGTTTCATATTATGAGATACCTCTACATTTAGATTATAAGTGAAAATACTTGCTAACTGCTTGTTTGGAAGGTTGTGTGGGAATCAATTGGTTAAAGCTCTCCATCATTGTAAGAAAGCATAAAAGCTTTCTCCACCATGTTGTTTGGCATTGCATAAATCAACCATAGTCAATTCATGTTCCATGTTAAATGAGAAATGCTTAACAAATTTCTTAGATAGGTCATCAAAAGTATTGACAAATCCCTTTGGTAAATGAAGAAACCACTTCTAGGCTTGTCTACCAAAGCCATGTGGAAAAAAATGAAGCAAATAAATGTTGTTGTAAGCACCTCTTGACACACAATAAATAATTCTTCTAGGTGCTCTCTTAGATCACCTTTCCCTTTGCATTTATTGAATTTGGGTGCCTCAAAGTGAGGCAAGAAAGGAACTACTCATATCAAATGGATAAGGGAATATATTGTCAAACTTGTACTTCTTACACTGATAACTTGCTTGGAGTCCTAAAATAAATTCTTTTATTTATTGCCGTTCTTGAAGAATGGGAGCATTTTTGGATGGAAGAGGTGCATGTTAATGAATATTTAAGGGCTTGGCCTAGATAAATAGGTAGATTTGGATTGAAACATATCAGAATGGGTACCCTTTATACCACTTTATTAGGGTTGTTCACCCTATAACCAAGATTACACTAGTGATAGGACACTTGTTACTGACTTGTATTTGTAAGTGATTAGAAATGTGTTGTTTAGTTGGGGGAATTTGTTATCGGTATAGAGGAATTTTCTAATGATAGGTAGGGGCTTATTGTGAATGGAAAGGTACTTGTTGTGAATGAGAGGGGACTTTTTGGGAATTAGAAGGGATATGTTTGGGATTCACCAAATTTTTTTGTTGTGGATTGAAAGGGACTTGTTGGGAGTCAAACAGTGTTTGCTATGATTATTCAAAACTTACTTTGGTGGATTGTTTGTAATATACTGTTGTTGAATATTTACAACTTATTGTTGATTGGAAGGGATGCGTTGAGAACTAAAAAGGACTTGTTAGAAATTTAAAAGGAATTATTGGGATCTAGAATGGGATTATTTTGAATGAGAAGGGACTTATTGGGAATTGGAAGGGATGTGTTGGGGAATAAAAGGGATTGGATGTGGATTAGGAAACATTTGTTGTGGATTATTGGTGGTTTGTTGAAATTTATCTAATGGAGGTTTTTTTTAGGATTAGATAATGGGTTTGTGCTTGATTAAGCATTGGATAATAGATCCTTTTGTTGTTGTTCAAATGGTGGATTTTGATCCATAGGCCAGGGATTGTTAAATGAAGAAACAACTAATGAGGTAGCTAAAGTAGCTAAAATATGACTAGTATGTTGTAATTATGAAATAATATCTTTGTTATGTTTGGAGGGGTCTACAAGTTTCCCTTTCTATTTTTTATACAACTATGGGTTTTTATCGGAGCTTAGTACAAGAGCTTGTTCCCAAATAAAATTTACCTCTAGGGGTATTTACTCTATTTGAACAAATTTATGTACTTACTCCGTTCTGAGTGGCATATTATCATATATAGGTTGTTTTACCTCATCCTTTGTATTTTCAGTATTTCAAAAATATCCAAGAAGATCATAAGACCATTCATCATCGAAAGCAAGTTTATATGAAGCCCCACTTCTTATATACCTAGGCATGCTTGAATTGATAATATTCATTTTAAATCATGATAAGCAATTCAAATTGATTTGATTTGAATGTGTGTAAAGTCTTTACTTATCAATTAAAATTTGATTATTCAATTAAAAAAGTGTATTTGAGTCAATTTACCAAGTGATTTTTATCTTGATGTGATTTTAGAATGCTCCTTGGTCAAAGTGGAATATTTGAATGGACTTGTCAATGTAAATATCAAAGTATAAGGATGCTTAATTTAAATTATTTTCCAAAGTTATAGTTTAATGTTTTGAATTTCAAGCATGTTTTACAAAAGGATGTGTGTCTCCTAAGTAATTTTGATTTTAAAACCTTGAGAACATTTGATTTTGACTTGACCTTTGATCTTAATCCAAAGTTTGACTTTCAAAATTGATTTGATTAGAAACTTGACTTTAGTTAACTTTGAATTTGGAAAGTTTGACTTAAGTCAAATTCTCTTTGAAGGTTGAATTTGACTTGGAATGTTTGACTATATAAGTTTTTTTTAAATGTTTGACTTTTTAGAAGTTTTTTTTTTGGAAATGTTGGACTTTGACTTTATAAGAGTTGAATTTGACTTGACTTGATTTGAAACATTTGACTATTTTATAAAATTGGAATGATTTGGATTCAAATTAGAATTGGATTTGGTTCAAAATGAACTTGATTTGGATTTGTTTTCAAACGAGCAATATAATGGTATAATACAAATCAAGTAACATTTCAATTGGCTAACATGATTTAGGAGGGATCAAATGACTCAAAATTTGGGTAGAGTAACACCTTATTGTATAATTTTTTAATGACAAAGTTTGGATTTGGGATAATTTGACTTATTTGATGTGTAATGTATACCACACAAAATGAGATATATAACAAAAAATAAGAAATAACATGCACACAAGAAAAGCCTTATTTTAATGGTAAAATAGGTGTATAATGTGACTGTAGCCCATATATTTACCTCATAAGAAGTGGGAACAAGTTAATCTCTTAACCCTTAGTTCAAGCAATATGTTGTGATATCTTGGAAGAGGTTAGTTTCCCTTGCACTATAAATTGTTTACATCCAAGTGGTCTTAATATAAGTTTTGAAAAGACTTTTTGGATGGTCCTTGATATATCTTACTATATGTGGGGTTTAAAAATATATGGAACAAAAATAATAATGGGTAATTCACGGGAGGGTTTATCTATTTCATAACCACTTCAATTGTGAGATCTCATTGAAATGATACCAAAAATTGAAGTTTAAGGGTGATGTTTGATAGTTTAGCATCAGGGCTAAACCACTTGCTTTCATGAAATCCTTTATGGGGAATACTATTATGTTTTTATGATAAGTACCCTCAAGTTGTATCCCCCATTGGAATACAAGGTCGGTATGTACGCTAGGGGATGAAATACCAATTTACCTAATTTGAGGACTCATGGATGGTGATGAAGTCCACCTAGTGTAGCCAAAGGAAAAAAGAAAGTTCACTATTTTTGATCTTCAATATCCCACAAGTGGGAAAGAGGAGAACATACTCTAGTTTCACTTCAGTAAAAAACAATAGTAACTTAAGTGTTTTTGATCACCTAGGGTCCCAAAAGTGGGCAAGGGGATAGCATAAACACACTAAGCCACACACAAACACACAACAAACACTCAAATTGATGAAAACACAAGTATTTTAAAGCACCAAATTTAAATATTGGTTCATTGTTAAGCACCAAAATGAAACATGTTTGTAAAATGTGTTTGTTTGCAAAAATAACCACTTTTTTGACTCACAAAACTTACAAAAAATAAGTTAGTGTTTGGATTTGTGGTCTTTGAGATTTAAAAGGAAGTTGTAATGATGTTTGTTTAAGTCTTGAGAAATAGTCACAAGGTGATTCCACCATTTATCAGGGTGATTCTAGATGCAATACATGTCGATTTACAGACAAATAACATAGAAAATAAAGAACTGGTAATTTTACTCATTAGAAGTGCAATATCACTATTAGACAAGGTGATATCACCATTAGCAGGATGATCTCACTGTTAAATAGGATGATTCTATTGATTTAATAAAAATATAGATAGAATAAAAAAAGAAATGATTTTACTGATTAAGTTGTCAATTATGTTGTTTTTAAAGGTAATGACATTGAAATGCAAAAAATAGACAATAAAAAAGTTACCAGGGCATTTCTACTAATTTTTAGGTCGATCCCACTGATTCATAGGTCAATTCTACCATTTTAGTTTATGATTATGATGTTTTTGTAAAACCATAGTCTGAGTGCAACCCAAGAGTAAATATATCATTTTACAATACTATTTCACTGATTTGTAGGTCAATTCCACTATTTTTTTGAAAAACAAAAAAATAAAAAATAGAGAAGAAGCGGTATTGCCAATTACCAGGTCGATATTGCCATTCAAGGACAAACCTTTGACTGATTAGTAGAGTGTTTCCACCACTAATATGAGAACAAACATTTCATAAATTTAGAAGAAATAGAGGTGAAATTAGGATCAATTTTGAGCTAAAATCCAAATTAGAGGAATGGTAGGATGCTCAAAGGAGAATGTGGGGTGCTCATCCCACTAGGCATGCCATATGTGAATCACACAATTACAAAGGAAATTAGTTTCTTTTTAGCATGAAAATCAAACCAAAGAAATATAAAACTGACATCCTAGGTGCATGTCCTTAGATTGGGTAAGGTCAAGAAAGAACATAAACAAGCATAATTAGAGACAAATAACACAATTAAACCTTCCCCTTTAGATTTCTCTCTCTTACCAAAATTAAAGTTTGGATTGGCTTAGATATAGTGCTTGAGGTCTTTGGTAATGTCACAAAATTACTTGGATGACATCTCCCCTTGTGTTATGCGTGATTGGAAGAGCAATGTGAAGAAAAGGGTAAAGTTTTCTTGAAGATTTGGAATCATGAGTTTAGCACAAAAATCTTGTTGAATAAGAGGGAGGCCCCTTTTATTTATAGATTTCTCCTTTGAATTTGGACCGTTGATCTCAAATCAAGATGTGTGGTTGAGAATGAGTCCTCAAAGGGGAGTTGGACATTTAATGTTAAGGGGTGGAGTGTGGAAGAGGAAGGATGGAGTGTGGAAAGACTTGTAAATGATTTTTCCCCATGCCTTGGAGTTGAAGAAAACCTTTCTTGCACACTATCCAAATTCATTCGATTTGCCTTGGGAATGAAGATAATTTTATTAATTTTTAACTGGCAAGTTTTTATGTGATGAAGATATTAGGAAATATTTATTTTTCAAATATTTATGACATAAATTCCATGTAACATTACTTAGCCTAATCAATCAATTATCTAATTAAATTGGTTTTGTCCTTTTATAGTCTCATTTGCAAGGTGTGATTTACTTGGTTTAATATACCTAGTGAGCCATTTGAAAGAAGGGGACATATTTTGGGATACTTATGAAAAATTAGATGATTCAATGTGGTGTTTTACATAGTTAGGGATAAACGAATGTGTTACAGAATGGGCACATTAAATTGTGAAGATGATTTGGAATGTTTAAATGATTCCTAGCTTGATTTATGTGTTATTATAGGAAACCATTCTGATTTGTAATTTCAACATGGAAGTGATGAAATTGGAGTGTCTACAAGTATCATCCTCATATGCATTATGTCATGGTGGTGACACCCATTAGAGTTGGTTTCCTATTTATAGAGATGGCATTGGTGACAGGGAAATTATTTTTGAGCTAGAACTAGTCTTAACCCTTGAATGGTTGTGCCCATATTGTCACTTAAATGAGATTATGATATAAGTATGCTATTAATCTTATATCATGTATGATTTTTTTATTAGATCACAAAGTTTATATTGGATTGTGACATCTAAGATGTTATGGTCATTGACCTTAGTAGAGGTGACCAATTTTCATTCATTTTGACCATTGCTCCTTATAAATAATATGTGTTGCACCAACACATGGGATTATTGTTGGGAAATAAACCGGAAGCACACAATTGATTACCAAACCAAGCAACTTAATATGCGGAAATAAACCAGATTCACCAAGTAACTAGAATTCAGAATAACACATGATATGAGAGACAATACACAACTTGTATTAACACTTTATATAGAAAAGAATACAATAAAGAAGATCCCACTTCTTCTCCACCACCTTACAGAGGTTTCCCACACCTCAAGTGAACAGTAAATCTTCTCCCCAAAGCTCTCCCTCTCAGGTCCCAACACCCAACTCAAATACAGAGTTGGTGTTCACCTCCTGTGCTCCACGCACAACACAAGTGCTCCACGCACTCCACAAGTACTCCATGTACTCCACAAGTACTCAATGTACTTCAAGTAGATCTCCCATGAACCTGCAACAACCTGCAATTCAACAGACCATACTTATGGAAGAAACTCCCTTGCCTTCCTCTTTGCTCTATCCGAGTACACCCTGTACTCCAAGTAGATCCTGCCTGATACTGCTCCCTGTTGTGTTGCTGTCTATATGATCCTGCACACCTACAAATCAAACCTGGTTCTGCTCACCTGTGAACCTTGACCTTGCACACACATACACCTACAGATCAACGATCTTACTTACCATGTAATCCTCCTATATAGGCCATGCAACTGTGACCAAGATCCTACACACCTGAAGAATCCTGCTGACTCTCCAATCCAGCACCTACACCTGGTACTGTGGAACTAGGAGGAACACCCTTGCTCATCTCACACACAGAAGGAGCAAACTTTGCTCAACTCAAACTAGAACACTTTTCCAATACAACCATGAGTTTATTATATAGATCTCATCCAAACAATGATTAGACATCTAATTACAATAATTAGATCTGCAGCTCTCAGTCTAAAAATAGATCTAAACATGCAAACGCTTGGTTCGTTAGCTAACTGCCCGTAATAAGCTCGCAGTCGAACCACACAGGCGACCGACGTCGATCCCTGTCCGCCTGGGGGTCGCTGACGCCAGCCGATCCATGATCGACGTCGGTTGCCTTCTTGTCTTATCCTGTCGACGTCGGTTGGCCAGACCAACGCCAGTTTCTTCTGATACTCAGCAACTCATCCTGCAACCTCCTCCATGTCTGCATCAGTGAAGCTTTTAGCTCCACACCCTAACAATCTCCCACTTGGAGATAAACAGCTGCACTGTACCTGTACTTGTACCCCGTCTAATCTGTTTCCTAGTTTGTATCCCTCTTCAAGATCAATCCTGAAGACAACCCACCACACATCCCATGGTGTACCTCCTGTCATCCGAGTACCCTGCCACATCTAAACCTACAAACACATGTAGTGAAGTCCTGACCCTGCATGTATACCTACTGCTGGTCCCTCTCAAATACCTAAGAACCCACTTCCCCGAATTGGCTCCTAACTCTCTGACAGCTCCCACTGCATGGGAATACTCAGGTCTATACCAGACCTCATGTGATTTCAGACACTGTACCTGTCCAGCCCTTAGTGTGCTCCGGCTCTGTATCCTGAACCTCACCAACACCTGATTCACATCAGCTCCCACTCGAGACAAAATCAACCTGTGATCTCCATGTCTCCCATGTCAAAGAATTTCGCTGCTCCAAACTCCTCCTGACATGCCACTAAACTAATCTTACCCTTAGCTCAGCGAAACCCTGTATGTACAATCCTGCTAGCAAACATACCATCCACATACAGCAACATAATGATGTCATGACTCATCATCCACATGGTAAGGCAAACCACAGTAGTTACCCTGACATTGACTGAAGCCATGCTTCGTCCTCCACCTGTCAAAACCTGTACCACTATCTTGTAGCTCCTCAAGACCATATACCTGGTCTTCCGTCTCACGTATCCGTTCTCTCTATTCTTCAACTAAGGTATCCATTTGTCTCTGTGTTTTCATACCTGCTGGCAACCCTACCAAAAACACCTATTTGGTTCTCCTCCAAGGAATCACATCCTCATCCATGCCAAGCTCACACCTGTTTCCTGGATCCTTCCTGCTCTACAATCAGCAACATGTATAAAGAAGAGGAACAACGAATTTGAGGGCCTAATTACGTCTTCAGTCCTCTATATGGGTGTTTGAGACTCCATGACAGCGTGCTGTCCACCCAAAATCCGTTACAGTGACCGACCTCGGTCACTCCACAGTCTGCATCCGACCGACGTCGATTCCATGCGTCTGTCCCTGACTACCGACCCTACAGATATCAGTGTCCCTGCTGCCGACGTCGGTCCTCCTGACCGACATCGATCTTACCTATTGCCGACGTCGGTCCTCCTGACCAACGTCGGTCTTACCCTGCCCGACATCGCCGGCTTCGGTCTGCACATGACCGACATCGGCACCTGTCTGTTCGACGCCAGTTCCTCCTGACCAACGTCGGTACCTGTGTTCGCCTGTGAGTGATGACTTTTTACCCACGAGCTCCTTTGAATCAATCCCCATGTCCAAACTGCCCTACTCAGAAGTATCCAGCACCATCCACTGGGTTCTGTCTGCCATCTCCTCCAAGAACACCAAGGCTTTCCAGTTCTTAAGCCTGTCAAATATATCTGTCTTTCACTTAAGAACATGCATCTCCTTCCTGCTCATGTGACCAAGCCTACGAAGCCACGTCTCCGCAACAAAAGAAGAATCAGTAATATAAACAAGTAGATAAAGAATACCTGTTTTCTTACCACCAGCTAATTCAAGTGCATCCGCTGTGAGAGTTCTTGTGCATCTCTCATCACCCAATCTTTCTAAAGAAATTAGCCATATCTCCAAACCTGGGACCTGCATGACCTTCATCAACACCTGTGTGTTGGCCGCCTGCAATTTCAGCTTCACTTCCCCTTTGCCAATTCTTTGGCAAGGCTTACCAGCTCCTCTACCTGGGGCTGCATGGAAAGAGGCAACCGAATCTTTTATCCAAGATTCAACTTTATCCAAGAAACCTCCAAAAGCATCCTGTGTAATAACACCTGCAACATCTGCATCTTCAGTTCCTTCATGCTGATCTGCTACCAACCAACAATGATCTTTTACCTGCTCTTTCTTTCCATAGGACTGTGAGTGACCATCTGTGCTTTTCAACTCCTCCATTCTTAGCTTACTTTCATCTGCCATTGCTCTACTCCCACTCGACCAAAAACCCATGAGAGTGACCTGTAACCAAACACAAAACCTGCTTCCTGCAACCTTAGCTCTGATACCACGTGTTGGGAAATAAACCGGAAGCACACAATTGATTACCAAACCAAGCAACTTAATATGCGGAAATAAACCAGATTCACCAAGTAACTAGAATTCAAAATAACACATGATATGAGAGACAATACACAACTTGTATTAACACTTTATACATAAAAGAATATAATAAAGAAGATCCCACTTCTTCTCCACCACCTTACAGAGGTTTCCCACACCTCAAGTGAACAGTAAATCTTCTCCCCAAAGCTCTCCCTCTCAGGTCCCAACACCCAACTCAAATACAGAGTTGGTGTTCACCTCCTGTGCTCCACGCACAACACAAGTGCTCCACGCACTCCACAAGTGCTCCACGCACTCCACAAGTGCTCCACGCACTCCACAAGTACTCAACGTACTTCAAGTAGATCTCCCATGAACCTGCAACAACCTGCAATTCAACAAACCATACTTATGGAAGAAACTCCCTTGCCTTCCTCTTTGCTCTATCCGAGTACACCCTGTACTCCAAGTAGATCCTGCCTGATACTGCTCCCTGTTGTGTTGCTGTCTATATGATCCTGCACACTTGCAAATCAAACCCGATTCTGCTCACCTGTGAACCTTGACCTTGCACACACATACACCTACAGATCAATGATCTTACTTACCATGTAGATCTCCTATATAGGCCATGCAACTGTGACCAAGATCCTACACACCTGAAGAATCCTGTTGACTCTCCAATCCAGCACCTACACCTGGTACTGTGGAACTAGGAGGAACACCCTTGCTCATCTCACACACAGAAGGAGAAAACTTTGCTCAAATCAAACTAGAACACTTTTCCAATACAACCATGAGTCTATTATATAGATCTCATCCAAACAATGATTAGACATCTAATTACAATAATTAGATCTGCAGCTCTTAGTCTAAAAATAGATCTAAACATGCAAACGCTTGGTTCGTTAGCTAACTGCCCGTAATAAGCTCGCAGTCAAACCACACAGGCGACCGACGTTGGTCCCTGTCCGCCTGGGGGTCGCCGATGCCGGCCGATCCATGACCGACGTCGGTTGCCTTCCTGTCTTATCCTGTCGACGTCGGTTGGCCAGACCAACCCCAGTTTCTTTTGACACTCAGCAACTCATCCTGCAACCTCCTCCATGTCTACATCAATGAAGCTTTTAGCTCCACACCCTAACAATTATTACATCATGTGGTACCTTGATTGGAAGTTATTAAAGTTACTTGGGGATTTTTGTGCCTTGTGTTAGAACCATACTGTACCTTTGCACATCCTTGTTTCATAACATTACCCAAAGAGGATGCCTTCTTTATTTGTGTTAATTTTACACTTATCTAGAAATGTCTATTTTAATTTAAACCTCTTTATGTGATGTCTTTCCACCTTTATGATTGATGTAAAATTTTTCTGGAATGCTCAAGAGAGTTTATTATAGGTTAGACATGATCCTTTTGGAGGAGCTAATTTTTAGGGCACTGTAGTGGATATGACACATGAACCTTGTAAGTTTGCGGTATTTTTTTGAATTCCCTTTTGAGAGGTGGATTATTAGTAAGAATGTATATCCTTGTGGAATACATGTCCTCTTCACATAATTGGTAGTTAAATTCCATTTACGAAGCATTATGAGTGAACAAAGTGCACCCTAATGGGTGAACTAGTGCCCCAACACAGTGTATGAGTCTCATTAACATAGATCCTAAAAAAATCTAAATCATCTTAGATCATGAATCCTTGGTGAAGATTTAACCTTTTTCATTGTAGGAAAATAATAAGGGCCACTTGTGTTATGTGTTACAGGTGTATCGTGATCCCTAGATGCTACCCACCTAGGCAAGTGTGTACCTTATTAGAAAAGATACGATGCCTCATGTAAGTTAATTTTAGGGGAGGGGATCCTAATAAACCCTTCAAAGACTGGTATCAATTTTAAGTGGTTGGCATATTCCTTATCATGGAGGGGTGATGTATGTGATATTACCAATTTCTACTACATTAAGCTTAATTTTTTATAGATTAATATTATATTCATTCTTTCAACATAAGGGAAGAGATTATATTGGAGTTAGCACCTAGCTGACCATAATAATATTTTATACTCTCTCATTATCAAGTGAAAACAACATAAGTCCTTTAAGTGGATTTATAATTTACAAGATTATAAATGAAAAGTTATTATTAATTAGGTCTATGTACCTTTTGTACTAATTTGTCTACATTCCCCACATTGGTAGGAAAGAGTCCTTTGTTTCATGTTGGTTGTATAGGTTATGTAGCTAGAGTAACATGATGTGTTCTAAAATTTTCCCTGCTATGGGAAATATGTTGTGAGATTTGGAACTTACATGTTGGTAAGTGTGTGGTGTTCTTGGAAAGTTGGATTTTCTATGCATACTTCACATTGCACAAGGGTATTGTAGAGTTTTGTTTTTAGATTGTTGGTATTTAGCTCCCTACTCCCCCTAGTGGCCATCCATAGCTACATTATTTATTAATATTGTATTTGGAATTTTAAAAAATTTCCACTTGATGTGGTATACTTTTAAAATCATCTAGTTATTAATTAGGACTTCTAAGTTAATTTGAAATCATCTTTTTTAATAGATTTTCATTGTTAATGGATTTGAGGTTTTTTAGCCATTTATTATTTTAATTTTTTAATAAAAGCAATTTTTTCTCATACTTTATTTTTTTATTTTATTCAATTTTTATTGGACTGGGTTGTTTAGCCATTTTCACCTTCACTATTTAATTGAATTAAATTGGGCTATTAGGTTTTTTCATTTGTTCTCCTTTTCAGATTAAGATGGGCTAGTTAGCTGATTTTAACTTTAGTATTTTATCTAATTGGGGGATTTCTACTTGTAAAGGGTGTCAATTTGATGAGCCTTTTTGCGATAAATTTTTCTTTGTGTGAGTGTGGGAGTAGTAGGTGAGAAGTATCATGTTAATTTTAGCTTGTGAAAAATATTAAGAAACATTGTAGAACTTGTTGAGTAAGTTGGGAGACATCTTGTCTCAATTTTTTATTATCAAAGGCTATAAAGATGATTTGAGCCTTAATCTTGTATTTATGTTTTTGATATCATGTGTTTCCTTCTAACTCTATGGACTGATGGAAGTTGGTTGTGTTGTGATATTTGATACACTTGGTATGGACTATTGGTTAAATTTTTTTATTTAACCCTTAAAAATTGAGATAGATAGATATTATATATTATAATTTTTGACCTTGATTAGTGTTTGGCAGTGGGACTAATGTCTAAAGTCCTCCTAATGGGTTCTTTGATTAGGGTTGGACATTGTGATTAACATGCAAAGTCCTCATAATGGGTTATTTGATTAGGTTTGGGCATCATGATTAACATCCAAATTCTTTCTAATGTATTTTTTGACTAGGGTTGGACATAAAGACTAAATTCTAAATTCCTCATAGTGGTTTTTTATAATAGGGTTAGGCATCAAAAATAACATCCAAAGTCCTACTCCCATATTGTTGGAACAAGGTTTGGGTAATACAATATAATACCTCAAGTCCTCTTATTCTACCCAAGTGAAGGGTTAGGGAAAATATGATAAGGAAAAAACCTCAAAGGGGACGTCCTTATTATATCCCATTGATTAGAAAGGAAAAATTCTTGTCTGTTTGGGTGATTCATGTATCTCTTAAGATCTTAAATAATCTTTTATCTACTTGTGTGGGTTCCATATGAGGGAAATTTTTTTAATCATTATTGGTATGAAATATAATAGTAAGAATGGGACAATAATGAAATTAAAATTCCCTTGGTCCTCTAAGATTAATAAATAAGTAAATCCTTACCTCTTATTTGGACATGACACTTAACACCTTATTATACATGCTCTTACCAGTAAGTGATAATCAATTTAAACTAAATAATTCTTATTTCATATGTTCTCCTATCTTAGACACCAAAATGAAATAAACCATAATTAAAATTTTGCCTTGGGGCATGACTCAACCTTTGGTAGAGTTGATTTATCTTCGGTCATGGATACTTTGGTAATTTGCTTATTGTACTCTATGTAAGTTAGTTGATATCTGAGATCATAGGCTTAAATAGATCACCAAATTGAATAAGCAAGGTTACTAAAGGTTAGTATAAAATCATTAGAGTTATATTCCAACCATTTCAGTGACTTCTAGGAGGGAGTCTAATACTGGGAGGGGAATGTAAGGCTCAATTTATATTTTTCCTATTTGTTTTTGTTTGTTATATTATTATAATGATATCATATTGTTTAATAGTATGAATACTTAAACAATTATAATTAATGCATATGATATGTTGATATAGTATGCTTCTTGTGATACTTATATGTATGCTTTGTGGGTTTATACATGCTACTTGATATTATTGAAAAGCTCAGCTACTTTGGTTATCTTAGAATAGAGAAATTTTATGTGTGCATTGATGTGTAGGAGTATAGGTGAAAAAACAAGGGATATTTAACTACATTGGTCATATATTTTACCATTCATTACATGTATAGTGTCCCTATTTCACACCTAGCTTAAAATTTATTCATAAATATGTTCTAGTTGCTAGTTTGAATTTTAGTAATTTTAGACCAACTAACACTATTCACACCCTCTTTACCCATGCATTATAAATCTATTTAAATATATAGGAATTAAAAAGGATTAAAATGGATTCAATGTGATGTTACCACTTATGAAAACTCGAATGGAATTGTAAATCCAACTTTGGATACTCATATACAATAAATTTTAGATATTTTATGTTTAAATTAAAGCCTTTTGACCACAACAAAAGTATAAGAGTAATTTAAAGAGTCCTAATAGACTTTAGGGCAACCCATGTCATCATTAATGGCATGATAAAAGGGAAAACTTCAAATGAGTATGGGAGAGCCATACTTTCCCTCATGTCAGATAAGAAAGAGCATGGGCCTTTTAAGAAGATTAAAATCTATAAAAGACTTTTTGAGAGAGGCAAAGGAATGGGAAGGGACAAGTGTCACATTTTAAATGTCCAAGGATTGAGGGATTTCCATAGAATTAAATGTAAATTCATACTTTTGCACAAATTTTAACCATTTTGACAATAGACTTGGACCATAAGCTTGGAGAGACTAGGAGAAAATATTGGGAGATGGATGTCAATTAGAAGTTAAGCCTTAAAGGAATGGTTTTTAATTATCAAATGGATAATTTGAAGTAGGAAGTCCATGTGCACCACCTTATTTTTTAGGAAGTTCATATACACCACCTTATTTTTAAATGTATTTATTATAAAAATAATCTCTTGGTACCCTCCTTGAAATGTTGCAAACTTCTTATGGATAGGCAAGGCCTTTAGCTTGCAATCCTCTACTTACTTTATACATGTTTTGAACCTAAGGCCACTTATTTTTTTAGACCACCTTAAGGGTATTTGGGAAGTTTTTTATCCCAAATTTTTTAATCTTTTGAATGCCATATTTTAATTTTTAAAATGCAAATCTTTATTGCCTAGATAGGCTCGATTTGGTGGTGGTAGGATAGGCATAGGGTGAGTGATTTTCCCTAAGCCATCATCCTGTCATCCATTGGAAGTTAGTAGTGAAATTTAATCCATGTGGACCTCATATTATTACAAAAATTATTGGATTTTATCCCTTTGATAATGATTCTTTTTTTGAGTTTAGTTTGTGTGTATTTTTTCACAAGCATATGAAGTGTTTCCTAGTTCATTGGAAGAAGTAATAAACTAGAGGTGTTGCCTAGTCTATCTTTCCTTTTAGTGTAAAACAAACCCTCCTTCATAAATTAGAAAAATAAGTTGGTTATAAACATGAAAAAAATGATATTTCTTGGTTTAAGTGTGTATAGGGAAGTTATTTGATGATAACAATAGGATAGGAGGTGAGTCCCTCCTTGTCTTGGCCTTACAAATATATATGTGGAACTAGCATATTTTTTAAAGCTTGGAAGTGCTTAGAATAAATTGTAATATTTTATATTAATATATTTTGGAAGACTTGTAAATAATTTTAAATTTTTTTAGAAGCCTTGGAAAAATAGTTTTTTTTGTGAATAATTGAAATAATTTTTCAATAAGCACTTGATTCAAGTATGAAGATTTTCTCTCTCTTGTACCCTTTCTAAAGCAAGTTGAAATAAATTATTAAATTAAAAAAATGATTTTATTTATGCAAATAAAAGCATACTTATATTCTTAAAATCTTGAATTACATGTTTTATTATAGAAAACAAAAGACTTATTGAAAATTTGCCTTGAAAGTTAGTGAAATAGCTTGTAGAGCTTAAGGCCTTAAGGAGGTTGTTTGGGGTTTTTAATACATATGCATGCAAAATATATCTTAAATATTCATACTCTAATTAATTATAAATCTATAATATACCATGAATATGTATAAAATTTATGGAATAATTTTAAGAACTATGACAAGAGATATGAATTTTTAAAGTTGAACTTGTTATTCTATCCTAAAGGAAATTAATTTTATTTAATCAATAAAATGACATATTTTCCAAGGTGAAATAGGGACGAAAATAATTTTAGCTTTAAGTTCATTATTTTTTGAACATACAAGGTTTTGTTTCATAATTTTTGGAGCAGTGGGGTACCCATTACAATTTTTTGAAAAATAGATTTGTGTAGGGTAATTTAATTACCACAATACCAACAGAGCATGACCTTAAGTGTAGAGCAACCCATTGAGATTGGGAATTGATTTACCATATGACCACATATGGGGGACGTTGAAAAAAATTAAGTGGATCAGGGGGGGAGGGGGTGGGAAGTAAGGACAAGGGCAACAGGGGGTAGCGGTCTACCTTGAATTAAGTTTTCTATATTATTGATGTTGCTATAGACCTCAACACATAAATACTATGGAAAAATTATTTTATAGTTTAAGTAATTTTATTATTACATGTCGGTCTATGATTTTAATCACAACCTTCTCTATTAATCAAAATTTATTTTTTAAACCATATATTTACTTACAAATATGTTTTTTATTCTATTCATAAAGTAAGTTTTATACCTTATCATGTGTTTTAATAACATCATGGTGGCTCTTTTTCCCTAGGACCTCGAACTTTGTCAAGATGTTTAAGGGCACATGATAGCCCTTGGGTGTAGTGATTATTAAGGTAACCCCCTTCTCACACCATCCATGCACCTTGCCCATAATTTTTCAAGCCCTTCCATGCGATATAATGTTTGAAACAAGATTATGAAAATAAAAACTCATAATTTGTCTAGACATGAATTTTGACCCTCAACCTTGTTTGGTCCATTGCAGGAATGGGTTAGCCCTAGGTAGGGTCACCTAAGGGACCCCCCATGATTTTTTGTCATGTTTTGTATGGAATAAAAATATTTAACTTAGCTCAAAAAATTAAACATAAATATTTAAATACTTTAGATGACAATTAGGAGCTTGAAGCTCCCATTTTATTTTCACTTTTTGTAAGAGCCCAAAAAAACTTATAGGTGTTATGTGAATTTTGATATTAAAAACATATAATAATTAATAGAAATCAAAATTGAAAATAAGTTTTTTATCTTTTGAATTTTTAGCTTCGAGCAACAATTAATGGATATTGTAGGTCACGAGGATCAAGAAGTGTTTTTTTGATAGACAGATTGGGAAGTTAAATGGAGGTCCCCTACTTTCCTAGACAATTTTAAAATCAAAGATATCACCCCAAATAAAATTTTAGATACAAGACAAGGAGGAAACCATTAAGGGTTGCTAGGTAAGCTTTGCACCTAAATGCATTTATTTGTGTGGGAGCTGAGAAGGTCATTGAGACATGCTATGAGAAAAATTGGACTAGAAATTCACCCAATTTTTTTTGAAACTGACGAACCTTATTTTTTTGACCTCATAATGCATATTTATGCACATTACCCCACCAAGGGTGGTCAAATAGGGTCCCAAGGCACAAATGGGAAGGACTAGAAGTTTTTCCTTACCTCCCAAACCTCATTTCTCTTTTCTTAGAGATTTTTATCATTATTGGTTGAATGAGAGAGATTTTATAGGCACGAATAAATATATTTATGGATTTAGTGATTTGGCATAATCTAACTTTCAATAAGGAAAGGCCAAATCTAATGGTGGAGGGGATAGCCTAGGATATTTTAGGCCACATGAGACATTTAATACTTTATGATTAACCATTTAAAAATGTAATTCAACTTGAAATTAGAATTCTAGTTGTGACTTAAGTCATGAATTTGAGCCCTCTGATTAGCCAAAATCCCTTGAGGTCCCATTTGAACCCTGTTGAGTTAAGGAGTGAGTCATTCGACCCTAGAACACACAAGATCTATCCTATATTAATTATGAACCTAAATTGAGACCATGGGGGCTAAGGGGGCCTATTAGACTCATATAGGCCAAAAAGGACATCTGAGTTACAATGGGTCAATTTGTGCACACAAGGTCAGCATAGGCATCATGATGACCATGTAATTGTATGTACATTGGAAACCGTACCTAAATTTTCATGTGGTGTAGCTTAGTGGATACTTGTAACATTGAAGATCACCTTGTGTGTGCAATATACATAAACAGATTGAATTATATTTGTGTGGATTTATTCATGCAATTTTTTTTTCATGACATGTTTTAACTACAATAGAAAATACAATAGAATACATAAGTGTGAAAAAATAAACTATTCTACATTGAAGGTGTAACTTGTTGGTTGAATATTTTGTCAATCAACGTAATGATAAACAAAATAGGTTTGATCAACCAAAGTAGGAAGATAAGTCGTCCAAATGTGCAGTTTTACCACATCAAAAAGACATTGATCTCTCCTCTCATCAAGGGGAGGTTCCCTGTAGGTATGCTATATATATATATATATATATATAAACAGAAAATAATACTCATGGGTGGGACAAACCATCCATCTCTCTTCTTTCAGAGATGATGCACGTGGATCAAAGGAAAAACTCAGGGATAATGATAGACAATACTCCTCTTCTTTCAGAAGCACTATTCAGCAAACCACAAGAATACTTCTGGCAGTAACAACAAAATGTAGCAAAGGATGTAATAACCGGCAAATCAAGATGCAGCTCAAAGTCTTCACCTGGATTGCTCAAGAGTAAGATACAAAGGAAAATGAGGGCACAAAGTCACCTCAAGGTCCTTTATATAGAAATGAAAAGAAAACAAACTAAAAGCAATTATGGGGGCACAAAGTCTCTCCACAGTCGACTCTTTAGGACACCTCTTTTAACTGCTGTCACTAATTTTGCTTGTTGAATTAAAGGAATAGAAGATATATTGAAAAAAAAGACATAAGAATGATTTCCTCAATAACAAAGATATTACAACACAAAGTCTGAAAAACCAATTGCTTTCTTATTCTAGTAACAAAATATGGTCAGCAATCTGAGCTCAAAGTCTCAACAATGCCATATAATTTGGGCAGAGTTTCATTCTAATTGTCAAAAAAGAGATCTTTATTACAATAGAAGAAAGTCCCTTATATAGCCTCTTTAAGGACTTGGGAACAATCAATACATCATTTTGCGTTGGAATCTGTTAAGAAGACATGCTAGAACTTAGGGGCGCTTTACCCATTTGATTTTATCAATGCAAGGAAATAAGTCACGCTTATTGAAAGTTTGTAACTTTCAATGTTCCACCTGGCGATCTAATCTTATCGTCATCATTCCTCTTTGTCCAGCTAATTGAATCAGGTCCTGGATTTAATTTACTGTTATGTTCTTTCTCTACTTTTTGCTGGTCTTGGCTTTGAGATCTGTGATTGTATTTTGGTCTGTATGTTTAAAATATCAACAGCTAATTCACTGAGTTTAATTTGATGTTTTCAGGTGCGTCATTCCTTTGTCTTCTTTTGGATTTTCTATTTGGCACTTTTCAGATTAAACTTGCCCTTTTCGGGCCTTGAGAAATGTCCCATTTTGAGTCAAAATAGCCTCCCGCAAGGATATCTATCCTTCAAGCAGTCTTTAAATGGCCTTTTGGGTTTATTTGAAAACAACCCTTCCGAAGGGTGCTTGTATCGATTAAGTGTCCTCCGCAAGGGCACTTGTCCTTTGGGAAGCTTCCTTTTGCATTGAACCACCCCTTTGAACTTTCCTTTGAACCATGTCTTTGAACCAACCATTGAACCAAATTTTGGTTCAATGGTTTAAACAAAGCTTTAAACCGACTGATGAACCATTTGACGTTGAACCAAAAGATGAACCAAACGTTGAACCTGCTGCTGATGCTTGCTGATGAAATTTTTTTTAGAAGTCATGAAGCCTGTTGAACTTGTAGAAATGAGCCTGTTTGCAGTTCGTAGATTTATGAAAAGTTTGAAAAATGAGGAATTTGAATGCCCAAGAAAAAATTTGGAAAGAGAAGAGATTATTTTTGTCTGTAGGACCAAAATAATTCAAATGTTGTCCCAAAAATAGCTGACATTTTTGGGGGACAATAGCTGGCTCTAGTTGGGGAACTTCTATCAATTACAAAAAGAAATGAAAGGAGTAGAATCCAAAATCTCTAGTGTCTTCATGTGTACCATTGGGTTACGAAGTCATGCTACCCAGAAATGAAAGGCTTCAAAAATGGAAACAAATGAAACAAAATAGAATTAAAAACTATACAAATATACATATATACATATGCAACAATCTAATACTTCAAGAATTGAAGTGTTTCAGATGTTGCCCATTGTGAGGCAGAGAAAAGAGTGTGCCATCTTGGTATTTCAATAGAAAGCTGTTTTCACCAAATTGCTGATGAATTATAAATGGGCCTTTCCAAAGGGAGTCAAACTTTCCATGCATCCCCTTTGGTTCTCTTCTTTTGTCCCACAGCAGGTCTTGATCTCCAATCCGGAAATCACGATTTTTGGCCTTCTAATCAAAGAGTTTCTTTACCAGAGTTTGATGAGCAACAATTCTGTCCACCACCATGGTTCTCTATTCTTCCAGCTGAGTCAGGCACATGATTATTTTGTCAAGAGAACTCTCATATGTCTTATCTTCAATGGCCTTCACCAATTTCAAGGTTGGTAACTCTAAAGTGATTGGTATCTCAACATTAATACCGTAAAGAAGTTGAAAAGGAGACATACCAATTGCCCTTTTTGGTGTGATCCTGTCTGCCCACAGAGCATCAACCAATGCTTTATGCCATGTCCTTTGATTATCATCTGCTATCTTTTTGATAATAGTTACCAAATTCTTATTGCTGGACTTAGCTTGTCCATTCCCTTGTGGAAAATAATCAGAAAAATGAGAGAGTGTAATTCCATAATGAAAATAGAATTGCGTAATCTCTTGAGAGGTGAAACAAGCTGCATTTTCAATAACAATTTTGAGTGGAACTCCAAACTTAGAAATGATATTTTCTTTGAGGAAGTTGCATACAACTTCTGAAGTAGCATGCTTAGTTGGGATTGCTTCTACCCACTTGGTGAAATAATTAGTTGCTGTTAGGACATAATCATGTCCAACACTTGAAGATGGGTTTATTGTCCCAATAAAATCAAGTCCCCATTGCTGGAAAGGTTCCTCTATGATTACTGG
Source organism: Torreya grandis (assembly GCA_037957365.1). Classification (NCBI taxonomy): domain Eukaryota; kingdom Viridiplantae; phylum Streptophyta; class Pinopsida; order Cupressales; family Taxaceae; genus Torreya; species Torreya grandis. Next base: position 320,750 of record JARHVA010004406.1, read on the forward strand.
ATTGAGAGGCAGGGCAGCCAACTTGGGTCTTCTAACAAATTGCTGACAGAGTTCACATTTCCTCACCCACTTATGTGCATCTTGGAAAAGAGTTGGCCAGTAATACTTGGCTCACAAAATCTTGTGAGTAGTCATAGAAGCTAAAAAATGTCCTCCACAAGCCAGATTGTGGAAAGATTTAAAAAGCTGGGTTTGCTGCTCCTTGTCTACACAATGAAGGAATACTCCATCTATGCTTCTCTTATACAGGCCGTTATCCCAAAGGATAAAATTGGCAGCTTTCAACCTGATAGTCCTCCTTTCTTTGTAAGAAAAATGAGTAGGACATTCACCATAAGTCAGAAAATAGGCAATACCTGAGTACCATTCATTGGTATTGGAGACAAAAAGGACTGTTGGAGTATTTTCCACTTCAGCTTCTTCATGCTGTGTATCTTCTGGCTTATTGTCAGCCATCAATTGGCATAGGCCTTTATCTCTGACCAGCTTTGTCGGCTTGATATCTAGATCAAATTCTTGGATCTTTGCAATTCAATCACCTCTCTTTGTGCCAAACTCTTGCTGAGTTAATATAGACTTGACTGTAGTGTCAGGAACTAAGGCAGTAGTATGTGAATTCAGAATATAGAAGCATAAATATTTGACTAATTTTACCAATGCATAGGCGTGCTTCTCTATATTTGAATACTTTATTTCATGGATTTTGAGAGGGCAACTCATGAAAGATATGGGGGATTCCATACCTTCTTTGTCCTATTGAACAAGAATCACTGAAAGAGTATGCTCAGACGTATAGCTGTACATAATGAAATCTTTGTGGTAATTTGGAGAAACCATGGTAGGGGCATGAGCAATGGAAATCTTGATATCTTGAAACATTGATTTACCTTCTTTAGTTCAGCTAAAGACAGTCTTCCCTTTCATCATGTTCATAATATGTATAGTCTTCTCAGCAAATTTGGGGATGAATCTCCGTAAGAAAATCACCTTTCCAAAGAAAGAATGAACATCATTCTTATTTGTAGGTAGATTAAGCTCTTGAATAGATTTGACTCTGTTTGAGTCAATTTTTATGCCTTCTTTGGACACAATGTGTCCAAGGAGTTTCCCTTCTGTTACTCTAAAAATAGACTTTTTAGGATTTAAGGAAATACCATTCTAGCGACAACGCTCCAGCACTTGATGTAGGTGGCGTACATGATCAGATCGACGCTTTAAAAAGACAGTCAAATCGTCAAGGTATACCACTATGAATTTACCAATCTCATCTTTGAAAGCCAGATTCATAGCTCTCTGAAAAGTAGCACCAGCATTTATTAGACCAAAAGGCATTCTCTTATATGCAAAAGTACTCCAAGGCATGGTGAATGCAGTCTTGTGTTGGTCTGTTTCACCAACTTCAACTTGATTATAACCTAAGAAACCATCCAACATTGATAACATCTCTGCACTTGTCACTGTTTGAAGCACTTGATCCATAATTGGCAAAGGATAATTATCCTTCAAAGATGCTTGATTTAGGTTTCTAAATCCTACACAAATGTGAATTTCACCATTCTTCTTCCTTACAGGAACTATGTTTGCAATCTATGTAGAATGATGGATTGGGAAAATGATTCTAGCATTTAACATCTTTTGTATCTCAGATAGAATAGTACCTAACATTTTTGGATTATACTGTTCGGATTTTTGCTTGTATGGCATTGAGTCGGCCTTGAGAGGAATGTTATGGCAGATTTCATCTAGTCTGAGAGACTTCAAGTATTCATAAGAATATGCTAAGACATCCATGTACTGACAGAGTAAAGAAGTGAACTTGAATCTTTCTTCAGGGGAGAAGCACTTATCAATATTGATCATCTTGGGATTTTCTTCAGTAGACAGATTCACTTGATCGAATCCTTGAGAAAAACTTGAGTCTATTTGTTGTTGTTTAATCTATCATGTTTGTCAAACAACTTTTCAAAAGAAACCAGGCCTTTGGGAATTTTGTTTCCTTTCAGCTGCAATAATTCTTCATTTATATCTGAACAAGATTCAGAAATAGATTCAAACTTTTGAGATTCGCTGCCTTCAAAATACATCTGTTCAAAATTGTCTTTTCATTCTAAGAAAGCAATGATTTGATGATCATCATTGAACACTTGCCAATGATCAGCATTGTCAGGAACACTTGGCCTATAAACCAAATCAATGGTATACCTATCTTCTTTGAAATTTGAATGAAGAACTAAGAGAGTTCCTGAAATAGCAAGTGCATCAGCTCTGTCATTAGACTCTCTAGGTATGGCAAAAATATTGAAAGCATCAAAATTTTCAATTTGGTCCCAAACCAAGTTACGGTAGTGGCATAATCTTTCATTCTTAGTTTGGTATAAATTCCTCACTTGGAAAACTATTAATTCAACATCCCCTTTGGCATGAATAATTTTAATGCCTTTTTCTTGAGCAGCCTTCATGCCCAGCAACAAAAATTCATATTCAGCTGTATTGTTAGTATTGCTGAACTGTAATTTGTAAGATGAAGGGAACATATCTCCTTGAGGAGATATCAAAATAATCCTAGCCCCTGAATCGATAGAAGAATAACTGCCATCAAATTCCAAAGTCCATATTTCATCTGATACTGACTTTTCTTCATCAAAAATGGAGAATCCTTCTTGGTCTGTACTGTAGCCTACCAATTTTTCTGCTATTCTTATTGAACTAATTTCTGAGTTGATACTTTCAGGTGTTTCATGTACTTCATCTATAGATAGAAAATAATTACCCATATGTGTGGATTCAAAAAGAATTTGAGCTTTAGGGGTTGATGTCTGAGTAACCACAAATTTTGCTTCCTTTTCAGGGAGCAATCTCTTCATAATGCCTTGGACAGGGATCCTTGCCTCAGATAGATCCATGCTTAATTCGTCTCCCACATCCTTGCAAAAATTTCATCCAAGCAAAATGCCATAAGATGCTGGGACATCAGCCACCAAGACAATCATCTTAATTCTTTTGGCTGGGAAGGCTGCAAATGCAAATTGGGCATCTTTGATTTGTCTTAGCAATGGTACTTGCTTATTCTCCATGGAGAAACATCTCCCAAATGTCTTGGTCAGTGTGAGACCAAGGGATTTAGCCACTTTAATAGGCATGACATTGTCTGAAGCTCTAGAATCAATGATACAGTTATTCAGCTTATATCCATTTATCATCAATGTGACATAGAAAGGTTTAGTCCTACTAGGAGCAGCAGGGGGAGTGGTGACAAGGTTGTTCTTGGTGGGTGCATTTCTATCAGCATCATGTGTCACCTTGGGGATCATTCGTTCAATAGGGATGTTTTGATTTTTAACACATTGAACTAATCTATCTAACTGTTCAAGATGGGACTGCAGAAATTCAAATTCAGACATTTGAATTTTGGTTCTCTTTACATGGTCAATGATATCAAATGCCTGGAATGAGCTAGGAGCAGAGGATGGGAGTTCATCCCATTTATTTTTTAAAGGTGGAGGATTGGAATACGAAATTGAAGTAGAAAGTGTAGGAACATTTGGGGTATTTACCTTTCTTGAAACCACTAGGTCCTTTGGCTGAAAAGGAAGAGTGGATCCCCGCTTAGCAATTGAAACTACTGATTGAGGTCGCTCCTCTGCTTTCTCTTTATCAGCTTGTTGAGCTAATTTATTTTTAGACCAGGTGAATATAACATATGACCCCTCAGCTGCATGGTCTTCACTTCTGGGTTCATCCTGATAGTTCAAGAAACCAATATGGGAGTCGCCAGCTAATTCTTCTTCTTCCTCAATGAAGAGATTAGCATCATCTTCAGGATTTAACTCAGACTGGAATAAATTTTTTTTTCAACTTCAAGATATCCAACTGCCGAGTTGTTTGGAGGTGCTTCAAGGGCAAGATTCCTCTATGGGGGAGGAAGACAATTTTGCTGTCCCTGATTCCTAGTAGCATTGCCTTGATATGCTTGATTATGAAAAGTCCTCCTAGGCATATCTCTGTATGCAGGAGCAAATGACATCCCTTGTGCCACTTGTTTTCTTAGAGCTAGCATTTCATTTGATAGCTTTTGTACCATTGGATCAGTAGTGACTGTAGGGGAGTACTCAGAAGATGAAGAGGATTTACCTTTATTAGGATCTCTCCTTATCTTTCCTACCAAGATAAGGTCATCTTATATCTCAGTAGCCAAGTCCTGAGCAACAACAAAGTCTACATGTCTGGCCTGTCTCAGCAAGAAACTCACTTCAGGCAGTTGTGAGTTGATGAAGAAGCATTTGAGGTTCTGAGGTGTTGGCTGGGCTACCAAAGGAATTTTGTGTCTCAGCTTGTCAAACCTGGAAAGAAAATCCCTCATAGGCTCATGAGGCTATTTCTTCATCTGAGTAAGCTGAGCCAACAAGGCATGAGCATCTTTTGTAGGCTTGAACCTGGCTTCAAATTTATCTTTCAAAGTGTCCCAATCAGTCACTGACCTAGCCTGCAGGTGGTAAAACCAGTCAGCAGCAGTGCCTTGAAGTGTCTCTATGAACAATCTGACCACTATATATTCAAATTCCACCCCTATTACCCCACAGGCTATGCTGAAAGCTGCAATGTGTTCATCAGGATGAACCTTCCCATCACCAAAGAATTTAGGGAAATTCTTCCTTGAATTGCATGGAAACTCATGCAAAGGTGGAGTCAAATTCAGGGGACCAAAAGAATTACCCTAGGGTCCTTGAGCCATGACTTGATTATGCAAAAGTGGGATTACTAATCCAGGTGGAGTGTGGGCAGGCAAGGCTCGACCAGTAGTTCGTTCAAGGTGAGATTGTGGAGGAAACAACTCAAAATTATTCTGTTGTGCCAACTCAAAATTAGGGTCTACAACACCTTGGGATTTATAGCCTCTGGTATATCATGAAGTTACCAGATTGTAGAACAAAAATTGGAAAAGAGCAGGCTTTGCTTCAACTTGAAGTTTGAGACTTCAAACTGTGTGCTCTTTCCCCAGTAGAGTCACCAAAAATTGTTGGTTGAATATCTTGTCAATCAGCGTACTGATAAACAAAATAGGTCTGATCAGCCAAAGTAGGAAGATAAGTCATCCAAATGTGTAATTTTACCACATCAAAAAGACACTGATCTCTCCTCTCATCAAGGGGAGATTCCCTGTAGGTATGCTATATATATATATATATATATAAATAGAAAATAATAATCATGGGTGGGACAAACCATCCATCTCTATTCTTTCAGAGATGATGCATGTGGATCAAAGGAAAAACTCAAGGGAAATGTTAGACAGTACTCCTCTTCTTTCAGAAGTACTATTCAGCAAACCACAAGAATACTCCTGGCAGTAACAACAAAATGTAGCAAAGGATGTAATAATCGACAAATCAAGATGCAGCTCAAAGTCTTCACCTGGATTGCTCAAGAGTAAGATATGAAGGACAATGAGGGCACAAAGTCACCTCAAGGTCCTTTATACAAAAATGAAAATAAAACAAACTAAAGGCGATTATGGGGGCACAAAGTCTCTCCATAGTCAACTCTTTAGGACACCTCTTTTAACTGCTGTCACTAATTTTGCTTGTTGAATTAAAGGAACATAAGATATATTAAAGAAAAAGACATAAGAACGATTTCCTCAATAACAAAGATATTACAGCACAAAGTCTAAAAAACCAATTGCTTTCTTATTCCAGTAACAAAATATGGTCAGCAATCTGAGCTCAAAGTCTCAGCAATGCCTTACAATTTGGGCAGAGTTTCATTCTAATTGTCAAAAAAGAGATCTTTATTACAATAGAAGAAAGTCCCTTATATAGCCTCTTTAAGAAGGACTTGGGAACAATCAATACATCATTTTGCATTGGAATTTGTTAAGAAGACACGCTGGAACTTAGGGGCGCTTTACCCATTTGATTTTATCAATGCAAGGAAATAAGTCGCACTTATTGAAAGTTTGTAACTTTCAATGTTCCACCTGGCGATCTGATCTTATCTTCATCATTCCTCCTTGTCTAGCTAATTGAATCAGGGCTTGGATTTAATTTACTGTTCTATTCTTTCTCTGCTTTCTGCTGGTCTTGGCTTCGAGATCTGTGATTGTATTTTGGTCTGTATGTTTAAAAGATCAATGGCTAATTCACTGAGTTGAATTTGACATTTTTAGGTGCGTCATTCCTTTGTCTTCTTTTAGCTTTTTTGTTTGGAACTTTTTAGATTGGACTTTCCCTTTTTGGGCCTTGAGAAATGTCCCATTTTGAGTTGGAATAGCCTCCCATAAGGATATCTATCCTTCGGGCAGTCATTAAATGGCTTTTCGGGTTTCTTTGAAAATGACCCTTTCAAAGGGTGCTTGTATCGATTAAGTGTCCTCTGCAAGGGCACTTGTCCTTCGGGAAGATTCCTTTTGCATTGAACCACCCCTTTGAACTTTCCTTTGAACCATGTCTTTGAACCAACCGTTGAACCAAATTTTGGTTCAATAGTTCAAACAAAGCTTTGAAGCGACTGACGAACCATTTGATGTTGAACCAAAAGATGAACCAAATGTTGAACCTACTGCTGATGCTTGTCGATGAAATTTTTTGTAGAAGTCGTGAAGCCCGTTGAACTTGTAAAAATCAGCCTATTTGCAGTCCGTAGATTTCTAAAAAGTTTGAAAAATGAGGAATTTGATTGCCCAAGACAAAATTTGGAAAGAGAAGAGATTATTTTGGTCTGTATGACCAAAATAATTCAAATGTTGTCCCAAAAATAGTTGACATTTTTGGGGGACAACATAACTGAAGAAAGATAAGAAGTAGATAAATTTGAGATTATATAAGAGACTGAGGAAGCATCAAATTATCCACATCCTATTATCTCTTTCCCTAAATTATAAAGTATTATCATTTAAAAAAACTTATGGTAAGTGTCTAAAAAACTAGAGGGTGATAATACTAATTTATTCTATAAGTACTCAAAATTTCATCAACAATACACAAACACAAGGGAAGACTCCTTCCAAGGATGATACAAAGTTAAATGTAGGCATGGAAAAGTCTAGTGAACTACCTCTCAAATGGGAAGTGGCAAAAGGAAAAGTTCAAGCAATGATGAAAATTTATGAGGAGCACATATGAATAGTGGAAAAAAAAAGATTAGATCCAGTCCAATATGGCATTAAAAACTACAAAGTTGGATTAATTCACATCATCTATTATTTGTTTGTTGTAATTTCAAAATTTTCTCTCTATAGGCCAAGAATTTTGACATACTAGATTCTAATAATGGATCGATAGACCCAAAAGTTACCAACCCCAATATCACTCTAGTGCAATAATGATCCAATTCCAATGTGGTATCACATCATTTTGTGCCAAAGGTGGAAATGCACAAATTTGATGGCAAGGACCCACTTAATTGGATTACCCAAATGGAGATTTTTTTTATCTACATCAGATTCCATGTGGGAAAAATGTTACAATGGAACTCTTATATTTATAACTTGAGTAATACATTTGGTGTCATTGGATTTGTGATCAAAATAAAAAGAAGAGTATCAAAGTCACATGGTCAATATTTATGGTTGAGATGCAAACAGGTTATAGTAATTTGTAGCCATCAAATGTTTACTTTATAGTAATAATGTAACTTGAATGACATTTTTTTGGGCATACTCAAGGACTGAAGTCAACATATTGAGGTGCACATATTTAGTCCACTTACTATTTCTTAGTCTCTTATCATGGCACAATGGCTAGAGGAAACTTTTCTAGTCACCAAGAGATAATCATTCACTGGTACTAAATATCTTAATGCCTTGACACCATCATTTCCTCAACTAACCAAATTAATGCCTTAGAAAATTGAATAAAAAATGTAAAATTAAGTATGTTTTAAATATTATAACAAATTCAATAGAGGACATAAGTGTTAAAAAAATAAAATATTCTACATTGAAGGTGCAACTGCAGGAGAAGAATAATATGATGAACTTGAGATTGTATAAGAGTCAAAGGAAGTATCATAAGATCCACATCCTACTATTTATTTCCATGCATTACCAAGTAATAATATATAAAAACCCTCAAGGTAGTTGGATTTATAAAATACTAGAGGGTGATGATATTGTTTGACTTGGTAAATACTCCAAATTTCATCAATAATAAGTTGGTTGTACATTTGAGCTAGTTTTTTAATCCAACTCTTGAATTTTTTGTCATGATTTCAGATGGGGGTATAGTTTGTTGATAAGGAAAATACCATATTATTAAACTCACCATGTGGGACTAATTTTTTAATAAAACTATGTTTTCCATTTCCATCAGATGAGAAAAAATTGTGTTAGGAGTCCAATAGATCACCACCTTGGGTATGTTCAAGATGAACTTCCAAGATTTTTTCATGTGGTTTTGTTATAAAGGCAAAACATTTGAATTAATAGGTTGGAAGTGAATTCACCATAGATGGTCAATTCTCATCAAATGAAAAATAATTCAAAAAAGGTTTGGTTGAGTTTGTAACATAATTATTTTTATTAGAATAAAAATAGAAAAATGTGTCAACAAGTCTAAAAATTCAAGTGATTGTGGACAAGCATTCAATAGTTTTTAAGGATATATTTAAAGGCTTGATTCAAAAAAAAAATCATGGTCATGCGATTAAACTTGTACAATGGAGACAACCACCCAACATCAAACCTTTTAGGTACATGTATGTGCAAAAGAGTGAGACTAAGAAGATGGTACATGAGATGTTAGAAGCAAGTATTATTCATCATAGTCATAGTGCATATTATTCTCTTGTGGTGATGGCACATAAGAAGGTTCAAAATTAGTGCATCTATCCAGACTACAAAGAGCTCAATAAATTAACCATCAAAGATAAGTTCTATATTCCTATAAGTGATGATTTTATAGATGAGTTATATATTGATATTTATTTTAAAAAACTAGATCTCCAATTTGGATATCATCAAATCATAATTAGAGAGGAATATTTTATTAAAACATATTTTTTAACACATGAAGGCCATTATGAGTTTTTAGTGATGCCTTTTGGTCTCATAAATATCTCTTCTATAATTCATAGTTTTATGAAATCCATATTTAAGACATTTCTATGGAAGTTTGTCTTGGTGTTATTTAATGATACATTGATCTACAAAAAAGGGGGTAATCCATATACACCATATGGATAAAATTTTACAAATTCCCAAGAAGTGTCAACTTTTTGTGAAGCCTTATAAGAATAATTTTTGGGTCAAAGAGGTGGAATACTTAGGTCAATTTTTTTTTGATCAGGGAATTAAGATGGTTCCTCACAAGGTCAAGGCCATGGTGGAGTGGCAAGTACTTATAACCTTTAATAAACTATGAGGATTATAAGGAGTTATGAGAACCTATTGAAAATTTGTCAAAAAATATAGCACCAAAACAATACCACTCACATGTCTCTTAAATGAATACTCTTTCCATTTGAATGAGGTATAAAATAGGGAATTTGATAAGCTTAATGAGGCCATGTGTATCACTCTAGTTTTAGTTTCTCCCAAATTTTATAAAACATTCATTGTAGAATGCGATGCATTAGGGCATGGTGTGGGTGAAAAATTCATGTAATATGGATGACCCATTATATTTTAAATTTATGAAATGGTAATAATTTGTCAAACCCATTTATAATAAGTGTTGGTTATTATTCATGCAGTAAATAAATAGAGTTTGTATCTAATGGGAAACCACATTAAGGTGAAGATACATCATGAAAACCCAATTTTTTTTAGAAAAAGGGTTATCATCTAAAAAGAAACCAAAAACAGGTCACAAAGGTGTTGGGGTATGATTTTCAAATCATTTACAAGAAAGGGAATGGGAACATAGTCACATGTGTACTTTTTAGGAGGGATGGAAACATATAAACATTGATGTGTGACATGCCCATAATTCAAGAAAATTGGGTGGATGAGGCAAGATTAAAATGAAAAACAAGACACATATACACCTAATATAATCCAACAACTTCAATAAAATCTAAACACTTAATATATATATTTTTTAGAAAGGGGACTCTTTATGGTACAAGGATAGGATATACTTGTGTAAAAACTCAAGCATTAATAATATGGTTATTTCATAGCTCCATGTTTATATTAGAGGTAAAATCACTGAGAGGGGGGTGGGGTGAATCAGTGATGCCAAATAATCCAATTCAATTCCCAACTCTTAAACATTCAACACATACAATCATGATGCATACAAATTAACCATTACAATGAATAAGGAAGATATAAGAAGATAAAATACGTAACACATGATATATGTGGGAAAACCTCTTAGGGGATAAAACCCATTGAACCTTGTAATATGGACTACAGTCCTATAATAACAAGATCCAAATTTAGACTAGCACCAACTATTCAAGGAACACCCATCCCACAAGGAGGAACCAACACCCTAGGCAACCAAACACCAACCCAAATACATTGATCTCATATCCACTTATGATGTGATGTATTATAAAACTGATGATGAAATTATCTTACTTTCTCTCTTTCCCCTTTACACTCTCAAAAACTTGCACACTCAAGCTATGCATCAAAAACACCCTTTTGGATCACGCTTCACTTCTTAACACATATTCAAAAAACCTAAAACAAATTTGTCACAACATTAGAAACATGACCTATTAGTCTTACACACAATACCAAACCTAATATTTTCTTCAATCCATCCACTAAGTACAATCACTCAATCAACCTCTAGGGCTTATTCGCTCAATCTCCTCTTCTTGGATTATTAGGTCCAATCACTTATGTGTTCACCTTCATCATCTTGATCAGCCAAACATGATTATTATATTCAATATTTTTTGGTCTTAAATTAAATTTACATTATATTTTAAAGGTTATATCCTTTTATTTTCTCCATGCTTCCACAACTCGCTCACTCAACACACCCAAATAGGCTAATTATGCCTAGTATTTATACCATACACTCATCTAAGCCATCTTGGTCAGACAAGATGATTAATATACTTGTTATATAATTGATATATGTATCCATACAAATTAAATGGGTGAGAAACTTCACTCCATAGGTCAGCCATAGTCCTTAAGTCTCAAATCTTCCATTAGGCCTTAATGAGACCTAAAACAATTAGCCCTTCACATCCACACGTTACATTTGCAAACTCTTGGACCACCTTTAGCTTCCAAAAATGATTAAAAAATATCAAAAATACCTCTAATATGCCCTTTATTACTTTTACATAGGTCTATGTCACTTGGAACACATCCTCATACCTTGAACCAAGCCAATCTAGGTTGCTCGCCAACAGGCCTAGAAACACAAAAAAGACTATCATATAGAACTGAAGCATATAATTTTTTTTCTCAAATAATACACTCAAAAAAAATAATTAATATATCATACATAACCTATGAAACATATCCATGTCCATTGGACACCTTCACTCAGTCTCTAAGCACTTAAAATGACTCTCTTATGATGACCACTTAGACTGGTCACATACAATCAAATTATAGTCAAGCTATTTTGACTCTCCATATATAATAAGGGGAATATAAAGACAAAAAATGACTTATTATAATACTTTTATACTTATATAACATCTCCATACTCATTTTATTTCTTAACTCTGCTCAAAACACCTTCACCTTACCTCTGCAAAATGGTTACTCAAACTGTCAATGCATTTAATAAACTCAATAAAATTCTAAGCCTTTGTTCATACTAAATATGGATTGGTAAAACATAAAAAATACATAAATATATAATTAATGGATTATATAACACTCTAAAATATATATTTTATCTTGAAACATCAAAATACCATCAAGAACTCTTCAATTATTCTTCTCGGGTCACATGCAGAACATGATCAAATACACAATAAACTTTGGAGATTGATATATGAAAATGTAAAAAAATTAAAATATTTTAATAAAATTTTATGAATGCAAATTTAATTTATTTACAACTATTCTTTTTACACCACCAATAAATTCATCCTAGAACAAAATATATAAGCAAAATACTAAGCATTGATTTTTCCCTTTGCTAATTCAAATTCCAACTATCACTATTCAAACACTAAACATAAGACACTTTGTCATTATCTCAAGATCCATATAAAATTTGGAAAAATAAACACTATATATATCCTTATAATTATCTTTATATTTACCTTGCAACACTCACCATTGATCTTAGATCCTCACTTCCGTGATTGTGCCACTTGGTAGCTCTACATGCCTTCTGCGCACCCTATACCATTAAATCAATGAACTTACACCACTTGGAAGTTTTGCATGAAATATAAGAAATATATTGACTTATTGAATCAATACACTCTATTGGATCATAACTTCATGATCACATGCTCATCGTTGATCTCTAACTAATAGGTTTCATGCTCGTCGTAGATCTATTGTTTAAACTCCTTGATTGTGACACGTCAATAGTGCGTGCAATATTGAATACTTGAATTTGAAAAATTTAATTTGATACTTATCTGATTATATTAAATTATCACTATTATATCCTTTATCCAATTGAATGCTCATTGTAGATATTCGATATCACAAATTTGTCTAAGTATAGAAACTTAGTGAACTCTGTATGAGAGGCCAACTTTGCACTATTATATCTTTTGATACACTCAATGTATAGACCTTAAATTTAAAAAACATAATAAAATTTCATACGAGAATCCATACATGTATCATAATTCTCTTGAAGCCTTCACATGTGTGAAATATGACTTCATCAATCTGCTCACTTAGCCTTATCTATCAAGATGACTACTTGAACATAGACACTCATATGATTGCTCTGATGAAGTCATTTCACTTCCATAAGTTCCCCAAGCACTCAAAACACTCTATAGGGTATATGAAACATGAAAATACCATCAATAACATCCACATCTACCTATCCAAGTCAAACACTAAAGAACTATGTCAGCACTCTTTGTCATTGTCAATCTAGCACACATGACACCTCATCAACATCCTTGGTCACCTTGGAGACATCACTTCCAAAAATCCAATAGTTTATTCAATTCATGTAAATTTAGGATTCATGAAGACTTACCATAGGAGTAATTAGGTTTTTTGGGATGAGTTCAAAGATGATGAACATAATTTTTTTGTTGAGTGTTTTTTATGTCATTGAAACAAAGGTGAGACATTTAAGACATTTTTTTTTGCAACCTTTATTTATAATTAACTAGTGATAGGAAAAGGTCTCGATAAATTTTGTTATAGGATTTACCAAGTCAAATTGGAAAAGTGACATCATCATAGTCATAGATAGACTCATACAATATGCTAATTTTTGTGCCTTATCACTTTATTTTGAATCAAGTATTACGACACCAAAATTTATGGAGATAATTCATACACTACATGGGAATCTAAATATTATAGTAAGTGATTATAAAATATATTTATTGGTAAGTTTTTTACTAATTTATTTTCTTGTTTGGGTCCTCAATTAGCTCATAGTTTAATGAATATTACTATTTTTAGAATAACTGTGTTCCTTTATTTTTTACTTGATGTTTCAAATCATCGCTCATGATCTATATGGATCATAGATTTTCATATCATTGATAATGTGATGGGTAAAAAAATATGATAAAAAAGTGCTTGGAAGGCTATCTTCAATTATTTACTTCTGAAAAGTAGGCACACTAGGTTAATTGTGTACCACTAGAAAAATGGTCTAGAATAATACTTCTTTCCGTACGTCTTCCAAAGTTTCCCCATTTATAACATTATATGGATTTCATCCACCATCCATCACCTCATCTGTGAAAGTGAGATCAATAACTCAAGTAGGCAAAAATCACATCTAACACCAACATGAGGAACTCTCTAATCTCGAGGAGAACTTGGCCATATTTTGAAGTAGATAGAAACAAAAAGCTAATGCGTACAAAAGAGAAAGAAATTTTGAAGTAGGAGAATGAGTTTTTATGAGGTTGTAACTAATGATAAATGAATTAGCTTGAAACAAAAAATGGATAAAAAATTATCAGTGAAGTATCATGGCCCTTACCTGATGTTTCACAAAATTGGAAGCATGGAGTTATCGTAGTTAGCAAAAATACATCTCATATTTCATGTTTTGTATTTGAATAAGGTAATTGATTAGAAGATTCTAGACAAAAAAATTTATCTGAGCTTGATGAAGAGGGAAGAGTCATATTGTAACTTGAAGTGATTATCTAAACACACACAAAGAGACAAAGGATGAGGGTGATCACATATTATCTTATCAAGTGGAAGAACTTGCCTAGTGAAGATATAACATGTGAAGATGAAGATTTCATATACAAGAATCCTCACACAGTTAGCATTAAGGAAAACAATTTTTTAAAGGGGGTGCATCCTAGGACCTTAGAATTTGGCATGTATTGGGATATGTGAGGCTGACCTGTGGTGCACATAACCTTTAACTTAATAATTTGATGATATCTAGGTTGCATGTTATTAGGAGTAGTCAACCTAATTAGATTTTAGTGATCCCTTAGCCTTATTATGGTATATATAGGAGGTAGTGTTAGTATATTAGTCATTATATATTCCAAATTTTAGTCTTATTGTAAATATTATGGAGGTTTCCCCCTAAAATTCGCTGAAACACATTACAATATTATGATATTATATTACATGGATTTTCTCTTGTTCTAAGTGATCGTTGTTATTCTATTAATATAAATTTATATATTATTATCTTTTGATGTGATTATATTTTCACAATAAATTAAGTTCATAACATGGGGTTGTAGGTTCATGTAAGAACCTAAGGAGAGCCATTGGGAAGCTTACAAGAAGATATTAAAGTATATTAATGCTACTACTCGATTGGGCATCATGTACTCTAGAGGTAGTGATGAACGCTTAGTGGGATATATTGATGTGATTAGGTTGGAGATTTTTATGAGAGGAAGTATTATACTTCTAGACAATCAATTCATCTTGGACATGGCCTTATTTATTGGTTTTTTCAAAAGCAATATGAATTTTCATTATCTACCACTAAGTAAAACTACAGAGTAGTAGTGATTGTAGAAAATTAAGTGACATGGATTCAAGAGTTACCATGTGAGCTTAGGTTTCCATTGAACATTCCATATATTATATTTGATGACAACCTAAGTGCTTTTTAGATTTATCAATAGCTACTGGATCATGCTAATATATAACATATTGATGTTCAACAACATGACATGAAAAGATGTGTTCAAGAAGTGATGTACAAATTGATGATCAAATTATAGACATATTTATGACGTCACTTGCTAAATAATTTTTTTCTAGATTGTAGGAGTTTCTAAAGTTTAAAGAAGATATCATTAAATAATGTTAAAAATGTAATTCCACCTTATTTTAACCCTCCAAGTTGTGGGGCATGTCAGAATATAAAACCCATCTTTTCAGAGACTTTTAAATTAATAATATTTTTGATATACCATTAAGTTATGTGTAAGTCAATATGTAACTTACCTTTTATTTATAATAATAATGGCATTGAAGCTAGTGACATGTTCAATACAGTAAAATGAAGGCACAATCATCAATCTATCTAGTGGAAAAATTCTTCCACAAATCATTTTGTTGTAGAACCATCCTTAGAGTTTCTAAATTCAACAAGGTGGGGATATGGATATGGATATTGAGATTACAAGATCCTTGCCCATGACACTTAAAGGATAATTTTATGCTAGTCCTTTTGGCCACTAGGCTTGCCATAGGTATCCACCCATCAGGTTACATAATGTTAACAAGAGATCCAACTTGTGGTCATTGGCCTTTCTAAGTCAACAATTGTTTTAGATTTTCGGTTGTAGAGTTTATTATTTCATAATTATGTTTGTAATTGTATCCCTTTGTTCTATATTATCTTCATATATAATTTCCATTTTTTCATTAATAAAATGGTTTGGTAAGCCATTTAATGGGCCCCTCCACATTTGCCAAATTTAATATCATAAGTTATATATTATCTTCATTTATAATTTCTATTTTTCATTAATACAAAGCATTGGTAAGCCATCTGATAGCCCCTTCATATTTGTCAAATTTAATCTCGTAAACATTATGGGATTTGAATTAAGATGTCACTATTTCCAATGCTTATCTATATTTTACATGTGATTTAGTGATGTTTTTGGGATATGCTAAAAAATTATTTTTGTTGCTAATATTTTTATAATTTATATGTTAAAAAAAGAGTTTTTGAAAAAGTAGTGTTTTTTAATCAACATTTTAGATCACAATTTTTTTTATGTATCATTAAGATAAAAGTAAAATAAATATAGATTGTAGACTTTATTCCCATTTAAAAAACATGACTTTTAAAGTATCAAGATAAATAATATTGGTTAACTCATTAAATATTATAATTACTAATTTAAAATAAATAAATAAATAAATTATTATAATAACTAATAAAATAGTCAAACCATTAATTAAAAGACATATTGGATAACTCATTAAATATAACAATTATTATCTCTAATTTTTTAATTAACTAGTTATTAGAATAATCAATCAATTAGCTAACCATAGTAATGAGATTCAAATTCATATTATATCAAATTTATATATTTTAAATTAGATTTGAATTTGGAAAAATAAAAAACATATTTTTTTTGATAATTTTAAATATTATTACTTGCGAATAAATAAGGTTAAGGACAAGAGTCAAGAGGACTAGAAACCAAAAACACCTAACCTAGCTCCTATTGGGGAACCAAAGAGTCTTATTACATATTACCTAATATGCTAAAACTGAGCCTAGATTAAACAAGCCTCAAAGCAGAGGGGGAAGTGCCTTAGTTTTCCTCTTCCTCCTCGATCTCTTATACTTGATGGATATATTGGGCTCTATGGTTATGCATGCAATTCCAATGGTGCATGTGCACCTTCATGTTTGTCATATCCTCTGATATCCTAGTCAAGATGTTTTACATGTTTTTTTAATCTCACTTGTGTTGATTTGGATCGTTATCAACACCTGCATGTGAAGTATTTATTCCTTTCCATTATTTTTAATGAGTTTTTTAATATGGATTAAGTTATCATTTACTACTTCTGTCATATTTAAATGTGCCATGAAGAACTCTCAGAATCTTCTCACCGAGGCTTCCATCTATGTCTAGTGCTTGAGATTTTCATTGTTTTGTTTGAGGAGAAGGTTATTTTTATAGGCCAGAGTCTCCTTTATCACATATATTCTTCTAGTTACTTCTTTGAATTTATCTAGAATATGGATTTATTAAATAACACCATTGTTGTTTATCACCCACGATGGCTCTCCCATTTCCCATTCTCTACCACTCCTTTCTTCCTCTATTTTGATGGAGATTTGTTTCTTGGATGGCCCACCCTCCTTTATTCCAAATTTTATTTTGCTTGCATCCTCATGTAAATTCTCTCTTTCTAGATCAACCTTCTCTTTTATTTTATCCAAGAGCCCTTCCTTTGAGTTACTCCTTAGAATCCACCTCTTTCCTTCTTGTATGGTATCATAAAAATGTCTTCCATGATGGGATTAAGTTGAGTCATTGATATGATGGGATGTGGTAGGCTTGCTTTGTTGATTGGCACCATTTTGACCTTCGAACTCATGCTCTCTTGGCATCATCCTACTGCATTCTAATCTTTTGTTAATATCCATCTCGTGTCTAATTGTCATCAATGATCCTTCCTCCTTTATATTGGCATGTCTACCAGAACTATGCACTAAGTTTATTGATATGAAATTGGAGGCATCATTAAAATCTATAATGATGGGATCCATCCTATGTAGAATATATATTGTTAGAGTTCAAAACTTTGATAATACCTAGATAGCGTAGATTAGAAGAAGACTTAGGGCCTGAAAGAGTGCCATTTTTAACCAAACCAATTAGAGAAAGATCACATAGAAAGACATTGTAGACTTCTCTTGAGCATAACCTAAGCTCCCCCACACTACCATCAACCAGCCTTGAGGTGCGCTTCCATAAAGATATAAAAATAAAGTGGAGGTGGGTGACGTAGTCATAGAGGTAACTCATAGTTTGACTATCCATTTTATTAGTAACAATAATTTTATTTCTAGTAGTACCATTTTGGAAAATGCGTAGCTTGTGAGGTGTCCAACTAGAAAGGTAGTGATTACATTTCCCTTCCCCAAAAATCTAGACTACATTCCTTTTTCTCCAAGGAAATTGGATATAATATTTTTATTTACCACATGAAAATTAGTGTTCCTTTGGAAGATAACTAAAAATAGACATTTTCAGGTTTCTTATTCAAACTTTTATCACCTTATTTTTTTGGGAATGATTCCCCTCATTTCATTTAACCATTCAAACATTCTATTTTGATAATTTTTTCAAATTCCTCCATCTCCCTATCATTGAAGATGTTCTCCCTATTTATTTTTTTGTCTCTTAAATGAGAACGAAGTCTATAATTTTCCAACTAGTCTGCCACTCAGTTTCCTTCTCTCAGGTTGTGATTGTAATTTATTTATTTGAAATGACCCTTAATATTTTCCTCTTATCGAATTATCATTTTAATTCTCCAGTTAAGGTTTACATTTTTCTTCATGGATTTAATGATCATGAGCTAATCCCCCTCAACTATGATGTTTATGATATTTTATTCTATATCCATCTTCATTCCAAGAATAAGGCCCCCAGCTTCCACTACATTATTTGTATTGATTCCAATATAGATAGCTATATATACCACTACCTATCCTTTATGATCCCTGATAACTGCCCTTGATCATAATTCCCCCAAATTATGCTTTGAATCCCAATAGAAGTTTACTTTATACCTCACCTGTTCCAATAGGGCCCATTTCACATTTTTCCTAGTTGTATCCTTTATTTGTTTATTGCTTGGATTCATGTTATCATATATTTTCCTGATCCTCCCCTAATTTTAGAGGATTATCACTTCCTCCAGACTAGCTTATTTATTGTTATCCTATTTGGATGTAGCTTCTATTTGACTAATGTTAGTCTCAAGTTCCACCTAGACCTTCTCTAGGGTCTTATACCTATTGTTGTGCTAAAAAATTCTAGTATTACTTTCAATCCAAACTTTCTAAGTTAGTAGACTCAATCCCATATCCCATACATCCTTTAGGATGTTTAGTTTTGTGCTAACCCACCAAGACCTGAGGTGATCTGGGAGGTTATCATTCAAATCCCAATTCAGATTATACTTATTCAGAAACTTATTCTAGAGTTCCCCATGTAGCTACATTGAATAAGAAGGTGTTCTACACTTTCCTCATTTTTGCAGCATATCACACATCATGACAGTCCTTAAAAACCTTTATTTTTTATAATTACCCATGTTAGGATCTTTTCATGCGTGGCCAACCAAAAAAAGGATTTTGATTTAGGCTAGGCTTTAGAGCTCCAAATTTTAGTTCATACAAATTTTTATTATCAGTGTTTCATATCCTTCTTTGAAAGTAGTTTCATGTACCTTTCTAATTTTAGTTTAACAAGTCATTATCTAGACTCTAAGGAACCCAAAAGCCTTGTAAGATACAATTAATCATTTTTTTGGGTTCATTTTGAGTTCTATCAACATTATAAAATTTTTTCCAAGTGAAATTTCTATGCCCCTGCTCTGTATTTTCAACCCAATAGTATTTCACCTTGTTGCCCCATTGGCAAGTACTTTATCCCCTTATCCTATCTAAGATAGGATCCAATCTTAGAGTTTTTTGGGTGACCCATTTATCATTCCAAAATTCTATATTCTCCCCATTTTATACATTCTTAAATAGTTCTTTCAGAATAGTTCCTCTTGCTTCCCTCATGCTATACCAAATAGTAGACCCCAAGGGGAGATCTTTTACTGTAAAGATTATTTTTGGGTTCCTATCATCCAAGTATTTATATCTAAATAACTCACTCCATCTTGTGCTTGGATCCTTTCCCATTCTCCAAAATAATTTGGATATAAGGGCCAAATGTACCTTACCCAAGTTCCTTATTCCTGCCCCTCTACATAATAGGTTTACATATTTTCTCCCAAACTATCTGAGGGAGTTTTCACTTATCCCCTATACCTTCCCAAAGGAAGTTTCTGAGAATTCTATTCATCTCATTGAAGACTACTAATAGGGTATTTAATAGTGAGAACCAATATATTGTTATGGATTGAAAGATAATATTTATGAGGATAATGTATCTTGCTAAGTCAAATATTTACCTTTCCATCTGCTCAAATTCCTCCTCATTTTTTAATTTTTTTTTATCCTATAGTTTATTGCTTCCATTTCCTTTGAAAAGTGGAAAACCCAGGTAATAATATGGGAAAGTAGCTATTTCAAATCCCAAGTACCTATTAAGGAAAGATTAAATATTAGAGGAGACATCGATATAAAAAATATTGGATTTGCTCTTGTTTATAGATTGACTTGATGCCCTTTCATATATGTCCAGTAAATTCCTAACTTCTCTGACCTATTTTTGAATAGGATTGATGAAAAGAGAAGTATCATCCAAAAATTGGAGATGGGAGTGTGCATATTACTCAGTTGTCTCTTTAATCTATTTTATATTATTCTCATCCCTAGGAGATCTTATGCATATTCATAGAGCTTCTACCATAAGGATGAAGAGATAAAGGGATAAAGGGTCACCTTATTTGAGTCCCTTAGAGGAGGATAAATACCCTTTTGGGGAACCATTAATCATCATAAAGAATTTTGAGGAAAAACAACTTCAGATCCATTTCCTCCATTCCAAGTTGAATCCAAACTTACAAAGCACTCCATCTAGAAAGGTCTAATTGACTTTATCACAGACCTTAGAAATGTCCAATTTAATCAACATGCCTTGTCTCTTATGACCATGCAGAGAATATATGATCTCGTTAGGAATGACAATCCCATTTGTGATTTGTCTCCATTTGATGAAAATTCCTTGTTCCTTTGAGATAAAATTTGGGAAGAATTTTTTAGAGTCGATTATCAATGATTTTTGAGATGATCTCTTAGATAGTGTTTCAGTGGTCCTACATTTTGATTGTTTAGAATGAGTAACATAAATTTGGATTTTATAACTTAAAAAATTCCTTGAGACTCCTTTGATTATTTAACCACTCCCTTGATTTATTCTCCTAAAAGGTCGTAAAATGTTGGAAGAAAAGGGCTAAAAAACCATCTCGGTCCAGAGCCCAGTCCCTACCATTTCAAAAACCAATTTCTTAGTTTCCTCCATAGAGATATCCTCTATCAGGGCTTGATTATCTAACTGAGTGACCATATGAGGTATCATTCTCCAAAAAGATTTTTGGTCTTCTTGTCTCTCTCTATTTTCTTCTTTTAGCATGTCTTCCTAGTAACTTACTAAATATTCTTTGATTTCCTTGGGTTCTTCCAAACTGGTGCCTTCCAGGGTTTCTAATTTCTAAATGTAGTTCCTCTACCTTATAACCTTACACGATAGATGAAATAACTTTGTGTTTTTATCTCCCTCCTTCAG
Organism: Torreya grandis; assembly: GCA_037957365.1. Classification (NCBI taxonomy): domain Eukaryota; kingdom Viridiplantae; phylum Streptophyta; class Pinopsida; order Cupressales; family Taxaceae; genus Torreya; species Torreya grandis. Next base: position 342,269 of record JARHVA010004406.1, read on the forward strand.
CCATATAACCATAGATTTTTGTTTCCAATAAATATACTCCTTTTTTATAAGTCTTCCAGATCTATTACAATTTACTCCTTTACCTCTAGAATTTATTTGGAGTTGTGCCCCTCCATCATCTTTTCCTTATCTCACTATTTATTCTTTCCAGATCTATTTTTTCTTAGAATATATTTTTGAAGATGAGACGATTCCATATTTTCATGGCAATTTTGAGCTCTTTCAATTTCTGAGAGAAAAGGTACTTCCTAGCCCCATATCTCTTTTTTGGGGTTATCCATTTCTAAGTTATGAAATCATCTAATTTTGGATGTTCCATACACATTTTCTCAAACTAAAAAGGAGTTCTACGTGGCTACTCATATTGCCTGAGATACAATACTACTGACCAATGATCTAAACCAAAAAAATTGAGAATATTTGTTTCCATAATATGGATATGTTCCAACCACTTGTTTGAAACTAGAAACCTATTCAGACATTCTAGGATTAGGAGTTTCCCCATCCTTATATTACTCCAAGTGAACCACCTTTGATTGGTTTTTAGGTCATATAATTCATCCTTTTTCACAAAATTATGAAAATTTAGGTTGTTCTTGTCTTTCCCATTCCCTCTTTTTTTCTTTGAGACCTCTATTATCACATTAAAATATCCCCTAATTATCCAAAAGGTGTCCTCTTATACTTTGATTTTCTCCCCCAATAGTTCCTAATCTAGTTCTCTTTCTTCCTTATTCTGAGATTCATATATGTTGACCAAAAAATACTAAGATATGTGCTCTGTGAGACAACTATACTGATAATATATTGTTTATGGGCTTGGATAATTTATAGGTTGACTAAGTTATGATTCCATAGGAGGGTCATTTCCCCTATTGTGCTTATAGTATCCACCCTAACTATTTCCCTTCTTAATAATCTATACAAGGCCTGGCTATGCTCTGTTAGCCTTTCCAACTTGGTTTTTTGGAATACAACCACTTTAGGGTTATACTAATTTATTAGATCCCGCAATGTTCTCCTTTTGGAAGGGGAATTGAGACCCCTTATGTTCCATGAAATTAGATGCATCTAGATTTGTTGTTTTGTTTGGTACTCACCAAGAGAGTATCTACTTGTGGTTCAATCCCTACTCTAATATCCTCCATGGCTTATTCATGCCTTTTTTCCTTATTGTTTGGTCTCCCTCTCTTTCTCTTTCTAAAATTTCTTTTGTGATTAAGATTTGGAGTTTGAGCGATTCTAGTACTATCCTCCATTTTTGAGTCTATTTTGTCTTCCTCATCCATACTTGTCCAATTTTATTTAGATTGATGCACAAAATGGGGGGAAAAAAGGCAACATCCCTCACTTTGTAATTTTTTTGCAAAGGGTGTACACCATTTTTAAAAAAAAATTGAGGCTTAGGCTTGTGCCTGAACCTAAAGGGCATATGTCTTTTGCAAAGGGCATACACCCTTTGAACTTTACAAAGGGTGTACACCCTTTGAACTTTATAGAGGGCATACACCCTTTGAGATTTAAAAAGGGCATATGCCCTTTGCAAAGCTATAAGGGTGTATGCCCTTTTTTTCATGTATTTGCTAAAACTCATGGTGATTTTTGTAGGTTTGTATGAATTTTTTGCATTTCCATTTTCTCCATTCTTTCATAGTCTATGTGTGTGTTTTTATTTTGCACCCTGCCAACAAGACTCCACATTTTGGTTTCTATCTCAAGTATATTTATTTTTAAATTTAAAATTTTCCATTTCCATTTGTATTTATTTATACATGTAGGGTTTTGAAATTATTTTTTCATTATATTCTCTTGCATTGCCTAAAAAACCCTGTATTTCTATAATTTTAGATACACAATTGAATGATGGATCCTTTGCATGAAGAAAATGTAGAACATATTAAACAAATTGAATTTGTACAAGAAAAAGTAGAATTATATAAATAATATAATGTAAAACATCAATAATTACAAATAATTATCAATGGTTCGCATCACTCCTCAGCTGATAGTTCATGAAATTCACTTGCCAATACACTAGAGACTATTTTAATGAATTGGGAAATGTAAATTCGTAACTTGATACAATTTTGCATCGAAGAGAGGTCCTAAATTTTTTTTATTCTGATAAATTATAATATAAATATGTGTGTGCTTTGTTTGTTAATCTTGGAACCAACCAAACACCACCAGTGAATTAAAAACATATTAGTATTTATTGGTGTGTTCACGAGGAGATAAAAAAATAACTTTTGGGATAGGTGGTGGATGGTGTTTGGTGAGCCTCCATGAAATAATAATGAGGTTCCATTATAATTTTTAAGAAAAATCTATTATGAATTTGTTTTTCTAGAAATTCTAAATTATTTTGACATGAAGGCCTCCTAAGGTAGGGGAGGCAGGCTAGTGCCAGGCAAGACTAAAACCATTCTAACTAAGTTCAAAGAAACAAAAAGATAACACATACTTATATACCTAAAATTTTGCATTGTACCATATATATGGACACCCTCGAGGTAGTCATGATGTTGACACAAGTTATGATTGAACATGGTATGCATGGATTGAAGACTCATGCTCAGCCTAAAGGTAGTGAGACATCTAGTACTGGTATTGGTGCTAGTGGTGTTGGTGGTAGTGGTAATGGTGCTAGTGGTTTTGTTGGTATTAGTGCTAGTGTTCCTCCTCATTCTACTCATGCTACATTTCTTGTGCATCATTATACATAATATGGGAGGAAGTGTATAGGACTTCTTATTTAAGTTTGTGGAGACTAGACCTACCTTTGTGTGGTGTAGTAGTACCTAGAATTTTATGTCATATACAATTACTTGAGCATCTCAAGACACCAATAATTATCATTATATTCCATCTACAATTCCTTCAGTACCTCAGGACACCAATACACATGAGTGTATTCCTTCAGTAGTTGCTTTAAGACCTTAGGAGACTAGCATGCTAGAGCACACATCACCTGTAGATGCTTTAATAGTGCATGCCGATAGTATGCCACATGTTATACTAGTTGTAGTAGCTTTACCAACTCCTCTCAAGACATGTCAAATTATTTTGGAGGAGTTATCTACTTCACCATCTGTATTTGATACACAAGTTTAATTTTAATGATAATTTATTTATGTTTGTAAAATAATATTAAGTTTATTTTCTAGTAAGTGTTTAATTAATTGACTGATTTATTTGATTCAAATTTTTATTTGTTACTTGTATAGAAGATTAGTAATATTTTAGGTAGCTCAATAGGCCTTGACTCTATTTTAGAGGTCACAATTGGCACTAGTATACCCTATACTCAGGTATAGAAACTTTCAAATTACATATTCATTCATGTATATTTGTTGTCCCTTGGACTAAAAACTATGTTTTAAGATATATATTATAGTCATATATTTTTTAACATGCTCATTGGATTCACACATCATTAATTTATTGATTTTATAGATGATGAGGGATGTTATGGGCACCCCTCATAAACAATGAGAAGGTTTTCCTGATGTTGGGGTTACATGTAAGGATCCACTATCTCCATAGCAAGTCTTGATTCAGGGATGGAGATTGGTGAGAATACATAGTAAATTTTTTTTTCAGCCTCAGACAATGATATTCTATGTCATATTTACATAAATGTATGCACATCTAGATATAACGATGTATGTATGCTCCATAAGATTCTCCATCACGGGTGCATATGCAGTCTCATAGCCCTAGACAACCATTTAAATGGAATAGGATGAGTCTAGAATCATTTTGCAAAAAAACAATTCTTGAAAATTTTATCATTTATAATATATAATTAACATGCATTAACCTATATATTTTATATGTTGTGTAGACACGATAATTTTCAAAGGATATGGATCAAATATTTGATGACTCACATGATGAGAGGAGAGTCTCTCCTCATATTGAGGCATCCAACACCTTTGTATCTACATCTATGGTAATAAAGTGTAATTTATTTGGAGGCAATGAAGAGTAGGAGAGTTAGTTGTTGTGATAGGGGTCTAGTTATAGGCACAATCAATTTTGTATACCGATATGGCCCACATTGTATGTCTATGTGGCACATTTTATATATGTACTTGTTATGTTCTACATTTTTTTGGATATATATCTTGTTGTTTATGTTGAATTATGTCATAGAACTTTGTATAAGCACATATATAATATTCAAAAAATAAGCTTCTTTTACATATGCGTATTTTCTATTTTTGATCATTTAATGTTTATACATATTATTGGTTAGTAATCATTATTACTTCATATGGGGATTTAAAAAAATCCACATTTTTCTTTAAGTTAGGTGCTTCATCATTATGTATATTTTACATTTACATGTGATATTTACTTGTTACTTGTTTCATTTACATTTAATTACATATCAATTTGGACATGTGATGTAAGTGGACTTGTGATAAATTTTAGGGATGTAAATATTAACATTTGTACTTGATTATAGTTGTTATGAGGTTTAAGAGGGTTTAGATGATCAATAAGAAGCCTTGGAATGCTTCATTTGTCTTGGAAAAGGTCAATTTATCATTGTAAATAGTTTCCCTCTAAAATATTATGTTTGAAAATTCAAATTATGTTCTAAAGGGCTTGTGACCATTCCTAAGGGCATGAACCTTGAGAGATTGATAGTAATCATCTACACTATAATATTTATGTGATGACATCTAGGACCATACTCCCACTTATTCATATTTTTAATTGTTCATGTCACCTAATCAATCTCATCACATTCTTAATGACCAATTATTGTTTTATTAATTCTCTAAGAAGATCCTTCAAAGGTCTGATTCACAACTACTTATTATCTATGTCTACATCAACTCCTACATGCTTAGGTCTAAGATATCTACAACATCAATAAATATATTCCATTTAGGTTTGTCTCAAGCTGTATTCTAATATTACTAGGATGTCTAATCATTTTAACCCTATTGGTCTTTACAAGATCAATGAGATTATATCCTATGTAACAAAGGCCAACTTATTATTTAAGAGGATGTTTTCAAGTTTAAGACTTATCTCATAGCTTGCCACAATGACTCACTCTTCTAGTGTCTTTCCCTTAATATTCATCAATACTCTTTACCTTGCAATGACTCAATACAACACCTGACTTTCTGATGATAATCTTCATTACCATTGCCATGTAAGGTCCCAATAAATGAATCACTAATTCTAAAGGGAACTAACATCATGTAAAGGTTCTAGGAGACCATTTATTATATTGTAAACATGTTTTCACCTATGTAAATGTAAAATTGAACCTCATCATCCTCTAAAAAGAATCTTAATGTAGGAGGAGTAAAATAAGCAAGTTGATAAGCCTTAAGGAACATTTGGAGGAAAAGTCTAAGTAAATAATGTTATTAGTATGAGATGAGGTTGAACCAAGAAGAAATGAGAGTAAAAATAGCCATTAATGAGGATAAATTTAGAGGACAAGTTGCTTGAAGTGGTGATTGAGGAGGTTGGAGAATAATAATGAAGAAAGAGGGTGTGTGTTTGGGTAACACCAAGACTGTATTTTCTAATTTTATTATTGAATGGTATGAACAAAGTGGTATTTTATCATTTAATAGTGTATTTTTCATCCTTGAAGCTTTGTTTGAATTAAATTTCAAGTGTATTTGATGTTGTTAGAAGGAGATAGGCTTGATTTTCCTTTAAACCCCCTCAAACCCCTATTTTGCATAAAATATAGCTTGAGTTTTTTTAGTTTTTCTTTCATTAATTAGGTTTAAATTGTAAATTTCATACTTGGGGAAGTTGAAGGGTGTTGTAATATACCTCCACACTAAATTTGGGGTCTTGAAACCCTCTAAAACGCTATGAGAGAAATTAGTATTGCTCTTATCTTGTCTATAAAACTTCAAACCATCAAAAAAATCTAAAATTTTGATATCTACTATATTTCCATGATAATTATAGGGTGTCAAAGTTTCAGATTGATTGGGTAAATGTGGAATGAGAAACAAGTGAAATATAGTTGGATATTAGGCTAAAAAGCCTAGTTTTAGCCCTGTTTTGACTTCTTGAGTGGGTTAGAGACCTCCCAGGGCCACAAAATTTGAAATTTAAGTTTGATTCATTTAACACAGATCAAAAGAGCCGAGTTTAGGTCAATTTTATTTTAAATACTCCTTTCAGGCCTCTTAGTCTCTTAAGACATTTTTTTAAGGAATTATGAGTTGAGAATCATGTCAAGGATAAACTTGAATTGTTTTGAGTTGGGTTAAGTGGAATTGGTGTTATTAGATCCAATAACCAAGACTTGGTTTAATTTATTATGAAATTACTCATTCAAGGTCCAATAGGCCTTACTAGGCCTACTAGTAATAAAATGGTAGTTTTGAGGAATTTGGTATTTTAAGACAAATTTAAGAAAAATATACATTGGTTCAGTTCATTAAAGCTATATAAAACTCCTCCAAGTGATTTAAACATTTAACTTGATGATTATCTCATGGAAACTCAAGAAGAGTTTTGTAGCCCTTGAAGTCTTCACTAGCCTTGTCAAGTCAAGCTCTAGATTGAATGAAATAAGATGTTTGTAAATTATTTGAAACCTTGTTTCGAGTTGTATATGGAATTACTAAACCTTTTAAATCTCATGCATGATCAAATTGAATTCATATTCTCCAAATACTTGGTTCAAGAAAAAGTCTAGAGAAAGTTGACATTGTTAAAGAGTATTTATTGAAGAAGTTGAGTCAATTGACATAGTAAATTATCCATAAATTGAGACAAGATTAGAAATAATTAATTGATACAAGCTTAGAAATAGTTTTATGAGTTAATTAAAAATCATTTTTAAATATTGTGAGGTAAGTATTTTACATTTTTTGGAAAATCATATAAGAAACCTTGTAATGGAGCTTTTTTAGAGAAGCTATAAGCTAAAGGTAGATTGATGGTACCATCTATAATGCATCACTCATTATCCCAATTGATGAAATGTATATGTAGGCATGCTTATATAAGTGTTTTAAGGGTAGAATGATAATTATCTAGTTTTTTTTAGGTCCCAAGATCAAATGTTGTAGTTGATCGGACATATCCCTTAAGAGAATCTTAGTGTCCCTGAGTGTGCAAACTGAGTGAACTTCAATTTTGCATTGTAGTAGAACCATGAGGGTTGTAGATGAGATATTAGCCCATACACTTAAATGGATGAGTCCTATAAGAAAATACAGGAGGATTATCTCTAACTCAATGTGAGAAATATGTGGCAATGAGTTTTCTCTCATAGCCAAATCTCTTTTATAGGGCCAAAAGTTGGTCAATGGGGGCATATATTCTAAATCATTAGCCCAATTGATGAACTATCTTCACCAACATGTTTGAATGGATGTTTTAAAGATACAAAGACCATTTTTCTATCTCATTTAGGCCTCATGAGTGAATGTTGTAGTTGATCAGATGCATCCCTTAAGAGAATTATAGTGTCCCTGAGTGTGGAAACTGAGTGAACTTCTTTTTCATGTTGCAAAAAAACATGAGGGATAAAGATGAGGAATAAGATCTCAATCTTACATAGATGAGTCCTCTAATAAAACCTAGGAGGATTTTTTATAACTTGACATGAGTGAGACATGGCAATGAGTTTTCTCTTGCAGCGAAATCTCTCTTAAAAGGCCAAAAGTTGGTCAGTGGGGGTGTATATTTTGACTCGTTAGTATAATAGACAAAATATATTTGATGACACATATATATGGGTATATTAAGGCTAGAATAATAATTTTTTAATCTCTTTTGGGCCTTGGGATCAAGAGTTACAATTGATCGAACACATCCCTTAAGAGAATCGTAGCATCCACGAGTGTGAAAATTGTGCTAACTTCTATCACATATTGTAGGATAAATGTCAGGGTTAGAGATGAGCCATAAAATTAAAAACTTGTATGGATTAGTCCTCTAATATGCCTCAAGAGAATTATCTCTAACTCAATATGAGTGATATGTGGTAATGAGTTTTATCTTGCAGCCAGTTCTCTCTTAAAGGGCTAAACATTGATCAGTGGGGGGCATATATTATGATTAGTTAGCACAAAAAATTAAACATATATGATAAAATATATAAATGGGAGTTTTAAACTTATAATGAATACTTTTTGATCTTGGTTGGGCCCTGAGAGTGAATGTTGTAGTTGATTGAATGCATCCTTTAAGAGAATCTTAACATCATTGAGTGTGCAAATTGATCCAACTTTTGACATACATTGTAGGAGAATCATGAGGGATAGAGATGAGTTGTTATCTCCCAAAATTTCATAGATGAGTCATCTAAGAAACCCCAAGATGATTCTCTGTAACTTGATTTGGCAACAAGTTTTATCTCATAGCTAAATCTCTCTTCAAATGCCAAAATTTGGTCAGTAGGGGGCGTATATTCTGAATCGTTATCCCAATAAATGAAACATCTACATGAGAACATATGAATGGATATTTTAAGGTTAGAAAAACTATTATACAGTATCCATTAGGCCCTAGGAGTGAATGTTGTAGTTGATCAAATGCATGCCTTAATAGAATCTTAGCATCCTTGCATGTGCAAATTGAGTGAACTTCGATCATGCATTATAAGAGAACTATTAGGGATAGAGATGAGTCATTATATATTAAACTTTAATGGGTGAGTATTATAATAAACCAAAATATTATTCTCTCTTACTCGATGTAAGCAAGATGTGGCAACAAGTTTTCTCTTGCAGCCAAATCTCTCTTAAATGACCAAAAGTTGGTCAGTGGGGTGCATATATTATGACTTGATATCCTAATAAATAAAAAATATTCACCAACACATCCATATGGGTGTTTTAAGGATATAAAAATAATTATTTGATATCTATCAGACCTTGAGAGTGAATGTTGTAGTTGATCAGACACATCCCTTAAGAGAATCTTAGTGTCCTCAAGTGTGCAAAATGAGCCAACTTCTATCATACATTACAAGATAAATATGAGGGATATATATGAGGTTTCAAATCCCAAAATTACACAAATTAGTCCTCTAAGTATCCTAGGAGGATTCTCTCTAAATAAACTGAGTGAGATGCAATAACAAGTTTTCTCTCACAACCAATTCTCTCTTAAAGGGCCAAACGTTGGTTAGTGGGGGGTGTGTATTCTAACTCATTAGCCCAATCAAAAAAATGTCTATATTGACACATTAGAATGGGTTTTTTAAGACTATAAAAACAATTATTTGGTCTCCATCGGGCCATGAAACTAAAATTTATAATTGATCGGATGCATCCCTTAAGAGAATCTTAACATCCTTGAGTGTGAATTGAGTGAATTTATATCACATATTGTAGGAGAACCATGAAGAATAGAGATAAACCATCAATTACCATACTTATGCATATGAGTCCTATAATAAATCATAGGAGGATTCTTTATAACTTGATGTGAACAAGACATGGTAATGAGTTTTCTCTCACAACTAAATCTCTCTTAAAGGGTCAAAAATTCATCAGTGGGGGGTGTATATTCTAACTTGTTAGACCAATAAATGAACCATCTTTTATAACATGTCTGAATGGGAATTTTAAAACTATAACAACCATTTTTTGGTCTCATTTGGGCCTTAGAAATCAATGTTATAGTTGATCAAACACATCCCTTTAGAGAATCTTAGAGTCCTTGAGTGTGAAAACTGAGATAACTTCTATCATTTATTTTAGGAGAACCATGAGGGATAGATATGGGCCATCATCTTCCACACTCACATGGATGATTCCTATAATAAATCACAATAGGATTCTCTATAACTTGATGCAAGTGAGATGCGATAATGCATTTTCTCTCACAGTTAAATCTCTCTTAAAGGGCCAAAAGTTGGTCAGTGAGGGGCATATATTATGACTCATTATACAAATTAATGAAACATATTAATTGACATGTTTATATGGGTGGTTTAAGGCTAGAAAAACCATTTTTCAATCTCTATTGGGCCCCAAGTGCAAACATTTTAATTTATCATATGCATCCCTTAAAAGAATCTTAGTATCCTTGAGTGTGAAAATTGAGAAAACTTCCATCGTGCATTGCAAGAGAACCATGATGGATAGAGATGAGCCATAAAATCTCACACTTTCATGGATAAGTCCTCTAATAAAAAACATGATTATTTTCTCTAACTCGATGTGAGTGAGATGCAGTAATGAGTTTTCTCTCGCAATCAAATCTCTCTTAAAGGGCCAAACATGTTTATATTACAAACATGCTGATTTTTTTTATTTTAGATACAATTTATGATATATGTCTATCATGATGTAATGATATAAATACCTACTTGTTTTAAGGTTGATGTAGGAGAACTCATCCCTAAGAGCACGATTGAGGGAGAGCATCATTGAAGAGGGTGACGTAGATTGAGATGTCAAAATATGATAAAGGAATTAGTTAGAACCCTGCACACACCACAATAGCTAGCACATGTTAGAATGCATAATAAATAGTTTTTATATGTGATTATTTTTGCTTGCATGAAATAGTTGGTTGTCATGATTTGCTAATATAGGCTGAATAGCTTAATGGAACTTGTTTTGCATGATTAACATGTTTGATCATTAAATGCTAGCAGAACATGATTTACATATTTAGATTAATATCAGATTATTAATTTATGAATTTAAATATTAAATTTATATGACATTAGGAAGATACTAATTAAATTAGTAAATTATGGATTTCTATAATTAATGTTAAAAATAAATAAAAATTGGAAATTGCCAATTGAGAAGAAAAAATAGAAAAGAAAGAAAGGTCTAAATTTGGATAAATATAAATTAAGATATTAATAAAATAAATAAATGGAAAAAACAAAAAAGGGAAATACATTAACTATTAAAAAATTAAAAAAAAAAAAATCAAGAAAAAACCAACTTTAAAGTAAAGCGCTTCATTTAAGAAAAGAAAGATAGAAAGAATATAAGTAGGAAAAAAGGAAGAGAGGCACACAGTGTGTGGAAGACAAAAGAGTGTGGAATGGGGAAGAAGGGTTTGGAAGTAAAGAAAAGAATTTTTTAGAATCAAGCAAATTCAATTCAACATTTGAGAGGTAGGTGATGCATTTAATTTTCAAGAATAATCTTAATAAATTATGTTAATTCAATTTTGTGATTTGTAAAAAAGGAAGAGAGGCACACAGTGTGTGGAAGATAAAAGAGTGTGGAATGGGGAAGAAGGGTTTGGAAGTAAAGAAAAGAATTCTTTAGAATCAAGCAAATTCAATTCAACATTTGAGAGGTAGGTGATGCATTTAATTTTCAAGAATAATCTTAATAAATTATGTTAATTCAATTTTGTGATTTGTATATGTAAGTGTTATTTAAGGTCATATGAGCTATATAAATTATGATTTCATCACATAATATCATAGCGTATAAGCATATATTAGTGTTTTCATGTATAAATATTCATATATGAGTCCCATCAATGATATCAATATAATAGCAATTTTCGTGGTTATATCAATGAGTTTGATAACAATGATGAGTTTAAAATTAGATATTTGAGTAAAACTATAATATATTTTAAATATGTATTTCACTATAATAGATATAGTATACATTATAATATAGTAATTGTATAAGGTAATAAGGGAAATACTATATCGATAATGTGGAATTCACTAAGAATGAAGGGTTTCATTACTTTATTACTATTATACTTATAAAATATAGATCACTGATATACTTATATAGAGGTATATATAAGTTGTAGAATTATAAACAGTGAAATTATACATTAAGTTTATATAAGCAACTTATATAGATTTATAAAAAGAATAATAAAAAAGTCACTTATGCAAATAGAGCAATGACTTATATAAAAAGAACAACTTATCCAAAAGTCGCTTATATAAGTCAATTATAAATAAAAAAATTAATTCCTTATGATTTACATATCCTACAATAACAAAATTATATAAAAATAATAATGACTTATATAGAGGTATATATTCATAAATATCATGCAAGATTTGTGAATTTAACTATAGTGATATATATAAGGTAGTGACTTATTTTTCTTCATGAAACGACTTGATTATCAACATTTATATTATGGAAAATGATGACTATTTTCTATTCATAAGGTCTGATTTGCATTCATACTTATAGGTAGTGGATTTCCTAAGGATGCAAAGTAATGAATATTCTAATACAGTTTCCTAATTACTGATAAGTAATTATTATATATTTATATATTCAATGATTTCCTTATTTTAAATGACTAGTGATATGAGTGCAACATTTCACAATCATAGTGTAGCGACTTATATCAACGTATACCCAACAACTTATCTGCATATTAAAAATTTGTATTTATATGATGTTGAGTGTATTAAAGTATATATTACACTGAGTATTTTTGGTGTAAAATACAACAAATTATATTCAATATGCAGTGATTTTATTTAACCTATGATGTACACTAATAGGGTAAGGATTTACATGGCTACATTTGTTATTATAAAAACATTATTCACTAGATTAAGGTATATGATATATACGTTGGTCATATGTTAATTGATAATCGCTATTATATTTTGATCACTTTTATATTAGTGATAGTTGCTATTATTCATTATATTCTGATCACCATAGATTAGATTTAAAGATTTACATCAGAATATATTATTATGAGGTACATTTGAGAAGTGTAGTGAATTGCAAAGGGAAGCATAGAGTATATAAAACCTGAGCTGCGTACAACAACCTAGGACATAGTAGTAATGAAATATAAATGGAAATTTACTAATTGGATTACACTCCAACTTATATCTTGTATACTTGGATAATTATATTATGGTTTATTAAAAAGTATATAATAATGGGATATTAGTCGATACAAAAAAATAATAGATTATAGTGATCTATATATCTTGGCGGCTCTTAGTAATGTATAATCTCAATGATAATAAATATGATTACTTGTTCTTTAATATTATAGAAATATTGTTATGTTAGTTATAGCCTATAAATATAGTTATATTGACCGAGTACTCAATGAATAATTATTAAGGCTAATGATGTCATTTAGATTGTTGAACATATTTATGTATAAAGGAAATAAATGTATTTGAGGATTTAGTATTCATTTTAAAATTTTATTGTATATTGGGTATATTGGGTTGTATAACTCTAAGTTGTTGATAAATATAAACACATTTGGCCACGGGACCTGAGAGTTGAGAAACCATACCAACATAAAAATAAAGTTCTAACCAAGTGTAAGGTCATGTTCATACAAAACGTAGTTAATTATATGGAATTCTTGATTAAGACATATAAGTGAAAAGTAATATAAGATTTACATATTTGTGGATTACTTACATATGGTGCTTATTATGATATATGAATAATCGTATATATGAATTATACATATAGTTAAATAGATGGTTAAATTGATTCATAGAGTGTCTAAGGAACCAAAATTATAACCATGTAAAAATAGTCTCCTAGAAGAGAAATGAAGTGTTAAATGTAAAGATTATAATGAGTTTATAAGTTATCTGTTCTCTACAAGTATTATGACTGACTGGCTAGGATTAAGTAGTGTGTACATAAAATAATAGACTACATTATTAATGCTTGTGATATATACTTAAATCTACTTACAAATATTAGATTAAATAGTTTAACCATGGGGTATACTTGAGCGATATCAACCTGTACTTGTTGGATTATTATTTATGATTATGGGTCAATTATTTCTTGGAATTATAAGATGCGTTATTCATAATTATGTAGTTGTGTTCATAAACAAAGAAATATGATATTATGGGATGTCATATAGTACTAAAGTATAAATGTATGTTATATCCGAGTGGTGCATACTGTAATTATTATGTCTAGACTCACACCTATGTTTAACCGATTAAATGTATGTATGTTAGTTATTACTATGAATAACATGATCTGTGATAGTTAGTAGGATTTTATGCATGCATGTATACAACCCCTTAGAGTGTAACGAATGCTAGGATAGAATATTATGTGTTCCATAGAAACTGTGACTTACTTTGTTATAACTAGTTGCTTGAATAAAAGCTTATGTTTTCATGTATTTAAAACTACTTTATTATGACTGATTGTGGAAAATTAATAGTTATGTCTTATAATACTAGACTATGGTAATATGAGTTATCGTATGGTGTAGTATGTTTGGAAACTAACTATGGTAATTAGAATATATAGTTAGATGTGTATTTTACTTGGATGGTATAAGCTGTAGTCATTATTTCTAGTATGAGATAGAAAATAATGTGAGATTCATTCATACATTTGATGGAATAAATGTATGCTATTAGATTATCCTACACTTAGAATATTATGTGATATGATTGCTAATAAGATGTAAATTGTATGAATCTTTTGATTATATTATGTCAACCAATCTTGCATTACTGATATTGAGTAAGGAGTGAAACAAAATTTACTGGCTTATTATAATCACAATGCCAGATGAAGGATATCCGATCAAGTGGTGTGTGTGAATTTTGATTAATCTATAGATCACTATTATTTATTATTCTTGAAAACTTTGGCTAAAGTATGTTTAGTGAGACATTGTCATTTCATAAATATGATTTACATGTTTATGTGATATCTTGAAATAGAATAAGTTTTTTATGATACACTGCATGTTTAGTTTTATAAATCATACATCACACAGGTACTAGCTTATCTCTCTAGATTCCCATGCCATCACTATCTATTCATTCATGAAGGGAGGGCAATTCCTTGATGGGATTAGTGTGGGGGATTGTTGATCCATGGTTGATGTGAAAAAGTGCTCGGATGATGCTCTCCCTCCCCAAAATAGTACTTACTTGAAGATGACACTTGAGATTACCATAAATATTAGAGAGTATGAGGAACTCATGCTCTAGGAAGCCATGTATCTTATTTATGTACATTGTGTTATATTTTATTTATTATTGGAACCATTATCATGATGAACTGTAGTTACTTATTCATTGTACATTGACAATAATGGTTGTAGGCATGTATTAGTCGAGGCTAGCTAATTGTAATTACTTTATATATTAGTATTATGATGTGTTTATTATGATGATAGTGATCAATGATGTATGATGTAACATGCTTCATTTATAGTTATTAAACTTAGAGTATTTTATATGATCACTGCTTAGATTATCATGGTGAAATCTATTTCTAGTATATGTGTTTAATTTTAAAAAATTCACGTATTTCTAGTTAGCACCCAGTAGGGTTGTTACACTAATACATTAATTATTGTAGTTGCCAAAAAATACATCATCGTGTCAAGTTTTGAAATTTGGATTTAGCTTTTTAATCGAGCAGAGAATGAATAACTACCTGAGAATCATTCTCAATGATCAGTCATTCAAGACCACACTCATCACCTAAGTCCAAGTTAATAACAAGATTTTTGAATGATGTAATTTTCTAGCCTATGTGTGTGGTATTAGAGGCATGAAAAGATATGACGAGCCTCCTTTATTATCTTTCATGGGGCTTGTGTAGATGGCTTGCCCAAATATCATTGCAATTGGTGCTTTATGGTGGTGGTATCTCTTCTTAAGGTTCATTTATTCTATTTTTTTCCATGCTCTATTTTTACAGTGTTAGGTTGTGGTTTTGATGAAATGGAGTAGAGAAATATTGATTCTTTGGATTTTCCTATGGTCTTTGGACAAGCAGTCAAATGAGAAATGGGGTTCAAAGGCTCTATTTGATGGTGTGATTGAGACACATTTTCTTGGTTCTTACCCTAGATGTATTATGTTGTTCCCAAAATGTGTCACTCATTTTGGGAACAACATATGAACTATTTTGGTCCTGTAGGACAAAATTCTCTCCTCCCTTCTCAAAAAATGTTTTGAGTATTCAAATTCTTCATTATTCAAGCTTTTTTAGCTAGGGTACTCATAAGTTCAACATGTTATATGAATTCAATAGGAGATCTCTCACAAAGAAACAAGTTCCCAACACTTAGGCAATTTCAAGCTTGGTTCAACGCCAAGGTTCAACCAAAAAGTCCATCGGCAGGCTTCATACAAATGGAATGAACCATTGAACTATTGAAACCCACCTCTAAAGGTTCAAAGGTTCAACAAGTTCAAAGGTTCAATGACATCAACAAACTTAAAGAGTTAAGTGCTTAGTAAAAGTTCAAAGTTCAACCGCTTCGGCAAGTTCAATGGCTTCGAAAGACTTAGAAGAAAAGAAGGCTTCAAAGAAAAAAGAATGAACTGTTGAACCATTGAACCTTGAACCAAAATGGTTCAACGGGTTCAAAGGTTCAACAAGTTCAAAAATATTAAAAGACTTAAATGAAAGAAGGCTTCAAACAAAAGATTGAACTGTTGAACCATAAGTTGGTTCAATCAAAAGGTTCAAAGGAAGGTGTCCCAAAGCCCAAAGGACAAATGCCCTTGTGGAGGACAAAAGGAACAAAAAGATATCTTTTAGAAGGCATTTTTGTGGTGGAATTTTACAAGTGAAATCCTTTAGGCAAAATGTCTGAAAGAATTCCTTCAGACATTTTGTCCGAAGGAATGTTCAAAGGCCCGACAGAAAGCAACAAAAGCAAAGGAAAGATTTCCTTCAGATAAAATGTCTGAAGGATTTGAAGAAGAAGGCCACCCGAAGGACCCCGAAGGGTATATACCCTTGCGGGGGGCTCTCATCGACCATGAAATGGACCATTCTCAAGGCCCGAAGGGACACCTTCCCTTTGGGAGGGTTCCAAAGACATAAAGCCAAAGGAATTTTAAAGTTTGAGAGACTTAGAAAAATAAAGGATTCTAAAAAAGAGAATGAAATGTTGAACCTTGAACCAAAAAAGGTTCAAAGGTTCAACGGTTCAAAGAAAGCTCCGAGCAAAGGAAAGAAGCAAAAGATTCCAGAGACTAGTTCAAAGAGATGGTTCAATCGAGGAGCAAAGAAGGGATTGAACCAAAGAAGCGAATGAACCAGGAAAGCAATTAAACTAAAAAAGTGAATGAACCAGGAAAGCGATTGAACCAAAGAAGTGATGGAACCAAGGAGCCAATAAGACCGCCTGAACTATTGAAACATTGAACCAATGAATTTTCATGGTTCAAAGGTTCATGGTTCAAAGTGGTTCAAGTAACCAGCAACCAATGACGTCCTCATGAACATCAATTTTAGGGTAATGAAATATCCATTAATTTTCAAATATGGCACAAAACTTGAAGAACAAACTAAGTGACTAGCTGAAGAAGATAGCTTGAGAGCTCAAATTACAATAGGAAAGAGGAGAAAGCTACAGGAGATATTGAAATATCTACAAGAGAGTTATTCCAATAGGTGGAACAGTCCACCAAGTAGCATCTGAGCATGCAAGCACTCAAAGACGCGGCTTGATTTTCTCCATGGAGTAAAGACAAAGTGGACAGCTACGCCAATATCAAGAAGAAGACTAGGCAGCCTGTACTTTGGAGGAGACATTTGAGATGAGTTGACACGCCACAGTTAAGGCCAATGCCCTATTCCAACATGGCCCTTTGATAGAATTGAAAATACATTCAAGGTATTGAATTTAGCATGGGCCATTTCATGAAACAAAGTGCCAAGTCTTTCTTGGCTGCTATATATTGTAATCTCTTATTTTATGTAAGGGAGATCTTTTGGTTATAGAAGCCAAACTCTGCCAAAATTGAAAGGCGATTACTAAGACTTTGAGCTCAGATTGTTAATCATATTTATTTATTTGAATGAGAAAGCAAGTTACTTTTAGACTTTGTGCTGTTATAGCTTGTGTCATTTAAGAGATTGTTCTTATGTCTATTTCCTGAGTGCATTCTTGTCCATTTTAATGAAATAAGTAGAACTAGTGGAAGTAATTAGGAAAGTATCCTAAAGCCAACTGTGGAGAGACTTTGTGCTACCACAATTGTCTTTAGTGTGTGTGTTTTTAGTTTCTTTATATGCAAAGGATCTTAGGATGACTTTGTGCCCCCCATTATCCTTTGTATTTCACTCTTTGGTAGTTGAAGTGGAGACTTTGTGCTACATCTCAGTCTACTGGTTATTGCACCCTATTCTAGTTACTTTTACTACCAGACAAAACTCCTGCTATTTGCTACAAGACCACTTTTGAAAGAAGAGAAGTGCCTTCAGTGTTCTCACCTAGAGTTCTCCTTTGTTTGTGAATATCATCTCTCAAAAAAGAGAGATGGATGGTGTTGTCCTACCCCTGAGTGTTATTTTTTACTTATGTATATAGTATATAGCTCCTCATATTTATAGGGAACCTCCCTTTGATGAGAGCAAAGATTTGTCCTCTCCTGATGTGGTAAACCTGCACACTTGGCTGACCAATCTCCTTATGCTATGGTTAAAGTAACCTATTTTGTCCATTAGTTAGTTGGTGATAATATATTCACCCAACAATTTTTTGGTGACTTTGCTTGGGAAGAGTGCGCAGTTTGAAGCCTCAAGTTTCAAGCTGAAGTAGGGCCAGTTCTTTTCCATTTTTATTCTATAATTTGGAAAATCCATGCTATAATAGAAGCCAGAGAGCCCAAGGTGTTGTTGACCCTATTTTTGAGTTGGTGCAGTAGGGTTATTTTGATTTGTTTCCTCCACAACTTCAAGTGCAGTGAACTAGGAGTTTTTCTCCTATTAATACCAGGTCACCAATACAAGGTAGAGCTTCTTTTTTTGCTGTTAGCAAAGCTTTGCCTATACATACTCCACCCAAATTTGTTATCTGCCCTTTCCATAGTCAAATCATGGTGGTTCAAGGCCCCTGGGGTAACTCTTTTGGCCCACTCAATTTAACTCCACCTCTACATGAGTTACCACGCAGTTCAAAAAAGAATTTCCCTTAATTATTTGGTGATGAGAGAGTTCATCCTGATGAACATATTGCAGCCTTCAACATAGCCTATGGTGATAGGAGTGGAGTATGAGGACGTAGCAGTTAGGCTTTTTGTGGAGACATTACAAGGTGCTGCTACAGAATGGTTCTACCACCTGCAGGTTCAGTCAGTGACTGAATGGAATACTCTTAAAGCTAAATGTGAAGCCAGGTTCAAGCCTACAGAAGATGTGCATGCCTTGTTGGCCCAACTCACATAGATGAAGAAGGAGCCTCATTAACCTATGAGGGAATTCATTGCCAAATTTGATAAGCTGAGGACTATAATTCCCACAATTTTTTAGTTGACACCTTAGAATCTCAAATGCTTCTTCATCAATTCATAGCTACTTGAAGTGAGTTTTTTGTTGAGACAGGATGGCCACATAGACCTTATTGCTGCTCAAGATTTGGCCACTAAGGTGGAAGATGACCTTATCTTGGTAGGAAAGATAAGGAGAGATCTTAACGAAGGTAATTATTATTCATCCACTGAATATCCATCTACAGGCACCACTGATCTAATGGTGTAAAAGCTGGCAAATGAGTTGCTAGCTCTCAGAAAGCAAATGGCACAAGGGATGTCTTCTACTCCTTTGTATAGAGATATACCAAGGATGACATTCTCCAATTAGTCATACCAAGGCAATGCTACCAAGAATCAAGGACAACCAAATCGCCTTCCTCCCCCATAAGGCAAACTTGCTATTGAAGCACTCCAACCAATTTAGCAGTTAGATATCTTAAAGCAAAATTGGATTTCTCCTTCCACCCTGAGTTGAACCTAGAAGATGACGCAATCTCTTCACAGAGGGAGAAGAAGAATTAGCTGGCGACTCCAACATTAGTTTTCTAAATTACCAAGATGAACCCAGAAGTGAGGGTAAAGTAGTTGATGGAACATATGCTATATTCACCCAGTCTAAAAACCAGTCAGCCCAACAAGCTGATAAATAAAAAATAGAGGAACAAGCTCAGCCTACAATTTCAATTGCCAAATGAGGAACCACTCTGCCTTTTCAATCAAAGGACCTAATGATTGCAAAAAAGGTAAGTACATCAAGCATTCCTACACCTTCTGCTTCAAATTCACAAACCAGTACCACCCCTCTTAAAAAATAGAAGGATGAAATGCCTTCCCTTGTTCATAATTCATTTCAGACATTTGACATAGTCGACCATGTAAAGAAAACTAAAATTCAAATGTTCAAATTTGAATTCCTGCAATCCAATGCTGAGCAATTGGATAAGTTGGTTCAATATGTAAAGAATAAATCCATCTCTGTAGAGCCAGCTACTCCAAAGGTGACTCCCACATCCATCTGAAATAACCTTGTTATTGCTCCTCCTAATGCTCCTAAGAGGACATAACCATTTTATGTCTCCCTGATGATAAATGGACACCAATTAAACAATTACATCATAGATTCAGGTGCATCTGACAATGTCAAGCCTGCTAAAGTGACATAATCTCTTGGTCTCACACTGACTAAGACATTTGGGAGATGTTTCTCCACGGAGAAAAAATAAGTGCCACTACTGGGACAAATCAAGGATGCCCAATTTGCATTTGCAGCATTCTCAGACAAGAGACTCAAGATGACAGTCCTGGTGGCTGATGTTTTAGCCTCATACGACATCCTTCTTGGGTGAAATTTTTGCAAGGATGTTGGTGGTGAGTTGAGCATGGACCTGTCTGAAGCAAGGATTCCAGTTAAAGGTGTCACTAAAATATTAACACCTGAAGCTCAAATTCTATTTGAGTCTTCAGGCATGGCCAATTAATTCTTGACTACAAAAGATGTTCCTGTCTTAGCTGATGAAACTTCTAAAAATGACAATATAAAAATTAGTTCAAATAAAATAGCAGAAGACATGAGAAAGCACAGTGCAATCCCAAAGAAATCCTCCCCTCCACACAAAGAAGAATCTAAGGTAAAAATAGTTCTTGATAACGTATGGATACTAGAATTTGATGGAAACTGTTCCTCTATCGATTCAGGAGCTAGAATTGTGTTGATCTCTCCTCAAGGAGAGATGTTTCTTTCTTCATACAAGTTGTAGTTTAGCAACACCAACAACACTACTGAGTACAAATCTCTACTACTTGGATTGAAGGCTACTCAAGACAAGGGCATCAAACTCTTTCATGCCAAATGAGATGCTGAGTTGGTGGTTTTCTAGGTGAGGAACCTGTATCAAACCAAGAATGAAAGATTGCATCATTACTGCAATCTGGTTTGGGATCAAATTAAAAGTTTTGATGCTTTTAGTATCTCTACAGTACCCAGGGAATTCAATGACCGAGCTGATGCTTTGGCTATTTCTACAACTCTCTTGGTTCCTCACCCAAATTTTAAAGGAGACAAGTACACTATTGAACTGGTCTTTCGACCAAGTGTGCCTAACAATGCTAATTATTGGCAAGTGTTCAATGGTGACAACCAAATCATTGCCTTCCTGGAATAAAAAGGCAGCTTCAAACAACTTCACTTCGAAGGCAGTGAGCCTCAGAAGCTTGAACCAACCCCTGAATCAAGTTCAGACGTAGATGAGAAATTCTTGTAACTTAAAGGGAATAAAATCCCAAAAGGCCTGGTTTTCTTTGAGAAGCTATTTGACAAGCATGACAGGTTCATCAAACAACAACAAATAGATTCAAGCTCCTCCTAGGAGTTTGATCAAATAAATTTAGGTACCAAAGAAAAATCTAAGATGGTGAACATTGGGAAGTGCTGTACTCCTAAGGAGAAGCTCAAATTTACTAACCTACTTCGCCATTACATAGATGTTTTGGCATACTCTTATGATGATCTGAAGTCACTCAGGGCTAAATAAATTCACCATGAAATTCCTCTCAAGAGTGATTTGGTGCCTTACAAGCAAAAATCTAAGCAGTACAATCCAAATATATCAGGTACTATTCTGTCTAAAATACAAAAAATACTGGATGCTAGGATAATTTTCCCAATCCATCATTCCACATGGATTGCAAACATAGTTCCTATGAGAAAGAAGAATGGAAAAATTTGCCTCTACATGGACTTCAAGAATTTGAATCAGTCATCCTCAAAGGATAACTATCCTCTGCCCATCATGGACCAAGTTCTTCAGACAGTGACCAGTTCAAAGATGTTATCAATGCTAGACGGATTCTCAAATACAATCAAGTTAAAGTTGGTGAAGCAGACTAGCATAAGACTGCCTTCACCATGCCTTAGGACACCTTTACATATCAAAGAATTCCATTTGACTTGATAAATGCTGGCACCACCTTCCAGAGAGCAATGGACCTTGATTTCAAAGATGAAATGGGCAAGTTCATTGTGGTGTACCTTGATGATTTAACAATCTTTTCTAAGCATCATCCTGATCATATGCACCATTTGTAATAAGTGCTAGAACGATGTCTCCAGAATGACATTTTTATAAATCCCAAGAAGTCTATTTTTGGAGTAATAGAAGGGAAACTTTTTAGATACATTATATCTAGAGAAGACATAAAAATTGACTTAGAAAGAGTCAAATCCATCCAGGAGCTTACTCTGCCCCCAAGTAGGATTATAGTTCACTCTTTCTTTAGAAAGGTGAATTTTTTATGAAGGTTCATCCCTGAGTTCACAGAGAAGACTTGCCATATTGTAAACATGATGAAGGGAAAGGCCACTTTATGCTAGAATGAAGAAGGCAAAGTGGCATTTCGAGACATCAAGACAGCTATTGCCCATGCCCCAATTCTAGTTTGTCCATATTATACTAAAAATTTCACAATGTACAGTTATGCTTTTGAGCACACACTTTCAAAAATTCTGGTTCAATAGAACAAAGGTGTGAAATCTATGATATCTTTCATGAGTTGTCCTCTCAAAGCTCATGAGCTGAAGTATTCAAACATGGAAAAGCATGCTTATGCAGTGGTAAAGGTAGTAAAACATTTCCACTTTTACATCCTAAATTCACACACTAGTACCCTGGTTCCTGATACCACAGTCAAATCCATATTAACTTAGCAGGAGTTTGGAACCAAAATAGACAATTGGATTGCCAAAATTTAGGAGTTTGATCTAGTTATCAAACCAACAAAGCTTGTACGGGGAAGGGGCCTTTGCCAATTGATTGCTGATAACAGACCAAAAGGAGCAGAAAGTGAAGACACACTAACAATCCTCTTTGTCTCTACCATGAATGAGTGGTATTCAAATATTGCTCATTTCTTTACCTATGGTGAGTGTCCTGCTCACCTGTCTCGTAAAGAAAGGAGAACTATTAAATTAAAAGCTGCCAATTTTGTCCTATGGGACAACGGCCTGTATAAGAGGAACCTTGATGGAGTGTTCCTTCGCTGCATAGATAAAGAGCAATAGAACCAACTTTTGAAGTCCTTCCATAATCTAGCCTGTGGAGGACATTTTTTTGCTCTTATAACTGCCCATAAGATTCTACGAGCTAGGTATTACTAGCCTACTCTATTTCAGGATGCATACAAATGGGTACGAAGATGTGAACTATGCCAACAATTCGTTGGAAGACCTAAGTTAGCTGCTTTGCCTCTTAAATCAATGGTAATAGAAGAGCCATTTTAGCAATGGAAAATCAATTTTATTGGTGATGTAAACCCATCTTCAAGCATTGAACATGATTATGTCCTCACAGTCGTAGATTACTTCACCAAATGGGTGGAAGCAATTCCTCAAGAAAAACATCATTTCTAGGTTTGGGGTCCCACCTAAGATTGTGACAGACAATGCAACCTATTTCTCTTCTCATGAGATCACTCAGTTCTATTTTTACTATGGGATTACCCTCTCCCACTCCTCTGATTATTTCCCATAAGGGAATGGCCAAGCTGAATCAAGCAACAAGAACTTGGTGACCATCATCAGGAAGCTGGTGAATGACAACCAACAAACATGGCATAAAGCATTGATTGATGCTATATGGGTAGACAAAATTACACCCAAGAGGGTGATAGGTATGTCACCATTCCAACTTTTGTATGGTCTCAATACAGGGATACCAATCACCCTGGAATTACCGGCACTAAAATTGGCAAAGGCAGTCGAAGATCAGACGTATGAAAGCTCCATTGACAAAAGGATCATGTGCTTGACTAAGCTGGATGAGTAGCAAACTATGGTGGTGGACCGAATTGCTACACATCAAAGTCTGGTGAAGAAGCTCTTCAACCATAAAGTAAAAACTTGTGATTTCCAGATTGGAAATCAAAATCTGTTATAGGACAAGAGAAGAGAACCAAAGGGAATGCATGGGAAATTTGATTCCCTATGGAGAGGCCCGTTTACTATCCATCAACTCAATGGTGAAAATAGTTTCCTATTGAAGTATCAATATGGCACACCCTTTTCTCTGCCTCACAATGGGCAGCATCTGAAGCACTTCAATCCTTGAAGTATCAGGTCACATCAGTTGTACATATGTATATTTGTATAGTCTTTAGTTCTATCTTGTGCTTTTCATTTTTATTTTTGGTGCCTTTATTTTTTAGGTAGCATGACTCTGTGGCCCAATGACATACTTAAAGGCACTGGAGATTCTAGTTTCTACTCCCTTCAATTATTTTTACAATCAATGGAAGTTCCCCAACTGGAGCCAACTATTGTTCCCAAAATGTGTCACTCATTTTGGGAACAACATATGAACTATTTTGGTCCTGCAGGCCAAAATTCTCTCCTCCCTTCTCAAAAAATGTTATGAGTATTCAAATTCTTCATTATTCAAGCTTTTTTAGCTAAGGGAAATGTAGGTTCAATAGGTTCAATGACTTCAACAGGCGAGCTCTCACAAAGAAACAAGTTCCCAACACTTAGGCAATTTCAAGCTTGGTTCAATGCCAAGGTTCAACCAAAAGGTCCATCGACAGGCTTCATACAAATGGAATGAACCATTGAACCCCACCTCCAAAGGTTCAAAGGTTCAATGACATCGGCAAACTTAAAGAGTTAAGCGATTTGGCAAAAGTTCAAAGTTCAACCGCTTCGACAAGTTCAATGGCTTCGAAAGACTTAGAAGAAAAGAAGGCTTCAAAGAAAAAAGAATGAACCATTGAACCGTTGAACCTTGACCCAAAATGGTTCAATGAGTTCAAAGGTTCAACGAGTTCAATAAGATCAAAAGACTTAAATGAAAGAAGGCTTAAAATAAAAGATTGAACCATTGAACCATAAGTTGGTTCAATCAGAAGGTTCAAAGGAAGGTGTCCCAAAGCCCGAAGGACAAATGCCTTTGTGAAGGGCAAAAGGAACAAAAATATATCTTTTGGAAGGATTTTCTATAATAGAATTTTACAAGTGAAATCCTTCGGGCAAAATGTCTAAAGGAGTTCCTTCAGACATTTTGCCCGAAGGATTTCACTTGTAAAATTCTACTATAGAAAATCCTTCCAAAAGATATCGGACATATTGTCTGAAGGAATGTTCAAAGGCCCGACAAAAAGTGGCAAAAGCAAAGGAAAGATTTCTTTTGGACAAAATGTATGAAGGAATTCCTTCAGACATTTTTTTTGAAGGATTTGAAGAAGAAGGCTGCTCGAAGGACCCCAAGGGGTAGATACCCTTGCGGGGGGCTCTCGGCGACAACGAAATGGACCATTCTCAAGGCCCAAAGGGACACCTTCCCTTTGGGAGGGTTCCAAAGACATAAAGCTGAAGGAATTTCAAAGTTTGAGAGACTTAGAAAAATAAAGGATTCTGAAAAATAGAATTAACTGTTGAACCTTGAACCAAAAAAGGTTCAAAGGTTCAAAGAAAGCTCTGAGCAAAGGAAAGAAGTGGAAGATTTTAGAGACCAGTTCAAAGAGATGGTTCAATTGAGGAGCAAATAAGGGATTGAACCAAAGAAGCGAATGAACCAGGAAAGCGATTGAACAAAAGAAGTGAATGAACCAGGAAAGTGATGCAACTAAAGAAGTGATGGAACCAAGGAGCTGATAAGACCGCCCGAATAGTTGAACCATTAAACCAATGAACTCTCATGGTTTAAAGGTTCATGGTTCAAAGTGGTTCAAGTGACCAACGACCAATGATGTCCCTGTGAACATCAATTTTAGGGTAATAAAATATCTGTTAATTTTCAAATATGGCACGAAACTTGAAGAACAAACTAAGCGACCAGTTAAAGAAGATAGCCTGAGATCTCAAATTACAACAGGAAAGAGGGGGAAGCTATATGAGATATTGAAATATCTACAACAGAGTTATTCCAGTAGGTGGAACAATCCACCAAGTAGCATCTAAGTGTGCAAGCACTCAAAGATGCAGCCTAATTTTCTCCATGGAGTAAAGATAAAGTGGACAGTTGCACCAATATTAGGAAGAAGACTAGGCAGCTTGTACTTTGGAGGAGACATTTGAGATGAATTAACATGCCATAGTTAAGGCCGATGCCTTGTTCCAACATGGCCCCTTAATAGAATTGAAAATGCATTCAAGGCATTGAATGCAGCATGGGAATTTCATGAAATAAAGTGCCAAGTCTTTCTTGGTTGCTATATATTGTAATCTCTTATTTTATGCAAGGGAGATCTTTTGGTTATAGAAGCAAAACTCTACCAAAATTTAAAGGCAATTACTGAGACTTTGAGCTCAGATTGTTAATCATATTTCTTTATTTCAATGAGAATGCAGGTTACTTTCAGACTTTGTGCTATTATAGCTTGTGTCATTTAGGAGATTGTTCTTATGTCTATTTCCTGAGTGCGTTCTTGTCCATTTTAATGAAATAAGTAGAACTAGTGGAAGTAATCAGGAAGGTGTCCTGAAGCCAACTATGGAGAGACTTTGTGCTACCACAATTGTCTTTAGTGTGTGTGTTTTTAGTTTTTTTCTGTGTAAAAGATCTTGAGATGACTTTATGCCCCCCATTATCCTTCATATTTCACTCTTTGGTAGTTAAGGTGGAGATTTTGTGCTCCATCTCAGTCTACTAGTTATTGCACCCTGTTCTAGTTATTTTTAATACCAGATAAAAATCCTACTGTTTGCTGCAAGACCACTTTTGAAAGAAGAGAAGTGCCTTCAGTGTTCTCACCTAGAGTTCTCCTTTGTTTGTGAACATCATCTCTGAGAAAAGAGAGATGGATGGTGTTGTCCTACCCCTGAGTGTTATTTTCTACTTATGTATATAGTATATAGCTCCTCATATTTATAGGGAACCTCCCCTTGATGAGAGGAGAGATTTTTCCCCTCATGATGTGGTAAACTTGAACACTTGGCTGACCAATCTCCTTATGCTGTGGTTGAAGCAACCTATTTTGCCCATCAGTTAGCTGGTAACAAAATATTCACCCAACATAGTCCAAACCATCTTGGAAGTGCTAGGCAGTGACATGTTAGAGAATAATTTTAGGTGGAAGGTAAAATTCAGATATTGCCTCTCTATTTACTTCTAATATTTTATTAGTTGTCTCAGGCAGGGAGCAGGTGATGGATTTGGTCAAGTTTTTTGTAGCCCTTGAATTTCAGGTGGAATTACTTGTTCAATTATCATATTTTTATATTGAGTCCCATGTTGCTCTTATTTTTTATGGTAAGGATGTTTTGGGGTTTGTTCATTTGGCATTCTTCAGAGAGCTAGAGTCTCATTTTGTTTCCCTTCTGCATTTAGCTGAATAATTGGAGGTAATAAAAATTAGGGAATAGGAGGTGGTCAAGGAGGTATCTCTATCAGATATTAAATATATCAAGGATCCTTTGTCAGGTTTTGTGCTTTGTCATGATTCTCAGAGGTCAAAGGAAAATGTGGTGGTGATGAAATTCTTGGCCCAGGGATTTTTTTATGGGCAGTTTCCTTCTTCAAGATGGTTTCTATAGGTGGTAAGCAAGTTGGGGCTTTCAAAAAATCAAGACCATTTATCTATGGTGTAACACAAGGCTCGAGAGAATAATGGGAAAGTAAAGGATTAGAAGGTGGAGGATCTATCTCCAGCTGGTGGAGTTGGCTTGTTGTCTGGAAGTGCAGCTTGTTCTTCTTAGCTGGGGCTTTAGGCCATGTGGGAGGATGAAGTGAAATACTACATAGGGGGTGGTGTATTCATGGGTGTGGTGTAAATTTATGATTAAAGATGGTTCTTGGATGTTTTTATGAGTTTGGGTTTGTGATAGTAAGGTCAAATGCATAGTCAAGAATTTATAGTAATCTCTAATACTAATGAATATAATATTATTTTGGTTATGTTTTTTGCTGATGTTTTCGTCTTCTTAGCTTAATGAAATAAAAAAATAGTAATCAATACAAGACAAAAATTAGATTATTGTCCACAAATAACCAAAATAATTCAATAGAGTTAGAAAATATAACCAATATAATTAATATGAGGGCCAAAAGCATTTATCAATATTCAATAGTCCTTATCATTCTTCTTAGTGCTCCAAAACTTCTTGTCAAGTTCTTTAGCGAATCATAATAAGACCTTGTATTTCATTTATATTAAACACACCCCAAATGCTCCATATTTTTGTCACTTTTAAATTTAAGGGCAAAATAATTGTAACACAATTTATATATCAAAATGTTCAAATTCAAGCAATTAAAAATCGAACCCAAATTAAAATTGTGTTTTCCCTATTACTGGTTTGGAATAATTAATTGAGATCAATTCTTATATCATTCATGGGTAGTGATATTTTATTAATGTAATAGTGTATTTGGCTAATTGTCAATTATTAGTCTAATTTAAACATATTTTAATGCATTTATCTACATTCAGTGTCTCCATCCTTTTGTCAGATTCAATAGTGAGTTATGTAAGAACTCACTTTTCACTTATCTGATACACAACCCAAATGCTCTATGTATTTGTCAATTTTTAATTTTAAGGGTCATACTTGTGACACAATTTATATATATCCAAAGGTTCAAGTTCAAGTAATTATAATTAAATCAGAGTTTAAAACTAGGTGTTTTCCCTATTACTAGATTTACAATAATTAACTAAATTATATTATTATAACAATTTTAATCCTTGTGTTTTCCCTATTACTATATTTGGAATAACTAATTAAGTTATATTGTTATAACATATGTAATGATATTTTATTAATGCAATTGATTTAAATGTGACAAATTTAGTTATCATTCATTTATTCATAATGCTCTGGCATAAGGGTTCCTTGACAAAGTGTGAACTTGATGAATTTAGTTATAATCCATTTATTCATAATGTACGCACCTAGAGGTTTGTTGGCCCATTTGTGTGTATCTCTACACACTAGACATATTTACAAAATAAATATGGTTTAACTATTAATAAATTTAAACTATGTGATTTGCATAAGTACAAGATATTTTAATAAATAAATTTTACAATTATAAATCTAAAATTTATAATGAGCAAGAGGTAGATATCCATAAACAAGTCAAACCTATAAATAAAAATATAAATAGAAAAAAATTAAACTTTACAACAATCAACACATTAGGCACATCGAATTTCCAAGAAATTATTAAGAGTTTAATAAAGTGTGGGAACTAAATCACAAAAATAGATCAAAGACTTGAAGCAATTACTAAATTTGTATAAAAAGTATGTGTTTCACTCAACATACCCCACTCTCAATTTTTTTTTGAGTAGGGGCCCATTTTAGCCTCAAATGAACTAGCTAGGGTGGGTGAATCATTTATTGATGTTTGTCATCTGCTTAACAATGATAGGATTTCCCAAACATTCTTATCCCTAGGTTTCTAGTTAAGAATAGTTGCCTTAATACTAATAATATTTTCCATTGCCCTGGTCATCTAGGTTTTGGTTGTTTATTCTACTCAGGATAGCCTATTAACAAATTTTGGAAGTTTGCTAAGTGTGCAAGTTATTTGAGGTTGCGCCCGACATTCTTATGTTTGAAACTTTTGTTCAACATTTCTATTCAACACACAAGTTATTTTCAACTTTTTTCCATCAGACATTATACATTAAATCATATCTCCTGGGATTTTATTTCCTTATACCTCTACAAGTCTCTTTTCCTTGGTGATTTATTATATACTTCAATCTTCAAAGAAATCAGTTCCACCTGATGACAACTCATTAATCAACGACCATTCAGGTAGTTAAAAAATTTGAAAGGAAATTTTAGGCACATGGAATGCCAAGATTTTGCCAAGTGTCACAATTATGCTCACCTTGCGATTGGCAGGATCAAAGTTTGAAAGTATGGAACTCTGGGGCAAGCAGAGCAATGATAATTATCCATGTGTCCCAATCCTACAAGTCATCATCCCAAATAAACTTAGAGAATTATGACACTTTCAAAGAAGCAGAGCACTAGAATGATGATGCATATCATCATCCCACTCACATGGAGCCTATGAAAATATGGAAGCTAGTACGATACCCCTTGGGAGTGTGAGATCATGAGTTTTTTCCAACTGTCACCATCCCATGGGCTTGAGACATTAATAAGCATAAAATAAAACAAAGAAAGAACCATAAAGTAGTAGGGAGGTGAAATTTCATCATGTATCCTTGAAACTATGTAAGGGTTTGGGAATGACAAGGTAACACTTCTAGGAAAAGCAAGAAGTTAAAAAGTGTCAGAGAAAGGATGATGAAACACTCAGATCCAAGAAGGAAATGGCACATGGAAGTGGGATTTGAAAAAGGATGATGCATCATAGAGCAAGTTTAAAATATGAAAATAGACAAAAGCAAAAAATGAGCCAAAGTCATTAGAGCCATTAATTTGCATGAATTACTCAATTGAATTCAATTCAACAAAGCAAGTGAATTTAAGAGGCAATATATGCAATCATCTCATTTTAGTGTGAGAGGAGCTAGCTATGGTGGGCAAATCATTTATCAATGTTTATCGTGTGCTTAATAATGACAAGATTTATTAAGTATTCTTATGCCTGGGTTTTTGGTTAATAATAGTTGCCTTAATGTTAATAAGATTTTCCATTGCTTTGGCTATCTAGGTTTTCATTATTTATTCTACTCAGGCTAACTTATTAATGGTTTTCATAAGTTTCCTAAGTGTGTAGGTTCTTTGAGATTATTTATGTTTGTCACACAAGTTCTTCAGAACTTTTGTCCATCAAATAAATTAGTACCACATAGTGACAACTTGCTAAACCATGACTATTCAAACACTTAGAAAAGTTTTCTAAGTATTTCGCGTAAGTGAAGCACCAGGGTGTTACCAAGTGTCACAATCTTGATCACCTAGTGATTATCATGATCAAAGTTTGAAAGTAACTCCCAAGTAAGTGGAGGAATGAAAGTCATCCACATGTATCAATCTTACAAGCCCTGGGCATTAAAGCATTATAAAAATTTTATGTCTTCTGGGTAAGTGGAGCACTAGGACGATGACAAGTGTCATCATCCCACTCACTTAGAGTCTTCACAACAAAAACAAGGAGTACTACACTATCAAGAAAGTAGAGCACCAAGATGATGACATGTGTCATCATCTTACTCATCAGGACTCTATACAATAAAAGTGATGAGTACAATAAAGCATTAGAGTCTGCATAGAAAAAGTGAGGAGCATGACACTTTTGAGTAAACAAAGCAATGGGATGATGATATGTGTCATCATCCCATTCACCTAAAGCTTGTAAAAATATAAAAGGCAATACGATACCCCTGGGGAGAGAGAGACCATGGTATTTTTCTAAGTGTCACCATCCCATAGGTCTAAGGTATTAATAAGCATAGAGCAAATTAGAAAAGAACCATGAGGTAGTGGGGAGGTAAAATTTTGCCACATGTCCCTGAAACTATGTAAGGGTTTGGCGACAATAAGGCAACACTTTTAGGAGAAGTGGGAAGTTGATAAATGTCAAAGAAAAGATGACAAAGCATTCAGAACCAAGAAGGAAATGTCACCTGGCAACATGATTCACAAAAGGATGACACATCACAAAGCAAATTCAAAATATGAAAATAGATAAAAGCAAAAAGGAGCCAAAGCCATTGGAGCCATTAATCCACACAAATTAGCTAGTTGCATTCAATTCAACAAAGCAAGCAAATCCAAAAGTAATATATGCAAGCAACCAAGTTAATTGCAATCGCATTGCCATATAATTAACAACTACAAGTGCAAAATTGAGCTCTGGCTTGATTAAATATTATTCACATAGTTTTAAAGAACTAGAAATTGAGTGTATATCAATTGCTTCTGATTCAAAGTTACCACCTCCCTCCTCTGTATATTCTATTATAGGGCCTGATCTATATATAGATACAAAGTTTGATGAAGCAGATCTCAATTATGATGTCAAGCACTATTCAACTATTTAAGAGGAAGTTGAAGCAACATATACCTATGGCCTTAAGGAGAAATTCTCAACTTTTACATGAATTTATAAATAGGATTTTGTGGAGATAAAATCGATGGGCCTACATGATGTAATAATAAAACCAGAGTTAATGCCCTGCATTGACCTAGTTTATGATTTTATTACAAATGGCCAATTAGAAACCATGTGCCTTTGGGAGCATTTTTGGTACCTTTGGGCACAATATAAAAGACATAGATAATAATTTTGCATTAAATTCCAATGGATACATAAAAAATTAAACCAAAATAAGGTTAAAAAGTGGTTAAATAAATAATTTGACTAGAGTAGTGGGATTATGCCAAGTGGCATCTTACCACTTACTTGCCTAGCTCAAGATTTGTGCTTTGCATGGACATATATGGGATAATAGAGTGATGAGAATATGCCATGTGGCATCATCCCACTTATTGGCTAGCCAAAAGCTTTGATGATGTCATTACCTCTTCAAGAAAATTTGAAGAAAATTGATGAAGTGATGATAGGCATTTCAAATGGGCATGGGACCGATGGGAGATCAACACATGGCACCAAGAGTCATCCTATAGAATCAATTAAGTCCTTTGAAATAACATAAAAATGACATGTGGATGTGGGCAACCTTTATGAAATTGACTGAGTGTCGAAAGTTCTTTTTGGGTGGGTTGAAGAACATGTGGTACTGAGAGTTTGAGGCATGGAAGAACCTTTCCCTCTTCGTAAAACTTTGCCTTCAGAATTTAAGTTGTCATAAGTTTAGTTTAGGATATTTGTTTATATTTTTTTGTAAATAAAACCTTCTATAAATTCTCAACACTTTTGCTAAAGATCTATAGTTTTGAAGACTTATGTGCAGTCTACAAAACTTTGTTTAGAATAATTGTTCTAACTATTTCTTTACATTTTCTCCAAAAAGTAAAAGACTCTGATAATTTCACTTTTCTAAACATAAAAGTTTGAAGACCAACCTGTGTGACATCTCTGATTTGCTTTGTCAATCCTTTGAGCACTTGAGATTGTTTAACATGGCATGTTTTCAGGAACTCAGAGCATTTGGTAGTTTGGCTGGCATGCACTAGGTCTCTAGCCCATGACATTCTAAAATCCCATGTTGATCCTTCAAGTACCCAAGATCATGCCATGTGGCATGATTTGGGAGACTCGACCATACATCATAAGCTATATTGAGTATATAGCATGGAGGTTTATGATGTGAAAGATTATGCCATGTGGCATAATATCAAATGGTTGGAGGGTTGAGAAGCATATGTAGGTGAGGCAAACTACCATGACCCCAAACATCCATGATCATGCCATATGGCACATTTTTGGGGCCTCAGGGTCTCGATGATTTGAAGTGTCTATTTAGCTTGTTAATCCTATGAGCACTTAAGCTAGTATCACATGTCACGATCTCAGGGACTTGTTGTATCAAGTAGTTTGGATAATCTGGGGTAGAATCTAAATTTTAACATTCTAAGATTTAGAGGCTAAGTGTAGGCCAACTAAACTACAAAGTATCGTGAGTCTATGACATTGTGTCACATGGCATGATTTTGACACTAGGGAGCCTCTTGGAAGATGAAATAAAATGAATTTGATCGTGTAAGAACTGATAATATAATAGCTAGCTCTTGTTGTCACTTAAGTCTTTCTATTGGTAATCATATTTGACATGTTTCTATTTCAATCCAATCAAGACACATATGCTAAAATATCTGATGTAGAGATTAAGCACAAGTATATCTGTCTTAAATCTGTGAGTAGTTGGTGATGATGAAATTTTGTGAAATCTCTTCTGGTTCTATCTTAGGGTTTTGTTTCAAACAACTTGTCAATGCTTATAGTGGACTTATTTAACCTCTTGTCAACTATTTCTTCAGAAAGGTTTTATATCTCTTTACAAAAAGACTAATGGATTTAATGGAGCTTGCTTTACCAAATGGTATCCATGAGACGACATGTATATCTTCTATTTTAAGATCTCAAAGCTTCATTTTTAGATAACAATTTTAGAATTTGTTTTTACGACTAGATAATCTTAAGAAACGTAAATCTGTGTTATGATATCTAATCGATTTTGGTTGCATGTTAATGCATAGTTATCCATTGATGTTTTGATTTTTTCTCTGCATGCATGTTTTTATTTCAAAAACATAAAATCCATGAACATTAGTCTAGATCAGGCTTATTTTTTTCTTTTAACACATAAAATCCATGAACACTAGTTTATAGTATTTATATTTTTATGTTTTTATATGTTATTCCTTGATTATCTGATGCTTATGAGTGGCCCTTTTTTTTCCAAATAACCTAATAATGATCTTGATTTAGTTTGTTGAAGAATAATTAATGAACATATATAGCAATCACTTTGTGTAACACATTTTATAACTTTGTTTTGATGTAGTTTAATAGCATGATTGACTTGTTGAGCCTTAACACATACAACATATTATTCATAATTTTAAAAACAAGAACAAAATATAAAAAACCCGCACCTAGGAAATTAGGAGACTAAATATCTATGAATAAAATATCATGCATTTATAATAAGGTTTATTCCTATAAAATACAACATTACCCAAGTAAAATTCATAACAATGTAAGGTTAAACCAGTATCTTAAGTCATGTGTAATCTTGCATTGCATATCGCCTTTTTTTACTAAAATTTGATCTATAGATTAACTGATCTAATTTTTCTTGTGCTAGTATGTGTATGTTGATTCCAGGACTAATAATAGAAGATCATCACTTTCCTCTAAATCAGGACCATAACAAAGATCTGACACAGTTATGACATGTGTCACTCTTATGTTATTTGGAATTTTAGATGTTTACAAAAGATTAAGTCTTTCGAAGCATTGTGAATCTCCCATGATTCACAAACATGCGACCTGACATATCCATGCTAAACTAAACTTGTGGTACTTCACTTAGGAACTTGATAAACCTAAAAACTCTATGTTTGCCCAGTCTCTGAGATTTTTAGTTATTGAGTCTTGGAGCTTCTAGGATCACTCCACATGTCTCGATGCTGTAAACTCGACACCATAGGAAGGATAAATGGAATCTATACGCTGATGTCTCGAGCTTCTGGTATTTTGAGCCCCCCATCAAATAACATGTGGCATACTTACATTAATCCACATTGTTAGGAAGTTAAATGGTCTGTTGGTTGCCTACCTAATATTCTGAGTTCTTGAGTCTCTGAGCTTCTTGAGATCATGCCACATGGTTCAATCATGTCAACTCATCACTAGAGGACCTCCTAAACACAATGAAAAAATCCAAAGGACCGAGTTAATGAGAGCATGACACATGGCACAATCTGGTTAAAGAAAAGACAAAGCATAAGAACAAAGATGTATCAATGTGGCAAAGAAGCAAATTAATGAATGGTTGACAACTGTCTCAAAGTGATGATTGGACGTGACTAATTAATGAGAGACTGCCATTGCCCTTTTTTGATGAGCAATGTTTGGGATTAATTTTGATTTGTGTTTTTTGTGAGCTTGAGGAACATTATGTTCTTATGTTAGAGACCCTTCATCTGTACTCTATTTTTCAATCCATGGTTATTCCCCTATATTTTTCTTTGGACTATTGGCTAGCTTCCATCCCTTCCTTAGACCTCTTGTTGGGTCATTTTCAATCTGCTAGACTAGTGGAGGCAACTTCAACACTTGTCAATTTATGTTTATGGATTAGTGCCAAGGCACACATCTTCCATCCCCAGTTCAACTTGACAAACAAGTGTTATAGATATAAATAGCAAAATAAAGTGAATGGAAAATATATGAACAACTATGTTAGTCTACTAATATACTAGTAAACATTTACTCAGATGTGAATGCAAGCAAAAAAAACCATGAACAAAGAAGACACACAAATAAATCGAGGAATATAGAATGCACACAAAATAAAACATGAACATAGAAGACATAATAACAATAATTTCCATGCAAAAAAAATAAAATATAGTTGTGGGTTCAGTTACATACAACACACATGTGTGTACGCTTTTATTCCTCCATTCTGTCGACTGAAATTTCTCTTTATAATATGGCATGGTCGAGAAATTTCGAGCAGGTTCCATCCATTTTGGGGAGGAGGTACGTGAAAAGGCAGGGAGAGTTGTTAGTTGGTGGAGCGTAGGCCACCATTAACTTTCCACATTAAGGGAAGAAATCTTATTAAACCATTTGTAAAATGGCGTTGGCTTCCATATTAATGATCCATACATCTTCCAGCATGGCACATCGTTTCATATAAATGAAACCTAACAAATACATATGAATACATAAAACAATGTATACAGACTTGACTTGTCTGATACAAAAAAAATATATAACACCACACAAAGAAACATAATAATAACACTTAAAAAAAAATATCTCTTTGAATATTTTCATTTCATATTTTTAATACATTTCATATATATTAAATTGTACCTATAGACAATCACATTTAATAATCATAACAATTTAAATAAAATTGATGTGTATAAAACAAACAAAACACACTCTCTCTCTATATATAAAAACTTAAAAATACTAAATTTTTAAAATTTAAATACTAAATTAACAAATTTTAAATTAATAAATTTCAAAAGTATAAACGTAATATACATAACAAAAATTATGATAATGAAAACTATTATTGTGTGGGGCAAGAAATTGTGTCCAAAGTCAAATAAATAATTTATATGCTTATCATGGTTTTGCATTCCAAAATTAGATAGTAGCAATTATAATATGCGACAACATTTTAAAGGGGCTTCATACCAAACTCAAAAGGATGAAGATATTACATTTATCGTGCTAATGACTTGATAAGTGAGGCTTACTAGTAACAAGTACAATCTTATTTTATTTTTTAAGGGAGAAAGATGAAAAACTCTCCTATGATGGTATATTTAAAATAAAATAAAATTAAAGTAATAAATATATAATTTTTTTTACAATAAAGATTGTGTAGTAATTTGTTTTTATTTTTATATTAAAAATTATTTATGGTTGAGTTTGTATATACATTTATAATTTAACATAACAATAAATATTAAATAAAGAGTAATAATAATAATAATTTAAAAAATATACTAATAATAAGATATCAAAATATAATATTTTTATAATTTTTATTATAGGAGTAATGAACAATATATATAATATAGAAATATATAGATGTTATAGTATGTTTTAAAAGGAAACTAACACGAAGAGTAGTAAATATTCTATCGGTAAAGAAATCAATGCATCTAGTTGAAAGAAAAATGAAGCCTCGGTGTTATGGATCGCTTGACGTAAGGTAAGTGTTTGATTTCCAAATGGATCATCAAATATTTTTATAGTTCTGAAGCATGAAGGTTTTGGTTCATCATAGAGTTTCAACCACTTCTTATAAAGGTCAATGGAAATATGTGCACATACATGATAAACTATTGCTCTTTAAATATTTCAAACTTTCAACATCTGCTCCATTTAGTAGTATGTGGAAACCCACTGAAGAACTTCTCAATTGTTGGTATGGAAAGATAACTCCTTAGACATAATCTCAACTTTCCTACTTCTATTTGGTGGAATAGGTATGTTAAAATTAACGAACTTCCATTTGCTTTATAAAGTACGCTAAAAGGGAAATGTCTATTTAGTAAAGGTATTCAACACTTGAGAGATTTATGGAACTTATCTTGTCTTCCATAGAAATATTTATCGATTTTAAAAGATGTTGTTCACCTATAAAACTTTGACCGATCTGTTATAAATGAAATTTTGTTCCTTGTCGAAAATTTCTTAATTGTTAAAATGTCCACTTTGACTCAATGCAATTTTATGAAGAATTGATTACCTAACAGCTACAAGTTTGATCACTTTCCACCTAAATGTGTTTATCATAAGCGCTTACCTAATTTGCTTTCGGAAGAAAGGCTTAATTCAAAGTGGAAATATAAATCTAGTGAAGGTAAATCACAATGCCTTGGAGCTTCCATTTGGAAGTCAAAAGCAAATGCCATAGCTCAAATCATTCCCTTGTAGCTCTTCTTTAAATTTTTTTTATTGGTGATAACATCTATTTTCTTTCTATTAACCCTCTCAAATACCTTGTTCGTAATCTTCTTGAGTCTATTTCACATATATTTTGGAGATGCAAGGTTGCTAAAAAAATATGGGCTGTTGTTCACAATGGCTTTCCTAATATTTTTAGACATCAATTGTATTGGAAATAAGCTTTTATAGGGTTGAATATTTCACATAATGTGATTTATGAATCTTTTAGGAAAGTGAATATTAGCCACTTGTGAAAGCATAGATGCATTACTATGTTTAATAATTGTTTTATTTCATTTGCAGTTGTTATTCATAAGCTTTACTATAATTGTTGTTTACAGTGGCATATTCTCTCCACCTGGATCCACTTGCCCTTTTTAAATAAGTTTCTATGTTTAATTTATGGTTGAGTTTGTATATAAATTTATAACTCAACATAATAGTGAATATTAGATAAAGAGTAATAACATAACTGTTTAGGTCTTTACAAGCATTTTGTGGGTGAAAATAACCAAAAAATGTAGAGTGAACAGATATTTGTGAGGTATGACAACTCACTTTAGATATTTGTGAGGTGTGACTCTTATTTCATATGCCCAAGGTGTTATGTACTTGCACCTATGCACCTAGAAAACATTGTGAATAAGAGATGGGAGTTTTGAATTATATATATATATATATATATATATATATATATATATATATATATATATTGGAGCAAGTTATTAAATTTTTTTTAATGAACTGGATTGATGTTTAAGATTTAATATTGTAGGGTAGGAGAAATTCAAATGCTATCTTATATAATTTAAAGAAGTAATAGATGAAAATAAAATGTGTCTAGTCATTCATCATGATATAAATATGAAGATATATAAAAAACAATCAAATTAAATTGAAGGCTCATATATATATTTTTAGAAAATTGATTAATATTGATTACAATTTATTTTAAAAGGCACAAAAAATTGTATATAAATTTGATAAAATAAATACCATTTAAAATCTAATAATATAAATTATAAATTAAAATACAATTTTTTTGAAAAAATATAAAAAATTAAATAAAAATTTAATAAAATACATACCTTTAAATTAAAAAAATAAAATAAAATAAAATTTAATATTATAAATTATGAAACAAAATGCCCTTAAATATTACTTAATAATAATAACCAGTACAAAATTTAATAATGACGAGGACCTTTAACCTATTTAAAATTAAATTGGTGTGTAAGATTCAATGGGTGCACAATCCAAACCCAATAAATACCCACGCCTGCAAGCAGAGAATTCCACATCTCTACATCTTTAAGCGCTCGGATGGTTCAGAAGCCTCACTTATTAAAAACTATCATTTGCTTTAAGATTTTTCTTTTATTGCTTTTCTCGAGGTGCAGGGTTCGAATCGCATGGCGAGGTGGGCTGGAGTGGTGGTGCTCAGAGGGCCAGCGAACTGGGGTTTTCTACCGGTGGTCGCATGCGTGCTAGCGGTGGTGACCGTGGTGGCGGCCCTCTGCGCTACGCACAAAACCCGCAAGGTAGACAAAACCGGCAACACATCAACCATCACCAGCGGCGGCGGCGGTTCTATGGACTCGCCGACTTTCAAGTTCCAGGGTAGGTTGCTTGGCAGGGTCATTGTCAATGCTCTCAGCAGCAAAAGGTTTTTGCTCGGTAGAAAATGGAGGCGGAGTGAGGAAGAAGAGCTAAAGGCGTATGACCGTGCGGCTACTGAAGAGGGGAATTTTGTGTGGCAGAGAAGGATCCTCATGGGAGAACGCTGCCAGCCTCCGAATTTCTCAGGGGTGATAATATATGACGATAAGGGTAATCTTTTGCCAAAATTTCCTCCCACACCTCCGAAACCTAACCGCTGTCATCCTTCTCTACAGGTAAATCAAAACTTTAACTTATAAATTTAGAGGATAATCGAACATCATACTGTGTGGTAATTATCATTTTTCTTTCAGGCTGATGCGCAGGGTAAACGAGGTTTCACGGGTGTGTAAATATTGTACTCCAGCAGCTCTGTAACCGAATAAAATTACAGTAGACAGATGGGACATGCCAAAAGCAGGATGGTGGCTGTCGATTTGCCGCCGATTTTTCTTATCGTTTTGTTTATTCGTTTTAGTAATAATAGAGGGAAGATAATCGAACATCATATCAACTAATGTTTTATCTGGATTTGGCCAACAACAAAATTTTAATTATTGGTCTGGTTTGTAATTATTCTTATAAAAAGATTTAATTAGATTTAAGGTAAAGTTATTACTCTTCATCATTTTAGGGTATTATAGTGTTTTTTTAATAAAAAAATTAATAAAAATGTTTAAAATATATATTTATAATTATAAATTTTTGTTTGTTTTTTGATATATTAATTTTAGAATATTTTATAAGTATTATTTGGACACATTCTTTTTAAATTGAATGTAATATTAGTATGTGTTTGATGTTATTCATTTTATAATTATAAAAATAGAATTAAAATTGAATAAATAATAATTTTTTAAATTATAATATTAATATTTAAAGTGTATAAGTCTTCAAGGTTATATCTCAATGGTATGCCATTTTAATGGTGATCATTAGGTTATGGGTTCTGAGTTTTGATTGAATTGTGAGCATCGTTCGGGATACTGGCATAAGCTTAAAGGATTAGTTTTTTGGTCTCGCCCTACGATAACATGTTGAAGCGTGTGCCAAAACGCTGGATCTAACATGATGATAATACCGTGCTGGAAAAGTTGCCACACCTTCAGTTACCAATTTTGTTTTTTAAAGTGTAATTTTTTAAAAATTATTCTTTAAAATCTTTTTCAATTTTATGACTCTTATTTAACATATCAAGATATTATAGTTTTTACCTGTTTTATTTTATTTATTTTTTAAATTAATAAAAATGTTTAAAATATATATTATAAAGTTTTGTTTAATATTTGACATATTAATTTTGAAATATTTCATAAGTATTATTTGGACATATTCTTTTTTAATTGAATGTAATATTCACATGTATTTCATGTTGTTCATTTTATAATAATTATAAAAATGGAATTAAAATTGAATAAATAATAAATTCTTTAATTATAGCATCAATATTTAAAGTGTATAATTTTTTTGATTATTTCTTTAAATCCTTTTCAACTTTATGACTCTTATTAATTTCAATAATTCAATTCTCCATAATATAATAAAAATAATGAATTGATTCAAATTTCAAATTTTAACAATTATATGATGCACTTGAGTTAATTTAACAATAGTTATTGGTCATATGTGCCCAGTTATTTTAGACTTTGATTTTTCTCGAAGCTCACTTTGGTATTTGGGGTGACTTTTATACCTATTTTTTTATGACTAGCATTGTACTATTAGTTTTTTATTTTAAATTAATAGAAAGTGGTTTTCAATTAAAAAAATATATAATTATTAAATTATATCATAAAAATCTCAATGGTAAAAATATTACAAAATTTATTAATTAAATTCTCTAAAATATAAATATATTTAACTCTAAAATATCTTTATAATCTTATTCATAAATTTTAATCTTAACCTTCCCCTTATCTACAATCAATTTATTCATTGTTTTTAAATTTTAAAATGCCTTCTCCCGCTTCTTTTCCTACTCATAGCAGAAGTTCCTCTATATCTGGTGTTTCTGAGCATAAGGTTGACGTTGTGCAGAAGATTGACGTTGTGTGAAAGATTGACACTATGCAGAAGACTGATTCTATGCATGATGCCATGCAGAACATTGACATGGGGTGGACTGATACTATGCAAAAGATGGACGATGTGCAAAACCCTGATTATGTGTGGAAGAATACTGCAGAAGACACAAATGATCAGATCTTTGAGAAAAATATGATGCAGAAGGAAGCCTCAACTAGATGTGGGGCTATAAATGGTTCCCTTGGCCAGTTTGACCATGTAAGAACTAATTTTTTTGAATTACATTCTCCTGCTCATGGTAGAAGCTCTCCTGTATTTAGTGATTCTGGGCAGAAGGTTGATGTTATGTGAAAGATTGACGTCATGTGGAACACTGACACTATGCAAAAGACTGATTTTGGGTAGAAGGCCAATGATGTGTAGAGGATTAACACCGTGTAGAACACTGACACTGCACAAAAGACTAACACTGTACAAAAGATAATTGTTGGGTAGAAGATTGATTCTGTGTGGAAGAATGTTGTAGAAGATTTGGATAAGATTTGTAGGTAGAATCTGACATGGAGAGAAGCCTCAACCAGATCTCGAGTTGCAAATGGATCCCTAGTCTAGTTGGACATGGAGGATTAAATGAAGAAATTAAGTAATGATAATTTCTAACATTTTATTAACAAAATTTTCATTAGTTGAGGATTGGATATTCCTTTTTTGTTGATATTCTATTTTACTGATGGAGATTTATAATCACATTATGGCTAAATAGAAACAAATGCTCCCATGGTGGTATTATAGCTACCTACTGCCACTAGTGTTGTAAAACTAGCCATGGACATATCTTTTTGAGTATTTCTTCTCTGAAATTAAATGAAATGGAAAAATCGATACGCAAGGAGCTTTTAATAAATTACACAACAATTTGCACTTCATTTTGACAAACAAGTTTTTGAAGCATAATTAATTTATTTATATGAGTTCTTATTAATTTACATGAAGACATATAACACCATATATAAAGTAGATATGTCTAATGTAGAAAATATATAACACCATACATAGAAACATAATAATGCCACTAGGAGCAAAAATATCTCTTTGAATCTCTTCATTTCACATTTTTAATGCATTAGGGGAAAGGTCCCTAGAGTTGTGCGCCCTAACTTAGGAGCCATGTATATTTATTATGGTGTCACATTAGACTTCAATTTTTTTTACCTATTTCACTATGTCATTTTAACTACTTATAATAAAGTTTCAATATCTAACTCATTATATATTTTACGATATGAATAATTTTATTATAAGAAGTTATAAAATACACATTTTAAATGTACAATGACAACTTAATCCTTTGAATACCATTTCCTAACCCTAAAATCACCGATAACTGAGTACAAAAAACCACTCATAAATTAGTAATACATATATTCATATTTTAAAAATCCCATTTAACATGCCGTCCTCACCTTATCCAAATTAAAATAGTTCCCTAATTACTTTTCACCTTTACCTAAATATAACACCAAGAAAACTAAAAGATAATTATTTAAGACTCTTTATTTAAGACTCATTTTAGGTTGAATGTTTTCCATGCTTCTTCCTCAACTCTAAAAATCTCTTTGTAAATCTCTCTCAAAATGACAAAGTAGAATTTTGCTTGGAATGAATTTCACTAAGATTATCGGCCGATTAAAATCCTATCAAAGCCTAATGGTAGTGGCATTAGACGCTCTGGGAAGAGGCTTGTGCATCTAGAAAACCATGAGCTCCCCATGAGTGAGAGCATCGTCCACCATGAGCTCCACGTGATGGCTCAAAATCCTATCAAAGCCTAATGGTAGTGGCATTAGACGCTCTGGGAAGAGGCTCGTGCATCTAGAAAACCATGAGTTCCCCATGAGTGAGAGCATCGTCCACCATGAGCTCCACGTGATGGCTCAAAATCCTTCATGTTTGGAAGCCAACTCACAAAATTTTGGAAGCAATGTTATTTTTTTATACATATTTAAATGAAAAAGACAATTTTGAAAAAACTTGTCTAAATTAATTTATAAAGGTTTTAGGGTTATAATCGATTAAGGTTAGGGTTAAGGTTTGGTATAAATATTGTTTTGGTTGAAATTTATAGTGATTCCTTATGATTCTCGTGCCTCTCAACTAGTCTCAATTAGTTCAATATACATAATGGCTACAAAGGATTTTTAGGAGCTACTAAAAATTATGAGCTGATTTTAAAGCTTTATCTTAATCCTTTAACTATTATGGTGTTTGAAAATATAGAGTCATTAATTATTTATTATCTATCAAAATTTATATTTTCATTGGAATGCAATGTGAGCTGAAATATCTAATAATATATTAAGATTATAATTTTATTGAATGTGATAATAGGTTTGGTGTGAATAGTATGTAAAAGTCTAAATATACAATTTTTATGGGTTGAATTCAATTTTGATGTAATTATGAAAGGAAATT
The DNA here is from genome assembly GCA_037957365.1 of Torreya grandis. Classification (NCBI taxonomy): domain Eukaryota; kingdom Viridiplantae; phylum Streptophyta; class Pinopsida; order Cupressales; family Taxaceae; genus Torreya; species Torreya grandis. The sequence continues at coordinate 386,672 of JARHVA010004406.1, forward strand.
TAGTATTATCAAAAGGGCGAGGTATCTCAGAGATGACGATGGATACTCTTTGTTAATATTTCAATCCATGTGAGATTAAATACAAATAATAAGGTAGAAGCAATGTCTTTCTTGAAATAAAAATGACTAAACAATATTTCTTAATGTAAATATATATATATTTTTTGGGCCACTAAATATAATTTGAAAACATTTACATTAAATTTATTATAATGAATTCTCTGTTATATTTTTAAACATAATTTATTATTGAAAAATAATCTCTCTCTTTTATCTCATCATGTTGTTCTTTTAATCAATTAAACTTGTAATTAATGTTTGAATAATATTTTTATGCTGGAATGATAAATTTTTTATGCTTTAATAATATTTTTATGAATGTCATCAGATGTTTTGCAGGAAAACAAAGGGAAGTAAAGAGGAACTAATTTTTCATGGTTTTATGATGAAGTTTTTTCTAACGTCACTAAGGCAATGAATTATTTTTATCATTTTCCCCTGTGATTTAAGTTATGCATGTATATTAAATTCAATTTTTTAATATATTAAAACAAGATATACATCTATAGACACAAATCAATTACATTTCCTTAATGTGTGTATGCTATATATGTGTGTTTGTATATGTCTATATATATCTCAATGTCGATTGTATATACCTCTATATATATATATTTACAAACATATATGACACATACATACATGTGTGCATATATATGTATATGTATACATACATATATAACATGCATATAACTAATAACATGCATATAACTATAATAGCCTTGAAATTGTTGTGATTTTTATTTGGGTATGACATTAGCTAATTCATCTTGTTGATCAATATGTATTATATTTTTTACTTATCAAGATAATTAGAAAATATTATTTCCCCTTGTATATATTTTCTTATATTTTGTTTCTAAAATTGTTTAGATGTAATAGCATGTCAATATGGTTTTTACTTATCAAAATAATTACCAGCCCTATTGTCCCTTGTATGTTATTCTCTTATGTTTTGTTTATAAAATATTTTAAATGTAATAATATGTTAATATGTTATAAATAAATAGATTCAAATCAATTTAAAATGTAACTAGCAACGGTTCTTATATTATAAAAATTATACTTTTTAAATAATTGTATACAAAAATTATTTCATCTTTAAAAATATCATAATAGCAACAATTTTGAAATGATTTTTTTTGAAAACAAATCTATTCTGGTGTTTCTTATCGAGTGTAATTGAACTGTATATACATCTTAAAAAAATCTCTTTTCTATTGTACTTTGTTGAGAGTTTGATAGTATTTAGAGGTGAATAATGTAAGGTTTCATATTACTTAGTGTTAATTTCTACCATTGTATTAAGAATTTTTGTGGCAGTTAAGGATTGAATATACCTACTTTGTTGATGTTTTTTCCAAGGATGGAGATTTTTAGTCACATTGTGATTGAACGAAAACAAAATTTGTAATGGTGGTATTGTAGGTACCTACTATCATTAGTGCATAAAACCAACTATGGCCATGTTTTTTTGAGTGTTTCTTCTTTGAAATTAAATTAAATGTTAAAATCGATATAGAGAGTTTTTCATAAATTCCATGACATTATGCACTTTGTTTTGAATGATAAGTTCTCAAAGCAGAATTAATGTATTCAAATGAGGCCTAATTAATACAGATGAAGACATATAATATCTTATATAAAGGGTTATATAAAGTAGATATGTTTGATGTATAAAAGATATATTTATACACGTAAAATGGTAATAATGCTATTTGGAGAAAAAATATATATTTGAATTTATTCATTTCACACTTTTTAATGCATTAGGGGAAAGGTCTCAAGAGATGTGCACCCTAACTTCGGAGCCACATGGATTTGTCATGGTGTCACATTAGACTTAATTTTTTTTACCTAATTTATTACGTTATCTTAACTACTTATAACTAAGGTTTAAACATTTAACTCATTATATATTTTATGACATGAATAATTTTATCATGAGAGGTCATAAAACACACTTTTTAAATGTACAACCAAAACTTAACCCTTGAAACATCATTTACTAACCCTAAAAATACTAATAGTTGAGCATGAAAAAACCATTCATAAATTAGTGATACATATATTCATATTTTAAAAATCCCCTTTAACATAGCCTCCTTACCCTATCTAAATTAAAGTAGTTCCCTAATTAATTTACACATTCACCCAAATATAACATACAAAATCTAAAATTTAATCATTTGAAACTTGTTTTAGGTTGATATCTATGTTCACAACGCCCATCTTACTCTTCCCCAAACCCTACAAATTTCTCTGTATAAGCTTGCATCTTTGTAAATTTCCCTAAAAATAATAGAGTAGAATGTTTCTAGGAATGGATTTTACTAAGATTTTAAATCTATTCTAATATGTATCAAAGACTGGTAGTAATGGATTTAGAAGTAGTGGTAAGAAGTCTGTGCATCTAGAAAACCATGAGTTCCCCATGAGCGAGAGAGTCATCCACCATGAGCTCCATGTGACAGCTCAAATTCCTTCATGTCTGAAAGCCAACTCATAAAATTTTGAAAACAAGGTCAATTTTTTATTATAAAGATTTAAATGAAAAATACAATTGTGAAAACATTTATTTAAATTAATTTATAAAGGTTCTAGGGTTAGGGTTTGATCAGGGTTAAGGTTTGATTAGGATTAGGGTTAGGATTCAATTAAAGTTTTATTTGAATTTATATTCCATAGAGCCTACACTCTTGATTAAGGTTAGGGTTTGGTCTAAATATTGTATTGGTTGAAATTTATAGTGATTCGATATGATTCTTGCGCCTCTCAACTGGTCTTAATTAGTTCAATATACATGGCAGCTACAAAGAATTTTTACGAGCTACTAAAAATTATGAGCTGATTTTAAAGCTTTATTATCCCAATCCTTTAACTATTATAGTGTTTAAAAATATAGATTCATTAATTATATATTATCTTAGCTATCAAAATTCATATTTTCATTGAAATGTAAATGTGATCTGAAATATCTAATATTATATTAAAATTAAATTTTTATTGAAATAACGTGATAATAAGTTTGGTGGAAATAGTATGTAAATGCCTCAAAATGTGTACTCTACGAGATGAAATCAATTTTTATGTAATTGTGAAAGGAAATCAAATATTAACAAGAGGGGGAGGGATCTTAGAGATGATGATGGATAATCTTTGTTAATATTTCAGTCCATATGGGACTAAATACAAATATTAAGGTAAAAACAATGTCTTTATTGGAAAAAGAATGGATAAGTAATATTTATTAATGTAAATTTTAAATATTTGTTGGCCTACTAAATAGAATTTGAAAACACTCACACTAAATTTATTATAGTGAATTATGTGCAGTGTTTTTAAACATAATTTATTATTGAAAATTAATATTTCACCTTTAACCTTATTATTTATTATAGTTTTTTATATTAATTTCAATTCAAACTTATAACTTATGGTTTAAGGTATAGGGTATAGGGTTTAGGGTACAATCACGAAGGCAATTGAGGATAATTTGAGCTACTTGAATGTATTTGTGACTATATAATGTGATTTTGGGCATAATTAACCCCAACAACATGACAAATTAAGCCAATCAATCAATTGGGCCAGTAAGTAATGTGATTTGCATTGAATTAAGCCATGTGAATGTAATTCTTACTCTAAAGGATGTTAAGTGGGGTTAAATAAATTGTTTTAAGGTTTAGGGTTTATGATTTATGATTTAGGGTTTATGGTATATCGAGTTTAGGTTTTAGGGTATAAGGTATAATCATGAAGGCACATGAGAAAAATTGATCTCCTTTAACCTATTTGTGACTACAAAATATGATTTAAGGCTTAATTAGCATTGGGCACGTCATTACAAATTGAGCCAATTAGTCAATTTGGGTAAGGAGTGATTCAATTTGGGCCAGATTGAGTTGCATGAACATAATTCTTATTCTAAATGATGTTAATTGAGGATAAATTGATTGGTTTAGGGTTTAAAATTTATGGTTTAGGGTTTAAAATTTAGGGTCTAATAATAAAGGCAATTGAATTGTTTGAACCCATTTGTAAGTACAAAAAGTGATTTTGAGAATAATTAGCCCCAACACCATCACAAATTAAGCCAATCAACCAATTGAGACAATAATTAATGTGTTTTGAATTGAATTGAGCCCTATGAACATAATTAAGTGGGGTTAAATCAAATGGTTTAAGGTAAATATGGTTTACAATTTAAGGTTTAGGGTTTAGGGTTAGGGCTTAAGACTTAGGGTATATAGGGTTTAGGTTTTAAGGTATAAGATCTAATCGTGAAGGCAATTAGGGCCAAATTTCTATCCTTTAACCTATTTGTGACTACATAATGTGATTTTGGGCTCAATTGGCCCCCACGTCATCATAAATTGAGCCATATAGTCAATAAAGGTAATAAGTGATGTGATTTTAGCCAAATTGAGCCATGTGAGCATAATTTTTACTCTAAAGGATGTTAATTGAGGATAAATCAAATGGTTTATGGTTTAAAATTTAGGATGTAAGGTGGAAAATCATGAAGGTAATTGACATGCTTGAACCCATTTGTGAGTACATAAAGTGATTTTGGGCACAATTAGCCCCAACACCATCACAAATTGAGCCAATCAATTAATTGAGCCAATAATTAATGTGATTTACATTGAATTGATTGTTTGAATTGATCGAATGATTTAAGGTAAATATGGTTTATGATTTAAGGTTTAGGATTTAGGGCTTAAGGCTTAGGGTATATAAGGTTTAGGTTTTATGGTATAAGGTCTAATGATAAAGGTAGTTAGGGCCAAATTCAACTCTTTTAATATATTTGTGACTACATAATGTGATTTTGGGCTCAATTGGCCCCCACATCATCATAGATTGAGCCAATTAGTTAATTGGGGTAATGAGTAATGTGATTTGGGCTAAGTTGAGTCCTATGAACATAATTATTACTCTAAATAATGTTAATTAAGGACAAATTAATTGGTTTAGGGTTTAAAATTTAGGGTTTAGGGTCCAATTATGAAGGCATTTGAGGATAATTTTAGCTGCTTGAACCTATTTATGACCACAAAATGTGTTTTTGGGTTCGATTAGCCCCTATGCCATCACATATAGAGTGAAGTAGTTAATTGGGATAGTTAGTGGTGTGTTTTAGACCAAATTGAGTCTTGTAGACCTAATTCTTAGTCTAAATGAAAGTAATTAGGTCTCAAATGATTTGTTTAGGGTTTTAAGAGTTTATGATTTAGGGTTTAGTGTTTTTAGGGATTAATGTTTATTTTTGAGGGTAGTATAAGGTCGAAGAGATCAAGGCTTTAGTGTTAATGGTGTTTATGCATACATCAAATACTACATATGCAGTAGGACTGTGTACACAATTTGGTTAGTGGTAACAAAATTATATAGGTCAATGCCCTTTTTTTAGATCGAGACTTCTATTTGCTGGGTACTCTACTTTGTTATATTCTGTACACTAAAACTATGTTTTTATTGATTTGATGCATGTCCCCACCCTCAAATTTAAAAAACTTTGTCTACTAATGGTTGACAAAAGAGTGCATGTCTATTTTTTAATGATTTGATTATTGTCTCTACTTGGTACCGCACATCAAATAGGTTTGATTTGTAATAATTGGATTATTGTCCCCACCCTCAAAAGTTGAAAACCTTATGCAATCATGGGTGATGGATTTCGTAATAACAATAAAAAGAAGTTAAAGTGCAAGACACCATAGTAATTACAAGTTTAGAAACAAAAGCAAAGGCAATGACTGCAAAAACTTCATCCAAGTAAGTATACTATCCCTAACAGATTGAATGTCACAAATAATGATGAAATGAATAATGATATTATACCAAATTCTAAAAGTACAATTGACAATTCTCATAGTTTACCAAATTATAATGCAATTCCACATTCAAATTTTATGGTTTTTAATTTTGATGATGATGATAGAATGCATGATGATGTAAATTTCATGGAAAAACTAATTGGTGAAAATAAAAATCAAGAAAACACTATGGGAACACCATTGAATGAATAAACTAGAAATGAAGAAAATAATATGAATACATCAAATCAATCAAATTTACCACTAAGAACACCTCTTAGGATTTTGAAAATAAGACCCATGTATTTAATTTAAATTGATGAAAACATTTTGAAACCAATGCCTAAAAAAATGTCTTGGTGCCATGCAAGAAGAAAAGATGAAAGCATTTGGGACTAACACTTTCACAAATTAAGTGAAACTCAAAGATGTCAATTGTTTGTTATATTGATGAAAGTTCATAAGATGAAACCTATAATGAACACCCTATGACTAATAACATCTAATATTGATGGTGTAAACAAGGTAATTATTGAAAATTTTCATAATGCATATCATCAAGTAGGTGTGAAAAAATGTACCAAAGATGGCAATCTTGTATAACACATTATTACAACTTATTTGGTAAGTTTTCAAACAAAGAATAAATGATTGATTAAAAAAATAAGTCGAACATTGCACACAAACAAAAAACACTAATGAAAGCAATTGGGAGATGTAGAAGACTTGATGTTTCTGATAACAATGACTTGTGGGCATTCTCTAGTAGACTCCCATAGAAAGACAAGGCTATAGCCTAATCCTTAAAATATTTACTTGTAGAATATTGGAAAGATAACACAAGGATATCGCCTAATATTAGAGATGTAGTGAAAAGAAGAGTTGGTTGTTGTAACCGTGAAACACATCCTAAACATTTTTTGGATATGACTCAAACATAATTGTACTCTAAATTTGTTAAATAATATCCACATATTTATATTAGTCAAAGATATTTTGAAATGACTAAACCTCTCTATGTGATTATCAATCACACATGCACTACTTGTTTTTGTAGGCAACATGTTGAAATTTTGATGAATTATGATATTTTTTGTAATATTCATTATACCTTGCACACTAACAACATTTTTTAGGAGTGTGGAGTTGAAGCCCTGCCAAAATAAACAAGGGAATTAATTACATCTATTTTTTTTGATTGATGAGATGGACACTTTTTTTATAATAAGGCATGTTTCGATGGAACTTGCAACATTTGTGGTGGATTGCAAAAATTGAAAAAATGTACCCATGAGGAGAGTACACACAAAATTAGACAAGAATTGGTTGTTTTTAGTAAATATAAATTTGTGACATATAAATTAAAATGGGGAGAGAGCTTGCTATAGAAAAAATACCTGTTTCTAAATTTATGGACAAATTTAGGGAACAAATTGTATATGTTTATGCAAGGCTTACACATAGAGCTCAATGGCTAGATAAACAATTAAAGTTAATTAAGGACTCATTCCCACTTGATACTATTATTTTAGTAGTTGAATTTGTAAATAATTACACATTACAACCACAAAGAGAGGTTCAGACACAATATTTCCATTGAGTACACATTTCCATTTTTGTGCATATAGTATTCATCCATTCACCTAAAAGTATAGTGCATGATAAAAAAATACTAAGGGAGTACCACTTCTATGTCAAAAATGATCGAACACATTCTTCAGATTATGTGAAAGGTTATTTTTAGATGTTTTATAGCAAGTCAAGCGAAAGGAACACTAATTTAAATAAACATTATATTTGGTTAGATAACTGCATGTCACAATTTAAAAATGCATAGATGTTCTATTAGCTAAGTAGGATGCATGTGAACACTAGTGTATAACATATTTGAAATTTGACTGAAGCATGCCATGGAAAAAGGGAGCATGATGGTGCAGGATCATGTGTCAAAATATATATTACAAGATAGGAGTTGAAGTTTGAAGAGGTCATTGATTTGACAAGTGCAAAATACATAGTTGAATATTGTAATGAAATTATGGGCCATGACACTTAATAAAAGTCCACTATTCATAGATATTTCTGGCTGATAGAGGATGAACAACTGGATAGGTATGAATATTATATGATAGTAACAAGATCAAGTGAGTTACACTCATTTCATAGCTCAAATGCAGGTTATTGGATGGTTCATATGAGGCACATGGCATGCTTTTATTTTGCATGCATTAACTTTGTTTGGAATGCATATGAGTCATAAGAATGGGTGGATGAATGGAGTTGTAGGTCTCTATTTCCAATTGACACTTATTAGGTTACTCTAACATTACAACTTATAGAGCTGACATCATCACATGATTTTGAGTATGTATCTGATCTAGAGAAACCAAGTACCATCTATTTAACATGTGTTTCATGTACTAAATTTGATAAATATATCAACATATCATATTCATAAATCATGTTTTGTTTCGTGATACATGGCATGTTTATGCAGTTATTGCAAATGAGGATAACGAGGAGGGGACACACTACTACTTGTGCTAGTGTGTAGAAGAAAAATAGAAATTGACTTCTGCAGTCACAGATGGGGAAACATTCACTATTTGATTGGGTCTATGGTAGTTACTATAACTTGGATTCTATGCTATCCTATCAAAAATTCAAATGTATGGTTGTTTGAAGACTATGAAATACATAGGAAGATACTTTGCTATTCAAATTTGGTTCTTACAACAAATGTTCACTTGCATAAATATCAGGATAGGCCATTAGAAAGGACTTTATGGAAGGTTCATGAATCTGATCATGAAGCAATTCTTACTATTATAAAGAATAGAGCCGATCCTAGTGGTGCCAAATTAGCTTCCACCATCATGTGGTTAGCACCATTAGTAGAGAATTCTATATTCTCAAAGCTAAGAGAAGCTTTCAGTTCATATCGATGATTGACTATTTTACCTTTAGATTCATTTATATGATTCCACCTTCACATGGTTGGCACCATTAGTAGATAAGCATCTTGCATCTAGGGACAAGTGGTCTTGAGGCTTGAATGGGTGCTTCGTCTCCTAACTAGGTGTACTTAGATGCCAAGAAAGTTTTATCCTCTTCACAAGTTTGTCAATGATTTTCAATCTATGAGATTTTGGGTAAGAATATAGGAATTCAAAATACATGTGATGATTTTTTTTTTGTTGATATGATTTATGTTTTTTATTTTACGACTATCCAAAGTTTACTTAAAAATTGCCAATTTTGCCTTGTAGAGACAAGTGGTATTGAGGCCAAAATAGGTAATCCATCTCCTAACCAGGTGTACTCAAATGCCAAAAATGTGGTCCTAGAGGGTAATCCCCACCACAAACTTGGTGTAAATATTAGTTTTCACCCACAAGCCCCCAAAGATAGAGATCTTACACTCTGGCTTTCATCTTGCATCTAGGGACAAGTGGATTTGAGGCCAAAACAGGTGCTCTGTATCCTAATTGGGCATACTAAAATTATAATAATGTAGAAATAGATGTTATTTTCCACTCTTAATGTGGTGGTAATTTAAATTTTCACCCATAAGCCCTCAAAGATAGAGATCTTGTATTATTGTTTGCATCTTGCATCTAGGGACAAATGACTTTGAGGCAAGAATGAGTGATTCATATCTTAACCAAGCATAATCAGATGTCAAAAATGTATTTTTATTGGTTAATCCCCACCATTTTCATGATTTATATGTCATTTTTCACCCATGATCCCCTAAATATAGAGATCTTGTACTGTGGCTTGCATCTTGACAAAATTTCTTGTCAATATTGCTGGAGGATAAAATTATTGCAAAAAATGGTATCCACATGGATTCAGAGGCCATGGATATGGTAATGAATGTAAGTTTCACATTCCAATGTGATGGAAGTGATGTATTTTTAAAATGAGGTCTCGAAAGTGGAAATGTTTGTAGGAGGCAAATGTCCTGTCTCTTAACTACATGAAAGTTGCATTTTAGGACTGATCACTAAATCCTCTGCCATGAGTTCCTTGATGATTTATAATTTGAGGGATTTGTGGTGTAATTAAAGGAATTAAACATGCACATTTTATTTTTTTTATTTCATGGATAAGACTTATAGTTTCTATTTTACATCTATCCAAAGTTTACCTAAAAACACTAGTTTTGCCTTGTAGGGACAAGTGGTCTTGAGGCCAAAATGGATACTCCATCTCCTAACTAGGCATATTCAAATGCCATGAATGTGTTATTAGAGGGTAATACCCACCCTGACATGGTGTCAATGTTAGTTTTCACCCATGAGCCCCTAGAGATAGAGATCTTGCACTGTGGCTTGCATCTAAGGATAAGTGGCCTTAGAGTTAGAACGGGTGTTTCATCTCCTAATCAAGCGTACTTGAATGACTTAAATGTGGTAATAAAGGTTAATACAAAGACATAATTTGGTATAAATTCCATTTTTTAATCATGAGTCCCTATAGATAGAGATTTTATGGTGTGGCTTGCATCTTGCATCTAGGGGCAAGTAGTCTTGAGGCCAAAACAGGTACTCTATCTCCTACCTGGGCGTACTCAAATGAAATTAATGGGGTCATAAAGGTTAATCAACACAACCAACATGGTGGAAATGTTTTTTTCACCAAATATCCCCCAGAGATTGAGATCTTGCACAATGGCTTGCATCTTGACAACATTTCTTGTCAATGTTGCTCAAGGCCAAAATTATTGTAAAAAAGGGTATCCACATGGATTAAGAGGTCGTGGTTATGGGAACACATGTAAATTACAAATCATGTGGTGTTGGAAGTTATGAATCTTAAAATAGATGTCCCAAAATGGGAAATGTCTATTAGAGGCAAATAACCTATCTCTTAACTACATGAAAGTTATATTTTAGGACTAATCACTGAATCCTCTACCATTAGTTCCTTGATGCTTTGAAATTTTAGATATTCAGGGTGTAATTAGATTAATTAAACATACACATTATAATTCTTTTGGTTCATGGATATGACTTATTATTTACATTTTATAGTTTTCCATAGTTTGCCTAAAAAACACCAATTTTGCCTTGTAGGGACAAGTGGTCTTGAGGCCAAAATAGGTGCTCTGTGTCCTAACTGGGCATAATCAGATGCCAAGAATGGGTTAATATACGTTAATATCCACCCTCAACATGGTGAAATGTTATTTTTAACCCACAAGCCCCCAGAGATGGAGATCTTGTACTGTGGCTTACATCTTGACAATATTTCTTATCAATGGTGCTCAAGGTTAGAATTATTGCAAAAAAGGGTATCCATGGAATTTAGAGGCTGTGGCTATGGGAATTCATGTAAATTACACATAATTAGGTGTTTTAATTGATGGATTTTTAAGTGGAGGTCCTGGAAGTGTAAATGTCTATTGGAGGCAAATAACTTATCTCTTAACTACATGAAAGTTGTATTTTAGGATTGATAATTGAATCATATGCCATAAGTTTATCGAAACCATAAAATTTGATATATTTGGAGTGAAATTAGAGGAATTAAACACACATGTGATAGTTCTTTCAATTCATGGATATGACTTACAGTTTCCATTTTACGGTTATCCAAAGTTTGCCTAAAAACATTAGTTTTGCCTTGTAGGGACAAGTGGTCTTGTGGCCAGAATGGGTGATCTGTCTATTAATCAGGTATACTAGAATGATATGAATGTAGTCCTAGAGGTTTTTACCCACCCATGACATGGTGGAAATTCCATTTTTCAACCATGATCCCCCAAAAATAGATATCTTACACTATGGCTTACATTTTGCATTTAGGGAAATGTCATCTTGAGGCTAAAACAAGTGCTCCTTCTCCTAAAAAAGTGTAATATAATGAGAATAATGTGATAATAGGATTTAATAAACATCTTGGATGTGGTGGTGATGTTATTTTTCGTCCATAAGTCCTCACAGACAAGAAATGAATTTTTATTGGTAGTTTACCATGATAACAATGTTTTATGTGTGAGGAAACTTTATTTTCTTGAAATCAAAAGGGATATGTTGGTTATATTTGTTCTATTAATATTATAATTTACTAAATAAAGATTAATCAATTCAATTTAAGGATAAGTTTAACTTGTTTCAAGTTTTAAGTAGTTGAAACCTTCAGTGAACCCTATTTTGTGCATTCATAGTCATTTGCAGGCACTCATAAGAATATTCTTTTGTTCAAGAAGTAATAGTCTACAAGTATAAGTATAATAGTCTATAAATATAATTATACTCAATGATATTTAAATTTATAATATAAGGATAAGTATAATAGTCTTTTCATGCCTTGTAATAGACCTCACATGTAGTGAAAACCACCTTTACATTGAAGCATTTGCAAAAATGATTTACGCCCCACCTCATTACACTTTATACACCAAAGGTATTTTATTGTTTTATTTAATCCCTTAATTTATTATCTCTCCCAAAACATTTTCATGTTGTTAATATGCCCCTCTATCAATGGGTTGATGCTTGCATCAAAACTTCTACCTACTTTTATCCTTGGTGCAACCTCAAGAGCTTCATGTGCATCTAAATATGCCTTTGATGCATGAATTTTAGTAAAGAGGGCCAAGATTTATAAAAAAACCAAATAATGGTTGGCATTATAAAAAATAGTGATTAGACTATAAACATATTATTTGCAAATAGATAACCCACCACCTTCCTGATTCCTACTAATGCAACAACACAGACAAAAAATGGAAAAAACTAAAAATTTCTAGAGCAAGCTCAAAACACATACTTATAATATATGCTATATATAATGCATTTTCCATAATTACAATCACATTAAATTTTGTATCGTATTATATCTATTTAACAATAAACTAAACCAAACCATAATACAAAAATAATTGTATTTAATTCAAAAAATATATTCTATGATCACTGCAAGATAGATTTTTAATGCTCAACAAAAGTTTAAGGCATACAATGATGTGAACATGTAATAAAATATGTAATAAATTAAAACAAAATCCAAAACCTAAAATCAACGAGAAAATGTATAAAGTGAAATGCTGAATAATATCTAATGTATATAATATCCATAAAATCCATATAAAGGTGTACAAAATGTGAACACAAGTGATTCAATATCTTGGGTCAATTTCGTATACGCATACAATGCTAAAATACTATACATCAAGCCATATAGGCATATGACAAAATGTCATAAGACATGATCCTAATTATAAAAATGCATCACTCTATTTACCTTGCTTGTATAAGTCTCTCCATTAGATGCCTTACTCACAGTTGGAGGTGTCAGATCTGACTGACTACGAGTCCACCATTCAAAACTTGCCTATAGATCCAAATGTTCATATGTAAATATTGTTATTAACTTTACATGTACTGGATCAAGATACTTAATAAATTAACAAGTTACATTTTTAAAATGATACAAAAATAATTGAAAAGGGATGTTATGGGTAACCCTCATGGATAACAAAAAGGTTTTCCTGATGTTGGGATTACATCTGAGGATCCACTATCTCTATAGAAGGTCTTGATTCAGGGACGAATATTGGTGAGAACACATAATAAAATTATTTTTTAGCTTCAGGCAATGATATTCTATGTCATATTTACATAAATGTATGCAAATCTAGATCTAATGATATATGTATACTTCATAAGATTCTCCATCACAGGTGTATACGTGGTCTCATATCCCTATACAACCATTTAGATGGAATACGGTAGTCTAAAATCATTTTGAAAAAATTTGTTCTTGAAAAATTTATCATTTATAATATATAATTTTAATGCATTAAATTTTATATTTCATATTTTGTGTAGACACGATAGTTTTTAGAGGCTATGGATCAAATATTTTATATGTCACATGATGAGAGGAGAGTCTCTACTTGTATTGAGGCATCAAACACATATAGATATAAATCTATGGTAATAAAGCATAATTTATTTGGAGGTAATGAGGATTAGGAGATTTAGTTGTTGTGTGAGGGGTATATTTGTAGGCACAATCAATTTTATATACCTATATGGCCCATATTGTATGTCTATATGGCACATTTTATATATGTACATATTATGGTCTACATTTTTTCCTAATATATGTCTTGTTGTTTATGTTGAATTATGACATAGAACTTTGCATATTAACATATATACTATTTGAAAAATAAGCTTCCTTTACACATTTAAATGGGGGTTTAAAAAAAATACACATTTTTCTCTAAGTTAGGTGCTTTATCAATATGTATATTTTACATTGACATGTGATATTTACTATTTACTTGTTTCATTTACATTTTTTTATATATCAATTTGGAATTGTGATGTAAGTGGACTTGTGATCAATTTCAGGGATGTAAATATTATAGTTTGTACTTGATCATAGTTTTTATGAGGTATAGGAGGGTTTATATGATTAATAAGAAGCCTTGGAATGCTTAATTTGTCTTGGAAAAGGTCAATTTATCATTGTAAATAGTTTCCCTCCAAAATATTATGTTTGAAAATTCAAATTATGTTGTAAAGGTCTTGTGACCATTCCTAAGGGCATGAGCCTTGAGAGAATGATAGTAATCATCTACACTTAAATTTTTATGTGATTATGTATATGAACATACTCCTACTTACCCATACTTTTACTTATTCATGTCACCTAATCAATCTAATCACATTTTTAATGGCCAATTCTTATTTTTATTAATCCTTTAGGAAGATCCTTTAAGGAGGTTTGATTCATAACTACTTATTACCTACGTCTGCATCAACTCCTACATGCTTAGGTCTATCATCTCTACAACATAAATAGTTCTATTCCATTTAGGTTGGTCTCAAGCTCTATTCCAATCTTATTAGGATGTTTGATCTTTTTAACTGTATTGGTCTTTACAAGATCAATGAGATTATCTCTTATATAACAAAGACCAACTTCTTATTTAAGAGGATGTTGTCAAGTTCAATAATTATATCATAAATTATCACAATGACTTACTCTTCTAGTGGCTTTACCTTAATATTCATCAATATAGTTTACCTTGTAATGACTTAATACAACACTTGACTTTTTGATGACAATCTTCATTACCATTGCCATCCAAGGTCCAAATCAATAACTCACTAATTCTAAACGAAAATAATATCATGTAAAGGTTCTAGGAGACCATTTATTATATTGTAAACATAGTTTTCACCTATGTAAATGCAATACTCCACCTCATAATCCTCTAGAAGGAATCCTAATGTAGGAGGAGCAAAATAGGCAAGTTGATAAGCCTCAAGGAATAGTTGGAGGAAAAGTATAAGGAAATCATGTTATTAAGATGAGATGAGGTTGAAAAAATAAGAAAGGAGAGTAAAAATAGCCATTAATGAGGATAAATTAATAGGATAAGTTTCTTGACATGGTGATTGGGAGGTTGGAGAATAATATTGAAGGAGGGCTGCGTTTTTGGGTAAAACAAGACTATATTTTCTGATTTTCTTCTTGATTGGTATGAAAAAGTGGTATTTTGTCATTAAATAGTGTATTTTTCATCCTTAAAGTTTTTTTTAAATTAATTTTCAAGTTTATATGATATTCTTGGAAGGAGATAGACTTAGTTTGCCTTTAAACCCCTTTAAATCCCTATTTTGCATAAAATACAACGTGAGTTTTTTAGTTTTTCTTGCATTGATAAGGTTTAAATTATAAATTATGGATTTTAGGAAGTTTAAGGGTGCTGGAATATACATCCACACTAAATTTAGGGTCTTGAAACCCTATAAAAGCTCTAAGATAAATCCTTATTGATTTCAACCTATCTAGAAACCTTTAAAACCCTGATTTAGGGTTATCACCATAAAATGAGTTTTAATCGTCAGAAAAATCTAAAATTTTCACATATACTAGATTTACATGATAATTAAATGATGGAAACGTTTCAGATCTATTTGGTAAATTTGTAATGATAAACAAGTGAAATATAATCAGATATTAGGCCAAAAATCCTAGTCTTAGCCATGTTTTGACTTCTCGAGTGGGTTAGAGCCCTCCTAGGACCAAAAAATGTGAAATATAAGTTTGATTCATTCAACATAGATAAAAAGAGTTGAGTTTAGATAAAGTTTATTTTAAATACTCCTTCTAGGCGTCTTCGTCTCTTAAGACAATTTTTAAGGAATTATGAGTTGAGAATCATTTCAAGGATAAAGTTGAATTATTTTGAGTTGGATTAAGTGGAATTTGTTTTCTTAGATCCAAGAACCAAGACTTTGATGTGAAATTATTCATTCAAGGTCCATTAGGCCTTACTAGGACTACTAGTAACACAAGGGTAGTTTTGAGGAATTTGGTCTTCTATGACAAAATTAAGACAAATATGCATTGGTTCAATTCATTCACGCTATATGGAACTCCTCAAAGTGATTTAAAAGTTTAAATTGATGATTATCTCATGGAAACTCAAGAAGAGTTTTATAGCCCTTGAAGCCTTCACTAGCCTTGTCAAGTCAAGCTCTAGATTGAATGAAATAAGATGTTCGTAATTTTTTTTGAAAACTTGTTTCAAGTTATATATGGCATTAATAAACCTTTTAAATCTCATGCATGATAAAATTGAAGTCAGATTCTTGAAAGAGTATGTGGTTCAAGAAAAAGTCTAGAGAAAGTTGACATTGTTGAAGAGTATCTATTGAAGAAGTTGAGTCAATTGACATAGTAAATTATAAATAAATTAATACAGTCTTAGAAATAATTATATGAGTTCATTAAAAATAATTTGTAAATATTTTGAGATAAGTGTTTACCAATTTGTGGAATATCATATAAAGAACCTTGCAATGGGGCTTTGTTGGAGGAGTTATAAGCTAAAGGTAGATTGAAGGTACCATCTATACTGCATCACTCATTATCCCAATTGATGAACCATCTATGAAGGAATGTTTAGATATGTGTTTTAAGGCTAGAATGATTATTAGCTAGTTTCTTTCAGGCCCTAGGAGTGAACATTGTAGTTGATTAGACACATCTTTTAAGAGAAGCTTAGTGTTTGTGAGTGTACAAATTGAGTGAACTATAGTTGTGTATTGTAGGATAACCATGAGGGTTATATATGAGTTGTTAGCTCATAGAATTACATGGATTAGTCCTATAATAAACCCTAGGAGGATTCTTTGTAACTCGATGTGAGTGAGACACGGCAATGAGTTTTCTCTTATAGCCAAATCTCTCTCAAAGGGCCAAAAGTTGGTCAGTGGAGAGTGTATATTATGACTCGTTATCCAAATTGATGAACTATATTTACCAACCTGTCTGAATAGGAATTTTAAGTCTATAATGACCATTATTTGGTCTTATTCAGGCTTCGAGAGTGAATGTTATAGTTGATCAGATGCATCCCTTAAGAGAATCATAGCATCTCCGAGTGTGCAAACTGAGTAAAATTATGTTGCATATTGTAGGATAAATATGAGGGATAAAGAAAAGATGTTATCTCCCACATTTACATAAATTATTCCTCTAATAAACACTAGGAGGATTCTTTGTAACTCGACATGAGTGAGACATGGCAATTAGTTTTTTCCTGCAGTCAAATCTATCTTAAAGGGCCAAAAGTTGGTTAGTGGGGGCATATATTATGACTCATTAGAATAATAGACAAAAAATATTTTTAGACACATATATATGGGTGTCTTAAGGATATAACAATAATTTTTTGATCTTTATTGGGCTTTGGGAGCAAAAGTTACAATTGATTGAACACATCCCTTAATAGAATCTTAGCGTCCTTGAGTGTGAAAACTGAGCTAACTTATATCAAATGTTGTAGGAGAAAAATTAGGGTTAGATATGAGATGTCATCTTACACACTTTTATGGATGATTCCTCTACTAAACCTCAGGATAATTCTCTCTAACTAAATGTGAGTGAGACACGGCAACGAGTTTTCTCTCACAACTAATTCTCTCTTAAAGGGACAAAAGTTGGTTTGTGAGGGGCGTATATTATAATTAATTATCCCAATAAATGAAATGTATATGATAACATGCCTAAATTAGACTTTTAAATTTATAATGACTATTGTTCGGTCTTGGTTAGGCTCTGGGAGTGAATGTTGTAGTTGATCAGATGCATCCCTTAAGAGAATCTTAGTGTCCCTGAGTGTGAAAATTGAGCAAACTTTTGACACACATTATAAGATAAAAATGAGGCCTATATATGATATGTTTTATCCCACACTTACATGGATGAGTCCTCTAAGAAACCCCAAGAAGATTCTCTATAACTCAATGCAGCAACAAGTTTTATCTCGTAGCTAAATATCTCTTAAAGGGCCAAAATTTAGTCATTAGGGGGCATATATTCTGACTCATTAGCCCAATAAATGAACCATATATGTGATCATACACAAATTTATATTTAAAGGTTAGAACATATATTATCTAGTCTCCTTCAGGCCCTGGGATTAAACATTGTAGTTGATCAAATGCATCCCTTAAGAGAATCTTAGCAGCCCTAAGTCTGCAAACTAAGTGAAATTCGGTCACACATTAAAGGAGAAATATGATGGATAGAGATGAGTCAATAAATATTACACTTACATAAATGAGTATTATAAGAACCATAAGAGTATTCTATCTTACTCAATGCGAGAAAGACATGGCACCAAGTTTTCTCTCACAGCCAAATCTCTCTTAAATGACCAAAAGTTATTTAGTGGGGGGAGTATATTCTGACTTGTTAATCCAATAAATGAAACATATTCACCAAAAAATCCATATGGATGTTTTAAGTCTAGAATAGTCATTTTTTGATATCCATCAAGTACCTAGACTAAATATTGTAGTTGATCGGATGCATCCCTTAAGAGAATCTTAGCATCCTTGAGTGCGAAAAATAAGCCAACTTATGCCATGCATTATAGGACAACTATGAGGGATAGATATGAGGTGTAAACTCCTAAAATTACACAAATGAGTTCTCTAGGTATCTCCAGGAGGATTCTATCTAATAGACATGAGTGAGATGCAACAACAAGTTTTCTCTCACAACCAAATCTCTCTTAAAAGGCCAAATGTTAGTTAGTGGGGGAATGTATTCTAAATAATTATCCCAATCAAAATAATGTTAATGTTAACACATTATAATGGGTGTTTTAAGACTAGGATGACCATTGTTTGGTCTCCATTAGGCCCTAAGAGTGAGAGTTATAATTGATCAGATACATCTCTCAAGAGAATCTTAGCATTTATAACTGTGCAAATTGAGTGAACTTCTGTTAGATATTACAAGAGAACCGTGAATGTTAGAGATGAACCATCAGATCCCACACTTGTATAGATGAGTCCTCTAAGGAAATCTAGGAGGATTATTTGTAACTTGATGTGAGCAATGCATGATAATGAGTTTTCTCTCACAGCTAAATCTCTCTAGAAGGGGCAAAATTGGTCAATGAGGAGCATATATTCTAACTCGTTATCCAAATAGATGAACCACCTTTGATAACACATTTTAATGGGAATTTTAATACTATAACAACCATTGTTCGGTCTTAGTTGGGCCTTGGGAGTGAATGCTGTAGTTGATCAAATGTATCCCTTTAGATAATCTTAGAGTCCCTACTTTTGCAAAATAATTAAAATTATATTGTGCATTATAGGAGAACCATGAGGGATAGATATGGGCCATCATCTCCCAAACTTACATGGATGAGTCTTATAATAAACCCAAAGAGGATTCTCTATAACTCGATGTAAACAAGATACGACAATGAGTTTTCTCTCACAGCTAAATCTATCTTAAAGGTCCAAAAGTTGGTCAGTGGGGGGTGTATATTATGTCAACATGTTTAGATGAGTGTTATAAGTTTATAAATACCATTGTTTAGTATTTTTTTGGCCCTAAGAGCAAATGTTATAGTTGATTGGATGCATCCCTTAAGAGAATCTTAGTGTCCCTGAGTGTGTAAACTAAGCAAACTTCCATCGTGTATTACAAGAAAATGATGATGGATAGAGATGAGCCATCAGATCTCACACTTGCATGGACAAGTCCTATAATAAAAATAAGAGTATATTATCTAACTCAATGTGAGCGAGACACAGTAATGAGTTTTCTCTCACAGCCAAATCTATCTTAAAGGGCCAAAAGTTGGTTAGTGGGTGCATATATTCTGACTCATTAGCCCAATATATGAACAATATTCACCAACAGATCTAGATGGGACTTTTGAGGGTAGAATGGCCATTATTTGGTCTCTTTTGGGCCCTAAGAGTGAAAGTTATAGTTGATCGGATGCATCCCTTAAGAGAATTTTAGCATCACTAAGTATACAAATTGAGCCAACTTCCATCATGTATTGAAGAATAATTATGAAGAATAGAGATGAGTCATCAATTCTCATGCCTACATATATGAGTCTTTTCAAAACCTCTAGGAGGATTCTCTCTAACTCGATGTGAGTGAGATGTGATAACAAGGTTTTCTGTAGCCAATTCTCAATTATAGGGCCAAAAGTTGGTCATTAGGGGATGCATATTCTGACTTGTTATCCCAATCAAAAAACCATCTAAGCTACAACATTTGGATGGGAATTTTATTACTATAACAACTATTGTTCAATCTTCATAAAGCATCAGGAGTGAAAGTTTTAGTTGATTAGACACATCCCTTAAGATAATCTTAATATCCTTGAGTGTGCAAACTGAGAAAACTTACATCATGTATTGTAGGAGAACCATGAGGTATAAAGACAAGATGTTAGCTCCCACACTTGCATGGATGAGTCCTATAAGAAAATCCAAGAAGATTATATATAACTCGATATGAGTGAGATGTAGCAATGAGTTTTTTCTCATAGCCAAATCTCTCTTAAAGGACCAAAAGTTGGTTAGTAGGGGGAATATATTCTAGCCCATTAGACCAATAGATGAACTATATTTTTTGACACATTTGAATAAGAGTTTTAACGCTAGAGTGACCATTATTCAGTCTCGATTGGGCCTCAAGGTTGAAAATTGTAGTTGATCAGATGCATCACTTAAGAGAATCTTAGCATCCCTAAGTATGCAAAATGATACAAATTCCATCTCATGTTGCAAGAGAATTATAAGGGCTAAAGATGAGTTGTTAGCTCCCACACTTGAAAAGACAAGTTCTCTAAGGAATACTTGGAGGATTATCTATAAGTCCATGCGAGTGAGATGCGATAATGATTTTTATCTTGTAACTAAATCTCACTTAAAAGGCCAAATGTTGGTTAGTAGGGGGCGTATATTCTAACTCATTATTCCAATAAAAAAACCATCTTCACCAACATGTCTGAATGGGTGTTTTAAGACTAGAATGATCATTTTTTGGTCTTTGTCAGGCCTCAAGAGTGAATGTTGTAGTAAATTGGATGCATCCCTTAAGAGAATCTTAGTGTCCCTAAGTGTGCAAACTTAGTGAGCTTTCATCATGTGCTGTAGGAGAACCATGAGGGATAGAGAAGACATGTTATCTCTAGAATTTACATGGATGAGTCTTATAAAAAATCCAAGAGGATTATTTTTAAATAAACATGAGTGAGACACGGTAATGAGTTTTCTCTCATAGCCAAATCTCTCTTAAAAGGATAAAAGGTTTTCAATAGGGGGCATATATTCTGAATCATTATCCTAATTGATAAACCATATTCACTGACATGACTGTATGGGTGTTTTAAGTCTATATCAATCATCTTTCGATCTTACTTGGGCCCCAAGAGTGAATGTTGTAGTTGATCAAATTCATCTCTTAAGATAATCTTAGTGTCCCTAAGTGTGAAAACTAAGCCAACTTCCATCATGAATTGCAGGAAAATTGTGAGGGCTAGACATGTGCTGTTAGCTCCCACACTTGTATGGATGAGTCCATTAAGCAATCCCAATAATTTTCTCTCTAAATTAACATTAGCAAGACGTGGTAATGAGTTTTCTCTTGCAACAAATTCTCTTAGAACATACTAAAAGTTAAATATTTTGTGTTTCCATAGTCCATAAAAATAATATACAATATATTTTGAAAGAAACTATGTATAATTTTTAACAATCAATTTGTTTTGGATCCACTACTATGATCCTTCATAAGGAAAAACATATGCGAGAATAATAGATCCTATAATCTTTAAAGCTGAAAGAAAATGGTTGTTACAAAAAAAGGTTTCCAAATAAATCACAAGATAGCCATTATAAAAATTTACTAAAAACAAAACCTAAAGAACAAATAACAAAAAAAAAAAATTATGGATTTTAAGTCCTATTTTAATTTTTTTTTATAAACATAATTATTATAGATTTAAAAATTAATTTTTTTAAATAATTTATTGGCTTTTTATTATATTTAAGTGTATTAGACCATAATAATCTATTACTACTTAGTTTACATTTAAAATGAGTATATAAAAGTTTTAAAGGCCCTAGTGATTAAAGTTTTTATGATTCCTACTTTTTTATCAAGATGATGATGATAGAATGCATGTAGGTATAAGTTTGTATGTGTAATTTTTATATAAACTTTCATAACTATAGAACCATATTATTTCTTGATCAAAATCACATCTAAAAAAGGTAGTTGTTTTATCTCAATTTCTTTGGTAAACTTTATGCTAGGAAATAAATTGTTGATATGGGAATGGAAATCTTCTAACTTATCTAATCCATGTTACTAATATAAGTTGGTGTCATCAACATATCTTTTCCACCATTTAGGTTTTAATGGAAATGAATGAAGCACAAAATCTTTAAATTTTTCCATAAAGAGGTTGGCAACCACATGAGAAAGAGGAGAGCCCATGACCATGCCTTCACATTTCTCATAAATGATACCCTTAAAGGTGAAAAAATTAGAGTTCAAACACAACATAATGAGATTAGCCATTTTTATGCTCGTAAGATTGTGGACTATCTCAACTATTTCATGGATTAAAACCTTGATATAGAGTGACACAACATCAAAGTTTACTAACAATTCATTATTATTCACCTTTTTATCCTTGATAAAATTCACAAAGTCGCCTAAGTCCCAAAAAAAATAGGAGGTTTTACCTACTAGGTCTGACAATTTATTAGTTCAGAACATTGTAAAATTATAAGTGGGAGAATCAATTGTGTCTACAATAGGTCTTAATAGAACTCCTACTTTATGAATTTTCATAACACCATCTATTTTGGGGTAACTTCCTTATTTCGAATCAACTTATTTTTAATTGAGTCATCAAAAGAAGAGGATTTGATAGCTTTAGTGACATTTTTAATGATGCTACAAATTGGGTTATGATCGAGCATTTTATAACTTCCACTATTGGAAAGATGATATAACATCTTAGTGTCATAGTCACAATGGTTAAGGACCACTATAACATTTCATTTATTTACTTTAAGGATCACAATATCATTGTTACCCTTCATAGACTTAAGAGCAACTTGTTCTTCTTTGGAAATGTTACAGGATGGTGGTTTTGCTTTACGTAAAGTCACTGCACAATCTTGTTTGAGTCTCTACTAAATTAAAAGGAAGGTGTTTAAGAGATCTATCTATTACTATAATAAAATATTCTTTATGTATGTTCCTAGGGGTAATAGAAAATCCTAATCCTCTTTTTAATTAGTTAAAAGAGGGATTATCTAAAAATTCTAAAATGCCAAAACATTCTCTCCACTTTCCTTCTTATCAATAAATTGTGCAAGATGTTAGGGTCAGCCAAAGACAAGTTGGACCCAAACATTAGGAGTGGCATCTAAAAAATTGAATGTTTGTGTGGTAATATGTATATAGGAGAAATGGTAAGATTAGTTAAAACTAGAATTAAAGAACATTCAATAGACATTCATATTGAAAGAAAATAAAAATCAGCCCTTGTTGAACACTCGTATAAGTTGAAACATGATATCAAGATTGAGGATGCAATAATTTTAGCAATTGAAGACGACTACCATAGGTAAAAGTTAAGATAAGCCATTGAAATATTTAAACACCCCAATAATTTGAATAGAGATGAAGGGCTAGAAATTAGTCATGCATGAAAACCTGTGGTTTGTAATAATTTGTGATCACCTAGGGTGTAAGAGGTATGTTTAGGCTTAATTATTCTTTGTTTATTCCTTAAAACCTAAACCCTATATACCCTAAGCATTAAGCCCTAACCCCTAAACCCTAAACATTAAATTATAAACCATATTTACATTAAACCATTTTATTTAACCCCACTTAATTATGTCCATAGGGCTCAATTCAATTCAAATCACATTACTTATATGCTCAATTGGTTGATTGGCTTAATTTGCGATGGTGGTTGGGGCTAATTATTCTCAAAATCACTTTTTGTACTAAAAAATGGGTTCAAAAAATTCAATTGCCTTTGTGAGTAGACCCTAAACCCTAAATTTTAAACCCTTAACCATAAAATTTAAACCCTAAACCAATCAATTTATCCTCAATAAACATCATTTTTAATAAGAATTATGTTCATACAACTCAATTTGGCCCAAATTGAATCACTCTTTACAGTTTGAGCCAATTAGTCAATTGGGGTAAGGAGTGATTCAATTTGGGCCAAATTGCACTGTATGAACATAATTCTTATTATAAATGATTTTTATTGAGGATAAGTTGACTGGTTTAGGGTTTAAAATTTAAGGTTTAGGGTCTACTCACAAAGGCAATTAAATTTTTTGAACCCATTTTTGAGTACAAAAAGTGATTTTGAAAATAATTAGCCCCAATACCATCACAAATTAAGCCAATCAACCAATTGAGCCTATAAGTAATGTGATTTGAATTGAATTGAGCCCTATGGACATAATTAAGTGGGGTTAAATAGAATGGTTTAATGTAAATATGGTTTACAATTTAAGGTTTAGGGGTTAGGGCTTAAGGCTTAGGGTATATAGGGTTTAGGTTTTATGATATAAGATCTAATCATGAAGGCAATTAGGGCCAAATTTAGATAATTTAACCTATTTGTGACTACATAATGTGATTTTGGGCTGAATTGGCCCCCATATCATCACAAATTGAGCCAATTAGTCAATTAAGGTAATAAGTGATGTGATTTGAGCCAAATTGAGCCTTGTGAGCATAATTTTTACTCTAAAGGATGTTAATTGAGGATAAATTAATTGGTTTATGGTTTAAAATTTAGGCTTTAAGGTGGAAAATCATGAAGGTAATTGAGATGCTTGAACCCATTTGTGAGTACATAAAGTGATTTTGGGCACAATTAGCCCCAACACCATCACAAATTGAGCCAATCAGTTAATTGAGCCAATTATTAATGTGATTTACATTGAATTGATCCTTATGAACATAATTAAGTGAGGTTAAATTGAATGATTTAAGGTAAATATGGTTTATGATTTAAGGTTTAGGGTTTAGGGCTTAAGGCTTAGGGTATATAAGGTTTAGGTTTTATGGTATAAGGTCTAATGGTGAAGGTAGTTAGGGCCAAATTCAGCTCTTTTAAACTATTAGTGACTACATAATGTGATTTTGGGCTCAATTGCCCCCCATGTCATCATATATTGAGTAAATTAGTCAATTGGGGCAATGAGTAATGCGATTTGGGCTAAGTTGAGCACTATGAACATAATTCTTACTCTAAATAATGTTAATGGAGGATAAATTAATGGTCAATGAGGGGTTTAGGGTCCAATCACGAAGGCATTTGAGGATAATTTTAGCTGCTTGAACCTATTTGTGACCATAAAATGTGTTTTTGGGTTTGATTATCCCCTATACCATCACACATAGAGTGAAGTACTTAATTGGGATAGTTAGTGGTGTGATTTAGACCAAATTGAGTCCTGTAGACCTAATTCTTAATCTAAATGAAGGTAATTAGGGCTCAAATGATTTGTTTAGTGTTTTAAGAGTTTATGATTTAGGGTTTAGGGTTTTTAGGGATTCATGTTTAGGGATTAACGTTTAGTTTTGAGGGTAGTATAAGGTTGAAGAGATCAATGTTTTAGTGTTAATGGTGTTTATGCATACATCAGAGACTACATATGCAGTAGGATTGTGTACACAATTTAGTTAGTGCTAAAAAAATATATAGGTTAATGTCCTTTTTTAGATTGAGACTTCTGTCTATTGGGTATTCTACTTTGTTATATTTTGTATACAACAGCTATGTTTTTATTGATTTGATGCATGTACCCACCCTCAAAATTAAAAAACTTTGTCTACTAATGGTTGACTACAGAGTGCATGTCTATTTTTTAATGATTTGATTATTGTCTCCACTTGGTACCACACATCAAATAGGTTTGATTTTTAATAATTAGATTATTGTCCCCACCCTCAAAAGTTGAAAACCTTATGCAATCATGGGTGGTGGATTTTGTACTAACAATAAAAAGAAGTTAAAGTGCAAAACACCATAGTAATTACAACTTGAGAAAGACAAGAAAAGACAATGAATGCAAAAACTTCATCCAAGTAAGTATACTATCCCTAACGAATTGAATATCACAAATAATGATGAAACAAACAATGATATTACACCAAATTCTAAATTAATAATTGATAATTCTCATAGTTTACCAAATTATAATGCAAGTCCACATTCAAATTTTATGGTTTTTAATTTTGATGATGATGATAGAATGCATGATGATGTAAATTTCATGGAAAAACTAATTGGTGAAAATAACAATCAAGAAAACGCTATGGGAACACCATTGAATCAATAAACTATCAATGAAGAAAATAATATGGATACACCAAATCAATAAAATTTACCACTAAGAGCACCTAGGATTTTGAAAATAAGACCCATGTATTTAATTGAAATTGATGAAAACATTTTGAAACCAATGCTTAGAAAAATGTCTTGGTGCTATACGAGAAGAAAAGATGAAATTTTTTGGGACTGACACTTTCACAAATTAAATAAAACTCAAAGATGTCAATTGTTTGTTATATTGATGAAAGTGCATAAGATGAGACCTATAATAAACACCCTAGGACTAAGAACATCTAATATTGATGGTGTAAATAAGGTAATTATTGAAAATTTTCATAATGCATATCATCAAGTAGGTGTGAACAAATGTACCAAAGATGGCAATGTTGACTGACACATTATTACAAATTTTATGGTAAGTTTTCAAACAAAGAATAAATGATTGATTGGAAAAACAAGATGAACATTTCACATAAACAAAAAACACTAATGAAAGCAATTGGGAGATGTAGAAGACTTGATGTTTCTGATAACAATGACTTTTGGGCATTCTCTAGTAGACTCCCATAGAAAGATAAGGCTATAGCCTATTCCCTAAAAAATTTACTTGTAGAATATTGGAAAGATAACACAAAGATATTGCCTAATATTATAGATGTAATGAAAAGAAGAGTTGGTTCTTGTAATGGTGAAACATATCCTAAACATTGTTTGGATATGACTCAAACACAATTGTACTCTAAATTTGTTAAATAATATCCACATATTTGTATTAGTCAAAGATATTTTGAAATGACTAAACCTCTCTATGTGATTATCAATCATACATGCACTACTTGCTGTCGTAGGCAACATGTTGAGATTTTGATGAATTATGATATTTTTTGTCATGTTCATTATACCTTGCACACTAACAACATTTTTTAGGAGTGTGGAGTGGAAGCCCTACCAAAATCAACAAGACAATTTATTCCATCTTTTTTTTTGAATGATGAGATGGAGAATTTTTTTATAATAAGGCATGTTTGGATGGAACTTGCAACATTTGTGGTGGATTACCAAAATTGAAAAAATGTACCCATGAGGAGAGTACACACAGAATTGGACAAGAATTGGTTGTTTTTAGTAAATCTAAATCTGTGACATATCAATTAAAATAGGGTGAGAGCTTGCTACAGAATAAATACTTGTTTCCAAATTTAGGGAACAAATTGTATATGTTTATGCAAGGCTTACACATAGAGCTCGATGGCTAGATAAATAGTTTAAGTTAATTAAGGACTCATTCCCACTTGAAACTATTATTTTAGTAGTTGAATTTGTAAAGAATTACACATTGTAACCACAAAGAGAGGTTCAGACATAATACTACCATTGAGTACACATTTCCATTTTTGTGCATATAGTATTCATCCATTCACCTGAAATTATAGAGCATGATAAAAAAATACTAAGGGAGTACCACTTCTATGTAAAAAATGATCAAACACATTCTTTAGAGTATGTGAAAGTTTATTTTTAGATGTTTTATACAAAGTTGAGTGAAAGGAACACTAATTTAAATAAACATTATATTTGGTCAGATAACTGCATGTCACAATTTAAAAATGCACAGATGTTCTACTAGCTGAGTAGGATGCATGTGAACACTGGTGTATAACATATTTGGAATTTCACTGAAGCATGCCATGGAAAAAGGGATCATGACGGTGTAGGAGCATGTGTCAAAAGATAACTTACAAGATAGGAGTTGAAGTTTGAAGAGGTCATTGATTTGACAAATGCAAAAAACATAGTTGAATAGTGTAATAAAATTATGGGCCATGACACCTAATAAAAGTCCACTATTCATAGATATTTTTGGTTGATGGAGGATGAAAAATTGGCAAGGTATGAATATTATAAGATAGTAACAATATCAAGTGAGTTACACTCATTTCATAGCTCAAATGCAGGTTATTGGATGGTTCATATGAGGCAGATGGTATGATTTTGTTCTGCATGCATTGACTTTGTTTGGAATACGTGTGATTCATAAGAATGGGTGGATGAATGGAGTTGTAGGTCTCTATTTACAATTAACACTTATCAGGTTCCCCAACATTACAACTTACAGAGCTGACATTATCACATGATTTTGATTATGTATATGATATAGTGAAACCAAGTACCATCTATTTAACATGTGTTTCATGTACTAAATTTGGTAAATATATCAACATATCATGTTCATAAATCATGTTTTGTTTTGTGATACATGGCATGTTTATGCAGTTATTTCAAATGAGGATAATGAGGAGGGGACATAATACTAATTACGCTAGTGTGTAGAGGAAAAATAGGAATTGAATTCTACAGTCGTAGATGGGGAAACATTCACTATCCCATTGGGTCTATGGTAGTTACTAGAACTTGGATTCTATTCTATCTTATCAAAAATTCAAATGTATGGTTATTTGAAAACTATGAAGTACATAGGAAGATACTCTGCTATTCAAATTTGGTTCTTAAAAAAAATGTTCACTTGCATAAATATCAGGATAGGCCATTAAAAAGGACTTTATGGAAGGTTCATGAATCTGATCATGAAGCAATTTTTACTATTATAAAGAATAGAGCCAATCCCAGTGGTTCTTTAAATTGAAATCCTAAGGTATGTTGACTTATCAAATACAAAGGTGTTTAATTTTATCAAAATTTATTTAATTATTATGTATTATATATAAATTTAAATTTAATTACATATTAACATACTTTTTGTAGGTTAGTGGTGCCAAATTAGCTTCCACCATCACATGGTTGGCACCATTAGTAGAGAATTCTATATTCTCGAAGCTAAGAGAAGCTTTCAGTTCATGTCGATGATTGACTGTTTTACCTTTTAGTTCATTTAGATGATTCCACCTTCACGTGGTTGGCATCATTAGTAGATAAGCATCATGAATCAAGGGACAAGTGGTCTTGAGGCTTGAATGGGTGCTTCGTCTCCTAACCAGGTGTACTTGGATGCTAAGAAAGTTTTATCCTCTTCACAAGTTTGTCAATGATTTTAAATATATGAGATTTGGGGTACAAAAATAGGAATTCAAAATGCACGTGATGATTTTTTTGGTTTATGGATATGATTTATGGTTTTTATTTTATAGCTATCCAAAGTTTGCCTAAAAATCACCAATTTTACCTTGTAGGGAAAAGTGGTATTGAGTCCAGAATAGGTACTCCATCTCCTAACCAGGTGTACTCAAATGCCAAAAATGTGGTCCTAGAGGGTAATACCCACAACCAACTTGGTGGAACTATTATTTTTCACCCACAAGCCCCTAGAGATAGAGATCTTACACTCTGGCTTGCATCTTGCATTTAGGGACAAGTGGTCTTGAGGCTAAAATAGGTGCTCTGTATCCTAATTGGGCATACTCAACTTCCAATAATGTAGTAATAGGTTTTATTACCTGCTCCTAATGTGGTGGTAATTTCAATTTTCACCCACAAGCCCTCAAAGATAGAGATCTTGTACTATTGTTTGCATCTTGCATCTAGGGACAAATGACCTTGAGGCAGGAACGAGTGATTCATTTCCTAACCAAGCATAATCAGATGCAAAAAATGTAGTTTTAGAGGTTAATACCCACCCTTGAAATGGTGTAGACATCATTTTTCACCCACGATCCCCTAAAGACAGAGATCTCATATTGTGGCTTGTATCTTGACAACATTTCTTGTCAATGTTGCGCGAGGATAACATTATTGAAAAAAATGGTATCCACATGGATTCAGAGGCCATGGATATGGGAATGAATGTAAATTGAACATTAAAATGTGATGGAAGTGATGTATTTTTAAACAGAGGTCCCAAAAGTGGAAATGTCTATAGGAGGCAAATGACTTGTCTCTTAACTACATGAAAGTTGCATTTTAGGATTGATCACTGAATCCTCTGCCATGAGTTCCTTGATGATTTATAATTTTATAGATTTGGGGTGTAGTTATAGTAATTCATCATGCACATGATGGTTTTTTTAGTTCATGGATAGGACTTATAGTTTCTAATTAACATCTATCCAAAGTTTACTTTAAAAAACACTAGTTTTACCTTATAGGGACAAGTGGTCTTGAGGCCAGAATGGGTGCTTCATCTCCTAACTGGGCATAGTAAAATGACATGAATGTTTTCCTAGAGGGTAATACCCACCTCGACATGGTATTAATGTTATTTTTCACCCATGAGCCCCTAGAGATAGAGATCTTGCATTGTGGCTTGCATCTAGGGACAAGTGGCCTTGAGGTTAGAATGGGTGCTTCATCTCCTAATCGAGTGTACTTGAATGACATAAATGTGGTCCTAAAGGTTAGTACCAAGCCCTAATGTTGTGTAAATTCCATTTTTCAACCATGATCCCCTAAAGATAGAGATTTTATGATGTGGCTTGCATCTTGCATCTAGGGGCAAGTAGTCTTGAGGCCGAAACGGGTACTCTATCTCCTAACTGAGCGTACTCAAATGCCAGTAATGGGGTAATAAAGGTTAATCACCACCAAAAACATGGTGGAGATGTTTTTTTTCACCAAAGATACCCTAGATATTGAGATCTTGCACAATGGCTTGCATCTTGACAACATTTCTTGTCAATGTTGCTCAAGGTCAATAATTTTTAAAAAAAGGGTATCCACGTGGATTAAGAGGTCATGGGTATGGGAACACATGTAAATTAAAAATAATGAGGTGTTGGAAGTTATGAATTTTAAATTATATGTCCTAAAATGGAAAATGTCTATTGGAGTCAAATAACCTATCTCTTAACTACATGAAAGCTGTATTCTAAGACTGATCACTGAATCCTCTACCATGAGTTCCTTGATGCTTTTAAATATAAGATATTAAAGGTATAATTAGAGTAATTAAACATTAACATTACATTTCTTTTGATTTATGGATATGACTTATGATTTCCATTTTATATTTTTCTATAGTTTGCATAAAAAACACCAATTTTGCCTTGTAGGGACAAGTGGTCTTGAGGCCAGAACAGATGTTGTGTCCTAATTGGGCATACTCAGATGCCAAGAATGGGTTATTGTAAGTTAATATCCTCTCTCAACATGGTGGAAATGTCATTTTTAACCCATGA
The DNA here is from genome assembly GCA_037957365.1 of Torreya grandis. Taxonomy (NCBI): domain Eukaryota; kingdom Viridiplantae; phylum Streptophyta; class Pinopsida; order Cupressales; family Taxaceae; genus Torreya; species Torreya grandis. The sequence continues at coordinate 418,381 of JARHVA010004406.1, forward strand.
GCCCCCAAAGATAGAGATCTTGCACTGTGGCTTACGTCTTGATAATATTTCTTATCAATGTTGCTTGAGGCTATAATTATTGAAAAAAAGGGTATCCATGGAATTCAGAGGTTGTGGCTATTGGAATTCATTTAAATTACACATCATTAGGTGTTTTAACTAATGGATTTTGAAGTGGAGGTCTTGGAAGTGTAAATGTCTATTGGAGGCAAATAACTTATCTCTTAACTACATGAAAGTTGTATTTTAAGACTAATAATTAAATCATATGCCATGAGTTTATTGATGCCATAAAATTTGATAGATTTGGAGTGAAAGTAGAGGAATTAAACACACATGTGATAGCTCTTTCAGTTCATGGATATGACTTACAATTTCCATTTTATGGCTATCCAAAGTTTGCCTAAAAATATCAGTTTTGCCTTCTAAAGACAAGTGGTCTTGAGGCCGAAATGGGTGATCTATCTCCTAAATAGGTATACTCGAATGCTATGAATGTAGTCCTATAGGTTTTTTACCACCCATGACATGGTGGAAATGTCATTTTTCAACCATGATCCCCCAAAAATAGATATCTTGCACTATGGCTTACATTTTGCATTTAGGGAAATGTCATCTTGAGGCCAAAACAAGTGCTCCTTCTCCTAACCAAGTGTAATCTAATGAAAAGAATGTGGTAATAGGATTTATTATGAGGTTTTTTTTTATTGTATTATAAAAGTGTGTTTTCATGATTATTTCTTGGAAAAAAAGGAAATTACAGTCAATTTATAGGTGGAATGGGTCGATATTTTATTTCTTATTTATTTATTTATTTTATTTTTTATATCTATTTCTTGGAGAAAATAATATATTTCATCTAGGAATATGATTGCGTTACTTTTGGGCTAGGATGTCGAATATGGATTATCATAGTGGCTTCTACTTTTTGGAAATTGCCTAGTTACTATGTTTTAAAAGTTTAGATCTAGTTAGCTGTCATTGAAATAGATGAATATTTTGTCTAGAAAAATTATTGATATATATCTCTACCACATCCTATTGTGAGATAATCTGCATTTCATTATTTAAAATTGCACATTAGACATCAGGTTGCATCGAGTGTTTCCACCTATTAGTTGTTCTAGGTAGCTAGATATTTCATGCAAGGTTGGGTTTCTTTTGTGTCATGAAGGAATACAGAGAAGTGTAATTACTTCATGGTTGGGTGGAAAATCCCCCGAGCCATGTTCTCATCTCTCAGCTCACAGGAGAACCAATTGGTTCAGGGTGTTTGGAGAGTGTATTTATTTATTTATACTTGTTGTACATGATCATTGTAACTTGTATTTGGATGTTTTATGACATGAATTCCAATGGAATTTATATATTATTTTATAGTTCTTTTACCTTGATTGAGCATGAGATTTTGAAAGATTTAATGACTTTTATTGATTCATGTTTATGAGATTTATCTTTTTCTTGTAATATTGTAAGTGAACGGATTAATTACATCATTTTAATTTTAATTATTTATGATCTAATTTAAATGAATTATTTACTTTATTTAATTTGGTGATGGTTTGAGTGGATATATAGTTACAGTTGATCAAATGCATCCCTTAACAAAATCTTAGCATTTTTGAGTGTGCAAACTGAACCAACTTTCATCACACATTGTAGGATAACCGTGAGGATTAAAGATGAGATGTAAACTCCCACACTTGCATGAAAAAGTCCTCTAAGCAACTAGAAGAGGATTGTCTCTAACTCAAAGTGAGTGAGATGTGGTAATGAGTTTTCTCTCATAACCAATTCTCTCAGAACAAAACAAAAGCTGGTCAGTGAGGGGTGTATATTCTGACTCGTTAGCCCAATCAATGAACCATCTTTGTCAACATGTTTGGATGGACATTTTAAATATATAACAATCATTTTTTGATCTCCATCAAACTCTGGGAGAGAAAGTTACAGTTGACTGGATGCATCTCTTAAGAGAATCTCCTCGTCCTTGGGTGTGCAAAATGAGCCAACTTATGTTGTGCATTGCAAGAGAACCATGAGGGATAGAGATTAGAAGTCAACTCTCACACATGCATGGATGATTTTTATAAATAACCCTACGATGATTCTCTCTAACTTTATGTGAACAAGACATGGTAATTAATTTTCTCTCGTAACTAATTCTCATAGAATGAACCAAAAGTTGGTCAGTGGGAATGTACATTCCAACTTGTTTGCACAATTGATGAACTATCTTTGTTGACATATACAGATGGGTATTTTAAGGTTATAATGAATATTTTTGGTCTTTATCAGGCCTGGGGAGTGAATATTATAGTTGACCATACACATCTCTTAAGAGAATCTCCTTGTCCTTGAGTGTGCAAACTGAGCCAACTTCTATCGCATGTTACAAGAGAACCGTGAGGGCTAGAGATGAGCCATAATATCCCACAATTTCATGAATGAATACTCTAAGAAACCCTAGGATAATTATTTATAACTCAATTCCAGTAATACATGGTAATGATTTTCATTTCACAACCAATTTTCTTAGAACAAACCAAAAATTGGTTAGTGGGGGCATATCTTCTGGCTTGTTAGCCCAATCGATGAACTGTATGCACGGGTGCATCTATATGGGTGTTTAAGAGGTATTTAAGAGATAATCCAAGTGTTATTAGGTGAAGAAAGGTCTTGTAAGATAAGAAAAATTTGATTGTCTATGTTTCTTGTAGGTGTCTGACGAGAGATCAAAAAAGATAAGAATTGATTGTTTAGGCTTGTTCTATGGCTTAAAACATTGTATGAAGGTTTATTAAGGTATTATGATCACTATAATACAGATAAAAAAGGTATTTAAAACTATTTATTGATTTCATAGAGTTAGATCAAGTATGAAGGCTAAACTAGGCCTACAAGATAGGCCTAATAATATCAGGTCTGTAGACCATAATTAAGGCCTAGATAAGACTATTTTCTTGAAAGGACAAATAAAGAGAAGGTGAAAACCTATTTGCTTGAGGTAGATAAAATTAATATGAATTATTTTTTGGCTTCTCTTTGTTTCAATAAGATAATCTTCTTTACTCTTGGTACCAACCACACGAAGGTGGAATCTCATTTGGTACCACTAATCTACATTAAAATTATTAGTAAAAAATTTAAATAGAAATAAACACATAATGATAAAATAATTAAAAATTAAAATACATTAAATCAAATAAGTAAACTACATTAATTTTAAATGCAAGATAATTTTTTCATATACTAAACTTACCAATTTAATCTAATGTACCTTCAGGATCAACTTTGTTTGCAAGTGTTTCAAGAATCGGTTCATGGTCAGATTCAAAAACTTTCCACAAACTTCTATTGTGAGGCTTTCCAACATATTTGATCTTTTAAATATTTGTGGTGATAACCAGCTTTGAATAATAAATCATCACCCTATGTGTTTCAAAGTCCTCAAATACCAATTATTTTATTTTTTTATGATAGTACCTATGAAGGTAGGTTCCTATAACCACTATGGATCTAGTGGGATAAATTAGCTCTTTTCCATTCATGACATTTGTGGTTATTTTTTTCTTCTAAATAATGACACAAGTAGTGGTATGTTCCATCATCATTATCTTCAGGTGCAATGATTGCAAAAACATACCCTGCATTTAAAGTATAATCAAATTATAAGCACATATAGAAAAAAATAAATATATCACTAATATAACTAAGGTTGTACATTTAAATTAGGAATAAATTGTACTCGATTGCACAAGATTTGAGATGTGGTTAAAGTTAGCTGATGATGCCATTTCATGATCTATCAATTGTTGGAGTGAATGTATACTCTCTATAGATGATATGGTTCTACAATACAATTTTTCAACCCCTTCTTTTGACTTACATTCATTCCAATTAGATTCCATAAATTTAGACAAAAAATATGCCATACCCTAGTATACATAGCATGTGAACTTGAATTTAAGATTTAAATGGAGTGAAAAACACTCGATCTAGGTACTATAATGTAATCTTAAAACATTATCTTGTGTTGTTCCTCCATTAACAAAAATAATCTTCACACATGAGAATATTTATCTGATCCACAATTTTTTTTTCATTATAACAAGTCACAATATTTGCAACATCAATAAGATTAGCACCATCCTTGTGCTTTCCTTTCCTTGCTCTTTTTTAAGGGCTATTTTTACACATGCACCTGCACCATCATATTCCCCTTTACCATGTCTAACCTCAAAGAATATTCAAAAAAGTTGAACAACATTCTTCTTATGCATTATACTTAACTAGTAAAATATTCAAGAATTCTTAAGCTGCCCTGAACTACTGTTTGACTAAACGTAGTGTGTATCCAATATGGTTTATCTTGCATTCATATTTATATAAAATATCTCAAAACAACCTTGGACAAACTCTGTAAAATTTGATTTGTCATCGCTCATATAAAAGTGGTACTCCCTCAAAATCTTTCTATTATCATTTTTTCTATCAAGTGCATGTCTGAATGTAATATGAATGAAAATTCTAATTCAAATTGAATTATATTATTGGGATTGAACCTCATTTTTTAGTTTTAGTGTGTAGTTCTCAGCAAAGTCCACAACTAAAATAATGGTGTCAACTAGGAAGTTGTACTTACATAGCTTGAATTGATTATCTAACCATTTTGATTTGTGTGTATTGCTTTCATATTGGTAGATAATATTTTTATTGAATTCAAACATGAAATCAAATACAAAAACTTTGGTCGTAACCAACTCACATCTTGATGACTCTTTTATATATTTTAACATGCACTTTACAAATCTGTACTTCTTATAATCAACTAATTTCTTTCCAAATTCATGTAAAATTTCTTCATGTATACAACTTATCAAATTTGACAAACCACCACAACTGTTACATGTTCCATCTAAACATTGTTTGGCAAAAAAATTTATCCCTCGGGTCTTTGATATAAAAGACTTGGATTAATTCTCTTGATGTCTTAGGTGGGGAAGACACCATACATTTTTGCATAATCTCATCAGTATGTAAAGTACAATGTATATGATAAAAAACATCAAAATGCATAGCAAATTCAACTTGTACCCTAAAACAACACGTGGTGTAAGCTTTGTTTATTTTAACTTATAAAAGTCTACACATCTCAAATGACCTTTGGTTAATTATCAATTGGCTATAAATTTTTTTAATAAACTTTTTATAAAATTATGTTTGGGTCATGTCTAAGAAATGTTTTGCATGTGGCTCATAGGTTTTTGAACCTTTTATTATTTTAACAACATATTTTACATTAGATGATATCCTTGTGTTTTCATGCCAAAAATTTTCAATCAGATGTCTTGTTCCTTCAGCTATTACCTTATTTTTTCATGGGAGTCTCCACTAAATTCTCAACAATCTATGAGTGAAGGGTCATCAAGCTTTGTTCTTATTTTTATGGTATTTGTTAGAGTTTTTATATTCAAATTCAAGGATTTACTTGTTTTACTAAGAATTTGAGCTTTAGATGTTGACTTACTCACTATAAGTTCTATTATTACTCGTCTTGCAAAATTACTATCTTTTTTTTTACTTTTATTGCCTATTGCCTTAAATACATTAAATAGATGATTTACTATTGAAGTATTTATTCCCTTCATGTTGGATGTTTTAAACCCTAAATTACGCATTATAGGGTGTATTTTTTTCATTTTCATTAATTGAACAAATAATTGACATCATTTTTGTATGGCTTTTATTATTAAATGCATATTCCCATAAACATTGAGCATGACATTAAACTGATCTTTTTGACATTTTATCTTCCATAGGTTCTATTATTTTCTCACCTATTTCAACCAAATGCCTTGGTGTTCGTCTCATTATCCTTGGAGGTGTGGGTGTAGGAGCTATATTTTGTATTAAATTAGGTGGTGTTACCACTTTAATCATAACATAGATAGTAGAGGGGTGACTATCTACATTAGACCCTACAAGTGAATTGAATTCCTCTTTCTTAGGACAAACATAAATTAGGGTAATTACTTGATGTTGATTATCACCATGCTCAAAAATTTCTTTATGGATGGATGCTTCATTATATTGTGTTTCCTTATATGTTTCATCACTCAATATAAGTTCATTAGTTACATGTTATATATTTTTTTCATCATTCAACAATGATTGATTATGTTCTCTTATTTCATTTGAATACATATCTAAATTAAATTCTATGAAATTTTGCATTTTAATTTCATTTGAAATATTATTTGGTGTGGAATAAGTACCTTCACCTTGCCCAGAAGGTCTTATGGATGCTCTCTTATTTGCTTGCATTTTTCTTTTTCTCTATTTTTTTATTTCAATTTTATCATTTGTAGCTCTTTAATTGATCTTTTGCGATGATGACCTGACCCCATTATATATCTTTATGTAAATAAGTCCATGTTTAGAGTATAAATTGATGAATTTATAATAATCTAGAGACAAAGTGAATGAATATTTTGAATAATTTGTAGAGTTTTAGCATAAAAACCCAGTTTTTATTTTGTAAAACGTAATATGAGTGAGTGAAATTAATTGGAAAATAAGAGAAATTCATGAATAATAAAGGGCATACGCCCTTTCACAAAGCACACATGCCTTATCTTGATGCAAAGATCAAAATGAACAAAAATAATAAATGAGTTTTTTGATTTTGAAAAGGGTGTATGCCTTTTACAAAGGGCATACATCATTTTAACATTTCAATCTATCCATCTACGTTTTCCCTCCAAAATTACTTTGGGTATAGGCTTGGGAGGCCTGAACCTAGCCTAACATTAGCCATGGAGAAACTCACCCGATTTTAAAGAAATTTAAGAGTTTTTTTCATCTTTGTCGACACATCTGATCAGGTAAATTTTATTATTTAAAAAAAAAATATAAGTTTGTAAAGGTGAAAATATAGTTTTTGAATATATAATTTTTTTAATGTTAAACTATTTTTTGTAATTATTACTTAATTTCTACACAACATAAATCAATATGAATTATATACATATCTTTACAAATACTTTTATAACTTTTTGATTGTTAATCAAAATTTTATAAAACTTATACCTGACCAATCTACACATTGTTAGTTATGATTCATAAAAAGAACTTGATTTACATGAAGTTAATGTCAAAAAGTTATGTTTTTATAGTTGCAGTTCTGATTTTTTAGCTATCTTAACTCGTAAAATTGTTTTAAAACTATATATTTATTAAAAAATTAATTAAAAAAACTTGACCTATATTCAACATTTCATCTATGCACATATGGAATTCCATACATCAATTCATTCATTTATTAAAAAAAAAGTGTATCCATACACATGCCATCTCCTTATCTTTTTAAAAATAGGATTAAGTTATTGTAATAAATGTATCTATTTCGCACACTTTTATCATATGGGTATACATTTTTTTTATATATTTAGAAACTATATTCAAAATGACATAATTCATATTCTTATGCCATTGTCAAATTATTTTTCTAAATGTCTCTAACATTCTCTCCAAGTTCAACTACTATAATTTTCAAAAGAAAAAGTGTCTCTTTATACCCCACCTTTTGTCCCCCATTATCTTGCATCTACATTCTATTGTATTGTTTCCTTTTGCATGTTTCCCTTGTAACTCTCTTATATTTTGCTTATTCAGGTTTCTTATACTTGGTTCCTTTAGAATATTTTCCAAATCCTATTTGAAACCATAGTCTGATGTGATCTCTTTCATCTCCATATTTTTGTGTTTCTCATGTGGTTGTGTTTCTAGGACTATTTCCACTCCTCTTATTAGTGTGGATTTTCAATCATTTCCTTTTTTAATTGCTTTTGGAATATATATTTTTTAATCATTTTGTCCTTAGTCTTAAGAATGTGTCTATTTTTTGGCTTGATGAATCCCTCTGAGTCCTTCTCCATTGTTCCATTAGTTTTCTCCATAGTGTTGATTTTTTTTAGTGTTGGGCAATCTCTATCTAGATGCTTGTATTCATGACAACTTATACAATGAAATAGAGTATTTTGATGATAAAGGACCTGAGTCCACTCCATTTCCCCTATTTTTAGAATTATGTTCTTTAGAAATCGTTGTGTGAAATAAAATTCCACACATATTCAAGCATAGCTGGATAGGCCTTTACCATGATGGAGTTTTGATATATCTTCCAGTTTACCAATAGTATTAGCAATGGTTTCAAAAACATACCTGGACCAGAATTCTTGTAGCAAAACATACATCTAAATCTAGACTGGTGCCATAATGGTAGCTCTTTTATCAGTCGAAAGGTCGTGTGCCAATGTTTCATAAATAATCTTACATTTCTGAAGAATTATGAACCTCCTCCAAAGACCTTGTCTCTGTCTGATGCATTGGAAAATATTGTTATGAAATATCCTTTCACACAGGCCTTGAGTTCATACTCACCATTTAGTTTCCAGTTTCTCCCAGTCCATGCATACAATTGTTCTAAAGAAAGTTGTGCCTCCAAAAGTTTGTAGATTGAGATACTGCCATGCAACCCTGATATTTTCTTCTTGATTTCTACGGGATCAAGCATGGCTATCAGGTTCTCTTCTATCTCCTGCAAGCATGTTCTCTTGGCACAATTTACTGGTTCTTACAGCTATTTTTTGCATGTCTCTTTCATTAGGGCATTGATTTTTGTCTTCAAAATTGAAGATGAAGCTCTAACTACCATTTTCCTAAAGGATGGTTTGTGGGATAGAGGGGGGAGAGGGAGGAATTCCCCTTGGAGGATTCATCCTGAAATCTACCAATTGATTTGAGACCCTAGTTTGGATCAAAATGCAGAAGAATATAAACAATCCTAAAAACCTTCAAACCCTAGTAGAGATCATTTCTTCTCTGATAAAAATTAGAATATAAATATATTATTTTCCATAAATTTTAAATTAATTTTATTGATAAAATTAATTTTAATTCACTATAAAGAAAAATAACATCAATAATATAAAAAATTAAACAAAAATACTCTTCTTAAAATAAATTTAACATAATCTAACATCTACAAATACATATTCTACAACACTTAATAATCATGACAATCTAAATAATATTAATATGTATAAAGCAAAAAAACTCACTATAACAAAATATAATACTAGCATACATATCTTACATAAATCTATGTAAAATATATTAATAGATATCATTCTTGAGACATTTATACCATATTGAATTGTGATATTAGTGGAATAGGTACCTCAAGAATGATGACTATCACCGTATTTTACATAGCTTTATATAAGATATATATGTCAGTAACACTCACTATCATGTAAGGAAAATATAAATATTTATTGTTTATAAAAACATATATCGCATCAAACAATTGACAAAATAAGATTTTAACATATTCTCCATGTATTCACATAATCGATAATTCGTAGAAGCTTTTCTTTACAAATACACCTAAATAAAATAGGAGCGAAATCCTTAATAATTGCTCTAATATTATATATATGATAAATACAAATATATCTTTCAAGGTGCCTTATTACGTCTAATTAATACTACATAAATTTTTAGATAAATCTACATCTATATCCAATATATTTTACCCATGTAAGATATATTTTATCTATTAACAAATGTCACTTGGGTATTAGGCATCTACAGGATTATTTTGGATTTTGGACAGTTTTTTTTGAATGCCAGAAAATAGACACTGACATTGATTATGTGTTGTGCCAATCTACATTAGAAAGTGACTGCGAGGTTTGCTACATTTTCTTCGATCTAATATGCACCATCGAAGTTCAATATTTTAATCTGAACACAATCTACACTTTCTAATCTTCTATTCCACCCAGACAGGGTTCACAGAGATTATTTTTAGGTGTCAAAATTGATAGGTAGCTTTTAGCATTGCAACAGATAATAAACTTTTACTTTTAATTTTTGTATACATGGAAGATACCCGATAATGCCATTTATCTCTTTATTTTTATTTAAATAATATTTATTAACCTGAACGATATTTCCACCCAATATAATATAGGTTTGCCACAAATAATTCCTTCGGCGTTGGTCAGACTGGTACTACTGACGTGGATGATTCGAGGAACATTCTCTATTATTCCCCTTAGTGGTCGGACTTAATAACATTTATAAATTTTAGATATTACTTTATTGTTTATATTTTACACATTTCTTGATTCAATAATAAAAATAATATTTTGTATGTCAAATATATAGATATAAGAGATTTATACAAAGATTAATCTCTAACTAACCCAATAAAAATGTAGAGATGAAATTTAGTCAAAAACTAGTTTCACATGTCATTAAGAGAAACTCTAAGGCCAAGGGAATACCCAAGTACCAATAGGAGGCCTTTGGTATCATGAATCTTTTAATACAAGGTAAGTTTATGTTTTTCAAATAGATTATCAAGGCTTCGTATAGTTTTAAAGTATGAAAAATTATTATTCTTCATTAAATTTCATCTATTTTTTATAAAAGTTAATGAAAATATGTTTATATATATGATAAATTGTTGCTTTCTAAATATTTCAAATATTTAACATTGTTTCAATTAATAGTATGTGGAAGGCATGGCAAAAATCTATTCAATTGTTGGAATGGGTAGATAACTCTTTTAGACATGGTCTTAGCTTTTTGACTTCTTTTATTTGGTGGAATAAACATATTTAAATTGACAGTGTTCTCTTAGCTTTTCATACAAGGTTGAAAGGAAAACAATTGTTTTCTAAAAGTATACATCAATTTAGAGATTTATGGCACTTATCTTGCTATCAATAGAAACATTAGATGCTTATAAAAGACCTTTTTCACTTACAAAATCTGACAAGCCTATTATTGATGAAATTTTGTTGCTTGTCGGTAGTTCATTAATTATTAAAATGTCTACTATGACTCACTGTAATTTTGTGAAGGATTGGAGATAGCCTAACAACTATAAGTTTGATCACTTTCCGTTCAAAAGTGTATATCAAAAACTCTTCCCTGAGTTGTCTCTAAAACAAAGGCTTAATTTGAAGTGAAAATCTAAATTTAGGGAAGCCAAATGGCAACGCTTTGGAGTTGCCATTTGAAATTCCAATGTTGATGTCATGAATCAAATCATTGTTTGGAAGTTTTTTTTTTTCAACTACCTATGGGTGACACCGTTCGTTTTCTTTCTATCAACCCTCTCAAGTACCTTATTTATAATTTTTTTGAATCTGTCATTCATATTTTTTAGAGATGCAGGTTTGTTAAAAGAATATGTGATGTTTTTCACAATGACTTCCCTAATATTTTTGGACAATATCAGTGTTAGAAACAAGTTTTTCTAAAGTGAAGTATTTCACATAATGTGATTGCTGAATATTTGAAGCACTTGATTATTAGTCACCTCTAGAAGAATAAATGCATTGTTGTATTCAATAATTCTTATATTCTGTTTGCAACTGTTATTCAAAAACTTTATTCTAATTATTATTTATAATTTTATATTCTCTCTAGAGTTTTTCAGAATGTTATTGAACTAATTCAATAGTTGGTAAATATTGAAAAATAAATTCAATAAGTTGAAAATTATCAAATAAATGTAATGTTGAAATTATAATAACTTTTGCCTTATAAATTATCTTTTTGTATTTTTTTTTACAATGATCATTACTATCACTATTCAATTTTTTATATAATTATTTTAACATATTCAATAATTAAAAAAGTATATGAGAAGGAAGAGTAAATACCAAAATTACGAAGAATAGTATAAAATTGCTGATCATCCCTCCACGAATTTCGTTCTCTTGGTGCGGAGGGAATGACAATTCCTCCCAGTATATTAGTAACAATTATCTTCATTTGTTTTAGAACCATAGAAACATGATTTAAATGAAAATGAAAAAAAAAATCTCTTCGAATCTGTTCACTTCATATTTTTAATGCATTTCATTTATATATGGAATTGTCTTATAGACAGGTAAGCATTAAATTTTTAAAATTTATTTAAAATATTTATTGAAACAAAAAATATGATGGGATTAACATCTAATTTAGTTATATGAGTTTTGATGAAAAATTAATAATAAAAAATATGTTTTTTTTAATTTTTAATATTTTTAAAATTTAATGATAGACAAAAAAAAATAAGAGCCATGAAACGGTTTTAATATCTGTTCGTAGTTAAGAAAAGAAGTTTTGTTTGTTGTTTTGTGGAGTTAAGGTTTCAGTTTATTTTTTGTAAAGAATGAAATTAATAATTATTTAAGGGGGCAAGTTCTACCAGTAGATATTTAATATTGAGAAATTATATTAGATATTAAATATATATTTTAAATTGATTTTAAGGTTGGTGTGATTCCTACCCAGTATAAGCAGAAAATTTAAAAAAATCCCTGGCTTGAGGCAAAAAACCTCAATGCATGTGACTAAAAACACTGCCTACAAATTTTATGACAATACATATATAAATGTGGGATTTGATTTTCCATGATATATATTAGTTGCGATTATCATGAAATCATACCACCTTAAAATATGCATGCTCCACTTAAAATTATGACATTATAAATAGATATTGGCTATGTCATCAATGTCTAGTCATTTAACTTTGTAAATGTAAATTTGATTAGATTTTAATGCATCAATTACTACAGTTACCAAAAAATACATCATCATGTCAAGTTTTGAAATTTAGCTTTAGCTTTTTGATCGAGTATAGAATGAATAACTACCTGAGAATCATTCTCAATGATCAGTCATTTAAGACCACACTCAACACCTAAGTCCAAATCAATAACAAGATTTTTGAATGATGTAAGTTGCTAGCCTATGCATGTGGGATTTAGAGGCATGACAAGATATGATGACCCTCCTCTATTATCTTTTATGGTGATCTTGCATTTGGCTTGCCCAAATATCAATGCAATTGGTGCTTTATGGTGGCGATCTCTCTTCTTAAGGTTCATTTATTCTATTTTTTTTCCATGCTTTATTTTTACAGCATTAGGTTTTGGTTTTGATGAAATAAAGTAGATCAATATTAAGTCTTTGTCTTTGCCTATGGTCTTTGGGTGAGCGGCTAAACGAGATATGGGATTCGTAGGCTCTATTTTGATGGCATGACTAAGACACATTTTCTTGGTTCTTACCCCAGATGTGGCCCAATCAATTTTGTAAGTGTTGGGCGGTGACGTGTTAGAGAAGAGTTTGAGGTAGAGGGTTGATTCAGAGATTGCCTCTCTATTTTCTTCTAATATTTTATTGGTTGTCTCAATCAGGGAGTAGGTGATGGATCTGGTCAAGTTTTTTATAGCTCTTGAATTTTGGGTGGAATTGTTGGTTCAATTAGCAAATTTTTGTAGTGAGTGTTGATGTCTTAAAATTGCGCTAGATCTTAATCAACAACAATGGGAAGTTTCAAGCTGTGGGACAATGCGGCTTGAAAACAACCTCCAGATTTTAAAGAAGCTGGTCTCTTCTTTTATATTGGGTGTTGGGGAAAAGGGATAGGAGACTAAACAGAAACGCAAAATGCAGGAGTTGAAACCTAACTATGGTGACGCGCCTAAGAGTAATCCTAATCCTAACCTGAGCACATTGAAACTATTATGTGATTCTATTACATTTAAGAGCAGACAAGTGCATGATCAATGTAAAAGATTGGAATAACAGAAACAGAGGCTCACAATAGGGGAGTCTTTTGTTGAGATACATGAATTGTCAACAAAGGCATAGTGTTCAATATTCTTAATAGAATCTTCCAATCACATAGGAGGCACAGAAGTCACACACAGTCATGTAAATCTTTAGATTCAAGAAAATGAGACAAGCAAATAACATTTCCAATCACCGCATTAGAAAATCTACAGTATAGACTACTTTGCAAACAACATAGATAACATCATCAAAGGCATGGAGCTCAAATTTCCTCAATTCATTCAGCCACATAAGGGGCACAGAAACATGCACGATTACATAAACTTTACAACTCAAGAAAATTGAGACAAGAGAAAATGATATTATTGGCCACAAACTTCAGATAGTCTAAAACTATGAGAATTCCCCCCCTTCCCTAGATTTTACAATTTTTCTTCTTTTATAGCCCCAAATACGTAAATAAAAAATAATAATTTAAACTTTGGCGCATTCAATGCTTTGAAAAGCCATGCTGGAGAAGAATGGCTGCCCTTAATTGCAGCATGGCGATTCCTGACTAGTTCCTCTCTTCGCCCCTGAATTTCAAATTTCATCACCTACTGGGCCGCTCAATTGTCTATTCTGCCTCCACTATTAGGAGACAAATGGATGGCATCTTCAATGCTTGCAAGCCCCAAGAAAACTACCCAGTGCACTGCTCCATCTACTCAAATTAACTCTTGCCGAATTTCCCTCCATTTTCACTATAACAGGTAGACGGGCACTCTGTTCTGTTTGTAATGGGAGAGGACCCTTAGCTAATTTATGAAAAAATCTCCTTTAGGCATCGAAAAATGACATTTGGTGCTCTCCATCGGGTTCATCGAAGACACGTGGCCCTCTCCCTTTCCTTGGCTATGCTGTAGATTTATTCAGGACTCATAATAGGCTCTTACGGATGGCAACACCTGGCAACTTCCATGGATTTTGAAGTAACACCCGAGGCCCACCATAACCTTTATTTAGCAATGAAACTTGAGGATGATCCCTCAAACGTTGACACGTGGAAATCTCTGCTGCTCATGGGAAGATACGTGGCATCTTTTGCTTCTTCGTCTAAAGGTATGTGGCGCCTTCCACTGCCTTTTAGGGATGGGGTAGAAAGGGACTGGAGAGTGACACTTGGCAGCCTCTGCTACTCTTATCACTTAAGCAAAATGAAAGGACACCTTTATGCATTGAACGAAATCATTGGACCAAAGTCTCCCAGATGACGACACGTGGTGGCTTGTGATTTTTCTCCAAAAAGGTATTTCAGGGCCTTTGTAACTGCCACTTGGCACTTTCTGCCTTCTCTGCTGCTTTATGTTGAAAGTCTTTGAATGAAGTGCAGACACTAATATGAGACGTGAATGCTGACACGTGGTGCATTTTGCTTAATTGCTACTGGGTATGTGGCACGGTCTGCGGTTCTCAAAGGTTACAAAAAGGGGACTTGGGGAACGCCAACTATCAGCTTTGTCTCCCATAAAGTGACACTTGGTAGCATCCGCTTGAACTAATACTCAGGCAAAAATGAGACAAAGGAAATAAGAAGGGGAAAAAGACCTGCTCAGAGGGTGACACTTGGTAGCTTTCGTTGCATCTCAACACTTAGGCAAAACGAACTGGCCCTCTGCTTCAAAATTCTACTGCTTCGCTCGAAGAACCAAAATTGCAGTGCTCGACTGAAAATAATTGAATACGACATAGAACAGGAAATTACTCTACAATTATTGGTGACCATTAGGGCTTTTGAGCCTGCTCAAAAAGAACTTGACTCCCACTCGATCAAAATTTCAAAATTTACAGCTTCAAAAGAGCTATCTGGAAGATAGACCAATCATGGTCAGATAATCCTTGCTTGTTTTACAACTCATCAAAAGCCGAATCCAAGCTAATGAGATCCTTGTGCGAGAAGGTTTGCAGGACCTAAGCAATGGCTTTCAGCTTGGATTCTAGCAAGAAAATAGGAATTAGAACAGTTTCGACTTCAGAGGTTGGAGAATCATCCCCCAAGCTTTAAAAAACTGTATGATCCCTTTGCTTGGCTAGCATCAATGGTTGGATTTGGTCCACCATCAACACCGTCCTTGCATTCAAAAATGGGGAAGGAAGGCCCAGTCACACCAGATCTTCAATGTGTTGCCTCATTTTGCCGATGCCTTCGTTGACGACATCGAGACAACTTCTGTAATTGTTGGCTGTAGCATTACGACTGAGCTCCTCATTGACCCATTTCACGGTGACCATTCTGTCGTGAATCCTCGTGGCTGCCAATGTTACATCCCTTGAGCTGTAGAGCTTCTCCAGTAAACAGTGAGAGTCTGTGACTCTCTGGGAGATCGTGGCCAGAGTGCTCTGTACCAGATTCTTGACCATCTCACACAGCTATTGCGCATGGCATAGGAAGGTGAAAAGTGGCCTAAGCTAGAGAATCTCCAAAGAAATTCTCTCCCATGCTGACTTGTAGAGTTCCTTCACCAGCTGCACCATTTTGACACCTCTTGGCCTATTGGCCAGCTCAATTGCTAGTTGCGCGGTCTGCTACTGCTCTGCCTGGAGCTGGGCTTGAAAAGTCGCACCCTTGTTCTGTTCTTCTAGCAACCTTTACTGTGATTGGGTAACCTGCAGTTGGAGTCCTTCGACTCTTCCCTACAATGTTGCATTTTCCTGTCTTAGAGCTGTTGCTACATCCTTGGCAAGTACAAGCTCTACTTTCAAAGAATCATTTTGGACCTGAATTGCCCATTGAGTCTAGAGGGAAACAGTATCTTGCAACTATTTCTGTAGACTAGCTATCTCATTGTCCTTCTAGTTTATTTGTTCGGCCAAACTATTACAGTTTGCCTTTTCTGTGGCTAGGTCAGCCTCCATCTTCTGCAGTCTCCTTGATATCCTCAAATAATCTTCTGTGACCGCAGAAGTGGATTCGGTCATGAGCTCGACTCTGTCTTGAGGCCTGAACAGGGACATGTCGATGGCCACTGCATTCATGGTGTAGTCTTCCAGCCGCATTTGTTCACTCGGCTTGGCAACGTTGGGTGACAAATGGGTCACTGTCAGCTGCTATTGAATGGGGTCAAATTGTGACCTCAAATGTGGCACCGCCAGCACTTTATTCTCTTTACTCCTCTTCTTCTCCAATTGGGCTTCTCTTGCCTTCCTTGCGGCATCAGCCTGCATCTGGAAAGTGGAAGGGTACGCAATATATCCCCGTGTGAAGGGAAATCCTTGCGGCAGGCCGTATTGGAGAGCCATTCGCTGGCTAGGGGTGAGTTGAAGGGGCATTTTTCTAGGAACAGAGGGGGAGAAATAGGGTAATATTAAGGCTTGAGGCATCAAGGATGAAGTGAATTGAAAAATGGGAATGGCAGTAGTGGCGGGAGGTGTCAGTTGGCTGGGTGGAGGCATGGATTGAGAGGGAGGAGGGGGAGTAATTCCTACATGAGGAGAAGTTGCAGTGCTCTGCATTGGGTGCTGTGAAGGTTGTTCTTCCTCTTCTGGGTCCAATTGAGACTGCACCCTTCGTCTCTTCCTCGATGTTTTTGATGTTCCCACCATTTCTAAATCTCTTGTATAATAACCTGGTATGAACCTTTTGCAAGATAAAAACACGCTTGCTGCAACAAATTTCTCTAGGTGCCACAATCACAATGAGCAAGATATTTTTGCAGGAATGCTTGAGAGTTTGTAAACTTTAAAATTTGCTAAGGGATTTTTATGGGCCTATCAAGTCCCAAATAGCATTAAATTAAGGCGACCATTAGCAAATCCTACTCAATCTTTGGGAAAAAATGAGGCAGACACATTATGCGGCGCAAGGTACCTTAGAGATTTTGAAAGATTTGGGGAAGCATTTATTGCGGCAAAAAAAATAAAGAATTAAAGAATTTCTAAGATGCTGACTCTACGTTTAAAATGCTTATTTTAAAGAAAAAGCGAGAAAGCAAAAAATAAAACAAAGCAATGTGGGAATGGAAACTACCTAACTACATTAATTACAAATCCTTATTTTCCTCCGAGATCGAAAATGAACTTTCCCACGTCCTCTTTATGACAAGCCAACTTGCCTTGCCATACCAGTGATTGCAATGGATATGTCATTGATGGAATGTTCTCTGCACCAACCACACAGGTCTGCCTGCACTCGAATGAGTCTGAGCAAAACGTGTATTCGACACCTATGAACTCTTCTTGTCCTTGAATGCCCATCGAATACTGGTTCTTCATATTGTTGGGTGTCATCAAGAAATCATGGGCTATTGGTTCTTCATGCTGTGACTTTTGATATCCATTATCTTTCCGCACATCTTCTTCAGATTCCAGCTTTATTTCATCATCATGCTCCTTGATGACTTCATCCTCTTGCAAGGATGAATTAAAAAGCTGGCATCTCTTTTGCATACTCATTTGAATCTCAGAGCTTTCTTCTTCATCTGAAACCAGCTCAGCGCCTCCTATCTCAATGACTTGGTTGAGGGAGTGTCCATATTCCTCCATATCCTCTTCCAGAGTGAGGAAAAAATCTGAAATGATCTCCTCCTCATCAGAAGTTAAGGAAAAAGCTTGCGGCTTATCCTCTTGCTCATCAAAAGGGGAGTCTATGGTGATCTCCTCCTCTTCTGTACTGATGTAATCTTCTTGTTTGGCCATGAATTGAGCGTATTCTTCTGCATACTCAATTGCTTCCTTTAAAATATATTCTTCTTCGAAAAGGGGGAAAGAAGAAGGCTGTGATGGAAAATAAGAAGCTTCTTGAGTAAGGGTGGAAGGAATTTGAGGGGAAAGTGAGAGTTTGGGATCCTCTTCCCTTGCTGCTATCATAGACTCTACATTATTGGGGAGTTGGTCTTGACGATTTTGACATTGTTCACAAACAGGGATGGCATATGTTTGATATGGGATTTGCGGTGGTGGGTATGAAGTTTGGTAGACTTGGTAAGGCTGGTTCTCATGAACGCTTAGCCTCTCTTCTAGGAATGCAATCAATCCACACACTTCTAACATCTCATATGTAAGTTCTTGCCAATTCTCCCTCTCAATGGGATCCCACTCACTTTTAATCAGGTCTATTGCGTCCCTTACTTGAGAGATGATATGACAAGGAATCTCTTGGCCATATCCCCTTCTGTTGTCAAGCTCTAACACATATTTTTTAAATCTCAGCAATGCTTTTTTGAAAGTGAAAATAAGGTTAGGTTTAACATGGGATGAGACATATTGGGGGGACTGGGCATAAGACTGATGTGGCTCATAACAATTTGCATCCTCATTACTCGACATGATTATAGGAGAAGCTTGTTCTTGATAAAACATATTTGAAGGAGAATAAGACTAATAGCTATGAGTTACAAAGTTATACATACCAAAGGGATTTCTTGATGATACTGCTTGATTGGCTGGTGACGCAAAGTCGTTGTTGGTGTCGATAAAAACCTCCAAAGGCAGATTGGCTGAAGAATACACCAAAATTCTTCAACTCCTTGAAATATTTGTCCCACCAGGCGTGCCAAAAACTGTTGATGTCTTAAAATTGTGCTAGATCTTAATCAACAAAAATGGGAAGTTTCAAGCTATGGGATAATGCGGCTTGAAAACAACCTCTAGATTTTAAAGAAGCTGGTCTCTTCTTTTGTATTGGGTGTTGGGGAAAAGGGATAGGAGACTAAACAGAAACGCAAAATGCAAGAATTAAAACCTAACTATGGCGATGCACCTGAGAGTAATTCTAATCCTAACCTGAGCACAGTGAAACTATTATGTGATTCTATTACATTTAAGAGCAGACAAGTGCATGATCAATGTAAAAGATTGGAATAACAGAAACAGAGGCTCACAACAGGGGAGTCTTTTGCTGAGATACATGAATTGTCAACAAAGGCATAGTGTTCAATATTTTTAATAGAATATTTCAATCACATAGGAGGCACAAAAGTCATGCACAATCATGTAAATCTTCAGATTCAAGAAAACGAGACAAAAGCAAATAATATTTCCAATCACCGCACTAGAAAATCTACAGTATAGACTACTTTGCAAACAACACAGATAACATCAACAAAGGCATGGAGCTCAAATTTTCTCAATTCATTCAGCGACATAAGGGGCACAGAAACATGCACGATTACATAAACTATACAACTCAAGAAAATTGAGACAAGAGCAAATGATATTATTGGCCACAAACTTCAGATAGTCTAAAACTATGATAATTCCCCCCCTTCCCTAGATTTTACAATTCTTCTTATTTTATAGCCCCGGACACGTAAATAAAAAATAATAATTTGAAGTTTGGCGCATTCAATGCTTTGAAAATCCATGCTAGAGAAGAATGACTGCCCTTAACTGCGGCATGTCGATTCCTGACTAGTTTCTCTCTTCGCGCTTGAATTTCAAATTTCATCACCTACTGGGCCGCTCAACTATCTATTCTGCCTCTACTGTTAGGAGACAAATGGATGGCATCTTCAATGCTTGCAAGCCCCAAAAAAAACTACCCGGTGCACTACTCCATCTACTCAAATTAACTCTCACTGAATTTCCCTCCATTTTCACTGTAACAGGTAGACGAGCACTCTGTTCTGTTTGTAATGGGAGAGGACCCTTAGCCAATTTATGAAAAACTCTCCTTTAGGCATCTGAAAATGACATTTGGCGCTCTTTGTCAGGTTCATCAAAGACATGTGGCCCTCTCCCTTTCCTTGGCTATGCTGTAGATTTATTTGGGACTCATAACAGGCTCTTATGGATGGCGACACCTGGAAGCTTCCGTGGATTTTGAAGTAACACCCGAGGCCCACCAAAACCTTTATTCAGTAATGAAACTTGAGGATGATCCCTCAGATGTTGACATGTGGAAATCTTTTCTTCTCCTGGGAAGATACATGGCATCTTCCGCTTCTTCGTCTAAAGGTACGTGGCGCCTTTTGCTGCCTTTTGGGGATGGGGTAGAAAGGGACTAGAGAGTGACACTTGGCAGCCTCCGCTGCTCTTAGCACTTAAGCAAAATGAAAGGATGCCTTTATGTGTTGAAGGAAATCATTGGACCAAAGTCTCCCAGATGACGACACATGGTGGCTTGCGATTTTTCTCCAAAAATGTATTTCAGGGCCTCTGCAACGTCCACTTGGCACTTTTCGCCTTCTCTGTTGCTTTATGTTGAAAGTCTTTGAATGAAGTGCGGACACCGATATGAGACGTGAATGTTGACACGTGGTGCATTCTGCTTAACTGCTACTGGGTATGTGGCACGGTTCGCGATTCTTGAAGGTTACAAAAAAGGGACTCAGGGAATGCCAACTGTCAGCTTTGTCTCTCGAAAAGCGACACTTGGCAGCATCCGCTTGAACTAATAATCGGGTAAAAATGAGACAAAGGAAAAAAGAAGGGGAAAAAGACCTGCTCGGAGGGTAACACTTGGCAGCGTCCACTGCATCTCAACACTTAGGCAAAATGAACCGGCCCTCTGCTTCAAAATTCTACTGCTTCGCCCGAAGAACCAAAATTGCAGTGCTCGATTGAAAATAATTGAATATGATGTAGAGTAGGAAATTACTCTACAGTGAGTCCCATGTTGCTTTCATTTTTATGGTAATGATGTTTTTGGGTTTGTTCCTTTGGCATTTTTTAGGGAGATGGAGTCTCATTTCATTTCTCTTCTACGTTTGGTCAAAGAACTGAAGGCACTTAGAATTAGGGAATAGGAGATGGTCAAAGAGGTGTCTCTACCAGACATTGAAGCTCTCAAGGCTCCTTTTTTAGGTTTTGTGCTTTGGCATGATGATCGGAGGTCAAAAGAGTAGGTGGCGGCAACAAAATTCTTAGCCCAAGGCTTTTTTTGTGGGCAGTTTCCTTCTTTGAGCTAGTTTATACTAGCGTCAAATAGGTTGGGGCTTTCAAAAAATAAAGACTATTTATCTATGGTGCAACAAAAGGATCAATAGAATAATGGGAAATTAAAGGAACAAAAGGTGGAGGGGCTATCTTTAGCTGGTGGAGTGGGCTTGTCATCTAGTGGTGCAACTGATTCTTCCCAATTAGGGCTTTAGGCTATGTGGGAGGATGAATTGAAATGTTGTAGTGAGGGTGGTGTGTTCATGGAGGTGGTGGAAATTTTTGATTAAGGATGGTTCTTGGTTGTTTTGATGAGTTTGGGTTTGTGATAGTAAGGTCAGATTTATATTCAAGAATTTATTGTAATCTCAAATACTAATGAATACAATATTGTTTTGGTTATGTTTTATGTTGATGTTTTGGTCTTCTTAGTGCAATAGAATTAGAAAATAGTAATCAATATAAGAAAAAAATTATATTTTTGTCCACAGATAACCAAAATAATTCAATAGAGTTATAAAATATAACCAATATAATTAATATGAAGAGCCAAAAGCATTTATCAATATTCAATAGTCCTTATTGATCTTCTTAGTGCTCCAATATTTCTCCTCAAGTTCTTTAGTGAATTATAATAAGACCTTGCCTTTCATTTATCTTAAACACACCCTAAATTCTCCATATATTTGTCAATTTTAAATTTAAGGGAAAAATAATTGTGACAAAATTTATATATCAAAATGTTCAAATTCAAGCAATTAACACTAGAACCTAAATTAAAACTTTGTGTTTTCTGTTTTGCTAGGTTTGGAATACTTAATTAATCTCAATTCTTAAATCATTCATGGGTAGTGATATTTTATTAATGTAATAGTATATTTGGCTAATTATCAATTATCAGTCCAATTTAAACATATTTTAATGGAAAAAGATCTGATATTTCCATAATCCATACAATAATAAATAATCTTTTGGAAAAACTACGTCAATTTTTGAATCTTGACACGTTTTGGATCCACTTATGTGATCCTTCATTAGGAAAATAATAGGATCATAGAAGTGGATCCGAAATGTGTCGAGATTCAAAACTTGGCATAGTTTTCCAAGAAGATTATTTATTATTTATTAATGCATTTATCTACTTTCAGTAGTCTCCATCCTTTCATCAGGCTCAATAGTGAGTTATGTAAGAACTTAATTTTCACTTATCCGATACATAACCCAGATGCTCTATGTATTTGTCAATTTTAATTTTATGGGTCATAATTGTAACACAATTTATACATATCCAAAAGTTCAAGTTCAAGAAATTATAATTAAATCATAGTTTTAAAACTGTGTGTTTTCCCTATTACTAGAATTGGAATAATTAACTAAATTATATTATTATAACAATTTTAATCCTTGTGTTTTCCCTATTACTAGATTTGGAACAACTACTTAAGTTATATTATTATAACATACGTAATGATATTTCATTAATGTAATTGATTTGAATGTGATGACTTTAGTTATCATTCATTTATTCATAATGCTCTGACATAGGCATTCCTAAACGTAGTTTGAACTTCATGAATTTAATTATAATCCATTTATTAATAATGCATGAACTTAGGGGTTCGTTGGCTCGTTTTGTGTGTAGCTTTGCACAATAGACAAATTTTCAAAATAAATATGGCCTGACTATTAATAAATTTAAACTATGTGCTTTGCACAAGTACAAGATGTTTTAATAAATAAAATTTACAATTATAAATATAAAATTTATAATGAGCAAGAGGTAGATAGCCCTAAACAACTCAAACCTATAGCTAAAAGTCTAAATTAAAAAAAAAAAAACTTTACAACAATCAATACACAAGGCACATCAAATTTCTAGTAAATTATTAAGATTTCAACCAAGTGTGGAAACTAAATCACTAAAATAGATCAAAGCCTTGAACCAATTATTGAAATTATATAAGAAGTATGTGTTGCACTCAACATACCCCACTCTCAAAAAAAATTTGAGTAGGAGACCATTTCAGCCTCAAATGAACTAGTTAGGGTGCGTGAATCATTTATTGATGTTTGTCTTGTGCTTAATAATGATAGGATTTGCCAAGCATTCTTATGCCTATGTTTTTGGTTGAAAATTGTTGCCTTAATACTAATAAGATTTTCCATTACCCTGGGCATCTAGGTTTTGGTTGTTTATTCTACATAGGATAGCCTATTAACAATTTTTAGAAGTTTGCTAAGTGTGAAGGTTCTCTAAGGTTGTGCTCAACATTCTTATGTTTGGCACTTTTGTTCAACATTTTTGTTTAGCACACAAATTTCTTGCAACTTTTATCCATTGAATATTGTGCATCAAATCAGATCTCTTAGGCTTTTAATACCTTCTACCTCTACGAGTCTTTTTGCCTTGGCAATTTATTAAATACTTCAATCTTCAAAGAAATTAGTGCCATACAGTGACAACCCACTAATCCATCACCATTAAGGTAGCTAGAAACTTTGAAAAGAACTTTTTGGCATGTGGAGTGCAAGTATGTTTCCAAGTGTCACAATCCTGCTCACCTTACGATTGGCAGGATCAAAGTTTCAAAGTATGTAACTCCAGGGCAAGTAGAGCAGTGATAGTTTTTCATATGTCCTGATCCTGCAAATCTAGGACATCAAAGTTTTGTAAAAGTTTCTAATTTTTTGGGGAAAGAAAAGCATTGAGATGATGACACATGTTATCATCCCACTCATTTGAAGTCTACATAATACAAAGAGAATTACAACACTTTCGAGGAAGCGGATCACTGGCATGATGACACATATCATCATCTCACTCACATGGATCCTGTGCAAATATGGAAGATAGTATGATACCCCTTAAGAGTGTGATATCATGATTTTTCTCTAAATGTCACCATCCCATAGGATCAAGATAGTAATAAGGATAGAACAAGGCAGAGAAAGAACCATGAGGTAGTAGGGAGGGAAAATTTTGTCATGTATCCCCAAAAATATGTAAGGGTCTAGGAATGATAAGGCAACACTTTTAGGAGAAGTAACAATTCGATAAGTGTTGGAGAAATGATGACAAAGCACTCAGATCCAAGAAGGAAAAGGCACCTAGCAGTGGGATTCACAAAAGAATGATGTATCACACAACAAATTCAAACTATGAAAATAGATAAAAGCAAAAAAAGAGCCAAAGTCATTGGAGTCATCAATTCACATGAATTAGTCAAATGCATTCAATTCAAAAAAGTAAATGAATCCAAGACACAATATATGAAATTGATCATTTCAGCATGAGAGGAACTAGCTATGGTGGGAAAATCATTTATTGATGTTTATCGTGTGCTCAACAATGATAGGATTTCTAAAGTATTCTTATGCCTAGGTTTATGGTTAAGAATATTTTCCTTAATGCTAATAAGTTTTGACATTTCCTTGGCTATCTAGGTTTTCATTATTTATTCTACTCAAGCTAACTTATTAATGGTTTTTAGAAGTTTCCTAAGTGTGTAGATTATCTAAGATTATTTATGTTTGACACACAAGTTCCTCATAATTTTTATCTGTCAGAAAAATCAATGCCACATGATGATAATATGTTAAACCACATCTATTCAAACACTCAAACAGTTTTTCTAAGTCTTATGCATAAGTGGAGCATTGGGATGTTACTAAGTGTCACAATCCTGCTCACTCGACGATTGACATGATCAAAGTTTGAAAGTAAGTAACTCTTGGGTAAGTGGAGTAATGATAATTGTCCACATGTCCCAATCCCATAGGCCCATGGTCATCAAAGCATTCTAAAAATTTTCTAAGTTTTCCAAAAAAGTGGATCACCAGGATGATGACATGTATCATCATCCCGCTCACTCAGAGTTTGCACAACTAAAGTGAGGAGTATAACACTATCAGGAAAGCATAGTACTAGGATGATGACATGTGTCATCATCCCACTCACTAGGAGTCTGTAAAGAAAAATCAAGAAATATGACACTCTCAGGCAAGTAGAGTTTTAGGATGATGGCACGTGTCAACATCCCTTTCACCCAAAGTCTACACAACAAAATGAGGAGCACGACACTTACGAATAATTAGAGCACCAAGATGATGACATGTGTCATCATTCTGCTCACCCAAAGCCTATGTAAATATAAAAGGTAGTAAAATACCCCTGGGGAGAGTAAGACCACAAAATTTTTCCAAGTGTCACCATCCTATAGTTTTGAGATAATAATAAGCATAGAGCAAGGTAGAGAAAGAACCATGAGGTAGTGGGGAGATAAAATTTTGACACGTTTCTCCAAAACTATGTAAGGGTCTGACAATGATAAGGCAATGATTTTGGAAAAAGTGGGAAGCTGATAAGTGTCAAATAAAAGATGACAAAGAATTTAGAGCTAAGAAGGAAAAGTCACCTAGCAATGAGATTCACAAAAGGATGACACATCACAAAGAAAATTCAAAATATGAAAATAGATAAAAGCAAAAAGGAGCCAAAGCCATTAGAGTCATTAATCTTCACAAATTAGCCAACTACATTCAATTCAATAAAGTAAGTGAATCCAAAGGGTAATGTATGAAATCATTAAGTCAATTGCAATCACATTGCCTTAGAATTAACAATTACAAGTGTGAAATTGAGCTCTAGCCTAATTAAATAGTTTCACACAGTTCCAAAGAACTAGAGATTGAGTGTATATCAATGGATTTTGCTTCAAAGTTACCACCTCCCCCCTTTACTTATTCCACTTCAAGGTTTAATCTATTTATAGATACAAATTTTGATGAAGCAGATCTCATTTGCAACTTCAAGCACTACTCAGTGATCTAAGAACAAGTTGAGGTAACAGGTCCTTGTGGCTCTAAGGAGAAATTCTTAACTTTTACATGAAGGTAAAAATAGGACCTAGTGGAGATCAAATCGATGGGCCTACATGACATAACAATAAAATCAAATTTAATGCCCTGCATTGACCTAGTTTATGATTTGCTTAAAAATGGCCAATTAATGACCATGTGGCTCTGTGAGTGTTTTTGGGTACTTGCAGGCATAATATAAAAAACACAACAAATAATTTTACATTAAATGCCAACAACTACATAAAATATTTAAACCAAAAAAGGTAAAAAAGTGGTTAGATAAAGAATTTGATCAGAGCAGTGGGATTATGACACGTGGTGTCTTACCGCTTACCCACCTAGATCAAAAGATTTATGCTTTGAATGAACATCTCTGGGATAGTATAACAATGGGATTATTCCACACGGCATCATCTCACTAAGCAGCTAATTGGAAGCTTTGATGACATTATTACATCTTCAAGAAAATTTGAAGAAAATTGATGAAGTGTCGATAGGCATTTCAAATGGGCCTAAGACCAATGGGAGATTGACACGTGATGCCAAGAGTCATCCCGTAGAATTGGTTAAGTCCTTTGAATTAGAATAAAAGTGACACATGGCTGCAGGAAACATTTTTGAAATCAGCTAAGTATGAAAAGTCCTTTTTGTGTGGGTTGAAGAACATGTGAGACTAAAATTTTGAGGCATGGAAGAAACTTTGACTCTTCGTAAAACTTTGCCTTCAACATTTACATTATCAAAAGTTTAGTTTAGGATATTTTTTCAAAAATTATTTTTAAACAAAACCTCTGACAAAGTCTCAACATTTTTGCCAAAGATCTAGAGTTTCAAACACTTTTGTGTAGTCTACAAAACTTTTTTTCATAATAATTATTCCAACTATTTCTTTACAATTTATCCAAAAAGTAATAGACTTCAGTAATTTCACTTTGCCAAACACAAAGTCTAAAGGCCAACTTGTGTGACATCTTTGATTTGGCCTGACAATCTTATGAGTACTTGATATTGCTCAACATGGCATGTTTCTAAGAACTCAAAGCATTTGGTGGTTTGGATGGCTTGCACCAGGTCTCTAGCCCATGACATTTCAAAATCTTGTGTTGATCCTTCAAGTACCAGATATCATGCCATGTGACATAATTATGGAGACTCAACCATATGTCATAAGCTATATTGAGTATATAGCATGGAGGTTTATGACATGAAGGATTATGCTACATGGCATAATCTTAGATGGTCAGAGGGTTGAAAAGCATATGTAGGTGAGGCAAATCATTGTGACCCCAAACATTCATGATCATGCCATGTGACACTTTCTCAGGGCCTCAAGGTCTTGGTGGTTTGATGTGTCTAATTTGGCTTGTTAATCCTCTGAACACCTGAGATTATATCACATGTCACAGTTTCAGGGACTTGTTGTATCAAGTAGTTTGGATAATCTGGGGTAGGTTCTGGATTTTATTATTCTAAGATCTAGAGGCCGAGTGTAGGCAATCCAAACTATGAAGTGTCATGAGTCTCCATCATTGTGCCACATGGCATGATCTCAGCACTTGGTAGCCTCCTGAAAGTTGAAATAAAGTGAATTAGACTGTGTAAGAACTGGTAATTATAATAGCTAGCTCTTATTGCATCGCTTAAGTCTTTCTATTGGTAATCATATTTGACATGTTTTTTTTTCAATCCAATCAAAATATAGATGCTAAAATTTTTAATGTAGAGATTAAGCACAAGTATATCGGTCTTAAATCTATTAGTAGTTGGCAACGACGAAATTTTGTGAAATCTCTTCTGGTTCTATCTCAAGGTGTTGTTTCAAATAACTTGTCAATACTTATAGTGGACTTATTTAACCTGTTGTCAATTATTTCTTCAGAAAGGGTTTATCTTTTTACAAAAAGACAAATGTATTTTTTGGAGCTTGTTTCACCAAATGGTATCCATGAGATGGCATGTATATCTTCTATTGTAAGAGCTCAAAGCTTCATTTCTAGATGAAAATTTTAGAATTTATTTTTGTGATTGGAAAAACTTAAGCAATGTAAATCTATGTTATGCTAAATAATTGATTCTAGGTGCATGTTAATACACAGTTATCCATTATTGTTTTGATTTTTTATCTGCATGCATGATTTTATTTTGAAAACATAAAATCTATGAACAACAGTTTAGAGCAAGGTTTTTTTTTTGACACATAAAATCCATGAACACTAGTTTATAGGAGGTCTATTTTTATGTTTTTAAATGTTATTCCTTGATTATCGGATGCTTGTGAGTGGCATTTTTTTTACAAATAGCTTATTAACGATCTGGATTTAGTTTGTTTGAGAATATTGAATGAACATATATAGCAATTGTTTTATGCAACAAATTTTGCAACTTTGTTTTAATGTAGTTTAATAGCATGATTGACTTGTTGAGCCCTAACACATACATCTTATTTTTCATAATTTTAAAAATAGGAACCAAATATAAAAAACCCATACCTAGGAAACTAGGAGCCTAAAGATCTATGAAGAAAATATCATGCATTTATAATAAGGTTTATTTTTGTAAAATCCAACATTACCCAAGTAAAATTCATAACAATATAATGTTAAACCAGTCTTAAGTCATGTGGAAGCTTGTATTGCATATCACTTTTTTTACTAAAATATGATCTATAGATTAACCAGTCTAATTTTTATTTTTCTAGTATGTGCATGTTGATTCCAAGACTAATAGTCGAAGACCATCATTTTCCTCTAAATTGATCCCATAACAAAGATATCACATGGTTATGATACATGTCGCTCTTACGTTATTTAGAATTTTTGATATTTACAAAATATTAAGTCTTTCGAAGCCTTGTGAGTTTCCCAAGCTCTACACACATGCCACCCAACATATCCATGCTAAAGCAGAATTTTGGAACTTCAATCAGGAACTTGATATTCTTCACAACTATGTGTTTCCTATCTCTGAGCTTCTGAGTTCTTGAGTCTCAAAATTTCTAGGATCACTCCATGTGTCTCGATGCCATAAACTTGACACTATGGGAAGGATAAATGTTTATTTAGTCTATAGGCTATTGTCCAAACTTATAGACTTCTAGGGCCCCCATCAGATAACATGTGGCATATTTATGTTAATCCGAATTATCAGGAAGTTAAATGGTCTGTTGGTTTCCCACCTAATGTCCTAATATCTCAAGTCTCTGAGCTTCTCTAGATCATGCCACGTGGTTCAATCATGTCAAATCATCGCTAGATGACCTACTAAACATAATGACAAAAACCAAAGGACCAAGTTATTGAGAGCATGACACATGGCACTATCTAGGGAATGAAAAGCCAAAGCATAAGAACAAAGATGTAACAATGTGGAAAATAAGTAATTAATGAATGGTTGGCAACAACCTCAAAGTGATGATTGGACGTAAATAATTAATGAGAGACTGTCATTGCCCTTCTCTTGTGAGCAATGTTTGGGATTAATCATCGTTTGTGTTTTCTGTGAGCTTGAGGAACTTTATGTTCTTATGTTGGAGACCCTTCATTTGAAATTTGTTTCTCAATCCATGGTTATTCCCCCATAGTTTCTTTGGACTATTGGCTGGATGCCATCAGTTCGTTAGACCTCCTATTAGGTCATTTTCAATTTACTTGACTAATGGAGACAGATTCAACACATGTTAATTTCTATTTAGGGCTTATTATTGAGCCACACAACTTCTATCCCTAGTTCAACATGATAAAAATGTGTCATAGATATAAATTACAAAACAAAGTGAATGGAAAATATATGAGCAACTATGTTAGTTTATTAACATACTAGTAAAGGTTTACTCAGATGTGAATGCAAG
The DNA here is from genome assembly GCA_037957365.1 of Torreya grandis. Lineage (NCBI taxonomy): Eukaryota > Viridiplantae > Streptophyta > Pinopsida > Cupressales > Taxaceae > Torreya > Torreya grandis. The sequence goes on from JARHVA010004406.1 coordinate 448,598, forward strand.
AAAAAAAATCATGAACCAGGAAGGCATATAAAGAAATCGAGGGACATAGAAGGCATGCAAAATAAAACATGAACATAAAAGGCACAATAACAATAATTGCCATGCAAAAACAAAAAAACAAAGTTGTGTGTTTAGTTACATGCAAAACACATGTGTGTATGCTTTCATCCCTCCATTGTATCGACTAAAATTCCCCTGTATAACGTGGCATGGTTGAGAAATTTTGAGTAAGTTCGATCCATTTTGAGGGAGGAGGTACGTGAAACGGTAGGGAAATTTGTTAGTTGGTGGAGTGCATGCCACCATTAACTTTCCACATTAAGGGAGGAAAGCCTACTAAGCCATCTGGAAAATGGCATTGGGTTCCACATTAATGAGCCATATGTCTTCTAGCATGGCACATCATTTCATATTAATGACCCATAAATATTTATGTTTGTGCTTTATGTGTCAAAATTACAAGCCAATGATGGCCATGTAATTGTATTTACATCTTCTATTCAAACTATCATGACTAATTTTTTATTCCTCTTGTGCACATTCAACCCTGATTTTTCAAAATTTAAGCATCTTCTGTGTTTATTTCAACCTTTATTGTGATCTCTGTCGAGATGGAGACCACTTGTAAACTTTATTAGTTAATTTTCATTGAATTTTTTTTCCCACTCATCATTCACTGTGAAATCTCAACATAGATATTGCATTTTGAATTTATTAATATTCATTGATCTCTACTCATCAAATCTAATACAAATTTGAGCCGAAAAGGTATTCGTGACAATTTACCTATTCCTTCAATGTTGGAAAATTCTATTAATTGCCATGAAATTATGTGAGCTTGTGACAGGTTGACATGCGTCAATTTTATCTTAGAGTCATTGGAGTATCCCTAGTGTACATGCAATGACATCACAGAGCCTCAAGATTACATGGCACATGGTATCACTTTTGGTGGTGGTTTGATAGACGTCAATTTTAGTGTAGTGTTAACAGAAGATCATTATCATCCATGTGGGAGCATCATGGAGTACTAAGATCACGAGATGACAGTTTGATAGACATCTAATTTAATATTAACTTCACAAGGTGACATATATTTTCTTGTTAAATTTAAGTTTGGGTTCACATGGTGTCCTCATTGTCCACATGTTATATTATGATTGGGTTGGGTTCACGGGACACAAAATTCCTTCACCAGCCACCCATGGCCATAGTTTTTGAGTATTTATTCACTACCCCCTCATATCATAAGTGATTTGGTGGTCACCAATACATCATTTTCCCCAAGGATAGTAAAATGAAGCCACCAACTACTCATTTCTCTGAAATTAAATCAAATAGTTTAATTTATATGGATAGAGCTTTCTAGAAATTCCATGACATTTTGTACTTCATTTTGAAGCAAAATTAATGTAATCAAGTGAGGCCTAATAAATAAAGTTGAATACATACAACATTGTATATAGAGTTGTCGCAAAATTATAACACCATACGTAAAAATATAATAATATCCTCTGTAAGAAAAATATCTCTTCGAATCTTTTCATTTCACATTTTTAATGCATTTCATATATATTGAATTATATCTATAGACAATCACATTTAATGATCATGACAATCTAAATAAAATTGATATATATAAAACAAACAAGATTATATATATAATAAATAAAAAATAATATATATAAATTTTGTTTATTTTATACACGTACAAAAACTTAAATATTAAATTTTTGAAGTTTAAATATTAAATTCACAAATTTTAAGTTAATAAAATCAAAAAGTAGAAACACGACACCAATTATGATAATAAGAACTATTATTGTGTGGGGCGAGAAATTGTGTCCAAATGAACCATTTTGTCAAATAATTTATATGCCTATCGTGGTTTTGCATTCTAAAATTACGTAGTATTAATTATAATGTCATATGCCCAAAGTGTTATGTATTCGCACCTATACACTTGGAAAATATTGTGAACAAGAGATGATAATTTTGAGTTTAAAATACTATTTATTTTGGAGCAAGTTATTAAGAAAAATTAATACAATAAATACTCTTTAAAATTTTGATTAATATTAGTTACAATTTATTTTAAAAGGTTAAAAAAAAAAGTTATGCAAATTTAACGGAATAAATACTATTTAAAATCTAATAATATTTAAAAAAAGTACCGAAAATTAGATTAGAATTTAATAAAATATACATCTTTATAACTTTTTTATTTAAAAAAATATATATATATTAAAAAGTATAAAACAAACGTCCTTAAATATTATTTATAATAATGACCGGCACAAAATTTAATAACGAGGAGGACGTTTAAAAATAAATTGGTGTGTAAGATTGAATGAGTGCACTTAAAAAAGAGGAGGGGGCCAAATATGTTGCACAATCTGAACCATTCACGAGAACGTTGGGTAAGGTTAAAAAGAAGACAAAATGATGAAATCAACGGTCAACGACTTACCATTCCCGAGAGGGTTAGTGGAAAGTGGAATACCCTCACTTCCACTCACAGTTGCACATTCAAAACCCAATAAATACCCACACGTGCGAGCAGAGACTTCCTCATTTCTACCTCTTTAAGCGCTCGGATGGTTCAGAAGTCTCCCTTAAAAAATCATTTGCTTTAATGTTTTTCTTTTATTGCTTTTCTCGAGGTGCAGGGTTCGATTCGCATGGCGAGGTGGGCTGGAGTGGTGGTGCTTAGATGGCCAGCGGACGGGGGTTTTCTAGCGGTGGTGACCGTGGTGGCGGCCCTCTGCGCTACGCATCAAAACTCGCAAGGTAGACAAAACCGGCAAGACATCAACCACCAGCAGCGGCAACCTTTTGCCAAAATTTCCTCCAACACCTCCCGAAACTTAACCTCTCTCATTCTTCTCTACATGTAAATTAAAACTTTAACTTATAAATTTATAGGATAACATTGTTTAAGCTGTTGTACTGTGGTAATTATCATTTTTCTTTTCTGATGCGCAGGGCAAACGGAGTTTCACGGGTGTGTAAATATTGTGTACTCCAGCAGCTCTGTAACAGAAAAAAAATTACAGTGGAAAGATGGGACATGCCGCCAAATTTTATCGAATGGTTTACTCCGTTTAGTAATAATACAGGGTAGAATAATCGAACATCATATCAATTAATGTTTTATATGTATTTGGCCAACAAGAAAATTATAATTATTGGTTTGGTTTGTAATTATTGTTAAAAAAAATTTAATTAGATTTGAGATAGAATTATTAGTCCTTGTCATGTTAGGAAATAATTTTCAATTGAAATTAAAATTGAATAAATTAAAAAAAATTCAATTATAATATTAATATTAAAAATGTATATTTTTTTTAATTATTCCTTAATTTTTTTTTAAATTTTATGATTCTTACTAATTTTAATAATTCAATTTTTTATAATATAATAGAAATTATTAATTAATTTAATTTTTAAATTTTAACAATTATATGATGTATTTGAGTTAATTCAATTGTAATTATTGGTTACATGTAATCAATTATTTTAAAATTTAGTTTCTCCTAAAACTCTATTTGATATTACGAATTATTTTTCTACCTATATTTTGTATGGTTAATATCGTTCTATTAATTTTTTATTTTAAATTAATAGAAAGTACTTTTCAATAGAAAAAATATATAATTATTAAATTATATCATAAAAATTTCAATGATAAAAATATTACAAAATTTATTAATTAAATTCTCTAAAATATCAATATATTTAACTTTTTATAATCACATAATTTGATGGTATTTTTTATTCCATAATGAATGTATTGGTATTGTATGACATATGACAGTGTTGAAATTATTTCTGATTAATGTATTATTTATATTTTATATTTTTCTAATTATAACGAAGAAATACTAATGCCAAAGTGTCATGACGATTTTAAATGAGTAAATTATTAGGAGTGACAGTATTTTTTTTTGTTGAGACATATTGCTATAAAATTAATTATTTATTTATATTGCTCTTTATGTAACATTCATAGTTACAATACATTTACATTACAAATTTATAAACAAAATGAACCGTAAATAATTTTTTTTATAAAACAATTTTTACTATTGAAATAAGATTAGTGCTACACAATCCTTGTTAAAAAATTAAATTGAAAAAAAAATTAAGGGAAAGAATGGTCCCCACATTTTATTTTAAAACAATTATTATTAATTATGAATTTTTATATTATAAATTAATTAGATATAAATTTATTAACTATTATATAATGTAGTCGTGTGTTATTTTTAGTTTTAATTTTAAATTTAACTTTCATTTAATTATTTTTTTTTAAAAACTAAAAGAGGGGTAAAATTTTATTGAAAAACGAAGCAACAATTACAACATTTTATCCTGGTCAACAAGTTGAGCCAGTGTCTGAGATAAACTCAGAGGAAGCATCCGTTGGTCCGTAATGCTCCATAAGGGTCCATTCTCTGAAGCCCACTTAGCAAGGCAATCCGCAACACCATTCCACTCCCGGGGAATGTGTTTGAAAGATACAGAAAACAAAGAAGTACTTAATTGAAGAATCTACTGAACAACTACATCCAGATGCCAATCCACCTTACCAAAATTTCGCTTATTCAACAAGTTGACAACCACTTGTGAATCTGATTCGCAAATAATGTTATACCAGCCATGTTTACAACAACATTTCACTGCCTCCAAGATTGCCATGGCTTCCATAAGGTTATTCGTGTACTGGCCTTTATAAATCGAGAAGAGGAACTGTATACTCCCAGAGCTGTCCTGTCCAGTTCCGCCAATACCAGCCTCTCCTGGGTTCCCCCGCAAAGAGCCATCGATATTAATCTTAATAGTCCCATCCATCGGGGGAGTCCAGCGTCCTGCCCTATCAACAGGCCGCGCTTGCTGCCTATTGCCTTTCACCGAAAGACTGCACGAGTCATAGGCGCCAGCAGTGTTTGGGTCAAGGCACAGTCGGGCGCATATACTCGCAGCTTCCGGGTCGAGGCTGGTATCCTTACCACACTTAGCTTGCAAGGTTTCTTGCAGTGAATGAGTAACTTTCATCCACAGGTCTCTTAGTTCCAGGTGGACGCCCCTGAAGATTCTCCTGTTCCGTTCAATCCAAATATTCCATAAAATAAAAGAGGGGCCAACGAACCAGGCATTTTGTAAAATAGAAGCCTTTGACGAAGACTGGCCCAGTCGATTCCAAAACTCCACCAATGAAGAAGAATGCCAACAAGGAGAGCCCCAGGCATTCCACCACAGATGCCATATCTGTTTGGCATATGAACATTGGAAGAAGAGGTGAGATCCTGTCTCTTCACTGCTGTGACACAAGACACACATAGATGGCCCTTGAAATCCCCGCTTGAAGAGATTGTCCCAAGTAAGACACCTGTTGTGAGTAAGAAGCCAAAGAAAAAAATTGCATTTGGGCCAGGAAATCCGGTTCCAAATTTTCTTTCCCCAATCAAACTGTCCTCCGTCAAAGAATTGCTTTATCAAGGTCATGTATCCTGAAGACATCGAGTACTGTCCAGTAGCATCTCCTCCCCAAGCAAGGACATCCCGTCCTTGTAGGGAACTACAGCCTCTAGAGGCAAGAATTTGAGTTAGCTCCTTTCGATCCTCCTGTGATCCCCCTGGTGGCCAATTAGAAGAGTTTTTCCACCTGTATCCCGTGGTCGTTCCCAAGTTAAAAGCTTCTTTGTAGTGCGCTATTGTGTGCCAACCAAAAGCCTAAAAAGAGTCTGCTAAAGGCTGTAAATGCAGGTGTGTAGATAGAAGAGGAGGTGCTCCATCCCATGAGTCACTCTAGAAGAGAGCCTCCGACCCGCTATTGCACACCCAAAAGAGGTTGCGTTTAACTAGATGAGCTCCAAGCTTTAGAGTACTCCACACCATCGATCCTCTTCCCTTAAGAGGGAGCCTGGGAATCTCAGTGGGATCAATATCTGAAAAGTACTTAGAAGACACGATGCGGGCCCAAAGGGCGGATTGATTAGAACACCAGCGCCAATAGAGCTTAGCTGCAAGGGCTTGACTGGACAAAATAGCAGAGCGTAAGCCAAGGCCTCCTACTTACTTCAGTCGACACACAATGTCCTAATTAATAAGACTCCATTTGTTGTTCTGCAGGTTGCCACTCCAAAGCAATTATCGATAAAGTGCATCAAATTCCTTCAGGAAGTACATTGGGGTTGCCTAAATCATACTGCGATATATGGGAAGCGCCTGGATAACTGATTGCAACAGGATCACTCTACCCGCAGTGGATAGCCACCTATGAGTCCAATGACTCAATTTTTGCCTTAGTTTGTCTAGCACATTTTGCCAAAAAAGTCTAGGCTGTCTTCCCACAGCTATGGGAATTCCTAGATCAATCACCCAGAGGGTTTGAATCTGAAACCTCAATATAGCAGCAATCCTTCGCTGGATAGGCTCAGGAGTGTTGAAGAAATAAATAGAGGACTTATGGTCATTAATTTTCTGCCCGGATGCCGCCAGATAAATGTCAAGGGTGAGTCGGAAAGCTTTCGCTTCCCGAATCTGAGCTTTCCCTTCCAAGATTGTGTCGTCAACAAACTAGAGGTGAGTCAAGGTGATTAACCCATTTCCCCATCGCCATCCATGCAGCAGATTCTGAGAAACACGAAATTTGAGAAGCCGTCCAAGACCCTCAGCCAGAATAATAAACAGGTACGGAGAGAGTGGATCCCCTTGGCACAGGCCTCTAGAAGCTCCAAAAAGTTTGAAAGGTTCCCCATTAATAAGGACCAAAAAAGGTGTTGTAACACAGCTTAACACCCAGTAGACCCAATCCTGATTGAAACCAAACGTCAAAAGAACTTTTTGCAGAAATCCCCAGCTAGCTCTATCATAAGCTTTGGCTAAATCAAGCTTAATAAACATGGCACGCTCCTGAGATGAGCTCATAGAGTGAATAGCTTTCGATGCAATAACCACTCCGTCCAGAATTTGTTTGCCCGCCACAAAACCCCCTTGTTCCTCCGAGATGACCCTGGGGAGATAAACTTTTAGCCTTTGCACAATGATTTTTGTAATGATTTTATAGACCACATTGCAAAGCGCAATGGGTCTAAAAAAATCCAATTGATTAGCATGCTCCTTCTTCGGGATTAAGACTAGAAATGTGGCATTCAAAGCTCTAAGCATTTCTTTGTTGGAGTAAGATTTGTGCACAACATCCATCAGATCCTGCTTAATAATATCCCAAAAATCTTGAAAGAATTCGGCTGGGAAACCATCGGGCCCTGGTGCTTTACCTCTACACATACTGAAAACTGCCTCCTCAACTTCTGCCATATCTATTGGCCGCATGAGGAAATCATTCATTTTTGAAGTCACAACATGGGGTATGCAAGATAAAACTGTGTTTTCAACCACCTCATATGGTGGTTGGTCACCAGAAAAGAGGGCTAAGTAAAACCGGACAGCTTCCCTGGTAATAGCTTGGGAGGAGGTTAGGCGCATCCCATCTTGAGTAACAAGAGAAGAGATAAAATTCCTGTTTCGCCGTGCCTACACGGAGTTATGGAAAAAGGCCGTGTTCTTATCTCCTTCCTGAAGCCAAGCTATTCGGGCCTTTTGTTTCCAATAGATCTCTTCACGAAGTTCCCATTCTGCTAAGGTAATTGCAGCTCTAGATTCCTCTAAGCGCAGCGCTTCGGACAAGCCAAAGTCCCTTATTTATCTGGTTACTCCATCTAACCTGTCTTGAGCTTGCTTCTTCTTAATATGTAAGTTGCCAAAACAGTTTTTATTCCAATACTGCAACTTTCTTTTAACATACTAGATTTTTTTAAGGAAAGAATACATAGCAGTTCCATATGTAGGTTCCCCCTGTCTCCACCACTAGCCAATGAGGTCATGGAGAGATGAGTCACGAAGCCACATCAGCTGAAACTTAAAGGGAGGCTTTTTGGGCCCATCAATATGACTAGTAGAGAGCTTAATGGGTCAATGGTCAGAGCCCCTCCAGTCAAGAATTTTAGAATTGAGAGAGATAGCACTAGAAAGCCAAAAATAAGAGATAAAAAATCTCTCAAGGCGTTCAGAGATGGCAACATTACCTGTTCTTTTCTTACTCCACGTGAATAGCCTATTTGAGGGTCTAACATCAGCAAGGTGCAGCAGTTCAATATTATGGCGAAGACATTCAGAAGAGAGGCCTAAATGGGTCGTGCCCCCTCTTTTCTCCTCTAGACTCAGCAACGCATTGAAATCTCCAGCCATTATCCATGGCAGGAACGGATGACAATTTTTGACATAGCGGATATGCTCCCAAAGCTGAATTTGCCTAGCAAGATCCACTGGTGCATATACTGTGGTAACCAGAATCTACTCCCCAGTTTCAAGAGAGGAGGCAACCATTGAAAGAGCCGATAGACAAGATACCCAATGAAGCAGTAAAATTTTCCTAGGTTCCCAACACATGGCCGATCCTCCTGAACTTCCGAAGGTGCCCACACACTGACATTGCCCAAAAGACCAGATATTTGGCAAACAAGTAAATAGCGAATCAACAGAGAGTTTGGTTTCCTAGATACAGAGAATATCCAGAGACTAATCAATCACCAATCTACACATAGCTTTTTGTCTGGGGATACTGCTCAAACCCCTTACATTCCATGATATGACAATCATTGAGTAGAGTGAGGGAAATGTTCATCTAGGGTCTTAACAACCCCTGATTCTACCAGTAAGTCACCTGTAAGTTTGATTCTCTCCTGGTCCTTCTTGCGCCCAGCTTTGGAGGGAGTAGAGGAGGAAACTTTTTTGAATGGTCTTTGCATTAGGCCAAGAGCCGAGGACGATCCTTTTTCTTTCCTGCCAGCATCCACTTCCTTGACCAAATCTGCCCAGCGAACATCCTTATCTTGCTGAGCTCGTGAAGCCTCAAGTGCCTCTTCCTCCGGGCCAAAAGATTTCTTTATGGTCGGTTGAACCACCATGTCCTGCACCTCATTGAGGCCTGAAAACTGGTTATCTATCTCTAGAGCTTCCTCTTGATCCTCTGTTGGGATGCCATCCTCAATCACCATACTATCAAGGGCCTCAAAACGGTTGAACCCCAAATCTACTTGCATATCATCATTCATACGTTTCTGACTGCAGCCTTTCGCTTGGTGTCAGACTGGTATAAACCCATCCTGGCCGGAGGTATTATTCTATGCCGATCCTTGCGCCATGTTTGCATTGTTTGCAGGATTTTTCCCTTTTACCACATTATCTAACTGAGATTTTGCATTGTCAAAAAGGGCCGATCGACCATTCCCCTTGCCAACATTTACTATTTTCGGAGTAGGAAATTCAGGACCTGTCCCATTACCTTTGAAAGCCTAAGGGCATTGGTGGTGCAGATGCCCGTATACATGACAAATTCGACAACAAAAAGGAATAGATTCATAGTCTATCTGCTGGATCCAGGATGAGGAACCCACATAAATCTCCATGGAGTCTGGTAGAGGATTATTTAAATCAATGTCAACACAAATGCGTGCATCATAAATGACTCTTTTTTCCAAAGATTGATGTGCAATAGCAGTTGGTGTTCCCAGCATGGCAGCGATTTGGTGCAGGATATCCTCTCGCCAAAATTTTAGAGGAAGTCGCGGAAGGCGAACCCAAACAGGCACACAGGCTGAAAGTTCCTCAGCAGAATTAAAACCTGCATGCCAGGGTTTGAGAAAAAGGCCCACACGATCATAGAAATAGGGACCGCCCTCAAATATTTGATCCTGATTCAAAACAGAGGAAAAATTCACCAAAAAATAGCTATTTCCAGCCAACATAATATCAAAATCCCCCTCTATTTGCCAGGAGCAGCGAATCCAAGCCTCCAAGGCCAACAGTGGGATTCGAATGCCCAAGAATTTGCAAATCAGAGCATGGGAGGTTAAATACTCCACATCCTCCTTCACTGCCTCTGGAGGGATAACCAGTACCGGGCGCTCTTGGCTCCGTAAAAGACAGTCGTTCACCTTGTTCAGTTTTGAGCGCTCGCTGATGTGTGCCGACTCCTGCTCATGAGAGGTCGCCCCAGGCAGAGATCTGTCCTCCCTGGGGCCTACCGACGGGCCGCCCTTCGTAGTTCCTCCGCTCACAGCCATTCTCCAGGTTTCTATCAACTTTCATTTAATTATTTAACTATCATTTATAATTTATAATTTTTTCAATTAATTTTTAAAATAAATTTATGCAAAAGATGCTAAGAGATAGGTATGTAATTATTTTAAAATAATAATAAATAATTCAATAATATAATTTACTATATTTACCTTATCAATTTAAAAATAACACTTAATCCGTTATTAAATATACTAAATAATATAATATAATTAAATTTTATTCAAGAATAATAATAAACACTTCGTAATATAATTAAGATCAATTTTTAAAAACTCTTAATCTATTATTAAATATATTAAATAATATAATATTTAAATTTTATTTAAGAATAATAATAAATATTTCATAATATAATTTGTTTTGTCTAATTTTTATAATTTAAATATAAAATATACAATTTTTTTATTTAAATATTTCACAACTAATTTTTTATTCCTTTTGGGTACTTTCAACCATATTTTCTCAAAATTTAAACATCTTTTGAGTTTATTTCAACTTTTACTGTGACCTTTGTTGAGATGAAGACCACTTATAAACTTTCTTAGTTAATTTTCACTGAAAACTTTTGTCTACTCATCATTCACTATGAAATTAACTCAAAATAGAGATTGTTTATGAAATTTATTAATATTCAATGGTCTCTACTCATCAAATTTAATACAAATTTGAGCCCAACAAGTATCTACGATAATTTATCCATTCCTTTAATGTTGGAAAATTTTGTTAATTGCCATGAAATTCTATGAACTTGTGACAGGATGATATGCACCAATTTTATCTTAGAGTCAGTGGAGTATCCTCGGTGTACATGTGATGAAATAACAGAGTCTCAAGATCACAAGGCACATGGTATCACTTTGGGTGGTGGTTTGATATACATCAATTTTAGTGTAGTGTTAACGGAAGATCATCATAGTCGACGTGGGAGCATCATGGAGTACTAGGCTCACGAGATAATAGTTCGACAGAGATCTAATTTAATCTTATCTTCATAAAGTGACATATATTTTATTCTTAAATCTAATTTGGGTTCACATAATGTCCTCGTTGTCCACATGTCATATTGTGATTGGGTTGAGGTCACATGACACAAAATTCTTTCACTAGTCAACTATGACCACAATTTTTGAGTATTTATTCACTACATCCTCACATCATAAATGACTTGATGGTCACCAATACATTATTTTACCCAAGCATATCAGCATGAAGCCACCAACAACTCATTTATATGAAATTAAATGAAACAGTGAAATTAATATGCATATCTAAGCTTTCTATAAATTACACAACATTATGCACTTCATTTTAAAGTAGGATTAACATATTCAAGTAAGGCTTAACAAATATAAATGAATATATATAACATTGTATATAGATTTGATATGTTTGATATAGAAAATATATAACACCACACACACAAAACATAATAATACCATTTAAAGGAAAAATATCTTTTTGAATCTTTTTATTTCACATTTTAAATGCATTTTACATATATTGAAGTGAACCTATTGATAACCGCATTTAATAATCATGACAATTTAAACAAAATTGATGTGTATTAAACAAATAAATCTCTCTATATATACACTTGAAAATACTAAATTATTGAATTTAAAGTAATAAATTCACAAATTTTAAATTAATAAATTCCAAAAGTATAAACATAACATACATAACAAAATTTTTGATAACAAAAACTATTATTGTGTGGGGAAATAAATTGTATCCAAATGAACCATTGTGTTCAAATAATTTATATGCTTATCGTGGTTTTGCATTCCAAAATTAGATAGTAGCAATTATAATATGCGACAACATTTTAAAGGGGCTTCATACCAAACTCAAAAGGATGAAGATATTACATTTATCGTGCTAATGACTTGATAAGTGAGGCTTACTAGTAACAAGTACAATCTTATTTTATTTTTTAAGGGAGAAAGATGAAAAACTCTCCTATGATGGTATATTTTAAATAAAATAAAATAAATAAATATATGATGTTTCTTTACAATAATGATTGTGTAGTAATTAATCATTATTTTTATATTAAAAATAGTTATAGTTTTTGGATAAGTTTGTATATAAATTTATAATGTAAATTTATTATTTAACATAATAGTGAATAGTAAATAAAGAATAATAAAAATAATTAAAAAAATATATTAATAATAGGATTCTAAAATATAATGTTTTTATAATCTATGTGATAAAAGTAATGAACAATGCATATAATATATAAATATATAGATGTTATAGTATATTTTACAAGGAAATTAACATGAAGAGTAGTAAACATTCTATTAGTAAAGGAACTAATGCATCTAGTTAAAACAAAAATGAAGCCTTGGTGTTATAGATCATTTGACGCAAGGTAAGTGTTTGATTTCCAAATGGATCATAAAGGCTTTCACAGTGTTGAAGCATGAATGTTTTGGTTTGTCATAGAGTTTCAACCACTTCTTATAAAGGTCAATGAAAATATGTACGTGCATACATGATAGACTATTGCTTTCTAAATATTTCAAACTTTCAACATCTACCCCATTTATTAGTATGTGGAAACCTAGTGAAGAAACTTATCAATTGTTGGTATGGAAAGATAACTCCATAGACATAATCTTAGCTTTCCTACTTCTTCTATTTGGTGGAATAGGTATGTTAAAATTAATGAGATTCCATTTAATTTGTAAAGAAGGTTGAAAGGAAAATGTCTGTTTAGTAAAGGTATTCAACACTTTACAGTTTATGGCAATTATCTTATTGTAAATAGAAACATTGGTTGCTTTTAAAGAATCTTATTCACCTATAGAACTTTGACGAATCTGTTATAAATGAAATTCTACTCGTAGATAATTCATTAATTTTTAAAATATCAACTTTGACTCAATGCAATTTGTGAAGGATTGATTGCCTAATAGCTATAGGTTTGATCACTTTCCACCTAAATGTGATTATCATAAGCTCTTACCTAGAACGCTTTTGGAACAAAGGCTTCATTCAAAGTTGAAATATAAATACAGTGAAAGTAAATCACAACACCTTAGATTTGCCATTTAGAAGTCAAACATTGATGCAATAGCTTAAATCATTCCTTGGTAGCTCTTCTTTTAAAAATTTCCTACTAGTGATAACATCAATTTTCTTGCTATCAACCCTCTTAAATGTAAACTTCTTGAGTCTATTTCAAATATATTTTGGAGATGAAAGGTTACTAAAATAATATGGGCTATTATTCATAATGAATTCCCTGATATTTTTAGACACGAGTTATGTTGGAAACAAGCTCTTATAGGGTTGAACATTTTGCATAATGTGATTGTTGAATCTTTTATGAAGGTGATTGTTATCCACCTGTGGAAGAATAGATGCATTGTTATGTTTAATAATTCTTATATTTTATTTACAGTTATTATTCATAAGATTTACTCCAATTAATCTTTATAGTTGCATATTCTCTCTAGGATTATTTATAATGACATTGATATAACACATCAATTGGAAAATGTTGGGTAACAAATTTCAAAGGTTGAAAATGACCATATCAATATATTTCTAAAATTGTAATCACTTATACCCAATATTTTTATTTGTTCTTTTTGTTTTGAAGCTTTTTCTATTTACTTTATTCAATAAAAAGTATATATGCATATGTTAGTAAGAAGAAATATAAAACATATGAAATTATGTGAATAGATCTAGATAGGGTTTAGATTGATTCAAGGGATGCTAGGGTGAATTTATTTGTGGTAGTAGAGGCTATTGTTGTCACAGATCAAAATCAAAATGGAAACCCTGACGTTATTCAATGGTAGATAGGGTCTCCTAGTGATGTGAATTTGCATGCTATGGTAGTGTCAGTCACAAATTAGGGGGAAAGGGATGGTAAGAGGTCACTACATTCAACTTCTAAATATGAAGAAAGATGTTATCCAACAGGGGTGGAAGAGACCATAGATCTTTATGGTGGTGTGGATAGGCATCAAAGGTTTGCTATCCAAAATAAGACTTCTCTCAAAATATATCCAACCAAAATGCTTGTGTCAGAAGAAAATGGCATTTTTGGCGTTGGGTTGGAGGTCAGTTTTGATAGACCTTAGGGAGTTTTGAAAAGAACAGAGTCTTACATTGAAGTTATTTTAAAAAAAGGTAGGGTAAGCCATTAAAGCATACAAAAATAAACCCCCTAACATGTTTTCAAGGGGAGAATATAATGCTTGTTTTGAAACGTGAACAAAACCTTGTTAAAAAAAGCATAATCTATCATTTTCATATTTTTTGGCCTTTTTTTTCCTGAACTTAACAACTAGATTACACAGAACTAGAATCCTCTTTTAGAGGGATCATTGGAAAAATTCCCTTGCACTAAGGGTTTTTTTTAGTGACATATTTTAATGCTTATGGGGAACGTGAAGTGGTGCTCAAGGATAATACCTGGGTATGGGGTCAACACATGTTGATGTTCAAGCCTTGGTTTTTTGCATTAAACCCTCTCACAGAGACATTCACTATTAGACCAATTTGGGCAAGGTTACCTAACTTAACTTTTTAGTTATGGACTTATTTTTGTTTTAAATATGTGGGAAACACTTTAAGAGATTTTTTATCAGTGGATCCAGATACTTGTAAGATGAATCATTCCACTTTTATTAGGATTTTGGTTAATTTATATGTGATAGTGGCTCTCCTTGAGGTTATTGAGTTTAAAATTTGAGACATAATTTGGAAAGAATATCTTGATTATGAGGGATTATCTTTCTGATGTAGGAGGTATTTTGCTATAGGAAATTTGGTGGTAGATTAGAAATTATCCAATAAAAAGAGGGGGGTATCTTGGTGGAAGAATCGATTCCATAACTTCTAGTGACGAGGCCAAACTTTCAAAGGCCATAAATTTTGATTTGTAGCTTTGTTTGAGCCCATATTTGTGCCAAAATGACGGGCTCGATAATTTTGGTGTCAAATCGATAATGAATTTGAATACTACAAAGATAATAAAATTACCATTTGGTAAAGCTTCTAAAACAATAACCTATATTGATTCATATTGAATGATTCATATAATTACAAACCATGCATAAATAATCCTCAACTCAAAATTTGAGTTGACATGCAAAATTCAAAACTCTAAAAATAAATAAAGCTAGACTTGTTATTTTTAGTAACTTTTACATAAAAGTGGGTGCAACTCTAAAAATCTGCAAAACTAAACTAAACTCAAAAATTAAACTATTGGATAAATTTCAACTAAATTTCAAGTTTGATTAAAAAAATAGACAATTTATAAATTTATAAAAAAACCCAAGAATAAAATTCAACTGCAATTTTGGAACCTCAGATGGTCATGTATGGCCTTTGAAAAATATTAAAAACATCTCATAAGGGTAAGTGCACCAAATTGGGGGACAAAAAAGGGCCTACCCATGGACATGATTTTTCTAAAATTTCAGAAATGTGAACTTCTACATATAATTTGAGATTGCTACACTCAAAATTTGAAGATGGTATACAAACATGAATTGTACCATTTCAAGTCTAGTGTCCAAAAATCTATTTTTTAAAAAAAAGGTTAAGCATAAATAGGTCAAACATATAAAATTTGAAGAGGACCTCCTATTTTTTATAAGTAAACATAGTAGATAGATGGTTGTGCAACCCAACATTTTTTATCATTAAATATTGTTTGAAACCCTTTGGTGAATATTTAGATAAGATCTTCTAGTGTGCTACTAAATTTTTGTATATATTTTTTCAATGAATATTTTATTTTTATTCATTTTACAATTACGTAGATCCAAAAAATTGACAAAAAAATGGATAGTCGACCATGAGACCCACCCTAACTACCTTAAAAAAAAGAAAAATGATTTTTTTTAATGTGTGTATTGTTGACCATTTTGGCCCTGCAGGGCAAAATTGGTCTCCTTCTTCCCCTGCTATTCTGAGCCAGTTTAATTTCTGGTTTGCACAAGTCTTTCAGTAAGAGGATGAACCAGTTCAACAACATAAACTTTGAACTTGAACTTTGAACCGTCGCTTGGTTCAATCGCTTTGAACTTGGAAATATTGAACCGTTGAACTGTTAAACTGTTGAACGATTGTTGGTTCAAGCGATTGGTTCAAGCACTTGGTTCAATCGCTTTGAACTTGGAAATATTGAACCGTTGAACTGTTGAACCATTATTGGTTCAAGTAGTTGGTTCAAGTAGTTGGTTCAAGCAGTTGGTTCATAGTAGTTGGTTAAAGCAGTCAAATGAATGAGTAGAACACTGTATTGAACCATTGAACCATTGAACCAATTATTGGTTCAATCGGTCAGTTCAATCGAAAGGTTCAAGGGAGTCTCCCAAAGCCTGAAGGACAAGTGCCCTTATGGAGGGTAGGGAACACTTGCAAATAGATCAAAGAAAAGGCTGAAGGAATTGACCAAATGGTGATGGGCATGTGAACGTCAACTTTACGGTAATGAAATAGCCATTGATCTTTAAATAAATGGTGTGAACCTAAAGGAATTCAAAGGCTTAAAGCTAGAAGGAAGAAATCATCGAGGAGGGAGTCCAAAGAACTAAAGAATTAGCAGAAGATAGCCCTCGAAGGATGAAGGAACCAGAAAAGACAAAGCTAAGAAAAGGCAAAAGAGCCAAGTGCATAAATGGACAAAATAGTCCAAGTGGCAAAGGAAGGTGTCAACTCAAGGAGTTACTCCAGTGGTTGACACAATATCTGCCAAGTGGTCATCAAAGGGTGTGAATAGTGAATGACGTGACCCATTTTTCTTCACTTTGCATTGATGAGTAGGCAAACCACGTGAATGCCTTGAAGGAGTGGCCTTGTTTGCAGACAAATGGTGTGGCCCATAATTTCACATATGACATTTAATATATCTTAAATGCCTAAAATCAAAATAGGAGCTAAAACAACATTATCTATCAAGTGGCTTCCTCTTCCCAATGCTTGGAATGCACATGGGCCATTTGTAAAAGGGCACTAAAAGGCCTCTTTTTTCCTCTATATATTGAAAACTTCTCATTTTGAGAAAGGGATTTCTCATGTTGTAAGGTGAAGCCCTGCTAATTTTCACCTGGGATCAATAAAATATGCATTTTTTACCTCTATTCTAGTTAGATATATCTCTGTGTGTCTGAGTGTTAAACTTGTGTTCAATCATTTCTTTCTTAATGCTTTCACAGGCTTGATACCAACACACTTGGTATATACAAATTGCCATTCTTGTAGGTGACAAGAAGAGCTGTATCTAGAGCACAGAAGCAGAAGGAGGTTACTAGACAGTGTGCTTTTCCTACAACGCCTATGGTAAGTTCTTTTTCTATGTGTTTCCATTAAAGCCTCCCTGTCAAGCTCCCTACAGCCTAGTCCTTTTACTAGTTAAAGTGTATGTATGTGTTCTTATGGTTCAGAGTGTGAGTATGAGTAGATCAAACTTGTTTGGTGCATCACCCTCTTAGGTTAGGTTCTATTTTTTAGTAAACCTTCTCTCTTTTCACCCCCCATTATATATATATATATATATATATATGTATTATCAACTTACTGGAATAACTCAGATGCATCAAAGGGAGCTATCCCTTATCTAGAGACTCTCCCCTCAGTTTTTCCAGACCCACAGGTAAGAGAGGATTTTCCATTGTGATGCGTGGAAGATAGGAGATCATCCTCCTATCAAGGGTGCAATCCATAGCGTCAACAGTTTTTGGCATGCCCGGTGGGACTATGTTTTAACACTCAGCAATGTTCCAAGATTGATGGTTGTCTTGTTACAAAAAAATCAACCATTTTTAGCATCTGGCGACTCCACTGGTAAGAACATCAGTCTCTCTAGTTAAAGACTAGTCTGACTTCCTATGCCTAAAATCACCACACGTTCTGTTGCTAAGGGTGTCCCTTTTGAATTTGTGGAATTGCCTTTGAACTCAGCAAAGCGACTGAGGTTTGAAAAAGCTCATCCTTATTCAGCAAATCACCTTCCCAGACCTACTATAAGATACACCCACGCAAGAAGGCCTCGATTGAATCTTGTCATAGCCATGGCTTTACATTTTGTGGCCTTTCATGGTTAGAGTCCTTTGAATCTCCTACATTATGACCCAATTCCAGGGGTAGTCCTTAAAAGTGTGCCTCCCTTTAATGGAGAAGGGCCCATTACTGCTATCAAACATATCAAAAATATTGCTAACCTTTGCAATATTCATAATGTCACTGAGGAAAACATTGCGATCAGATTGCTGGCATTGTCTTTCAAGGGCAAAGTTTTGGACTGGTATGGGACTTTGCCCATGAATTCAGTCGATTCTTGGAATGAATTGGGCACCCTCTTAACAAATAGATTTGGGGAGAAGAGTGACCACCTTTCACTTGTCGATCAGCTAACCACTATGAAAAGAGCTCCACATGAATTCATGCAAGATTTTAACACTCAGTTTTAGAAGACATGGGATAGAATCCCCATTTTGGTGAGGCCAACTCCGAGCTATGCTTTCCTCTATTATTTAAAAGCGTTAAACAACAACATCATTGTTATGATACAGTCCATGGGAGGACATGTGATGCCTGCTGCCTATGACATAGCTATAATAGCTGAGAATTGCTTGGTGCAAGCTAGAAAAATAGTTCCTAGGCCTCACATGCTACTCTTCCTTGAATTGCTACCTCCAATCCAGACTGTTGCACCCACCTTGGCTCTTCTACCTAGCATGGAGAAGCCAGTTGCTACTTCATCCAATGACCTCCATGAAGTCAAAATCCTGTTACAAAGCGTAACAAATGAACTAGTGGCTCTTAAAAGGTAGTAAGCTTAAGGAAACTAACCAAATCAAGGATATCAATAATATGGGTAAGCAAATAGATCCCCTTTCTAGAATTAAAACCAAGGGCAGGCTTAGTTTGTACAGGCCAGACCTTTTCAAGGATACAATCTAGGTGCCCCTTCATCATCCAATGCTCTAACGCCCACTCAAAATAATCTAGTACAAGAATATTCCAGTTGCTCAACCATGAGATATGGTCAAGATCAGGCTATTTATACAAATGAAATGCTGAGTCACTACACAAATGCACAAGACAACCAGGCAGCCATCCAATTCCTAAGCTTTGAGGCTTTAGTGTAACTCGACATAGGCAGTAGTCAGACTCAACCTGATTCTACTCTCATGAATCACCTGGAAGGTGAGTTCTATGCAGTCAATTATGTGGGTAGTGTAGACAATCAGGGTGACTATGTCATGGCCAACACAAGGTCAAAAATGAGAGTAATGGAAGAAGCTCAAATAGCTGATCAAATGTCAGCACCATCTTCTTCATCACATGTAAACCAAAAGGTTCCAAACTTCAGGCCTCTAGTTGCACCTTCAGCTCCTCAGCCTCTGCCTCAGGGTGTAAGTAATCCCAAAGAAAATTTGAAAGAAGAAAACCCCCGAGTCAATGTGGTAGACCAAATGAAGAAGCTACACATGAACATCTCCTTATGGGATTCATTATCAATATCGAGACAAAAGGACATGCTGCAAAAGGAATTACACGGGCTAAATGAACAAGTTGTCCCAGCAAAAACTGTTAATGTCCTGATGATGAATAGACAACCTTCCACATCATGCCAGGTTAAGAAGGAGGAAAAGGTTCCCTATTTTTATTTATCCTTGGTCATAGGAGATTTCTTAGTGCATAATTGCATCATTGATAGCAGAGCAAGCACCTCAGTAATGCCCAAATGCATAGCTGATAAGCTGGGGCTAAAATATGAAGAAATGACTAAGGGAGTCCTGCAGCTGGATGGAACACCAGCAAAGATAGTAAGGGTGGTGAAAGGTTTGAGATTGATGCTACACACCTACCTAACCTTCTCAGCTCCCCACGATATGGTAGTGGCAGATGTCCCTCCTTACTTTGCTATTTGCTTATCCAGGGATTTCACATCCAAAATAGGTGGCTACCTAGTAGCAAACTGGTCCTATCTAGTTTTTAGAACCAACTATGGGACTAAGGTCAATATTGAATTGGAGCCACTCAATAGAGATCATCTGGAACCATACTCACTCAAGGCAATAAATTTTAGTTACGCCATTATTGACCAATAAGAATTCCAAGTGGATCAATCTCCATCCTCTACCCTTGAAGGAGTTTCTGACCTGCTCTTAGACGAATGGGGAAGTGACAAGTTTGAGCGTGATCCTTACAAGTTCATAGAAGAGGAAGGCCTTGGGATTTATTGCATGCACGAAGAGGGTAATCTTGTACCAAATCTGATGAAAGCAAGCCAAGAAAGCTTAGGTTTATGGCAGCTATTCTTTGATGGCTCAAGAAGTAAGTTGGGAGCTGGTGGTGGAGTGGTGCTAGTTTCTCCTTCAAAGGAGAAATACTTTTCGGTTTTCAGGTTTCAATTTTCTTGCACAAGCAATGTTGCAGAATATGAATCCCTCATCAATGGTTTAGAGTGGGCGAGGAAAAGAGGAATCAAAGAGCTGTAGGTTTTTGGTGACAGTGAGTTAATTGTGAATCAAGTAAGGAGCCAAAATCTGACAAAGAATTCTTTGATTAAGTCCTATAAACACAGGGTATGGGACTTAGTGTAGAGTTTCCTTGCTTTCAATGTTACCTCCATTCCTAGAAAGCATAACAAAGAAGCAGATAGGCTGACAACAGTTAGTGCCCAGTTTGATATCCCTAGGGAAATAGGCCGAGACCGCAGTTCATACCACTTGAAGGTAGTAATCTGGCCCTCTGTTCCTGACAACATCACTAATTGGTAGGTGTTTGACAACGACCAACAAATAACACTCTTCTTACAAGAAGAAGCTGAGTTTATTGCTAAAAACCAAGCTAAGCTACAACAATAGTATGGCAGCCATATTGTTCAGCTAAAGAACAATAAACTTTCCAAAGGCTTGGTCACTCTCGAGAGTATCTTCAATGAAGATGACTAGTTGAAAAGTGATAAGGCAAGTATCACAACTAAGGAGGAGAACTATGAGAAGGTTGAAATATTCAAAGATAAGCTGCTTCACTTGGGACAGTGTGCACAGACCATGAAAGGCAGGCCTTCACATTATTGTGCCAAGAGTTTGTTGATGTCTTCACTTGGGAGTATAATGATTTGAAGGGTTTCGACCCAATTTTGGCCCAACATACCATTGAACTGGAAGAAGGTGCCATGCCAATCAAGTAGAAGCAAAGGCCTTTCAACCCAAAGATTGAACCTCTCATGTGAAAGGAACTCACCAAGTTGATTGAGTCCAAGATAATATTTCCAATCAAACACTCTTCTTGGTTGGCCAATCTTGTTCTTGTCTGAAAAAATAATGGGGAGATCAGATTATGTGTTGATTTTAGAGACCTCAATAGAGTCTCTTTGAAACACCATTATCCTCTCCCAAGCATGGAGCATATCCTTCAAATGGTGATAGGCAACGAGCGTTTCTCCCTCTAGATGGATATTTAAGATATAATCAGATTTTGGTGCAAGAATGTGACCAGTACAAGACAACCTTCGCTACCAAATGGGGGACGCTTGCTTATAGGAAAATGCCATTTAGACTATCCAATGCTGGTGCCACCTTTCAGTGAGCCATGGACATGACCTTTCGAGGCCTGATAAATAACACTGTGCTGGTGTATCTTGATGACGTGACAATATTATCTAAAGAGGTGGGCCAACACATGAAACACCTCAGACAAATATTTGAGAGGTGGAGAGTTTGGTATCTCTCTCAACTCAAAGAAATGTGTGTTTGCTGTCCATGAGGGTAAACTCCTTGGCCACGTTATTTCCAAGGTGTTGGGTGAATATCTTGTCAACCAGCTAACTGATGAGCAAAATAGGTCTCTTCAACCACAACATAGGGAGATTGGTCAGCCAAATGTGTAGGTTTACTACATCAGCAGGGGAAAAATCTCTCCTCTCATCAAGGGGAGGTTTCCTATAAGTATGAGGCGCTATATACTATTTATATATGTAGAAAATAACACTCAGGGGTAGGATACACCATCCATCTCTCTTACTTCAGAGATGATGTTCACAAAAAAGAGAAAATCCAGGTGAAAACACTGAAGGCACTTCTCTTCTTTCAGAAGTGGTCTTGCAGGAAACAACAGGAGTTCTTTCAGGTAGTGACAAGTAACTAGTAACAAAGACGTAGTAACTAGCAGCCTGAGATGTAGCACAAAGTCTCCACCTTGACTACCCAAGAGTGAAATACGAAGGATAATGAGGGCACAAAGTCATCCCAAGATCCTTTACATAGGAATATAATATGAAGGATAATGAGGGCATAAAGTCATCCCAAGATCCTTTACACAAGAGCAGAAAGAAAACACACTAAAGGCAATTATGCAGGCACAAAGTCTCTCCATAGTTGGCTTTAGGACACCTTCCTGATTAATTTCACTAGTTCTGCTTGACAAATTAAATAAACAAGAACACATTCAGAAGATAGACATAATAACAATCTCCTAAAATGATACAAGCTGTAACAGCACAAAGTCTGCAAACAACTTGCTTTCTCATTTAGATAAAATGATATGAACAACAATCTGAGCTCAAAGTCTCAGTATTCGCCTTTCAATTTAGGTAGAGTTTTACTTCTGTATGGGGAATATCTCCCTTGTATAATGAGAGAAATTATAATTTATAGCAACCAAGTAAGGCTTGGTGCTCTTTCCCATGGGACGGCCCACACTGCAGTCAATGCCTTTAATGCGCCCTCAGTTCTGCCTAGAGGGCCATGCTAGGAATAGTGTATTGCCTTAACTATGGTGTGCCCATCCATCTTATATGTCTCTTCCTTAGTATGGATTGTCTGGTCCTTTTTATGATGTCTACGTTGTTGGGAGATAAACCGGAAGCACACAATTTGATTACCAAACCAAGCAACTTAATATGCGGAAATTAACCAGATTCACCAAGTAACTAAATTCAGAATAACACAAGATATGAGAGACAATACACAACTTGTATTAACACTTTATATAGAAAAGAATACAATAAAGAAGATGCCACTTCTTCTCCACCACCTTACAGAGGTTTCCCACACCTCAAGTGAACAGTAATTCTCCTCCCCAAAGCTCTCCCTCTCAGGTCCCAACACCCAACTCAAAATACAGAGTTGGTGTTCACCTCCCGTGCTCCACGCACACCACAAGTGCTACATGCACTCCACAAGCACTCCACGTGCTCCACAAGTACTCAAGGTACTTCAAGTAGATCTCCCATGAACCTGCAATAACCTGCACTTCAACAGACCATACTTATGGAAGGAACTCCCTTGCCTTCCTCTTGCTCTATCCGAGTACACACCTGTACTCCAAGTAGATCCTGCCTGATACTGCTCCCTGTTGTGTTGCTGTCTATATGACCTTGCACACCTGCAAATCAAACAACGGTTCTGCTCACCTGTGAACCTCGACCTTGCACACACATACACCTGCAGATCAACGATCTTACTTACTATGTAGATCTCCTATATAGGCCATACAACTGTGACCAAGATCTTACACTCTTGAAGAACCCAACTGGCTCTCCAATCTAGCACCAACACACCTGGTACTGAGGCACTAAGAGGAACACACCATTGCTCTACCTCACACACAGAAGGAGCTTATAATTATGCTCTCTTACTCCCTAGCACACCTTTCCAATACAACCATGAGTCTATTATATAGATCTCATCCAAACAATAATTAGACATCTAATTACAATAATTAGATCCGCAGCTCTTAGTCTATAATTAGCCCTGATCATGCAAACACTTGGTTCGTTAGCTAACTGTCCGTAATTAGCTCGCAGTCGAACCACACAGGCGACCGACGTCGGTCCCTATCCGCCTGGGGTCACCGACGCCGGCCAATAAATGGCCGACGTCGGTTGCTTCCTTGTCTAATACTGCCGACGTCGGTTGGCCAAACCAAACGCCAGTCTCCGTGACACTCAGCAACTCATCCTGCAACCTCCTTCATGTCTGCATCAGTGAAGCTTTTAGCTCCACAACCTAACAATCTCCCACTTGGAGATAAACAGCTGCACTATACCTGTACCTGTACCCCGTCTAATCTATTTCCTGGTTTGTATCCCTCTTCAAGATCAATCCTGAAGACAACCCACCACACACACTGTGATGTACCACCTGTCATCCGAGTACCCTGCCACCTCCGAACTTACAAACACATGTAGTGAAGTCCTAACCCTGCATAGCATGAATCCCTGGTACTGGTCCCTCTCAAGTCCCTGAGAATCCACTTCCCCGAATTGGCTCCTAACTCTCTGACAGCTCCCACTGCATGGGAATACTCAAGTCTATACCAGACCTCATGTGATTTCGGACATTGTACCTGTCCAGCCCTTAGTGTGCTCCGGCTCTGCATCCTGAACCTCGCCAACACCTGATTCACATCAGCTCCCACTCGAGACAAAATCAACCAGTGATCTCCATGTCTCCCATGTCAAAGAATTCCGCTGCTCCAAACTCCTCCTGACATGCCACTGAACTAATCTTACCCTTAGCTCAGCAAAACCCTGTATGTACTAACCCTGCTAGCAAATATACCATCCACATACAGCAACAGAATGATGTCGCGACTCATCATCCCCCTGGTAAGACAAAACCACAGTAGTTACCCTGACACTGACTGAAGCCATGCTTCATCTTCCACAAGTTAAACCCTGTACCACTGTCCTGCAGCTCCAAAAGACCATATACCTGATCTTCCGTCTCACGTATCCGTTCTCTCTATTCTTGTACTAAGGTATCCATTCGTCTCTGTGCTTTCATACCTGCTGGCATCCCTACCAAAACACACCTGTTTGGTTCTCCTCCAAGGAATCACATCCTTATCCATGCCAAGCTCACACCTGTAACCTGGATCCTTCCTGCTATAAAATCAGCAACAAGTATGAAGAAGAGGAACACGAATTTGAGGGCCTACTTACGCCTTCAGTCCTCTATATGGGTGTTTGAGACTCCTTGACAACATGATGTCCACCCAAAATTCGTTACAGTGACCGACCTCGGTCACTCCACAGTCTGCATCCGACCGACGTCGATTCCATGCGTCTGTACCTGACTACCAACCTGCCAGCACTGGTGTCCCTGCTACCGACGTCGATCCTCTGACCGACATCAGTCTTACATACTGCCGACATTGGTCTCCTGATCGACATCGGTCTTACCCTGCCTGACATCGCTGGCTTTGGTCTGCACATGACCGACATCGGCACCTGTCTGTTCGACGCCGGTTCCTCCTGACCGACGTCGGTACCTGTGTTCGCCTGTGAGTGATGACTTTTTACCCGCGAGCTTCTTTGAATCAAAACCCATGTCCAAAATGCCCTGCTCAGAAGTATCCAGCCACATCCACTGGGTTCTATCCGCCATCTCCTCCATAAACACCAAGGCTTTCCAGTTCTTAAGCCTGTCAAATATATCTGTCTTCCGCTTAAGAACATGCATCTCCTTCCTGCTCATGTGACCAAGCCTACGAAGCCACGTCTCCGCAACAAAAGAAGAATCAGTAATATAAACAAGTAGATAAAGGATACCTATTTTCTTACCACCAGCTAATTCAAGTGCATCCGCTGTGAGAGTTCTTGTGCATCTCTCATCACCCAATCTTTCTGAAGAAATTAGCTATATCTCCAAACCTGGGACCTGCATGACCTTCATCAACACCTGTGTGTTGGCTGCCTGCAATTTCAACTTCACTTCCCCTTTGCCAATTCTTTGGCAAGGCTCACCAGCTCCTCTACCTGGAACTGCATGGAAAGAGGCAACCGAATCTTTTATCCAAGATTCAACTTTATCCAAGAAACCTCCAAGAACATCCTGTGCAATAACACCTGCAACATCTGCTTCTTCAGTTTCTTCATGCTGATCTGCTACCAACCAACAATAATCTTTTACCTGCTCTTTCTTTCCATAGGACCGTGAGTGACCATCTGTGCTTTTCAACTCCTTCATTCTTAGCTTACTTTCATCTGCCATTGCTCTACTCCCACTCAATCAGAAACCCCTAAGAGTGCCCTGTAACCAAACACAAAACCTGCTTCCTGCAACCTTAGCTCTGATACCACTTGTTGGTGGTATCAAGCTATGAGCCAACAACTTTGCTCTGATACCACTTGTTGGGAGATAACAAAACCGGAAGCACACAATTTGATTACCAAACCAAGCAACTTAATATGCGGAAATTAACCAGATTCACCAAGTAACTAGAATTCAGAATAACACAAGATATGAGAGACAATACACAACTTGTATTAACACTTTATACAGAAAAGAATACAATAAAGAAGATGCCACTTCTTCTCCACCACCTTACAGAGGTTTCCCACACCTCAAGTGAACAATAATTCTCCTCCCCAAAGCTCTCCCTCTCAGGTCCCGACACCCAACTCAAAATACAGAGTTGGTGTTCACCTCCCGTGCTCCACGCACACCACAAGTGCTACATGCACTCCACAAGCACTCCACGTGCTCCACAAGTACTCAAGGTACTTCAAGTAGATCTCCCATGAACCTGCAATAACCTGCACTTCAACAGACCATACTTATGGAAGGAACTCCCTTGCCTTCCTCTTGCTCTATCCGAGTACACACCTGTACTCCAAGTAGATCCTGCCTGATACTGCTCCCTGTTGTGTTGCTGTCTATATGACCTTGCACACCTGCAAATCAAACAACGGTTCTGCTCACCTGTGAACCTCGACCTTGCACACACATACACCTGCAGATCAACGATCTTACTTACTATGTAGATCTCCTATATAGGCCATACAACTGTGACCAAGATCCTACACTCTTGAAGAACCCAGCTGGCTCTCCAATCCAGCACCAACACACCTGGTACTGAGGCACTAGGAGGAACGCACCATTTCTCTACCTCACACACAGAAGGAGCTTATAATTATGCTCTCTTACTCCCTAGCACACCTTTCCAATACAACCATGAGTCTATTATATAGATCTCATCCAAACAATAATTAGACATCTAATTACAATAATTAGATCCGCAGCTCTCAGTCTATAATTAGCCCTGATCATGCAAACACTTGGTTCGTTAGCTAACTGCCCGTAATTAGCTCGCAGTCGAACCACACAGGCGACCGACGTTGGTCCCTGTCCGCCTGGGGTCGCCAACGCTGGCCGATAAATGGCCGACGTCGGTTGCTTCCTTGTCTAATACTGCCGACGTCGGTTGGCCAAACCAAACGCCAGTCTCCGTGACACTCAGCAACTCATCCTGCAACCTCCTCCATGTCTGCATCAGTGAAGCTTTTAGCTCCACAACCTAACATACGTAGCTGTCCAATTTGCCATTACTTCCAGGAAGAAAAACAAGTGGCACCTTCAATGCTTGCAAGCCAAAATATCTACTTAGTGGACTATTCCACCTACTGAAATTACTTCTGTACAGATATTTTGGGCTTTTACCTCTTTCTACTTTTGTCTATTCTAGCTTTGTCTCTTCCTAGAATTTAAACTCTCGGGGCTATGTTCCCAGCTTTGCCCGCTCTTTCGGCTCTTCCATCAGCGGTTCTTCCCTTTAGCATTTTGGCCTTTGAATGCATTCAAGCTTGCGCTCAAGCCTACAAAGATCAACAGCTATTTTATTTATGCAAATTTGACATCTTTAGGTATGTTGTCCTCCTTAGCAATTCCTTCATGTCTTTCGTGCTTGCTTTGGCTGCTTTCCACTGATCTCAACAAGTGACACATGGCATTTTCTATTTTTGAGGGTCCTGCAAAAGATGACATGTGGTAGCTTCTATTGAGCTCCTACAAACACTATAGAAACATTTGGGACTCATTTTGGATTCATGTGGATGATGACACTTGTCATGACACTTTTCGTGTTCTGCTTAACCTTAAGAACTCACCCAGGGCCCACCATAGTCCTTATGAAACAAAAGGAAGAAACTATGGATGTTGACACTTGCCGGCTTCCACTGAGTTATAATGGAACATGTGGCACATTTCGTAGCTTTGAAAATTATTAGAAACTGTGTCCAGGTAGATGACACTTGGCAAGTTTTGCTTCGACTTTGTAAGGGACACATGGTGGCTTCCGCTGCACTTTTGAGGTTTGATCTTTCCCGAAGGGAACTTGCCTTTCAGGGTCTTGAAAGATGGTTCATTTTCTGAGTGTCGAGGAGAGCCCCCCGCAAGGGTACCTGCCCTTTGGGTGGTCTTCGGATGGCCTTTGAGATTTTATTTCTTTAGGCGGCCTTCATTTTTTCTTTTCCTTAGGATAAAATGTTCGAAGGAAATCTTTCCTTCGCTTTGTCTTTTTCTGTCAAGCGTTGGGCCTTTGTCTTTTTGTCAGGCTTATTCCTTCGGACAAAAGTCTGAAGGAGTTCCTATAGAATTTTTATCTAAAGGAATTGCCTTAGCATTTTTTGCCATGAGAAATCCTTCCAAAGGAATTCCTTGTTCGCTTGGCCTTCGAAATGGTTCACGTGCTCCCTATCTACCCTTCGTAAGGGCTATTTGAGCCCAAAACTATCCTTTAGACTTTTGCAACTGTCCACTTTGGTAGCTAAGCACCATCCACAAGGGAAGTTGTCCTTCAGGCTCTTGGAAGATCCCTTTGAATTTATCGATTGAAAAAATGGCTGTGTCGAGCCTGTTTCTTTCCTACAGAGTCTGTAGAAACCAACTTGCAGAGTCTATAGAAATGAGTTCATAGATCCGAGGGAGTCTGTAGAAGTGAGAAATCGGCCTGTAGAGTATGTAGTTTTCATTAAATTTCCTCTAACCTTGAAAGAGTTTGTAGAAACCTATCTACAAAGTTCGTAGATTTCTGAAAAATCTTTGAAAAATGAAGAACTTGAATGCTCAAAATAATTTATGAAAAGGGAAGAGAGGATTTTGGTATGTTGAACCAAAATAGTTCATGTGTTGTCCTAAAATGAGTGACAACTTTTGGGAACATCAGCTGGCTCCACAATAGGAGGAGTAATGACAAGATTGTTTGGGATGGACATGTTCCTTGGGGGATCATGAGTTACCTTTCTAATCTCTTTTCCTGTAGGGAGGAATGTATTCTTCACACACTCCACCAATCTGTCCAACTGCTCAGGGTTGGCTTGTAGGAATTCAAATTCAGTCATTTGGATTTTAGTTTTCTTGACATGGTCAATTATGTCAAATGACTGAAATGGACTAGGAATAAAGGATGGGAGTTCATCCTTTTGGTTTTTGGGAGGGGGAGGACTGGCCTGTAAATTTAAAGTTGAAGGTGCAGAAATGTTTTGGGTACTTAATTTTTTAGCAACCACCGGGTCCTTTGGCTGGAAAGGCAAATTGGTTCCATGCTTAGAAATTGAAATTGTTGATTGAGGTCGCTCCTTTATCTTCTATTTATCAGCTTGTTGGGCTGACTGGTTCTTGGACTGGGTGAACACTGCGTATGATCCCTCATCTGCTTTACCTTCACTTCTGGGTTCATCCTGATAATTCAATAAACCAATGTTGGAGTCGCCAGCTAATTCTTCTTCTTCCTCAATGAAGAGATTAGCATCATTTTCTTGATCAAACTCAGGTTGGAAAGAGAAATCATGTTCAGTTTCTAGATATCCAACTGTTGATTTGGTTGGAGGTGATTTAAGGGCAAGGTTCCTCTATGGGGGAGGAAGACAATTTGGCTACCCTTGATTCTTGGCAGCATTGCCTTGATATGGCTGATTCTGAAATGTCCTCCTTGGCATATCCTGATAAGGAGGAGCAGACATACCTTGGGCCACTTGTCTTTTCAAGGCTAGCAATTCATTTGTTAGCTTTTTCACCATTTTATCAGTGGTGCCTGTAGGTGGGTATTCCGAAGATGAAGAGGATTTACCTCTGTTTAGGTCTCTCCTTATCTTCCCTACCAAGATAAGGTCATCTTATACCTCAATAGCCAAGTCTTGAGCAGCAACAAGGTCTATGTGGCCATCACGTCTCAGTAGAAAACTCACATCAGGCAGCTGTGAGTTGATGAAGAAACATTTGAGGTTTTCAGGTGTTGGCTGAGCAATTGCAAGAATTTGGTTTCTCAGTGTCAAACTTTGCTATGAAATCCCTCATGGGCTCATGAGGCTCCTTCTTCATCTATGTGAGTTGGGCCAAAAAAGCATGTGCATCTTTTGTAGGCTTGAATCTTGCTTTGAATTTGGCTTTGAGTGTGTCCCAGTTAGTCACTGACCTAGCCTCTAGATGGTAGAATTAGTCTGCAACAGCACCTTGTAGTGTTTCCATGAAAACCCTAACTGCCACATCCTCAAATTCCATGCCTATCACACCACAAGATATGCTAAAGGCTACAATGTGTTCATCAGGATGAAGTCTCCCATCACAAAAGAAATTGGGAAAATTCTTTCTTGAGTTGCGTGGAAGTTCATGTAGAGGTGGAGTAAGATTTAGTGGGACAAAAGAGTTACCCCAAGGGCCTTGAACTGCCATGATTAGATTATGAAAAAGAGGGATAACAAATCTAGGTGGCATATGGATAGGCAAAGCTCTGCTAACAACAGAAAAAAAAGCTTTGCCTTGTATTGGTGACCTGGTATGGGTAGGAGGAAGAATCCTAGTTCGTTAAAGGTGAGGTTGTGGAGGAAACAAATAAAAATTGCTCTGCTGCACCAACTCAAAAATAGGGTCAACAACACCTTAAGATTTATGGATTCTTGTATAGCATGGAGCTGCCAGATTGTAAGCTAAAAGTGAGAAAGAATTGGTCCTGCTTTAGCGTGAAGCTTGAGACTTCAAACTATTCTTCTTCTCCAACTTATCCGGTTTGCAGACCAAATTATATAATGGAGATGGAGGAAGATGGTAAGGCTATAATGATAATGGGTAAGACACAGAACAGAGTCGCTAGAATATGTAATGGATAAGGGCAGTGACTGCTTCAATCTAAAACTTGAGGCTTTAGACTGCACGTTGATCCCCAACGGAGTCGCCAAAAACTGTTGGGTGAATATTTTGTCAACCAGCTAATTGGTGAGCAAAATAGGTCTCTTCAACCATAGCATAGGGAGATTGGTCATCAGATGTGTGGGTTTTCCACATCAAAAGGGGACAAATCTCTCCTCTCATCAAGGGGAGGTTCCCTTATAACTATGAGGCACTATATATATATATATATGCAGAAAATAACACTCAGGGGTAGGATACACCATCCATATCTCTTCTTTCAGAGATGATGTTCACAAACAAAAGAGAAAATCTTAGTGAAAACACTAAAGGCACTTCTCTTCTTTTAGAAGTGGTCTTGCAAGAAACAACATGAGTTCTTTCAGGTGTGACAAGTAACCAATAACAGGGACATAGTAACCAGCAGCCTGAGATGTAGCACAAAGTCTCTACCTCCACTGCCCAAGAGTGAAATACAAAGGATAATGAGGGCACAAAGTCATCCCAAGATCCTTTACACAGGAATAGAATACGAAGGATAATGAGGGCACAAAGTCATTCCAATATCCTTTACATAGGAGCAAAAAGAAACACACTAAAGGCAATTGTGGGGGCACAAAGTCTCTCCACAGTTGGATTGAGGACACCTTCCTGATTACTTTCACCAGTTCTAATTGCCAAATTAAATAAACAAGAACACATTTATAAGACAGACATAAGAACAATTTCCTAAAATGATACAAGATATAACAACACAAAGTTTGCAAACAACTTGCTTTCTCATTCAGATAAAATGATATGAATAACAATCTAAGCTCAAAGTCTTAGTATTTGTCTTTCAATTTGGGTAGAGTTTTGCTTCTGTATGGAGAAGATGTCCCTTGCATAATGAGAGAAATTACAATGTATAACAACCAAGCAAGGCTTGGCGCTCTTTCCCATGGGATGGCCCACGCTGCAGTCAATGCCTTCAATGCACCCTCAGTTCTGCCTAGAGGGCCATGCTAGGAATAGTGTATTGCCTTAACTATGGTGTGCCCATCCATCTTATATGTCTCTTCCTTAGTATGGACTGTCTGGGCCTTTTTTTGATTTCTGTGCAACTGTCTAATTTGCCATTACTTCTAAGAAGAAAAATAGGCGGTGCCTTCAATGCTTGCAAGCCAAAATATCTACTTAGTGGAGTATTCCACCTACTGAAATTACTTCTACACAGACATTTCAAGCTTTTACCTCTTTCTGCTTTTGTCTTTTCTAGCTTTGTCTCTTCTTGGAATTTAAACTCTCAGGGCTATGTTCCTAGCTTTGCCCGCTCTTTCAGCTCCTCCATCAGCGGTTCTTCCCTTTGGCATTTTGGCCTTTGAATGCATTTGAGCCCGTGTTCAAGCCTACAAAGATCAACAGCTATTTTATTGCCACAAATTTGATGTCTTTGGGTCCGTCTTCCTCCTTAGCAATTCCTTCATGTCTTTCCCGCTTGCTTTGGCTGCTTTATGCTGATCTCAGCAAGTGACACGTGGCATTTTCTATTTTTGAGGGTCCTGTAAAAGATGACACATGCAGCTTCCGCCGAGCTCCTAAAAACACTATAGAAACATTTGGGACTCATTTTGGATTCATACAGATGATGACACTTATCGCGCTCTACTTAACCTTAGTAACTCACCTGGGGCCCACCACAGTCCTTATGAAACAAAAGGAAGAAACTGTGGATGTTGACACTTGTCAGCTTTCACTGAGTTATAATGGAACACATGGCATGTTCTGTAGCTTTGAAACTTATTAGAAACTGTGTCCCAGTAGACAAAACTTGGCAGCTTTCTCTTCGACTTTGTAAGGGACACGTGGTAGCTTTCGCTGCACTTTTGAGGTTTGATCTTTCCCAGAGGGAACCTACCCTTTGGGGTCTTGAAATATGGTTCATTTTTTGAGTGTCGAGGAGAGCCCCCCGCAAGGGTATTTGCCCTTCGGGCGGTCTTCGGATGGCCTTTGAGATTTTATTTCTTCGGGTGGCCTTCGTTGTTTTTTTCCTTAGGATCAAATGTCTGAAGGAATTCCTTCGGACACTTTGTCTGAAGGAAATCTTTCCTTCGCTTTGTCTTTTTCCGTCAAGCATCGGGCCTTTGTCTTTCTGCCAGGCTTATTCCTTCAGACTTTTTGTCTGAAGGAATTGCCTTAGCATTTTTTGCCATGGGAAATCCTTCCGAAGGAATTCCTTGTTCGCTCGGCCTTCGAAACGGTTTATGTGCTCCCCACTTGCCCTCTGTAAGGGCTATTTGAGCCCAAAACTATCCTTCAGACTTTTGCAATGGTCCACTTTGGTAGCTAAGCACCCTCTACAAGGGCAGTTGTCCTTTGGGCTCTTGGAAGACCCCTTTCAATTTACCGATTGAAAAAATGGCTAAGTGTCAAACCTATTTCTTTCCTGCATAGTCCATAGAAACCAACCTGTAGATTCCGTAGAAACGAGTTCATAGATTTGAGGGAGTCCGTAGAAGTGAGAAACAAGCTTGTAGAGTTCGTAGTTTTCACTAAATTTCCTCTAACCTTGAAAGAGCCCGTAGAAACCTATCTGCAGAGTCCGTAGTTCCAAGCCTATAGAGTCCGTAGAAACAAGCCTGAAGAGTCCGTAGATTCAAGCCTACAGAGTCTATTGATTTTTGAAAAAGCTTTGAAAAATGAAGAACTTGAATGCTCATAACAATTTATAAAAAGGGAAGAGAGGATTTTGGTCTGTTGAACCAAAATAGTTCATGTGTTATCGCAAAATGAGTGACAAATTTTGAGAACAACACAAGGAAGGCTTGACCATTGATCCAGAGCGAGTTCGCTCCATCCTGGAGCTATCCTTGCCTAAACACAAGAAGGGCTGGTAGAGCTTCTTTGGAAAAATAAATTTCATCTAGAGGTTTATTCTAAATTTTATAGAGGTAGTCAAGCCATTGACCTCTATGTTGAAGAAAGATGAGAACTTCACGTGGACAGCGCAAAGGAGGGATAGCTTTGTAGAGATCAAGCAGGCTATCACCCAGGCTCCTACCTTGATTAGTCCTAACTTCACCAAGAGTTTCAACCTCTACACCTTTGAAAATGAAGAGGTAATCTCTACCATGCTTACCCAAGCGAATGGTGATAACCTTGAACAACCACTTGCATTTTTTAGCCAAGGCCTAGAGGGTTTTGAGGTCAGGTATACATATCTAGAGAAGCAAGTCCTTGCAGTCATATAGAGTCTGAAGAAATTTAGGCATATGCTGTCCAACATCAGAATTCACCTCATGGTTCCACATCCCAACATCAAGGATTTCTTGACCAACCGTGACCTGAATGAAAAGAGAGTAGGGTGGATCACTAAGGTAATGGAATACAATGTGGATATCAAGATCACCAAGCTGGTAAGAGGGAGAGGCATGTGTGAACACCTTACTATAGACTTTAAGTAGAAAAAGGAGGATAGTTTGCTAATTCATGATGAAGCTACAGTAGAAGAACCAACTGTTATGAAGGATTGGACATCAGACTTGAGGCATTTCCTTCTCAGTAGTGAGTGCCCATAGGGCCTTGATAGGACCAAGAGGAGGTATTTCAGACTCCAATCTCTCCCTTATGTCCTGATTGATGGAGTGTTGTTCAGAAGGGATCTCTCAGGAGTGCTTTTAAGGTGCATAGACCCAAGTTACGCTGATAGGGTGCTGTCTGAGTTCCATGATGGGCCAGTCGGTGGTCACTTTGCTCCTAGGCCTACAGTTGTGAGAATAATGAGAGCTGGTTACTTTTGGCCTACTCTATTCAGAGACACTCATGCCTAGGTACAAAAGTTCTAGAAGTGTGTGCTCTTTGATGGGAAGCAACGGCTGGCTGCCATACCTTTACAACCTATTTAGGTAGAGCAACCATTCATGCAATGGGGCCTTGAATTTATAGGGATGATTAACCCTCCCTCCAGTACTGGACACAAGTGGGTCCTGACCACCACAGACTACTTCACAAGATGGGTAGAGGCTGTCGCTTTGAAGGAAGCCAACAAATGTGCAGTCTTGGATTTTTACGAGGACCTGGTGGCAAGGTTTGGTGTTCCAGCTACCATCATCTCAGATAACACTTTAGCTTTTTTGGGAACTAAAACAAGTGAATGGGTGTTGAGATATGATATCTATCTTAGCACTTCATCAAATTACTACCTATAGGGGAATGGGCTGGCTGAGTCCACCAATAAGAATCTGATCATGATTATCAAAAGAACAATGGGGGATAATTAGAGAAAGTGGCATGCCAAGTTGGAAACAACCCTGTGGGCAGATAGGGTCACTCTAAAGAGAGCAATTGGTAATTCACCATACACGCTCATGTATGGAAGGAAAGCTAGGCTTCCTATTTCACTTGAGTTTCTAGCCTTGGACATTGCTCACCAACTGCAGTTAGAAGAAGGCAACAACATGGAGGTTAGGCTATGTGAGTTGATGGAGCTTCAAGAGACAAGGAACCAAGCTGTGGCTTCTATGACCAGTCGCCAACAACAGATGAAGAAACACTTCGACAAGAGATCTTCATCAAAAATTTTCTTTGAAGGAGACATCATCTTGAAATGGGATGCGGACCGAGCTAAGCCTTGAAAGCATGCAAAGTTTGAATCCATATGGAGTGGTCCATACGTCATCACTCAATACAAGTAGCACAATGCATTCCAACTCTCCAGGTTGGATGGTGAAGAACTGTATATCCCAGTAAATGGGATACATCTTAAGTATTATCAATGAGCCCTCCTCCTATCATGTATATATTTTCTTTATTTTTCCCTATTTTCCCTAAGTGCTTTTGCACAAGTAGTGTTTTTAGCCTTGTGTGTGTTTTCCTTTGTGTTTGGGGTAAAACCTTCGTGATTATTTCTTGGATAGCACAAGGCTGTTGCTGACTCTTTCAAAGTTGCATCTTGACTCTGTGTCCAATGGACTTTGAGGCTACTGGTTTCTAAGCATAACAGGCATGCTTCACCTAGGAATCACCATTTTGTTGACCATTTTGGCCCTACAAGGCAAAATCGGTCTCCTTCTTCCCCTGCTATTCTGATCCAATTTAATTTATAGTTTGCACAAGTCTTTTAGTAAGAGGATGAACCAGTTCAACAACATGAACTTTGAAATTGAACTTTGAACCGTCACTTGGTTCAATCGCTTTGAACTTGGAAATATTGAACCGTTGAACTGTTGAACCATTGTTGGTTCAAGCGGTTGTTTCAAGCGATTGGTTCAAGCACTTGGTTCAATCACTTTGAACTTGGAAATATTGAACTGTTGAACCATTGAGTATGAGTAGATCACCATCACCCTCTTAGATTAGGTTCAGAGTGTGAGTATGAGTAGATCAAACTGGTAAAAGGACTAGGGTATAGGGAGCTTGACAGGGATATATATGTATTAGCAACTTACTGGAATAACTCAGATGCATCAAAGGGAGCTAGCCCTTATCTAGATACTCTCCCCTCAAGTTTGCTAGACCCACAGGCAAGAGAGGAGTTTCCATTGTGATGCGTGGAAGACAGGAGATCATCCTCCTGTCAAGGGTGCAATACATAGCATCAACATGTATAATTAGGCCTAGTTTGTTACCATATGATTTATTTTACAATTAGATCAACAAACAAGAATTAGATAAATATGAATAGGCATGTATAGGTACAACATGTAGTGGCCTGAAAAATGTGTAGTTAGAAATAAATATAGCTTAAACCCTTAAAATTACCCAAAAATTATAAAAATCATATATTTAGAAAGAGGATAATGTGCTCATCATGATGGTAATACTTATTCAAATTTTGATGTTGAAATCCGTAGCAATTTTTGGTGATTGAAGTTGAAATTTATTAGGTTTTCACAAAAATTTTGGTCTCAGCTGTAGATGCACAGTCACAAGCCTTTGGCTTGAAAATCCAAGACATTTCTAAGATTAAAGGCTCAATTTTCAATTCAGATTCAAATAACATGTATGCATTATTGTAAATTCAAAAGTGTACTATACAAGACATATGCATTGCTTTGTTGTAAGACAAAAACCATCTCCATGAGCATGTGGGAGTTGTATGTGAAGTGAACTTTGGCCATAAGATTATATTTACTACTTTAAATGTTAAGTATAAGAATATTTATTTTAGTAAATATAATAAATTAGGGTCACTTAACATCTAATAGAGTTTATCTCACAATTGTATGTCTTACGATGTGGAAAATAGTTCTTAAAAATCCAATCAAGTCAGTACTTAGGCATTTTCAAGGTCTAAGTATTAAACCCAAGGATTTCAAGACATAAATTTTACAATTGATATCCATTTTTGGTAAACATATAGTCATTTTTTAGGTTTATGTGCCTTTCAGATTGATTTCTAACATTT
Organism: Torreya grandis; assembly: GCA_037957365.1. Lineage (NCBI taxonomy): Eukaryota > Viridiplantae > Streptophyta > Pinopsida > Cupressales > Taxaceae > Torreya > Torreya grandis. Next base: position 486,032 of record JARHVA010004406.1, read on the forward strand.
TTAGGAGTCTTAGGTTTATAAAAATTGAAGTTTTAAAACCACTCAATTTAAAATTTATGTAAATTGGTGTTATTGGGGTAGCATAAGTCACATTGATGACCTACACACATCAAACAACCAATTTACATGTTAATTTCACTTGATCATCATCACTCCCTCATCCTTGATCACTTCCTACTTATCCCTCATTACCCATAATAACTCTCCCATCAATCCTCATTATCCCTAATCACTCCCTCATTGACCCTCACTATCCCTAGTCATCTCTAATCACTCCCTGATCATCCATAATCATTTCTCCATTGACCCTCACTATCTCTCATCATCCCTAATCACTCCCTCCCCATCCTTCATCATCCCTAATCACTCTTTCCTCATCCCTCATCATACACAATCACTTCCTCATCCCTATTCACTCCCTCCTCATTCCTCCTCATCTATAATCACTCCTTCATTAACCTTAATTTTCTCTCATCATCCCTAATCACTCCTTCATTTATTACCATCATCCTTCATCATCCCTAATCACTAACTTCTCATCCCTCATAATAATTAATCAATATTTATTTATCCCTCATCATCACTGATCACTCCCTCACCATCCCTCACCATCCCTCACTATCCTTCATCACTCCATCATTGACCCTCACCATCCCTTATCATACCTAATCTCTCCCTCATCATTTGGTGTAAATATATACTCTAATGATATCTTTGATTCTAATCATATGTTGTTTAATCTATTATAATAGAAATTAACTATTTTCTAGGACTTGTGTTGTTAATACCCATTTGTGATAATCAAATTTATTACTGAATGAATTGGATGTTCTTCCAAATTTATATTCAAGTAACATAAGCATTAATACAAAATAGAGGATAAATTTTAGTTCATCAAATTATCTTTGTTTTATATCTAAATAAATGAAACTTTATTCGGTTCCACCTTTGGTAGTTTGGTTCAAAAGATAAAAATTAAACACAAATCTCTTGTATAATTTTTTAATTATGAGTAGATTTGAATCAGATGCAAAGTTATTTAGTGTTTCCCATTATTGTGTGACTTGAATCTTGGTGAGGTTCACACATGCACTCCTTGTGTGTGTAATGTGTCCCCAATATTTTATCTCTTGCATGAAAAATGAACATTTATTCAATATATCACAAAAATATGTTACTACAAAATGTGAAACACTAGTTCAACATGGTGTAGATGTTCATCCCATGTTTTTTAAAGATTAAGATGTCATCAAGGTAGATTAAAAAAATGAAATAGATAAAGGGACTGAGGATGTCATTCAACATCTTGAAATGATTTAATTAATTATATGAGTTAACCTAAAAGGTACAACCAACTAGTATATCAATCCTTCCTTTTTTTTAAAAACTATATTCCAAATGTCTAGAGGTTTAACATGAGTATGACGATACCCAAACATAAGATCAATTTTGGAAAAGAATTCCTCACCATGGATATGGATGAAAAATGCCTTGATATTTAAATGAGGATAATAGTTCTTCACTTTATTTTTGTTAATATTTTTTTAATTGCTTCACAACTTTGGCAAAAACACAACTAGGTTTTTGCAAGGCAATGATTTAGGCATGATGTGTCAATTATCCATGATTTCATGGATCTACCACTTGATCTATTCATTCTCTAGAAATGATATGTTGTATAAAAAGTTTTGAGGTAGAGTTAGATAAGGGATCAAATCAATAGTATTGTTTACTGTATAGCATGCAGGAACTTATTTAGGTGACTAAAAGATATCCTTGTATTCATCTAGTTTATGGTTCAATTATTTTGTCTTTGTTATTGTTGGACAAACAACACTATGACATGGTGACATAAGAATGTCATTAAACATTTTATTCTTACCATTAAGAGTATACTTCTTACTATAATTGATAATATTCTTGTACTTCTTGACACTAATGACTGAAAGCTTATGAATTAACTACGATATATAGTATTTCAGATCATGATAATCTATCACAAAAGTTCAAGGATTTACTTCATAGACTACATGTCAATGGTAAATACATGGTTGACCACATATAAAAAATCACATACCTATAATGGTGAGATATCACAAAGGATTACATCTTTAAAAAGTTTGATTTTATACACTAAGTGACACTACTAGGTGATCCATTTATCAAGGCCTACACTAGACCATACAATAGCCTATGGTTATGGATGATGTATAAATTTCAAGTTCAATTTTTGAAAATATGATTTAGGAGAAATTAAATTATTCTGACTTCCATTAGAAATGATAAAGTGTATTGTCTCACCATTGATCTACATTTGTTAATGAAACAATCTTTTTAATTAATATAATTTATTATTTGGGGAAGTAGAGATATTTTTAGTACCGACCATATCATTGGGTTTATAATCTATTATCTACTTAACTTTTTATAGTGATAGAAACTTGTACCCACTTCTAGAGATGTGTAAGTAGAGAGCTCATAGTGTGACACTCTTCATTGGATAGAATATTAAAGTAATGAATTAAGCACCACTTTCCAATCTTGGACTACTTTTTCTATTCATTTGAAAATTATCTTCCACTCTCTGGTATGATGAATCAATCAATATACATACAAATAGAAGGCCTTAAATATAATTATTCGGATCATAAAATGTCCTCATATGGAAATCAATTGATTGGGTTTTAGGAAATCGCATAGCTTGGTGATCCTTATGTATTTACTACCCATTTTTGGTGTTATGGTGGTTTTACTTGCTTCTCTTTTTTTGGCAGATTTTCAATTATGAATTACATCATTTCTAACAGGTCAATATTTTTTCATAGGTTTTAAATATTTATGTTTCAAATTTGCCTCCACATCATTTTGATTACTATGTCTTATATTTTATGTTAGCACTCAACTCTCCACTTGTATCTCCTAACATTGTCAAACCCAAACAAAATACCACCATCAAGGTATTGGATGGAGTGATTAAGGATGAGGAGGGATGAGGAATAATTGAGTAGAGATGATGAGGGATTCACTAGGGATGATGAGGGATGGTGAGGGTCAATGAGGAAGTGATAAGGGAGGATGATGGAATGATTAGGGATGATGAGTGATGGTGAATATTAATGAGGGAGTGATTATGGGAGATGATGGATGAGGAATGAGTGATTAGAGATGATGAGGTATGATGAAGCAATGATTAGGGATGATGAGGTGATGCATGAGCATCACTACCCATTATAAATAGTGATCTAGTTTACATGTTTTGAGTCTTTATAAGGTGGTCAAGGTCATAAGAAGTTTGTAGGAGTATTTACAAGTTTCTAGTTTTATGTCAATTTTGAATTAGATTTGTATTGGACTTTCCTGCCAAATCATTCATTTGAATTTTTAAAATTTCATAGAGACTTCAATCTTATTTCAAGAAGTCCAACATTGAATTTAGTGTGGTTAGACTATAGCGAGGATTTTACGATGTTATAACACATATATAACTAAAATCATACTTGATAAATACGTTAGTATTTGAGTTAGTTGAGGACACTCAACATACAAAAGAAGTTAGAATTCAGTTGATGGTTATTTGGCAATAAGAGTCTTGACCATGTCTTATGTTATATTAAGTTTTAGATTCAAGAGAGTTGGAGGGGGTAGGATTCAAAAGGATGAATATAAAAAACCAAAAACAAGTGAATAAAGACAAGTTTTGATTATTTTTAAACATGAAAGCAAACATACCCTACATCTTCTTGAATATGTGTAAAGATAGTTGATAGTGTGCATGATCATGAAACATGATTAGTAAAAAGTTCTTTGTGATCTTGGTGTGATTAGTAAGTTAAAAATAAATTTTATTTGAATATGATTATATAATTTTTAATTTGAGTTTAAAATCTTTTGAATGTTCAAATTATAAACTATATACCCTATGCTTTTACAAACTATGTCTTGAAATCTGAGTGAAGGTCAGAGTCTTATAGAAAAGGAGACTCTATTTGGTGGATTTTTGGAATGTATGAGTAATTAATAAATTGACATAAAAATTCCTTAATATTATTTAAACATTGTATGTTATTATTTTGCTAAGGACATTCTGTGTTAAACAACACAACCCTATCTTCTATGGGCAAAAGTTCTGAGTATACATCTGTGTGAGAAGGTACATGCATGTATTGGATTGAACATTCAAATTTATATGTTGCTGATTTTATTCTCATATGATAATGAATTATCATATTCTTTCAAGTATCTTTCATATACTTGGATGAGCAAAAATAAACTAACACAATCCTGTAGTCATCAAGACACTTAACATAGTCAAAGTGGTATCTCATGGAAATTGGAAAATTGAGTGTTATAGATGAAATGCATTAATTTTTTAACGTGTGTAAACATTTTATATAGGATATAAAACCTTAATTTTGATTTATAACCATTTTTGTAATGAATTAGAACAAATAACCTCTTATCGAGTTACTATAAACTTGTGATTGGATACATAATCTACTCAAATTTGGTTAAGTCAATATACTATAGCTTAAAAAGGGAAATATAAAAATTTTAAAAAATGAACATGGTAAAATAATACCTAATAAAATATTAAAATTCATTATAAATGCCTTTGTAAGATTTAAATCTCATTTTGACCCTGCTCAGGTTTGTAAAACTAGTCCAAACATTGTATTAGGGTTTCTACTTTCAAAGTGAGTTTTTAGGAGTTGTAACCATCAATAATTCATGAAATTTGGTGAAAAGTTTGAATTAAACATGAACAAAGATAATATAGTGTTTTTAAGTTGTGTAAGTATGGATAAGTATATATGGAGGAGGACTGTGTGGTAGATAGGGTATAAGGAAACCTAAAGACCTAATCCAAGAGTAGAAAGAGCCAAAATAAGTTATTAAATAATTGAACCAAATCCTAAAACTTTGTGAATATATGTGATATGTTATAGGGTATCCATAAATGAGGTTAATTTGATGATTTAATTCTGTACAAGAAGAATTTATGATAGAGTAAGAGGTAGTGTATGATATGAGGATTGTGTTGAGAAGTTAGGTAAGATTGAGAAGAAGTTAGAGAGAACTAAAAGGAGTGGAAGGAAGTTTTTTAGAGCCCTATTAAATCCTAAGGAACTAGAGAAAAGATTTTATCTAAGTTGTTATAAATCATAAAGACTATTAAAGGGGATAGTATCAAAGTAAGAGAGATTGAATGCATTGAGTAAGGAGAATAGAATGAAGAGTTTAATGATACCATCTAAAGAATGGTGGAGAATAAATGAAATAAATAAAATGCATATGTGAATTTGAAATGTATGCAGGTTCCAAAGATAGAGATCAAGCAAACAAATACAAAATGAAAGTTAGGTAGATATTGGCAAAGAGCTTGGACAAGCAGAGTATACAATAGGGATCTACATCATGAGGGATGGTGAGGGGAAATGAGTAAGAGATTATAAATGATGAGAAATGGTGAGGGTCAATAAGGGAGTGATTAGAGATGATGAGGGAGTGATTAAGGATGAGGAAACAGTGATTAGAGATGCTAAAGGCCAATGAGGGAATGATTAGGGACAATGAGAGATGGTGAGATCCAATGAGAGAGTGATTAGGGACGATAAGGGAGTGATTAAAGATGATGAAGGATGGTGAGGGTCAATGAGGGAGTGATGAGGGATAAGGAGTGAGTTATTAGGGATGATGAGGCATAGTGAGGGTTAATGAGGGAGTAATCAGGGATCAGGAGGGAGTGATTAGAGATGACTAGGTACAATGAGGGTCAATGAGGGAGTGATTAGGGACATTGAAGAATGATTAGAGAGTGATTAGGGGTGATGAGGCATGACTAGGAAGTTATCAAGGATGAGGGAGGGACAATGATCAAGTGAAATTAACACAAAGTGGTTGTTTGATGTGTGCAGGTCATCAATGTGACCTATGCTACCCCAGTCACACCACTTTTCATCAATTTCAAAGTGAGTGGTTTGAAAACTTCAATTTTGACAAACCTAAGACTCTTAGAAATGTTAGGAATCAATTTGAAAGGCACAAAAACTTTAAAATGACTATATGTTTATGAAAAATGGATATCAATTATAAAAGTTATGTCCTAAAATCCCTAGGTTTAATACTTAGACCTTGAAAATGCCTAAGTACTAACCTGATTGGATTTTGAAAAACTATTTTCCACATCATAAGGCGTACAACTATGAGACCAACTCTATTAGATGTTGAATGACCCTAATTTCTTATATTTATTAAAATAAATTTAAAGTATAAGTTTACATTTATATCTTATACTTAACATTTAGAGTAGTAATTATAAGCTTATGGCCAAAGTTGGCTTCACGTGCAACTCCCACATACTCATGGAGATGGTTTTGGTCTTATAAAAAAGCAACACATATGCATTGATTAATACACTATACAACATATACGTGCTATTATTTTCTTAATAGTGTGTACGCTTTATGGCTTCATAATTATCAAGCCATAATTTAAATAATGTGATCATGTTACCTGAAATATCCATAGGATTGTTCCCCAACTCTGTTCACACACCCATAACTAGAAGCACTGGTTATGGCTTCATTGAACATTTTAACCCTATCACTTTTGCGTGAAGATGGGCTCAAATGGATCTACGGATCAAAATTTATGGTCTTCAGAAGTTTGACCTCTTTTTTTGCATAAATTTTTATCAATTTAGATGTGATAGTGGATCTCCCTAAGGTTATTGAGTTTAAAATTCATGACATAATTTGGAAATTTCTTTATTATAAGGGATTGTCTTTTTAGTGTAGGAGGTTTTTTACTATAGGACATTTGGTGGTGGATTGCAACTTATATAAGAAAAAGAGGGGGGTCTCTTAGTGGAAGGATGCTCTCCATAACATGGTATTGTGGATAATGAATCTAGTGGAAATGTCAATGAAATACCCAAAACTCCTAAGGATCTAAATCAAAAGGAGGTTTAAACATGCAATAAGAATCTTATGTTGAAGGCTAATTCTTTATAATGTGGAATTTTGTTGGAAAAAAATGTAAATTGTGAGGCTAATGAAGTCCTTGTGGGTAAATATTTGATAATAATTCTCTACCAGCTGATTTGTTTGAAATCTTGATTTTCATTTTCCTTGATAAATGGGATAGGGTAGATTGGAATCTTGTTGGAAATAAGAAAAAATTACGTGACAAGAAGGAGGTGGATTTACCCAGTAGGAGCCTTGGATCTCGAAAAGTGAATGTTTTTGGAAGGCAAAGTCTCATTTTTTGTGATTTGGTGGTTGTTATTTTTGAGCCATATAATTGCTATTTCATATTGTTTTTATTATGTGGAGTGATTTACATGGTATAAGCTGGAATTTTTAAGCCTTTGATAATTGCTTCTTGTATAAGGTCAGGGCCTTAATTCAAAAATATTATTTTACCCTTAATACATATATATATATAAAATTTAACATATTTTTTTGATTTAACATATGTATTTTTTTTTTGAGATCACATTAGTAATTATATAAAAAGCTTCTACAACATAAAATCTAAATTATGATTGATAAAAAAAGCTTTTAGCTTTCCATTTTATATCCATTTCAAATGAATACATCAAATAAAATGCATCTTGTCCATGATAATACTATTTTTATCCTTTTTTTATTAAATAATATTTGTTACTATGAGTGATATTTTTAGATGTCACAAGGACATTAAAACATTTATAAATTTTGGATATTTATTGGTGGTTGTATTTTTACAGATTCTAAGTTCAATAATTAAAATATTATTTTTTTCCTAAGTCCATGGATATAGAGATATTAATGTCTAGCGAACCAAATATAAACAAGAGAGGACATGGAAGAGTAAATAAAGAAATTATGTAGTGATAATTTCTACCATTGTATTAATAAATGCTCCTATGGTGGTATTATAGGTACCTACTACCACTAGTGTTGTAAAACTAACCATGGACATATTTTTTTGAGTATTTCTTCTCTAAAATTAAACGAAATGGAAAATTTGATATGTAGGGAGCTTTTAAGAAATTCCATGACATTTTGCACTTCATTTTGATGGACAAATTCTTGAAGCAGAATTAATGTATTCAAATGAGTTCTAATTAATACACATGATGACATATAACACCATATACAAAGTAGTTATGTCCGATGCAAAAAATTTAAAACACCAAGCACAAAAACATAATAATGTGACCCGAAATAAAAATATATCTTTGAATTTATTCATTTCACATTTTTATTGCATTAGGAAAAAGGTCCTTGGAATTGTGCACCCTAAATTTAGAGTCACATATATTTATCATGGTGTTACACTAGATTTCAAAAAAATTACCTATTTTATTACGTCATCTTAATTATTTATAATTAAAATTTCAACGTCTAACTCCTTATATATTTTAAAATATGAATAATTTTATCATGAAAAATCATAAAATAAATATTTTAATTGTACGACAATAACTTAACCCTCTAAACACCATTTCCTAACCTTAAAAACACCAATATTTGAACATAAAAAACCATTCATAAATTTATAATACACATATTAATATTTTAAATATCCCCTATAGCATACTCCCTCACCCTATCCAAATTAAAGTAGTTCCCTGATTACTTTGCACCTTCACCTAAAGATAACACAAAAAATCTAAAAGCTAATAATTTGACACTCATTTTAGGTTGATCTCTATGTTGACACCGGCTGCCATTCTCCTTCCTGAATTCTAAAAATCTCTTTGTATAGGATCACATCTCTGTAAATCTCCCTCAAAATGACACAGTATAATTTTTCTTGGAATGAATTTCACTAAGATGTTTGGCCTATTAAAAAAGACAATTTTGAAAAAACTTGTCTAAATTAATTTAAAAAGGTTTTAGGGTTATAGTTCAATTAGAGTTAGGGTTAAATCAAGGTTAAGGTCAGGGTTTGATTAGGGTTTTATTTGAATTTTTTTGTCATGGATCTTACACTTATGATTAGGGTTAGGGTTTGATTAGGGTTTTATCTGAATTTATTTGCCATGGATCTTACACTCCTGATTAGGGTTAGGGATTGATATAAAGATTGTATTAGTTGAAATTTATAGGGATTCCTTATGATTCTTATGCTTCCCAATTGGACTCAATTAGTTCAATAAACATGATGGCTATAAAGGATAATTAGGAGCTACTGTAAATTATGAGTCGATTTTAAAACTCTATCTCAATCCTTTAGATATTATAGTGTTTGAAAATACAAAGTCATTAATTATTTATTATCTTATCTATCAAAATTTATATTTTCATTAGAATGCAAATGTGATCTGAAATATATAATATTATATTAAGAATATAATTTTATTGCAATAATATGATAATAGTTTTCGTGGCAATAATATGTAAAAACCTAAAGATATGACTTTTACGGGTTGATCTCAATTTTTATGTAATTTTGAAAGGAAATTTAGTATTAGGAAGAGGGGGAGGATCTCCTAGATGATGATGGATACTTTTTGTTAATATTTTAGTCCATGTGAGATTACATACAAATAATAAGGTAGAAGCAATGTATTTTTGGAATAAGAATGGCTAAGCAATATTTGTTAATGTAAATATTAATTTTTTTGGCCCACTGAATATAATTTGAAAACACTTACACTAAATTTATTACAGTGAATTATTTGTTATGTTTTTAAACACAATTTATTATTGGAAATTAATATCTCTCATTTATCTCATCGTGTTGTTCTTTAAATCAATTAAACTTTTAATTAATGTTTGAATAATATTTTTATGCTTGAATAATATTTTTATGCTCAAATAATAAATTTTTTATGATTTAATAATATTTTTATGAATGTCATCAGATGGTTTGCAAGGAAATGAAGGGAAGTGAGGAGGAACTAATTTTTTATGGTTTTATGATGAGGTTTTTTCTAACTTCACTAAGGCAATGAATTATTTTTATCATTTTTTCCTATGATTTTGAGTTATGTATGTATATTAAATTCAATTTATTAATATATTAAAATAAGACATACATCCATGAACACAAATCAATTACATGCCCTCAATATATGTATGCTATATATGTGTGTTTGTATTTGTGTATATATGTCTTAATGTGCATTATATATACTTGTGTTATAGTTATATGCATGTTATATATGTATGTATATATAGACATACACATACATATATACACACATCTATGTATGTGTTATATATATATATATATATATATATATATATATATATATATATATATATATATATATATATATATATATATATATATATATATATATAAATATATAAATAACACATACATAGATGTGTGTATATATGTATGTGTATGTCTATATATACATACATATATAACATGCATATAACTATAACAACCTTGAAAATATTGTGTTTTTATTCAAGTATGATCTTATGTAATTCATCTTTTTGATCAATATGTATTATATTTTTCACTTATTAAAATAATTAGAAAATATTATTTTCCCTTTTATATTATTCTCTTATATTTCATTTCTAAAATTATTTAAATGTAATAGTATGTTAACATGTTTTTTTTACTTATCAAAATAATTACTAGCCCTATTGTCCCTTGTGTGTTATTGTCTTATGTTTTGTTTATAAAATATTTTAAATGTAATAGTATGTTAATATGTTATGAATAAATAGATTTAAATCAATTTAAAATATAACTAGCAATAGTCTTTTCAAAATTTATTATCATGTTAATAGAGTTTTATAAAATGTTTTGTTATACTATAGAAATTATACTTTTTAACTAATTGTATAAAAAAAATTATTTCCCCTTTAAAAATATTATAATATCCATAATTTTGAAATGATTTTAAAAAAAATATATATATATATTCTAGTGTTTATTATAAGTGTAATTAACTTTTAGCTACAACATTTGAAAAACAAATCTCTTTTCTATTGTACTTTGTTGAGAGTTTAATACTAGTATTTAAAGGTGAATAATGTAAGGTCTCATATTACGTAGTGATAATTTATGCCATTGTATTAAAAAAAATTGTGGTAGTTGAGGTTTGGATATTCCTGCTTTGTTGATGTTTTTTCTCCAATGATGGATGTTTTTAGTCACGTTGTGGCTGAACAGAAACAAATTATCCAATGGTGGTATTGCAGGTACCTGCTACTAATAGTATTAAAAAACCAACCATGGCCATGTTTTTTTGAGTATTTATTCTCTAAAACTAAATGAAATAGTAAAATCACTATGCCAAGAGTTCTTCATAGATTCCATGACATTATGCACTTCATTTTTATGGACAAGTCCTCGAAGCAGAATTAATGTATTCAGATGAGGCCTAATTAATACACATGAAGAAATATAACACCGTATACAAAGTATATATGTCCAATGCAAAAAGTATATAATGCCACACATAAAAACATAATAATGTCACCCAAAGTAAAAATATATATTCGAATCTATTCATTTCACACTTTTAATGCATTAGGGGAAAGCTCCCAAGAGATGTGCACCCTAACTTTGGATTCACATAGACTTGTCATGGTGTCACATTAAGCTTTAAATATTTTACCTATTTTACTATTAAATAAGGTTTCAATATTTAATTTATTATATATTTTATGATAGGAACAATTTTATCACAAGAGGTCATAAAACACACTTTTTAAATGTATGATTAAAACTTAACCCTTTAAAAACTATTTATTAAACGTAAAAACACTAATAACCAAGCATGAAAAAATCATTCATAAACTAATAATACATATATTCATCTTTTAAAAATCCCCTTTAACATACCCTCCTCACCCTATCCAAATTAAAGTAGTTACCTAATTACTTTGTGCCTTCACTCAAATATAACATAACAAATCTAAAATTTAATAATTTGAGACTCATTTTAGGCTGATATCTATGTTGATAGTGGCCATCATGATCTTCCTTGAACCCTAAAAATCTCTTTGTATATGCTCACAACTTTGTAAATCTCCCTCAAAATGAAAGAGTATAATGTTTCTAGGAATGGATCTTACTAACATTTTTGGTCTATTCTAATCCATATCAAAGACTGACGGTAATGGTGTTAGAAGTAGTGGAAAGAGGCATGTGAATTTATAATACCAATAACTCCCTATGAGTGAGAGCATCATCCACCATAAGCTCCACGTGATGACTCAAATTGCTTCATCTCTCAAAGCCAACTTAGTAAATTTTGAAAGCAAGGTCAAATTTTTTATAAATATTTAAATGAAAAAGACAATTATGAAAACACTCATGTAAATTAAATTATAAATTTGGTTAGACAGAGTATCCATTATACATGTTGAGGTCAACTATCAACATGACCTCCATGTGCCTATTGGATACTCCAAGGGTCCCTCCCTACCATCCATTCCATTAGCCCATTAACCCTCTAATGATGGGACTCACTTCTTACATCATAATTTACTTGCATGCATTTCCTCTATTACATTTCTTATTTTTGCACTAAAATTGATTAAAAAAATATTAATTTAAATATTATTCCTTTTCTTTTGACAACTAAATATAATATGTCATGTTTTGGGATCGTGCGACGAAACTTATAATTGCATCCATGGTGGTGGTGGAGGTAATAGTGTGATATTTCATTTTTTTTCCCATTTACCATCATAACATAGTTTTAACCCTATTTTTGACATACATTTGACTATTATATAGGATATTTTCTTCTTGATTGGAGACAATAATTGAAAAAGTATGATATCTTGATTATTTACCTCATAATTCTCCAAGTTATGTGAGGAAAATTAAATAACATTTTCAATCAATAGAAATGAATGTCTTCACTCTACATACACTCACTCTCAACTGTATTTTCATGTCTTGATTCTTTGGCCATGGTATAAGAAACAAATAAGAGCATTGCAGCTCGAAGTAAATATGATTTATTTATCCATATATTTTATTTGATCAATCATAATATAAAATGTTCACATAATGTGGTTACAAATCATTCAATGTATAAATTATACATACAATGCAATGCACTTTTATCATACATAAATTGAACATATAAATTGTTCACATAATAGGGAAAATGCATTGCACTTATATGCCTTACATAAATAGGCAATGCATATAAACAATTATTATTTTATTTTCTTATCTCTACATGAGTGTATGAGTTTGTTATTCTTAAAATTATCTTGTCATTAATACACATTGATTTTATATTATATCTATGAAATGGTGTGTATGTTATCTTAACAGTCAATTCTGTGACTATTCTTGACCCAAAACATGGATGAGATCCTTTTGAAAGTGTTCACTCATTGACAGTTGAATTATCTCCAATATTTCTACATGGTACAATTGAACGAGGAATGAAGAAATTGTATAGATTTGGAAAATCACATGATGGAGTAGAATAGAAGCCAACACAAATAATTAAATACATGTCAGATGAACTAAATGACATTGATTTGGTAATATTCAAACATTGTTTGGTTTTAGGTTGATTTCTTTAATTATTTAAGAGATTATAAGTTGTATTCAATGCTAACCATTTATCATTTATGATTTTAATTTAGATATATAAAATCTTTGGTGGTTCACAACCAACACAAGATGTTAATGTTGTTAAACCTGGACCTTAGTCTTTCCCAGTTTAAAATGTTAGTACCATGAACTGATGGTATTCAAAATTTTACTATTATATTCTTGTGATCAATCATGATTTCAAAATTTAACTGGTTCATTTATTGTTTAGCCTTTTAATGGGAATGTGGAGTGTGACAAGCATAGCAAACCTAGGAGAATCTTTCCTAAGTTTGTCCAACAACATTAGTGAAAAAGGGAACAATTGGGGAAGGTGGTAAGTTTTTATTAATTTATTATATTCAAATGTTAATATTCTTTTGTTCAATTATAAATTTCAATAATAACCAGTGCATTACTTTTATAGTGAAATAATGGTAGGGAGGACATATGCAGTTCTCCCATTCATAAGAAGAACATAATAATTGAACAGATGAAACCATGCTTTGAAAACTCCTCCCATACACATGAACAAGTACTTTAATCCTTTTGTATTCATAAGAGAAATAGGCAAGCAATAAAGATGTTTGAATGCAATCAGGTACTATTTAGATTTTTACAATTTAATATAGAACTTTGAAAATGTATCTCATTTAGATATGTGCAATAGATACAACAAATACTAAGCAACTAAGGGATAAAGAGAATGCATCTTTTTTATTATTCTATTTTTGACTATGTCAATGACCAAGAATCATCTCGTGGTTGCCCTAAAGATCTCAACTTTGCTCTCTCTATATTTGACTATTTTTATCTTCAAGATAATTACGTCAACAAGGGATAGTAATGTTGACACTTATGTCCAATATCGATGCAAGTGTCCCGTCAAGGATATATACATGAATAATTTTGAATTTGTATCAATCTTGTCATGTGACTTGTATGATTGTTTTACATAATTAGATGAGTCCTCATGTGCACCATATTCAAATAATAAGGAAACATATTTGCTTTGCATTGTACCTCTTGCAACGTCATAAAGAGGGGTTGCTAAAGTGATTCAATCTATCCCTAACAACCCCATTTTATTTCTAAGTGCTGCCTACATAGCAAATACTCCCAAAAGGGTCTCAACCTTGCATGTAGTTATCCCTCCTATGCATGTGTGTGGAATTGTAATAATATGACTAGATGCTCTTTTTATTAACAACCCTTGGTAAAAGTGGTGAAATGGTATATTTTACCTTTTGAATGATTCATATATATTGATTCAATGTTGTAGTGCAATTTGATATCTTGAGATAAACAATACTTTCTAATTAGAGAATTGTATTATCAAATTATTAGGTGATTTAATTATATTATAGCATATATATATGTAGGAACCTTTTGAATTTGAATTAGAACATAGTGACACATGAAAATATGACCATAAGATGGTAAAAAATTGTTAAAAAAATGGTCATGAAGTGAAAGATATGAAAAAAACATAAGCTTAAATAGTTACATCAGAGTTAGACACTAATATCGATGATAGTATCTAGGATGAATGCAACTGTTTAGGGGATAAAACATACAACAAATAGGCAAAATAGGTATGGATCCCTAACATACATTGGATGATGATAAATAAGCATAACACACATGCCCAAGGGGTAGGTAAATCCAATGAAATAAATTATAACTAAAGAGGTCCATGATAGACCATGTCACTAGATGTCTAATTCTTAGTGAAAAGTTATATACATATAATAAGACTATAAATATGTGTACTTGTACCAAAATGGGTGTCTACATTTCCCATTTTTAATCTACTAATGTAATAAAAACTGAAATTACTAGTTTAAAGGAAAAGAAAATGCATAATGTGGTGTGGACAACACACCTTGTCTTCACTTGAATTTTTCTTCAATATTGCATTTGAACATTACTTAAAACCAATAATATACCAAAAAGTATATCATTGAATATAATTAATAATAAAAATAACATAAAAAAAGAGCATGGATAGAATATATCTATATATGTGTAGTGTAGTGATGGTTCTGGAGTGATAGAAATTGGAGAAGTAGATAGGGGCTTGCAACCTCATCCATATGTTGGCTAGGAAGATGAGTGAGACTATGATTGTTAAAGTTCACTACACCATAATAGTTTTATACTTATAATAGAGAGAGTTGGGAGGTGATCATGTCCCCAACTTGGAATAGGAAGAGTGGTGCTTTGCCCATTGAGAGTATTAGTTCCTAACCAACACAACTCAAGTGAAAAGATATATGTATATGTATATGGTGAGTGATGCAATCAAGTTCACTCAAGAAATTGGTGAGACCAGGTTATTTAATCCCTCCAATAAAACCAAGAGAAGAACTAACTGCTACAGATGGGTAAGACTCAATATAGTCCATGAAATTTTGGTCAAGCTATCAGTATGTCAGGGTATTAACAATTCATAAAAGAGTTTTGAAATATGAAATTGCTTTGGTTTTTTGTAATATTAGGCACACATTGTATAACATATGCATCTTGGATATGTCTCATGCTGAAATTATGTATAGAAAATGGTAATAATGTATAAAAAATTTCTAAAACCATGAAGTTGAATCATATACTATGTATGCTTTGCCAATTTTGAAACTATGTAAGCATGGAGAACATGCTTCCAAGGCATGCCCCCACTATGTATAGAGAAATTTGAACTAAAAATAAGTACTAATGTGGAGGACATGTTTCCAAAACATGTCTCCACTTTAAATGTAGATGCTGAATAGGTGTGGAAAACATGCTTCCAAAGCATGCCCCAACTAAATATGGAGAATGTGTAAGCTATATTTGATTATGTAGAACATGTTTATAAACATGCCCCTACTAATATTCCTCCCATTTTTGGATGAGGCGATATATAACTAGTTGGTTTTATTTATGCAAAAGGAAAAATAGATGATGCCTTCGATATAATCTTGTTGATATTTTTAAAAAAGTATTGTAGACAATAATTTGTAGCGTTAATTTTGGAAGTGTTTGGAATATTAGCCAAAAATCTGTGTAGCAAAATTTTTAGCAATTTTTAAGAATGTTTGAAAATTTTTAAATTTGGTATGATATGGAAGGGCTCATTATCTAAATCCTAATGTAACTTATGGTTTCAAATTTGGATAACTAGGGATCAAGATATGCACATTCAAATCTGGTGTAATAGTGGTATATTAGTTGCATGGTAATATAAATTTGAAATCATTTACATTTTGTACCTTTGTGAATTTTGATCTCTAAGTTTTTAGAGAAGAACCATGCCATGTATAATATCCCCTCACCCAATGAGATTTGATGTGCTTAGGATTATCTTATCTAGTAAGAAATTTCTGAGTTGGTAAGTAGGATTTTTTTGTAATTTATTGATAATTTTAATTTTTGGGAATATTTGTATTTTATATGTGTTTTTGGTCTATTTCATAGGAGGTAAAATGTTTACATTAACAAATTATATGTTTTAATTGATAAATGGATGCAATTATCTGGTGTCAGACATTAGCGTCCAATGTTTTTATCCAAAGAAGAGGGTAGTGTTTAATGTTTTTATCCTGAATGGATGCTAACATCCAATAACAGAGTCTTGATATTTTATGTATAATTAATTATTATTTATTTATTTATTAATGAAAATATAATTGCTAACGAGTCTTTATTTCTATTTTATTGATTACAAAAGGCTATACATAATAGAGAGTTTTGGCATAAATAATATTATTTGACATTAATAGAGCTAGGTCTAGATGCAACTGACTAGGTTATTATTAATTATGTGGGGTCAGGTCATGTGGCCTATTTAGGATATTCCCCTTATGACATCCACCTCCTCACAGCCTTGGATAAGAGGCGAAACCCTTATACATGTAATTTATAGCTTCCCATGGGTGAGATGACAATCACTCTAGATGATGTGTATGTGTATGTACATGGAGTTTGAGGATAAATTCATGGAATTTTTGATAGCATGATCATGCTATTAAATAACATGATCATGTTAATATATAACACGATCACATTAATACATAGTGTGATCACATTAATATATAACATGATCATGTTATTGTAAAAACAATAATGTAACTGCATTATTATCATTTTGCACATTAAAGCATGTGAACATGTACATAGACAGAATCTTGGTTAATAGATAACATAATTTCATCATTATAAAATCAATAACATAATCTCATTATTATAAAAGTAATAACATGATCGCATTCCTATTATTATTTACATAAAAGCATGTGGACATGCACATGAAGCCAATCTTGGCCAAAAGTATAAGTTCATGTAAGGTTATATTTATTTCCTTATAAATTAAATTTATTTCAATAAATATAATAAATTAGGGTCATTCTACATTTGATAGAGTTGATCTCATAGCTACATGCCCTACGATGTAGAAAATATTTTTTCAAAATCTTATCTGATCAGTACTAAGTCATTTTTAAGGTCTAAATGATGAACCTAAGGATTTTAGGGCATATATTTTAAAATTGATGTCCATTTTTGATAAACACAGTCTTTTTTTAAGGTTTTTGTGCCTTTTGAATTGATGTCCATAAGTCACATTGATGACCTGCACACATCAAAAAACCATTTTGTGTTAATTTCACTTATTCATCATCTCTCCCTCATCCCTAATCACTTCCTAATCATTACTTATCACCCCTAGTCACTCTTTCATCATTCATCATTATTCCTAATCATTCCCTCATTTAACCTCACTATCCCTAGTCATCTCTAATCACTCCCTCATCATCCATTATTATTCCCTTATTGACCCTCCATATCCCTCATCATCCCTAATCACTCACTATTCATCCCTCATTAAAACTCACCATCCCTCATCAAACCTCACCATCCCTCATCATCATTAATCACTCCCTCATCATCCCTAATCACTCTCTCATCATCATTAATCAATGTTTCATCATCCCTCATCACTCCCTCCTCATCCCTAATCACTCCCTTATTGACCCTCATCATTTATAATCACGCCCTCATCATCCCTAATCACTCCTTCATTGACCCTCATCATCCCTAATCACTGCTTCATCATACCTCATCATCTCTAATCACTCCTTCCTCATCCCTCATCTCTCCTAATCACTTTTTCATTAACTCTTACAATCTCTCATCATCCCTAATCACTCCCTTATCTTCCCTAATCTTTCCTTCATTGACCCTAAACATCCCTATTGACTCCCTCATCATCTCTACTCAATTCCTCCTCATCCCTCCTCATCCTTAATCACTCCATCCAATACCTTGATGATGTTATTTTGCTGGGGTTTAATAATGTTAAGATATACAATTTGAGAGTTGAGTGATAGCATAAAATATAAGACATAGTGATCAAAATGATGTGGATGTAAATTTGAAACATAAATATTTAGCACCTATGAAAAATATGGGCCTATTATAAATGATGTAATTTACAATTAAAAATCTTCTAGAAAAAGAGAAGCAAGTAAAACCACCATAGCACACAAAATGGGTAGTAAATATGAGGATCACCGAGCTATGCGATTTCCTGAAACCAATCAATTTATTTCCATATGAGGACATTTTATGATCCTAATAAATACATTAGAGGCCTTCTATTTATATGTATATTGATTGTTTCATCATATAAGAGAGTGGAAAATAAATTTTAAATGATTATAATAAGTATTCCAAGATTGGAAAGTGGTGCTTAATTCATAACTTCAATATTCAATCCAACAAAGAGTGTCACACTATGACCTCTCTACTTGCACACCTTGAGAAGTGGGTACAAATTATATAGAAAAATAAAAAGGTAATTAGATAATAGATTATTAACCTAATGATATGGTTAGTAATAAAAATATCTCTACTTCCTCCAACAAGAAATTATATGAATTAAAAATATTATTTCATCAACAAATGTAGATAAATGGTGAGCCAATACACTTCATCATTTCTAATGGAAGTCAAAAGAATTTAATTTCTCATAAATCATATTTTCAAAAATTTAACTTGAAATTTATACATCATCCATAACCATACGCTAGTGTATGGTCTAGTGTAGACCTTGAGAAATGGATCACCTAGTAGTGTCACTTGGTGTACAAATTCAAACTTTTTAAATATGCAATCCTTTGTGACATATCACCATTAGAGGTGTGTGATTTTTTTTATGTGTTCAACCATATATTTACCATTGACATGTATTCTATGAAGTAAATCCTTGAAATGTTGTGATATATTATCATGATTTAAAATACAATATATCATAGTTAGTTCATAAGCTTTCAGTCATTAGTGCCAGGAAGTGCAAGAATCTTGTAATTTCTAATAAGAAGTATACTCTTGATAGTAAGAAGGAAATTTAATAACATCTTTATGTAACCATATCATAGTGTGGTTTATCCAACAATAACAAAGATAAAATAATTGAAGCATAAACTAGATGAATACAAGGATATCTTTCAGTCACCTAAATAAGTTTCGACATAATATACAATAAATAATATTATTGATTTGACCCCTTAACTACCTCTACCTCAAACCTCTTTATACAAAATATCATTTCTAGAGAATGAATAGATCAAGTGGTAGACCCATGAAATCATATATAATAGACACATCATGCCTAAATAATTAACTCATTGAATCCCAATTGTGCTTATGACAAAGTTGTGAATTGATTAAAAAATATTAACAAGATTAAAGTGAAGAAATATTATCCTCATCTAAATATTAAGGCATTTTTCAACCATATCCATGGTGTATAAGGATTTTACAAAATTGATCTTAAGTTTGGGTATCATCGTATTCATGTTAAACCTCTAGACATTTGGAATATAGTCTTAAAAACAAAGGAAGGAAGGATTGACTAATTGGTTATGCCTTTTAGGTTAACTCGTGTAGAAAATTCATTCATTGAGATGTTGAATGACACCCTCAGGCCCTTTACCTATGTCAATTTTTAAATCTACCTTTATGATGTCTTAATATTTACAAAACATGAGATGAACATCTACATCATGTTTAACTAGTGTTTCACATTTTTCAAAAACATATTTTTATGATAACACAAATAAAATTTGATTTTTCATGCAAGAAATAAAATATTTGGGATACATTACATACACAAGGAGTGCATGTGGGAACCTAACCAAGAATCAAGTCATATAAGAATGGGAAACACCAAATAAATTTTCATTTGATTCAAATCTTCTCATAATTATAAAATTATATAAGAGATTTGCGTTTATTTGTTGTCCTTTGAACCAAGATACCAAAGGTGGAACCAAATAAAGTTTCATCTAGTTAGCATTAAAATAAAGATAATTTGATGAACTAAAATTCAGACTCTATTTTGTGTTAGTACTTATGTTATTTGACCATAAATTTGGAAGATCATCCAATTCATTGAGTAATAAAATCAACTATCACAAATAGGTATTGACAACACAACAAGTCCTAGAAATGACTTAAGTTATATTATAATAGATTAAATAACATATGATTGGAATCAACGATATATTTATAGTATTTACTTATGTTCGATGATGATGGAGTGATTAGGGATGATTAGGGATGGTGAGGTTCAATGAGGAAGTGATTAACAATGATGATGGGTGAGAAAAGATTGGCTAGGGATTATGAGGGATGAGGAGGGAGTGATTAGGTTTCATGAGGGATGGTGATAGTCAATGAAGGAGTGATTAGGGATGATAATATTATGTGATTAGAGATGATGAGGGATAATGAATGCCAATGAGGGAGTGAATATGAATGAGAAGGGGTGAGGAGGGAGTGAATACGGATGAGGAAGTGATTAAGGATGATGAGGGATGATAAAAGAGTGATTAGGGATGTTGAAGGATAGGGAGGGAGTGATTAGGGATGATGAGAGATAGTAAGGGTCAATAGAGGAGTGATTATGGATGATAAGGGAGCAATTAGAGATGATTAGGGATAGTAAGGGTCAAAGAGGAAGTGATTAGGGATAATGAGGAATGATGGGGGAGTGATTAGGGGTAATGAGGGATGAGTAAGAAGTGATCAGGGGTGAGGGAGGGATGATGAACAAGTGAAATTAACACAAAGTGTTTGTTTGATGTGTGCAGGTCATCAATGTAACCTACACTACCCTAATCACACTAATTTGGATCAAGTTCAAAGTGAATAGTTTTCAAACTTCAATTTTTACAAACCTAGGACTCTTAGAAATGTTACGAATCAATTCAAAAGGTAAAAAAACCTTTAAAATGACTATATGTTTATCAAAAATGGATATAAATTACAAATTTTATGTACTAAAATCCATAGGTTTTATAGTTAGAACCTAAAAATGCTTAAGTACTGACCAGATTAGATTTTGAAAAACTATTTTTCACATCGTAAGGCATGCAAATGTGAGACCAACTCTATTAGATGCATAGTGATCCTAATTTATTATATTGACTAAAATAAATTTAAAGGATAAGGAAATAAATGTAACAATATTGGCTTCATGTGCATGTCCACATACTCCTATGTACAAAATAATAGGAGCACGATCACATTTTTTCTTTTATAATAATAGAATTGCATTATCTAGTAACCAATATTTACTCCATGTATATGTTCGCATGCTTTAAAGTGAAAAACAATAGTAACATGATCACATTATTACCTTTATAATAACATGATCATTTTATCTATTAACGCAATTGTATTATACATTAACTCGATCATGTTATTTGAATTTAAATTCAATTACCACACCTTTTAGCTTGGGAATGGCTTGGATTCCCAAGACAAAGCTTGGACCTATCAATCTACAGTTGAGTCTAAGAGTTATGATTAATAACAACAACATTCAACTTAGATCACCAAATACACTACGAATTTCAATATTAAAATTCAAAAACTTAATACCATCACGATGAACATGGTCTCTTTTTAAAAATATGGTTTTCATAATTTTTAGACTAATTTATGTTTTAAAACTATGTTGATTTCTAATCAGACCTTTTTTAGGCCAATACATGACACAGACATACATTCTTATACATGTTCATGTAATTTATCTTTCGTTGATCCAAGTAAAAAACAAGTTACATGGTCACAAACTAGGCCTAATTCGACACACATTAAAAAAATTCTAATTTTCAATTTTTTGTGATGTAGTTAGGTGTACTACATGGATGAATATCCATTTTTTGTTAGTTTCTTGGATCTATTTACATGAAAAATTCATAAAAAAAGTATTCATTGAAAAAATTTAAAAAAACATAGGTCACAAACAAGAGGATCTTATCTAAATTTTCACTGAAGTGTTTCAAACAATATTAAATGTTGCTAAAAAATGGTGCATTGCATGACCGTTTATCTACTCTATTTTCTTTTAAAAAAATAAGAGTTCCTCTTCAAATTTTATATGTTTGACTTGGTTATACTTAACCATTTTTTTAAAAAAATAATGTTTTGGAAACTAGACTCGAAATGCTACATTTCATGTTCTTACACCATCTTCAAATTTGGAGTCTAGATATATCAAATTATCTTCAAGAGTTTAGATTTTTAAAATTTTAGGAAAATCTTGTCCATAGGTAGGCCCCTTTTTGTCCCCCACCTTTGTGCACTTACTTGTATCATATTTTTTAGCTTCTAATTAGAGGAAAGAGGGTTCAGGTTGTTGGAGATGGTAGGTGAGGCTATATTCAGTGTTCTCATGTGTATTTCACTAGTCAAATTTCACGTGATGCAAAGAAAGAGAAAGATATAAAATATTTTTTGAGAGAGGCAAAGGAATAAAATTTTCACTTTTCTATTGGCTAATGATTGAGGGGTTTCCAAATAAGTAAATGATAATAAATTACTATGCTAACTTTCAACCTTTTGAAATTGGAGTTGGAGGTTAAGCTTGGAGAGACTAGGAGAAAATCTTGGGAGATGGATGTTAGTTAGAAGTTAAGTACTAAAGGAAAGGTTTTTAATTATTAAATGGATAATATGAAGTAGGAAGTCCATGTAAACCTTATTGTCTAATGTATTTATTTTAAAATTATCCTCTTGTTACCCTACATGAAATATTTCAAACTTCTTATGGACTTTCAAGACCTTTGACATGCAATTCTTTACTTGATTTATATATGTTTTGAACTTAAGACCACTTATTTTTTTTTAGACCCCCTTGAGGGTATTTGTAAAAGTTTTCTTCCACTTAATTTTTTTCTTTTGATTGTCATATTGTATTGTATAAATTTCAAAGCTATGTTGATCGCATGGATTTGATTTTGTGGTGGTAGGATAGGCAAAGGGTTCTAAGCCATCATCCTCTCATCCCTTGGAATTTAGTAATGAAAGCTCATCTAAGTGAACATCGTATTCTCCCCAAAACTTATTGGATTATATTTCATTAGGAATGTTTGGACTATTGTATTTAGGTTTTGCACATATTTTCTCACAAGCATATGAAGTGTTTCCTAGCTCATAGGAAGAGATATTAATCTAGAGGTGTTGCCTAATCTAGATTTCTTTTTTGTGTAAACCAAAACCTCATTCATAATGTATAAAATTATGTATGGTTATCTACATGAGCAAAAACATAATTTCTTATCTTATGGGTTTCTAGAGTAGTCCTTTGATGATGGAAATATGATGGGCGCTGATTCCCTCCTTGCCTTGGCCTTACAAATGTATATCTGTAGCTATTAGATTTTTTAGGAAATTAAAAGTTCTTGGAAAAAACTATACTATTTTATATTGGGATATTTTAAAATCCTTGTAAACACTATTAAAACCATTTGAAAGTCTTAAAAATATGGTATTTATGTGAATATTTGAAATAAATACTATAATAAACATTTGATTCAAGTGTGTATAATTTCCCTCTCTTATATTGTTTTGAAATAAAATTGAAATGAATTAGATTCAATTAAAACAAGAAATTTTTTTATGTGAATGAAGACATACTTATGTCTTTAAAATTTTCAATTGCATGTTTTATTATATAAAATACAAGTCTTGTTGAAGGTTTACCTTAAAAGTTAATGTGATCATCTATAGGACTTAAGGATTTGAAGAGGTTGTTAGGGGTTTTTAATACTTATGCAGGAAAAAACTACTTAAATCTTCATAATCTAATTTATTGTAAATATAAATTATACCATGAATCTCCATATAATTTATGGAATAATTTTAGGAGCTTTAAAATAAAATATATTAATTTTTAAAGTTGAACTTGTTATTTATCCTATTTCCTTAACAAAATCACCTTTATTTGAATAATTAAAAAAAACTTAAATAATTAAATAACATGTTTTTTTAAGGGAAAAAGGGCCCTAAAATAATTTTAGATCGAAGCTCATAGGTTTTTGAATCTAATAATTTTTGTTTTTTAAATTTGGAGAAACAAGGTGCCCATTACAACTATTTATAAAATAGTTGTGTAGGGTAATTTTCTTACCACATGTCTTTTAATTATAGGGCATGACCTTAAGTGTAGGGTATTTTGAAAATATTGGGGATCTGTTTTCCATGTGAGTGCATAGTGGATCCAGGGGAAGGGGTTTGAGGGAAATGAGGCTAGGACAAGAGAGGGTCGCAGTCTAGCTTGGATTAACCTTACTATGTGATCAATGTTGTTATAGGATATGTTACATAAATAATATGAGTAGCTTGTTTTATAACTTAAGGAGTCTTATTATTATGCGGCACTCTATTATTTTAATCAAAACCATCTCTATTAAGTGGATTTGCCTTTAAATTCATAGATTTAATTATAAGTATGCTTATTATTTTATTTAATAAATTATGTTTTATACCTTTCAATTTTATCTTATGTTTTAATAAGGAAGTGGTGGTTCTTTTCGCTAGGACCTTGATCCTTTTCAATTTGTTTAAGGGTACTTGGTAGCCTATGGGTGTGGTGACCCTTAAAGGAAACCTTTCCCATAATTTTTCAATCCCTTCCACACATTATGATGTTTGAAGCAAGATTTTAAAAAAATAAAAACACAAAATTTGTCTAGGCATGGATTTTGACCCTTTACATTGTTTGATTTAAAGTGGGCATGTGGTAGCCCTAGGTTGGGTGGCTCTTAAGGTACCCCCCAATTTTTTCCTCTTCTGTATGGAAAACAATATTTTACTTAACTCAGAGAATTAAACTTAAACATTTAAATACCTTGGACGACCATCAATGGCCATCACAGTCTTGAACCTTCCTTTGTCTTTTATCTTTTTGTAATACCCCCAAAACTCTTGGATTTATTTCATGAAGTTTGAGATTATAAACATAAAATTAGGAATAGAAAGCAAAACTAAAACTAAGTTTATTATCTTTTTAGATTTTTAACTCTGAGTGGTCATTTATGGCTATCAAAAGTTGCAAAGATCCAAAGACATTTTTTTTCAAACATATTAGGAAGCTATATAAAGGTAAGTTCCTTCCCCAAACACTTTTGTGATAAAAAATATCACCCTAAATCAAATTTTAGAATCAAGAACCTGGAGTCAACTATAAATGGTTGCTGGATAAACTTTGTACCTTAAATGCCTTTTTCATTTGTGTGGGAGTTAGGAATGTTATTGATATATGTCATGAGCATACTTTGTCTCAAAATTTATCCAAATCTTGTCATATTTAAGAGCACACATGATTACCAATGTATAAGCAACTTAAACATGCGGAAATACCCAGAAGAAAAAATAACTATCAATGAGAAATAACACAGAATATGAGAGGCAACACACAATTGTATTCAACTCATTACAAAGGAAATTACAATAAAGAGATCACACTCTTCTTCCACCTCTGTGAGGCTTCCTCCTCAAGGGCTCCAAGTAATCTTCCCACCTGAGTAATCTTCTCTCATAGGTCACAACACACAGCTAACACAAGCTGTTGTTCACCTCATTGTACATCTGGTACAATCGAGTACGAACCGGTACTCCAAGTAGATCTAACCATGATCCTACTCCTGATGTATTGCTATCACCTTGGATCTAGCTCCCCCACCGATCTCCATTTGACCCTCGCATTCACACATCCCTGCAGACCAACCTGATCTTACTTATCACATGTAGATCTCCTCCATGATCCTGCAACACCCTGCATATCAAACCTGATCTTACATACATGGGGAATTTTACTTGATTCCACCATGGGAAGAAATCTCCAAGCTCCACACTTGGGTTCTACAAGTTCTACGCTTAACAATACAGCCCATGAGTCTATTATATAGATCTCATGCATACACTAATTTAGACAAGCGGCTCAAAGACTCGAACTGGTCTTTATCATGCAAACTACACGTTCACTTAACTGACTATTTGTCAACAGCAATTCTAACTGCCACAGGCGACCGACGTCAGTCCCTGCCTGACTGGAGGCGACTGACGTCGACCGATAGCTGCCAAGGTTAGTTTTCTTCTGCACGTCCACTGACCGATGTTGGTGATCCTGCCGACGCCGGTGACTACATACTCAACATCCTCCTTCCTGTTTGCATTTAGGTGAAGCTTTTAGCTCCACACCCTAACAATCTCCCACTTGGAGATAAACAGCTGCACCCGTACCTATACCAGTACTTTGTCTAATCTGCATCCTGGCTTGTATCCCTCTCCAAGCTCCCACTTGAAGACAAACCACCACACAACCTGTGGTGCTACACCTGTGTCTGAATTTCTCAGATTACCTTCTTCTGCCTTGCTATACTCCCACTCAAACAGCAACCCCTGTGAGTAACCTGTAATCAACACACACTTAACAGATCTGAACCACTTGTTAGTCAAGCTCGCTCTGAGAACGTCCAACCTTGCTCTGATACCATTTGAAAGGACCGAAGTTCCCCAAAGCTCTGACACAACTTGTTAGATTTAAGAGCACACATGATTACCAATGTATAAGCAACTTAAACATGCAGAAATACCCAGAAGAACAAATAACTATCAATGAGAAATAACACAGAATATGAGAGGCAACACACAATTGTATTCAACTCATTACAAAGGAAATTACAATAAAGAGATCACACTCTTCTTCCACCTCTGTGAGGCTTCCTCCTCAAGGGCTCCAAGTAATCTTCCCACCTGAGTAATCTTCTCTCATAGGTCACAACACACAGCTAACACAAGCTATTGTTCACCTCATTGTACATCCGATACAATCGAGTATGAACCGGTACTCCAAGTAGATCTAACATTGATCCTGCTCCTAATGTATTGCTGTCACCTTGGATCTAGCTCCCCCGCTGATCTCTGTTTGACCCTCGCATTCACACATCCCTGCAGACCAACCTGATCTTACTTATCACATGTAGATCTCCTCCATGATCCTGCAACACCCTGCATATCAAACCTGATCTTACATACATGGGGAATCCTACTTGATTCCACCATGGGAAGAACTCTCCAAGCTCCACACTTGGGTTCTACAAGTTCTACGCTTAACAATACAGCCCATGAGTCTATTATATAGATCTCATGCATACACTAATTTAGACAAGCGGCTCAAAGACTCGAACTGATCTTTATCATGCAAACTACGCGTTCACTTAACTGACTGTTCGTCAACAGCAGTTCTGACCGCCATAGGCGACTGACGTCGGTCCCTGCCTGACTGGAGTCGACCGACGTCGGCCGATAGCTGTCGAGGTCAATTTTCTTCTACACATCCACTGACCGACGTCGGTGATCCTGCCGACGCCGGCGACTATATACTCAGCATCCTCCTTCCTGTTTGCATTCAGGTGAAGCTTTTAGCTCCACACCCTAACAGTCCTTCCATCCCAAACCTCATTTCCCTTTTACTAAAGATTTTTTTCATCCTTGGTTGAATGAGAGAGCCCTTGTAATAACTCATAAATATATTTATGGATTTAGTAATTTGACACGATCAAATAATTAGGAAAGGGAAGATCAAATAGTGGAAATCAAGTGCTTCAACCACTAAGGGCTATTTTTGGATATTTATGACACTTTTTAGGTTGTATGAGACATTGAATACATTATGATTAATCATTTTGAAAATGTAACTCAACTTGGACTTAGAATCCCAGTTGTGACTTAAGTCTTAAATTTGAGCTCTTAGATTATTTATAATCTCTCAAAGCCTTATTTGAATCCCATTGATTGTAGGAGTGGGTTAAAACATGTTAGATAATTTTTATTTTAACTATGATCCTAAATTGATACCACTTGGGCCATTGTGCCCTTCAAACTCATAGAAGCTATGAAGGACATTTGAGTTACAATAGGTCAGTTTATACATGTAGGGTTAACATAGGCATTATGATGATCATGCGACCATTTATACATTGGAAAATGCACCTAAATGTTTATGTGGTGTACCTTAGTTGATGTTTGGAGTATTGTAGATCACCTCATGTATGAAATACACTTTAAAAAAAAGACTTATAAATATGTAGCTTTACTCATGCAAAATATTGATCGTGACATTTTTTAACTATTATAAAAAATACAATAAAAGATATGTGTAGAAAATAAAATATTTTACATTAAAGGTGCAAATGAAAGAAGAGAAGAAGATAAATTTGAGATTGTATAAGAGACGGAGAAACATCAAAAGTACTAAATTCATGATTTTTAAATTAATAGACTCAAAAGTATACTCAAAACAATAATTATGATGACATGAACTATTCTTGTGCGGGGTAATAAAGTACATTTCACTAAACCATTTTGTTAAACAAATTATATTCCTCTGTTGGTTTTGTAATCCAAAATTACATAATCCAAAAGGGACTTCATTACCTAACTCAAAAAGGATAAAGATTTGGAATTTGTTGGGTTCAGTGACTTGATCATTTAGACTTGTTTACTAGTAACAAGTAGAATTTCCTTTTTATTTTTTATGGGAGTGAAAAAAACTCTTCTAAAATGATAAATTACTAAACATTTTTTTCAAAATAATAAGTATATAATGTTTTGGATTTAGTTTACTTGATCTAGGTAGTATGTAAAAATATCTTTGATCATGAGTTTAATTTTCAACTTTCTCACATAATGAGGGCTCACTTCACATTGCTTGGAGGTTATAGAAGGGCTCGCCCTATGTTAGAGCTCTACAACATCAAAACACTAAATTGAACTTTCAATTCTCTTGATATTATAATAATAATAATAATAATAATAATAATAATAATAATAATATCTTTTATTTATATTAAAAATTATTTATGATTAAATTTACGTATAAATTTGTAATGTAAATTTAATATAATAATAAATACTAAATAAAAAGTAAAAACAATAAATAATATTTCAATAATATATATCAAAAAGTAATGCTCAATACATATAACATAAAGATATATAAATATTAATAAAAAACAATACAAAAAATTTAATACATTTTTTTAAAAATTTAAAATCACATTAATTTAAATTACATATAAAAATTTTATATAATAAAATTTTTAAAAAAAAACTAACTTTTATCTTCCCATTTCATATACATTTGAAATGAATATTTTTATGTACATGTGACAAAATTCACATCTAAAATGATCCAAGTTCATTAACTATCCAACATTTTCACTCCCCATATATATACGTCAAGCCTCGTCTGTATTTGTGGTGCTAAGAGATAATGCTCGTCTATAATAATATCACATCAAGCCTTGTTCTTTTATATATATATATATATATATATGATTTAAAGGAACCCAATGCATGTGGCAATTAAATGACACGGCTGACCCGAGAGCCCACTAAACTGTCTCAATTAAATTATTAAAATTGAGATGTATTTGTATGGAAATTTTATTCACATCTAAATTTTTTTAAAGACAATAAATGTATTTTAACATATAAGTATTTTTTTTAAATTTTATGCATCTTAGGTGTTATGTATTTGGAAAATATTGTCAAAGGGTATGACCCTGACTTCATTTTTTTTACATATCAGGTTTTGCTAGTAGCAAGAATTGATTGTTAATAGGTTTTTTATGAGCCAAGAAACTTCACTAATTGAATCAACAACCGTTCACAGGAATGAGAATTTTAACTTTAAAATACTAAATTAATTTTTGGAACAAATTATTTAAAAAAATGAATTTAATTGATGTTTAAGATTGAATATTGTAAATTAAGAGAAATTCAAATACCATCTTATATGATGTAAAGAAATAAAATGAAAATTAAATATGTCTAGTCATTCATCATGATATAAATATGAAACAATATAAAAAAACAATCAAACTAAGTTCGAATTTTTTACAAATTTCGTAGAATATATACTCTCTAAAAAAAATAATTAATATTTCTTTCAACTTTTAAAAAAAGTATATATATATATATATATATATATATATATATATATATATATAAAGTATAATTTATTTTTAAAAAAAAATAGATAAAAATTTAATAAAATATATTCTTTTAAAATTGATTAAAATTAATTATAAGTGACTAATGTAATATTTTAAAAACTTTTAACGTATTTAAAATTAAATTGGTGTGTAACATTCAACGGATGCACTTAAAAATCAGGAGGTGAAGGTCGGGCAAATATATTGCACAATCTGAACCAATTCACGAGAACGTTGGGGTAAGCTTAAAAAGAATACAAAGTGACGAAATCAATGATCAATGAGAGTGATGCGTTGAGACTGTCGTTGCCATTCCCGAGAGGATCAGTCGAAAGTGGAATACGAAAGCCAATAAATACCCATGCGTGCGAGCATAGACTTCCACATTTCTACATCTTTAAGCGCTCGGATGGTTCAGAAGCCTCACTTATTAAAAACTATCATTTGCTTTAAGATTTTTCTTTTATTGCTTTCCTCGAGGTGCAGGGTTCGATTCGCATGGCGATGTGGGTTGGGAGTGATAGTGCTTAGAGGGCTCGTGGATAGGGGATTTTTGGAGGTGGTCGCATGCGTGCTAGCCGTGCTGAGCGGTCGGGTGGCAGCCCTCTGCGCTATGCACAAAACCGGCAACACATCAACCGCCACCAGTGGCAGCGATGGTTCTATGGACTCGCCGACTTGTAAGTTAAGCAATTTTAAGTTCTAGGCTAGGTCGCTTGGCAGGGTCATTGTCAATGCTCTCAGCATCAAAAGGTTGTTGCTCGGTAGAAAATGGAGGTGGAGTGAGGAAGAGGAGCCAAAGACATATGACCGTGCGGCTACTAAAGAGGGGAATTTTGTATCGCAAAGAAGGATACTTATGATGGGAGCACACTGTCAGCGTCCGAATTTATTAAGGGCGATAATATACGACAATAAGGGTAACCTTTCACCTGAATTTCCTTCAAAACCTTTGAAAAAAAATTGACTTTTGCAATTATAGATGGAGGGAACATTGACTATCCCACTGGGTCAATGGTAGTCACTAGGACTTGGTTTCGACGATATCCTATAAAAAATTCAAATCAATGGTTGTTTGAGCAGTTTGAAACACACAAGAAGATATGGCATTTGAATATGGTGTTATTCAAATTTAATTCTTGAAATGAATAATTAATTACAAAAATATCATGGGAGGCCATTAAACAAGAAACGATGGAAAGTTTGGGAGCCAGACCATGAAGCTATTCTTGATACTATCAAGGTTAGAGCAAATCCTAGTGGTTCATTGGATTGAATATGCAGTTATGTTGAATTTTTAAATGTAGATGTAATCAATTTTACCAAATGTTTTTTAATTTTCTAGGTAGTACATATGAATTTATTTTTTAGTTACTAGCATTTTTTTGTATGTTAGTGGTGCCAAATAATTTTGCGCCTTCATGTGGTTGGCACTATTAGTAAAGAATTCCATATTCTTCAAGCCAAGAGAAGCTAACTTTTTAAGTATTTAGTCTTTCTACGCTCCTGAACAGTAGTGAAAATGCACTTACATGTGGATCTGAATGTCGTGGCAATGTGAGCACATGTAATTTTCTTATCTAGACGTGATCTAAGTGATAGATTCTCAACTGGGGGTCTCAGAGGTATAAATGGTAGTTGGAGATCAAGAAATTGTATATTCAATGCTAAAAAGTTGTATTTAGGACCCATCACTGAAGCATGTGTCACAAATTAATCTCAAAGATTCCACTTGAGTGCTCTTGGGTGTGATTAGAGGGATTAAAGAGGTAGGGGAGGGATCTGATGGTTTGTGTAAATGAGTTATAGGTTTCATTTCATGCATGTTTGAATTGAGGCTTAAAAACTACATTTTTTTAATATTTTGAAGGGCATTCTTGAGGCCAGAATGAGTGGTGGGTTTGTCAATCAAACATGATGGGAGGTCAAGAACCTAGTCATAGACATTATCTGGCCCCTTAGATGTGTTGGAAGTACCAATTTTTGGTCAGCAAGCATTGTAATCAGAGTTCTGCAACCACAACTTCAACTTTGACAACATTTGTTGTCAGTATTTTTGCGTTCCTCAACGGTAGTGAAAATGTATTTTCGAGTGGATTTAAAGGTCATGGTGGTGTGAGCACGTTTAATTTGCCTATTTAGATGTGATCAAAGTGATAAATTCTCAAGTGGAGGTCCCAGAGGCAGAAATGGTAGTTGAAGCTCAAGAAGTTGCCTATTCAATGCCAAAAGTTACATTTTAGGCTTTGTCACTATAAATTGTGCCACATATTGATCTCAAAGGTTCCACTTGAGTGATCTAAGGTGTGATTAGAGGGATTAAAATGTAGAGGAGGGATCTAATGGTTCACATAAATGAATTACAAGTTTCATTTTGTGTGGTTGAATTTAGACTAAAAATTGCATTTTTCTTGTACTAGGAAGGGCATTGTTGAGGCCGAAATGGGTGGTGAGTTTGTTGATCAGGGATGATGTGAGGGAAAGAACCTATTCTTGGACATTATCCACCCCATCGAATATGTTCAAAGTTTTTTTTTTGGTAATGAAGCATCAGAATCAAAGTTATGCAACCACAAATTCAACTTTGACAACATTTATTGTCAGTGTTTTCACACTTCTGAACGGTAGTAAAAATGCACTTTCAAGTGGATTTGAATGTTATGGTGGTGTGAGAATCTATAATTTGCCTATATATACATGATTTAAGTGATATATTCTCAAGAGGAGGTTCCAAAAGTAGAAATGGCAGTTAGAACTTAAGAAGTCTATTCAATGTCAAAAAGTTGCATTTTAGGACCTACTACAAATTGTGCCACATATTTCTCTTGAATGTTAAAATTGAGTGATTTGGAGAAAAATTATAGGGCTTAAAGAGGCAAGGGATGGATCTGATGGTTAGTGTAAATTTACAAGTTCCATTTTACATGTGTTTAAACTTAAGATAAAAAATTCTATTTTTCTTGTATTGGGAAGGGCATTCTTGAGGCCAAAATGGGTGGTGGGTTTTTAGATCGGACATGATAGGAGGCCAATAAATTTGTAATGGATGTTATATTCTCTTATATATACTGGTAGTGCCAGTGTTTGATTAAAAAAACATCAAAATCAGATTTCTACAACCACAACTTCAACTTTGACAACATTTATTATTAGTGTTTTCACTTTCCTAAATGGTAGTGAAAATGCAATTCCAGGTAGACTTGAATGTCATGGTGATGTAAGCACATGTAATTTGCCTATCTAGATGTGATAAAAGTGATAGAATCTCAAGTGCAGGTCCCATAGGTAGAAATGATAGTTAGAGCTCAAGAAGTTGTTTATTTAATATCAAAAAATTGAATTTTAGGACCCATCACTGCAACTTGTGCCATAGATTGCTCTTGAAGCTTCCACTTGAGTGTTCTAGGGTGATATTAGAGGGAATAAAGAGGTAGGGTAAGGATCTGATGATTCATAAAAATGAGTTACAAGTTTTTTACGCATGTTTAAACTTAGGCTAAAAAATACATTTTTTTTAGGCTAGAATGGGTGGTGGGTTTGTCAATCGAATGTGATGGGAGGCCAAGAACCTGGTTCTAAACATTATTTGGCCTTGAGACATGTTGACAGGGCCAATTTTTGGTTAGGAAGCATTGGAATCAAAGTTTCACAAGCACAACTTCAACTTTGAAAATATTTATTGTCAGTGTTTTTGCACTCTTGAACAATAGTGAAAATGTATTTCAGGTGGATTTGAATGTTGTGATAAGTGTGAGCACATGTAATTTTCCTATCTAGATGTGATAGAAGTGATATATTCTCAATTTGAGTTTTGAAAGGTAGAAATGGTAGTTGGAGCTAGCGTATTCAATGACAAAAAGTTATATTTTATGACCCATCACTGCAACTTGTGCCACAAATTGCTTTCAAAGGTTACACCTAAATGTTATGACATGTGATTAGAGGGATTAAAGAGGTAGGGGATGGATAAAATAATTCATGGATATGACTTACAAGATTTTTTTACACGTATTTAAACTTAAGCTAAAATATTGCATTTTTCTTGTATTAGGAAGGGCATTTTTGAGGTCAGAATGGGTGGTGGGTTTGTTGATCAGACATGATGAGAGGCCAAAAACCTAGTCTTAGATGTTATCCTCCCCCCGGATGTGTTGACAGTGCTAGCTTTTTGTCAGGATGAGATCTTTGCATATTGACACTTGACTTAGAATTAATATTTTCTGCTTGCACTTATTGTCAATCCTTGTATGGTTGAATGGAAATTAATTATTTCTTTTTGAACAATGATGGGAATATGTGGGTAGTAGATTCCATTTTCTAGTTGAAAATATCTATAAAAGTTTTGGATTCCAACAACTCAATCAAATCTTTCCATTAGATTGTAATAAAATGTATCTTCATGATTGTTATTCCTCAAACCACCTTTACTTGAGGGTGAAACTATCCCTCTATCTGCCTGCAACTACTCAATCCTTCACACACCTAAAACATAGCATGGGATTTTATCTCTAGGCTTCAATGACAATGTCAAAAATCAAAATATATTCAACTACATTTAAAACTCAATGATAAGGATCTTCTTCCACTAGATAACACATCTTTTATTTATCCTCATAAATATTTACAATATGATCCATTGTCATATCCTTGTCCTCATAGACAACACAGTTTTCCATATTATTGCTCCATCTATCCCTCTTTCTCGAACCTCCTACCTACTCTATTGAATCATAATACTTCCCCCTATGCTCTTAAACCACACACCCCATGCAACTCTCTCTCTCTCTCTCTCCATTTTCTCACCAAATTTTGCATGAAAGTGTATTTTAAGTGTTCAAAGTGATTTAGAGGATAGAATAGGATTATCATATTATCAAAGATCAGTTGTAGGAGGCCTACCACCCTTAAGGGATAAGCCTATAAATAAATATAACTATTAATGGGCATTGAGTTGGGTCTAGAGACCTCAATAGGGAGTTGAATTATGTCAGGAGTGAGGTGTTGAAGGGTTAGAAACAAAGCTCAAGAACATGTGTTAGGCCTATTAGGCCAAATAGCCCTTGAAGGGAAAAAGTGCAAGAAAGTGTAAAGGAGTGTGGAGGACTTTGAAATTAGATTGAGTGGGTTGAATGAAGGCTGGATAGGTGGATATAAGATCTAGAGGAAGTCTTATTTAAATTATTAAATAAGAGAAATGCATCTAGTCATAGCCAAGCCTAATAATACACAGTGAGAGAGTGTGAAGAGAAAATGACAAAAGGGGTAGGTTG
The DNA here is from genome assembly GCA_037957365.1 of Torreya grandis. NCBI lineage: Eukaryota > Viridiplantae > Streptophyta > Pinopsida > Cupressales > Taxaceae > Torreya > Torreya grandis. Next base: position 522,156 of record JARHVA010004406.1, read on the forward strand.
GAGAATATTAAAAGAGTTGTGTGCAGAAGAGGTACTAATAGAGACTACTCAAGAGGTGAAGGAAAATATAAAGGAACACAAATCATAGAGGCCATACAAGTAGTAGGCCTAGTTTCAATAAAAGCTAGCCAAAAAGGCATTAGAGCCAGGTGAAGGTGAAAGATCAAGTTTGTAAGTATATGTATTAGAGTGATAAATTTTCAAGGATTTATGAATGAATTTATGTCTTTGCATTATAAATGTATGAACATGATTAGGTATGGGCCTTAAGTGAAATCAAATTATGCTAACGATCAATTGTAAAGTTGTAAATGGGTGATGACAAATGCAAAATAGATAAGAGTTTCATCAAGTATTTACACTACACATAATCAAATAAAAACTTTAATTAAAAAATATGGGAAATCAGAGATTTATAGCATTAAAAAGAATAAATTTTTAATCCTCATTTGTGTATAACATTAAATACAAGATCCAAAAGACAATAGTTTAGAAGATCAAAACAACACTATATAATAACATTTTAAATTAAAACTGAATATAAATTATATAGATTAACATAAATTACATGAAAACTCCAAAAAAATCATATAGACACATGTACAATGTTAACAATACATAGATTGACATGATAGGCATACAAAAAATTATAACATCTACCAACATAGTATATAATGTAGGGTGAATGTCATATACACATATACATTACCAAAAATACGTACATTTATATATATGCATACAAAAAAGCACACTTTTCCTTCTTTCAAGAAGACTCTCCTTAGGATGTCCTACTGGTAGATGGAGATCCCTTGAATATCTTGAATATCTTGGATTGCTCCAAGGTCTAACTATGGGTCCTACGCTCATAACTGGCTTGTAGCTAAACTTATTCAAATACAAGTATTATTATAGAATTAATATAAAATATATTTAACCAATTGTTAAGAAATTAATTTTAAACTGGAATAAAAAATTATTTAAACATGCACTTATTGCAAGCTTACGGTCATGCTCAATCTATTTTTGATACTGAAACAAGTCAATGGCAGACTCAGTTACTTGAATATGCATCTAAAATAGAGAAGAAGCATGAGAAGTTTTTCTACTAATCATCTAATTGGGACTATCAGATGTCATGAGATAAACTTGCATACACAACACATTCACATAAGTCATATTTGACCAAAGTATGTAGTAAAATTATTAAAACAAGTATATTTTTTACAATTCAAAATGACAAGTTAATATATACCTCTATCAGCACATGTACGAATGACATTGCAGTAGTAATGCCTATGTTTATATCGATTTAGAGTGATGGACGAGTGTCTACTTGAGCGATCAACTAAATGTAAAAAAAGTCTCACTTACTTTTCTAGAAAGTATTAAATATATATATATATATATATGGAAAGTTTTTCTCCTTTATTAAACCAAGAGTGTATTTAACAGCACTCTACTTGGATTTTGATATCTTTAATAGATAAATTTAACTTAAACTTGCAAGGTAAATATACATAGACTAAATACACATAGAGCATAAGATTAACCCAAAATTTTATCTCTGTATAAGTAAAATATTCCATCCTAACACAAATAGATGCAGTAGTGGATAGGCCATTAGCTAGTTCTAAAAAAAATAAAGAATGGCTACATGAAATTAAATCCTGCAAATGTTAACTGTGACAATGAAGGCACCATTTCCTATTAGAACATAAAAAATTACATATATATTATTCAATTTTTATGTAAATTAATTGTTAGCTAAATTAAATTTTTGAATATAACCTAAATTTAACATGACATTTATATAAAATATACCTACATCTATGTAGTGGTTGATGTTTGCACACCAAACATGCATGACAAAAACTCATCACTCATAATTATATTATCGAATCCCTCTAAACCATCAACACCATCGTCATCATAAGGTCCAGTTCATATAGATCCACAATATTTTCAAGGGTGGGGTCAGGTATGCACACTAGGTGGCATATCTCTAGCACCGATCTTTGAGAGACTAGTCATATGTTGAATGTGTGTATCAATAAGTGAACTAAGTACATGTAGAGTGTCAATCTCTATTACCAACTAAACTACAAAGGGGATTTTAGGTTGAAGTGGCTTTTGGATATAGAGCCTTACATGTTAATTAGGTGCATGACATGCACCTAGTTGATCTTGTGCTGAGACTTTCTCTTAGCCTTAAAACTCATTATAATCAAAATAGTTTGGAATCTCATTGAGCACAAATTTATAATAGAGTTTCCTAAAAAAAATATAATGGGACCTCGTGGTTGTTATATGGTGGATAATCAAACACCATCCACCATCAGTCCTAGAAATTGGCTGTGATTAAATTGTGTTGGCAATGATGAATTAGAAAACGTGTAATAAAATTGGAAATGGTGCATCGGTGGCTGGCTCATTGAATAAGGTACAAATAGAGGATTTTGATATGTGTTTATTCTTGACCTCACGTGCTAATATTTTATTAGCATAATAAGCCTGACAACTATCTCGATATGAAGCCCATCTATCAATTTGACTCGTTATAGAGATAATTTGACCTAATAATGACTCTAAAGAATTGGCTAGATAGGTGTGGTGGGTGTTCGTAGAAGTGGAATCCCTCATTCTCCTAATTAATTCTCTAATTTCAATTTTATTTTCCAAAATGTGGTTAACTAGACTCACATGACTGCCGGGGGGATTTTTTGGAACTGTATGAGGGTTAGGAGGAGGGTTATGTTGAGGAACAAGAGGGTGAGGTGGAAGGTTAGGAGGGTTAGGCTGAGGAACATGAGGGTTAACAGGACGAGTTGTCCAAAAATAAATTATCAATTAAATAATAAAAATAAAAAAAATAAAAAAATTTAGGGTTAACAAGTGTAGATTTTTATCACTTGCCTCATCTATGTTGCAACATCATCAATTAGTCAATGTGTCGAGCTTCATGGGATCAATTCTTGCAAGGTTTGGCCTCACTAAGGTAAAACACGATTGCAGAGTGGAGGAGAGTGAAGGGAATAAAGAAATCGAACGTAAAATAAGAAGAAAATACGTTCATATTCACTTTTTTATTTTTATAGTAAACACAAAGAATGTGATTGTGTTATTAATATAATCACATTATTAGTTTTAAATAATATGATTATATTATTAATGTGATTACGTTATTATTTTTCAATAATCTGATCATGTTATGTATTAACACGATTGTGTTATGCTTTGACAATTAAAGAACTATTATTTAAATAATGCAATTATATTGTAGAAAATATCAATAGAATTTTCCTCCAACTCCGTATACATACCCTTAAATTTACATATAACATAAAATAATAATGATAAATAGAAAAAAATATCTATAAAAGAATTCAAAAATATAATATTTCCATAACTTATAGTAATACCCAATACATATAAAATAAAAATATATAAATATGAACAAAAAGTAACACAATAAATTTAATATATTTATTTAAGAATTTGAGATCACCTTAATTTTAATTATATATAAAATTTCTACGCGGTAAGATTTAAAATATTATGAAAAAAAAAAATTTATCTTTCCATTTCATATACGTTTGAAATGAATATGATTATCTTTAAAATACATTTATACATTAAAAATGATGACATCTGACAAAATGAGTTGATAATGTCATTTATATTTCTATTGTTATTTAAATAATATTTCTTAGCATGAGCGATATTGTGATATCAGTATACTGTAACATTTGTAAAATTTAAATATTTCTTTGTTGATTTTGTTTTTACAATTCTTGGTTCAGTGATAAAAATATTATTTTATACGTTAAGTTTACAGATACGTTCAGATTAATGTCTAGCCAATCGAATAGAAACTTAGAGGAGATGGAGGAGTAAATGCTAGAATGATAGAGGATAGTATGAAATTGTTGATGATCCCTTCACGGATTTTGTTTTCTTTTGGTCTCAGGGAACCAGAGTTAAGTAGTGAATTAAAAAAAAAAAAAAAAGAGATGTGTAACCGCTAATTTTGTAATAAAATATTTTCTAATGAATTGAAGAGAATTAAATTAATTAAATATAATTTGTAGATAAAGATTTTTACTGATAATTTTTACGGATTTTGTTTTCTTTTATAGGATAACTTTGTTTTCGCTGTTGTACTGTGGATTCCATGAAAGATGACGCGCAGGGTAAACGGAGTTCCACAGGTGTGTAACAGAAGAAAATTACAGTAGAAAGATTGGACATGCCAAAAGCAGGGATGGAGGCTGTCGATTTGCCGCCGAATTTTCTTATCGTTTTGTTTACTCGGTTTAATAATGATAAAGTGTAAGATTATGGAACATCATATCAACTAATGTTTTGTATGGATTTGCCATTTTAATTATTGCTTTGCTTTGTAGTTATTGTTATAAAAATATTTATTTAAATTTAATATAAAGTTAATTTTGAAGAAAAAATAATTAAAAGGAAAATAAAAATTAAGGGGATGAGTAGCAGATTTTGTTTTTAAAGAAATGTTATTTGTTAAGAAGTTTTGTATTTTGAATCATTTAAATATAAATTTATTAATTAGTATGTAATGCAGTAGTGTGTTATTTTTAATTTTAAGTTAAAATTTGATGTTAATTTAATTATTATTTTTATTTTAATGAAATTATAATTAATTTATATATTATAATTAGATTTTTCAATAAAATTATAATTAATTTATATATTTTAAATTATATAAATATTAATAAATTAATTTATCAATTAAAAAGAAACATTTTCATTATTAAATAATAATTAAATTTTATTTAAGAAACATTTTATAATATAATTTATTTTGTTTAATTTTTTTAAAATTTAAACAAAAAATTTGTAATTTATCTTATTAAAAATTTACAAAATATAAAATGTTCTATCCATCTTTAAATTTTTGGGAAAGATGAATCTTTGACATGAACATAATTTAAACTTATAAATACGATATCCTTTATAATAAGGAGAAAAACCATACTTAGGCTCCTATGAATGGACAACCTTTTAATTAAGAGAATAAAAAATTTAACTCTTTTTAATAATTTTTAAAATAAAAACTTAAGCATGCATTTCAAAATAAAATAAAATAAAATAAAATAAAATAAAAATTAAAATTAAAATTAAATCTGAAACTTTATATTTAGAATAAAGAAAATTAGACGAACACTTTATATGAGAGCACAATGTTTTGTCAACAAGAGCTCTATTAGATATTTCAAAACAGGGTAAAAAAGCACAAATTGTACAGTGTTTGGCATGTCAAAGAGCAAATTGTGGTGATATTGGTTCTTGTTCATGACTAACCGAAAAAAATATAATTGATGGGTGATGGTACTGAAATGCTATGGATTTTGTCTTCCCCCTCACCAGTTGCCCATTAAAAATTCTTGCATGCCAACCTATAACATTTGAAGAAATGGATCCTTTGCAAATGAATTATTTCTCTTAATTTCTTCCCTTGTGATTATTGAATTAACTACATTATTAGGTTGCAATTGCACCCTGGTTATTCAAAGAGGACATGTCCACTGTGAAAAAAACCACTTATCAATACACATCGTATGAAAGGTGTAATAATTGGGCAACAACCTGCCTTCTTCATTCTCTTTAAATTCTGACAGCCAAACCACACATTCTGGCACCTTTTTGAAGCTCTCTGATTTTTTGTACACAGATATAGGCAGGGCATCTTTCGTCTCTCTATTCAAACTCAAGGTGGGAATACTTAAGTCATTATGTTTTGCAAATTGAACTAAATTGTGACTTCACTTTTAATATTATAGTAAGTAAAAAAAAAAATACGGGTTATGTAGCGGCTAGTCCTTATGTATATTGTATTGACTATGGATTTTAGAAGTTAAAATAGACATTGCATATTAGTAAAGTGGTGCCTCCATTGATAAAAGGGTGTGTACAAAATATTGTTGATATATATATATATATATATATATATAATTCAAAAAAATATTTTAATATATATATATAAGGTTCAATCAAAAATATTTTATATAAAAAAATATTATTAGAATGATTTTTTATTTATATGTTTGTCAGTGTTTATAAAATAAAAAAAGGTTGTCTTTTTTAAATGATTAAATAGATAAGTTAATATATATACAAATTTCAATTAAAATAATTCTGTAAAAATTTATAATAATTAGAATGAGTTTTTGTTTTATATTAGTTTGTCAATGTTTATTTAGCAATATAAAAAATATTGTCTTCTTTAAATGGTTAAGTAGAAAATTATAAAGTAAGGAAATAGTTTTTGTAGAAAAAATTAAAAATTATTATTATTTTTTGTAAATTAATTTAAAAAATTATGTTTTTTGTCATGAATTTATATTAAAATATTTTTTTAAATACTATTCTTAGATATGAAAAGTTGACATGACATTCCTTTTAGAAAATATGTATGTAATAAATATAATGATTAATATTTTCTTTTTTAAAATTCAAATGATGTAAGCAATTATAACACAACTGTTATTAGATATAGAACGCTGACATCACTTTCCTTTTAGAATATATATATATATATATATATATATATATATATATATATATATATATATATATATATATATTAAATTTTATAAAAAATGATCCAATCATAAATAAATAAATAGTTATCATAGGAGGAATGGGATAGAGAGATTCTATGACATCTATTTGGAAAAACATATTGAATTTGAAAGCTTGGCCTAAAATGAGAGCTTTCCTATGGCTAGAAACACATGGAAAATTTTAAACAAGTGAGAATTTTAAAAAATGAGGATTCCAAGGCCCAACAAGATGTGTTATGTGTATGCAAAGTGAAGAATGTTTGGACCATCTTCTACTCCATTGCAATTTTGCTTCTGATCTATGGAATATGTTTGTAAACAAATTCAATTTGAGTTGGAGCACAAGTGATAGACTATGTAATCAACTAAAGGCCTAGCATTGGAATAAGGGGCTAAATATTATAAAAGATATATGGAGCATTGGTCCGAGATTCCTAACCTAGAAAATATGGTTGGAAAGAAATAAACGTATATTTGAATCAAAAAATAGAAATAAAATGGCTAAGGACATATGGAGGGAAGCGGAAGCCAACATATTGTAGGTCATCACAGTTTCCAAGCAAATCAATAATAAGGAGGCAAATCTAGAGGAAGTCAAAATTCTCAACAATTGGGAGGAAGCCGAGAAAATCTATGAACAAATGCAACCGAGTGAAACACAAAAGAAAAATCAATTGAAAAAAAAGTTGAAGTGGAAGCCCCCAATGCGGAATTGGTATAAGGTAAATGTCAATGGTGCGTCGAAACATAACCTAGGTCAATCTGGGGTAGGTGCAATAATCAAAGACCACCTTGGAAAATTAAGAGCTTTTAAAGTGACTCTGACAGGTTTTAATACTAACAATGTAGTGGACCTGAAGGGCTAGCGATGGGGCTGAGAAAGGCCATTTAAGAAAAAATTATAAACCTATAAATTGAAGGGGATTCGAAGGTTATTATGAATGCTTTAGAAAATAAAAATAATAATTTATTTTGTAGGCCTCAAGGGGTGGTTGAAGAAGTGAATTGTTGGTGTAAAGCCTTCTAAGGAAATAAAATTTAGCCATAATCTGCGACAAGGGAATAACATATCAGATTGGCTTACGAATTGTGGAGTTAAAATCGATGCAAAAGACAAGAAAAGGGAACTCTAAGAATATCATGGAAGAGGATGAATTGAGGGAATTAAAACATATCATACTAAAAGAATGTCAGAGTTAACAAAGATAAGAAGGTGCAATAAAAAGGCAAAGGCTAAAAATAAAAGTAGTGCCAAAATGATTAGTAGGAAAGTTAAGATGCGAGAGAGGAGTTTAAGAAAGTGACACTTCATGATAGATATGGTTGGTTAGACAATAGATTTGGGCGTCGACCCAGATGAAAATTAGCAATTTCAAAAACCAAAAATTATATAATAATCTCTAATACGTGCAGTAGTAAGACGACTGATCGTGATCTTCATAAAAAATCTTAAGAAAACAAAGTGACAACTTGGTTGTTTCTTTTCAGAGTAAAGATAGAGTTTTCTAGTGGTCTTAGTAAGCACGACGATGGAAAAAAAGGTTGGAAATAGGATGTAAGATGGGAAAATTTCCATATCAAAAGAATAAGGAGGATAAGTAGATGGAAACAGGAGGATTTAAATTCAAGATCAAATACAATTTATTTAAAGAACCGCTCTTATGTGGCAAAGCTGGCACAGTGGTGGTTTATGTGTTTGAAAGTCATCATGGTGATGCTCAAAGTTTTAAGAATTTTATTGATAATTTCAGTCAATATCTTGGAAAATATTAGATTGGTCACGAAGCATCCTGCCCAGAAGATATTAAGAGAGTGCAATTCACATGGAGAGAAACAATCATAGGCTAAGATGGTAGAGGAAGTGGGAGAAAAAGGATCTAAAGAACCCTCTCATGCTGATCAAACTATTCATACAAATGCAAAAGGGGATGCAAAAGATTCCAGCATGGGGAGGAATCTTAAAATAATAGAGATTTACAAAGTAAATAGCGGCATCTAAGAGGAAGGATGGGACACAAACCTTACAGGCTAGCACTTCTACACCACCTTCCAAGAAGGAAGGAAGTGGATAAAGAGGAGTGGGTAGCAATTAGAAGCGAAATGAAAAGGAAAACAAGTGATAAATGACCTTAAAAATGAGGGCTGTGTTGACTGTGTCAAGAGAAAGGTTGGGACATCCCATGAAAGACCCGTTAAAAAGAAATTTGCTATAAAAATTGAGGAGAGCCAACAAGATCGAGATCCAGAGAATGAGGAAGAGTCCTTACTAAATAAAATAAGAGCCACTGCAAAAGCAAGATTATTGGATATTCTAAAGGAATTGATTGTGGGAATTAATGATATTAAGGAGGCTATTGAAAGTATTAGAACCTTGGTGGAAAAATGAAACATCAAAAATTTGAAGCAAAGAAAAGCTATGGAGGACTCTGTAAGAAGGTTCTGATAACTTTTTTGGCCCATTTTAATCTCACAGAGTCCATGAACGATAATCTGACCCATATTAAAAACTTCATGAAGAATAGTGGGAAAGAGTTGAGGGTGGACACCCTGGTTCTAACCATGTTCAGAATAAACACAAATGATAATGCGGGGGTTCAGAACACACTGTCAAGTATCGCTGAGGACACCATGAATATCAAGGATCACTTGCACCATTGTCACTATGTGCAGAATATTAGCCAACACAACAATCATCAAATCGAGGAAGAAGGAGATGAAGAGGAGGAATAACATTTGAGCACTAAACTAAGTACCCTCATTACTTTCATAGAAGAAGAGTGGCATTGAACATTCACTAAAGGAATGCCTATGGGAACAAGGGAGCAAGGCTCAACAACTATCAAAATTGAGGATTGGTCTACAAATGAAGCTCTGATACCAAGTCAGAATTGGCCAATGGGTGATCTTCTAGTAGAGTGAGCACACAAGGAATTCTGTAACAATGACACTACTTGAATTTAGAAATATGCAAGAAGATATGCAATAATTGCCTAATGTATTAAAATGCTTTGCTTACCAATTGTCTACTTTATTACAATAATTTGGTAAAGAGGAATATATTGGAGTAGGGGGAGTGAAGTCATAGGAGAACTCATCGTGGAACTGAGTGTAACTCATTGTGGAACTCATAGGAGAACTCACAATGGTATTCAGTTGAATATCCAGGTGGAACTCTAGGCGGAACTTATCCTCTCACTCACTTAACCTCTTTATCACAACTAAACAAACTGAAGTTAAATGTGTAGGGATAATCTATTTAATAATTAAATAGAATAATAAATAACCTACACCAACATATAAGAGAAATCTAAATTTATATATAATTCATTTATTATTTAAAAGAATTAATATTTTATAGATAAATTTTAAAATTTATGTAAATTTTATTACTATATTTAATAAAATATATCCATAGTCTATTTAGTCTAATCTCAACTTTAACCATAAGTTAGTCCAAAATAATATATAGTGTTAAATCTCACACACACACAACTAATGCACTCTAGCACACCAAGTACATTCTCTTAATTTCATACGCCCAAGTTAATATGTACTTGCACAAACATTGTCAATAAGGGATGAGAATTTTGGGTTTAAAATACTGATTTTTTTTTTGAAACAAATTGTTAAGAAAAAATTAATGAGTTTAACTGGGGTTTAAAATTAATGAATATTCTCTATAAAATTGATTAATGTTAGTTATAATTTTTTTTAAAGTATAAAAAAATTATATAAATTTGATGGAACAAATACCATTTAAAATCTATTCATATTGATTATGAATAAAAAATACAATTTATTTTAAAATATATTAAAAAAAAAATTAAATTAAATGAAAATTTAATAAAATATATACTTTTAAATTTTTTAATTTTATTTTAATATAAAAAATTATAAAATAAATATTCTTAAATATTATTTATAATAATAACCGATACAAAATTTAATAATGACGAGGACTTTTTTACCTATTTAAAATTAAATTGGTGTATAAGATTCAATGAGTGCACTTAAAAATCAGGTGGGTGCCGAGTATATTACACAATCTGAACCCACGAGCACATACTTCCACATTTCTAAAGCAGGGATGGAGACTGTCGATTGGCCTCCAAATTTTCTTATCGTTTTGTTGACTCGGTTTAGTAATGACAAAGGGTAAGATAATCGAACATCATATCAATTAATGTTTTATGCGGATTTGGCCGACAAAAAAATTATAATTATTGGTTTGGTTTGTAATTATTGTTATAAAATAAATTGAATTATTCTTTGTGATATCAGGGTATTATAATTGTAATTATAATTTTTATTTTTTCAATTAAAAATAAATATTTTATTAATAATTATAATTTTTAATTTAATATTTGATATTTTAATTTTGGAATATTTCATAAATGTTATTTGGATATATATTTTTAAAATTGAATGTAATATTAATATGTATTTTATGTTTTTAATTAATAATTATAAAAATAGAATTAAAATCGAATAAATCATTAAAAAAAATATTTATAATATTAATATTTAAAGTGCATAATTTTTTTAATCATTTTTTATTTTTTTCAATTTTATAATTTTTATAATAAATCAAATTTCAAATTTTAACAATTATATGATGTACTTAGTTAATTTAACCGTGAATGGTTAATTATTTTGAACATTGATTTTTTTTTAACTTTAATTAAATATTTGAGATGACTTTTCCAAAAAAAAATTATGATTAATATTATACTATTATTTTTTTATTTTAAATTAATAAAAAGTACTATAAAAAAAAATATATAATCAAAATAATGAAACATCATATAAAAAATACTTTTATTATACTATTACTTTTTTATTTGGCTGAATTTGCTTATCATTTTGTTTACTCGTTTTAGTAATAATAGAGGGTAAGATAACCGGAACATCATATCAACCGACAAGAAAATTATAATTATTGGTTTGGTTTGTAATTATTGTTATAAAAAAGATTTAATTAGATTTAAGGTAAAATTATTAGTCCTTGTCATATTAGGGTTTTATAATTATTATTTTTATTTTTATTTTTTAAATTAATGAAAATGTTAAAATATATATTATATTAATAATTTTAATTTTTTATTTAATATTTGATATATTAATTTTGGAATAATATATATATATATATATATATATATATATATATATATATATATATATATATATAATATTACCTTGTGTTTTATGTTTTTTATTTTATAACTATAAAAATTGGATAAATCATAAATTCTTTAATTATAATATTAATTTTTAAAGTGTATAATTTTTTAAATTATTTTCTATTTTTTTTCAATTTTATGATTTTTATTAATTTTCGTAATAAATCAAATTTTAATAATTATATGATGTATCTGAGTTAATTTAAGGGTGCATGTGGTCAATTATTTTGGAAATTGATTTTTTTGAACTTCGATTTGGTATTTGGGATGAATTTTTTCATCTATTTTTTTGTATGATTAGTATTATACTATTAATTTTTTATTTTAAATTTCAATAAAAAAATATATAATTATTAAATTATATCATGAAAATCTCAATGGTAGAAATATTATAAAATTTACTAATTAAAATCTCTAAAATATTAATATATTTAACTCTTTATAATTGCATAGCTTGGTGGTATTCTTGATTCCATAGTGAATATATTGGTATTCTATGGATATAGCAATGTTGAAATTAGTTCTAATTAATATATTATTTTTATTTTATATTTTCTAACTATAATGATCATATTCGATCCTTGGTTCACCTCTTTGATGGTACAACTGCAAGATGGTGGAAAACCCATCATGAGTAACTTCTCTAATGGGATCAAGTACGCTCTGTCTTGCATCACTGGTTCCATCATGACAACAAAGTTAGGGGAACAATCAACTATAGCAGAGTACAAGCACCTGAACCCCATATAAAGGCATGTGAGTCAATATGGAGAGCTGAAGAGTCTTACTTAGCAAAGTATTTGGGGGTACATACTTTCTATGAAACCTTACAAACTTAGGCAAGGGCATGGGTTGTTCATGAAGACCAACATATGGGTACCTAGTTTTGGCATCTATTGAAGGAGATCATGAAATCGACACTATCTTATTCATCTCCAAGGATGGATTTGTGCCTTACTCTCTAGGCTATGTGTGAAGTAGTTATTGGCAACCCTAGTCCCATTGAAGATCACTTGAGATACATCCATAATTTCCTAGAAGAAGGTTTGGTTATTTTCAATGAACCATCGACATAACTTGTTTCCATGCTAGAAATAGTCCTTCATCAGGACCAACGTGAAGAGATATGTCTTGGAAAATAGAAGCTAGTGTTTCAAGTAGAAGAAGGTAAAGGGTCCAATCTGTTTGACCCTTTGTCAAATCATTTGGACGTTCCTATGAATTATGGCACATCAGTTGTTTGTGATACTGGTGATGATGGAGACCAACCCTACTTCAGGCCAATTCAAACTATTCAATGCAACATTGGCACAGAGTAAGAACCAAAAATGCCTACTAGAGGAAATTACTAGACTGACACTAAAATTTCAATGATATTTGAGTTATTAAAGAATATCAAGATGTCTTTCCAAAAAGCTATAGTGAGATGAAATGAGTTCACTCATCCCTAGGGAAGATGCATATCAAATTAGTTGACGGTGCTTGACCAGTCAAGAAAAGGCCATATAAGATGATTCCTAATCTATGAAGCATGCGTAAAAGAAGAGAATGATAGTATGTTGTACGCTAGAGAAATCAGCCCCATTGATGAATTTGAGTGGGTCAGTCCCATGGGCATTAGTATAAAGAAATATAGATGCATTCAAATTTGTGTTTATTACCATGTAATCAATGCATTTTGCATCATTGATCCTTTCCCAACACTATTCATAGAGGAAATACTTGAAGGCATTATTGGTTGTGAGATATATACTTTCATAGATGGATTTTTGGGACACCATCAGGCCCAGATATCTAAGGAAGATCAACCAAAGATGATGTTCACTACCGAATGGGGATCTTTTGCATATACTATCACACCCTTTGGATTGAATAACACATCAGTTGTGTTCTCACAAATAGCCATCAAAGCTTTTAAGGGTTGTCATCCATAAGTTTATTCAAGTCTACTTGGATGACTGGATGGTCTATGGCTTGGTCAAGGACTATTGCTCTAATCTACAACTCATTCTTAAGCACTATTGAGTCTTACATATATCATTAAACCCAAAGAAGTGTCTATTTGATACACCTTTTGGTTTTCTTCTAGGACATATTATTTATAAGGATGGAATTTTGGTAGACCTGGCAAAGGTATCTATTATTCTTCACCTCCCAGCTCCCAAGTCTTAACATAAGGTCTGCACCTTTCTAGGACATATAGATTATTATCAAAAATTAATTCATGAATATGAAAAGATTATTACACCTCTAGAGGAACTCTTAAAACATAATGATCACTTCATCTAAACTTGCTCCCACCAAGAAGCTTTTGAGACTTTAAAGGAAAATCTAGTTACCACTCCAATCCTCCAATTCCTGAATTAGACAAGCCCATTCCATGTCCATGTTGATTCTTTTTGAATGGTAGTTGGTGAAATCCTTGCACAACCAAGTGAAGGTCACCTTGATCACCTAATATACTTTACTAGTAGTACACTTAATCCAACTAAGTGGAATTACACCACTATAGAGCATGAAGCATTGTCAATGGTCTATGCTCTGTAAATTTTTTGACAATACTTATTGGCTACTCCCTTTGTATTCTATATAGATCATGAGGATTTAAAGTAACTCGTCAACAAACTTGTATTGCATACATAAATCTTCCGCTAGATAGCGTTGCTTCAAGAGTTTCAATTTTATATCATGGTAAAACCTCAAAAATTTAATTATGGCCCTGACCATTTATCTTGAATTGATTATGGAGAACCACCACATGCTATCTAATATGACTTGCTTGATGTTCAACTTTTCCATGTTACCCATGTACCTAAGGAGTTGGAAGATATTATAACCTTTCTAACCACTAGCTCAAAGCTCGACTGTCTCACTCCATAGGCCAAGAAACAACTCATGGTCTATATCGCACCCTCTCAACTCATAGGAGGAGACCTCTACAAACTTGGTTGTGATGAAATTATTTGACACTATGTCATGAAACATGAGGGTTCTGAGGTACTTCAAGAAGTTCATGTTGGCATTGCAAGTGGACACTATGCTAGAGAGGCTACCCGCACAAGGTTCTACTCACTGGTTTATGGTGGCCTAATATTTTTTAAGATGCTAAGATATATGTTATGAAAAGTGACATTTGTCAGCATGTAATAAAACCGAATCAATGAGATGATATGCCTCTATGACTAATTCTCTCTCAATAACCATTTTAAAATTTGGCTATTGATTTTGTTGGCCCCATCACCTAGTTGGATGATGAATAGGGTCCCAATATATAATCACAACAACTAATTATATTACACATTGGGATGAAGCTTTATTAATGAGAAATCATACTGCTACTACTGTTGTGTGCTTCATTTAGGATCATATCATAACTTAGTTTGGATGCCCAATAGGTTTTAGTAGTGATTATACCACCCATTTTATAAGTAAAAATATTCACATCTTACTTGTTGCGTTCATTATTGCTCATCACAAAACCACACCGTATCATCCATAAACTGATATAACTATTGAGGCCTTCAATAAAATCTTAGGCACAACACTCATAAAAATTTGTAATATTGGATAAATTTATTGGGATAATAGAATGTCTATTGTACTATGAGCTCACCAAAAATCCTATAAGTGTTGAAACAATAACACACTATTTAATTTGGTATATGGTAAAGAGGCAGTCCTACCAGTTGAGTTCTTGGTACCATCTCTTTGTATAGTGCACATTAGATAATTGGATGAAGAGTCATCCTTGAAGGCATGCCTAGATACTCTATTACATCTATATGAAGCTTTTTTCCTTGCTCATTGGAGTCAAGATGTGGAGAAGCAAAAATAGAAAGCATGGCATGATCGACATATCATGCATAAAACATTTACTCCTAGAACAATTTTTTTTCTATAACTACAAGTTTGTGTGTCATTCTAGAAAACTTAGAATTTAATGATACGGTCCTTTTGTCATTCATATAATTTTCCCTATCAGCGCTTATCGATTTACAAAGGATGAACAACCAATTCCTTCTTGGGTATTACAATGGAAGATAACTCTGATCATATTTCACCTCTGAATAGTTAATGTTTTATAAATAATAAGGATTATGACATTAGTCTAGGACTTCTTGTTTTAAATAAAATCATTTCCTTGGTTACACATGCCATTTTTTTTATATAGCTTAAGTCTTGTAATTATATTTTCATGGAGGACCATGACTCAGTTTTCATGATGGGTAAAAGATATTTAAATTCTTGATTAAATACAGACACATAAGTTACCTTAGGTGTGCAAGGTACTTAAATCATGCAAGTGATTAAGTAAATTCAAGTAACTTAGGGCATGTAAGTCATTTAAGCCACGTAAACTACATAGCCCTAAGATGGGGTGTTCCCACCAAATAAGTTGGAAAATTTGAAATAAATGAGGACAGTGTCTTCCACCCCAAGAAAAGCATGGGACACAACTATTTTTCACTTCAAAGAAGGCACAAGATGTGATAAATGTGCAAATCATGTGTTAAGATAATATCATCAAATGCATTTATGGTGAGAAGCGACGATAAAAAAATGATGGCTTTTAAAAATGTATTTATGATGAAAAGTGATGGAAGAAATAAAATGGTGTAATAAATGTGGTTTAACCCCCTCAATCCTATAAAAAAAACAATTTAGCTCATTTTTACATTTTACCTTTACTTCCATTTGAGATTATAGCCCTGAGAGCAAAGAAATACTAGCGCTGAGAGTGAAAAAATACCAGAGCCCAGAATGAAAAAAAATTGATGGAAATAAATAATGATGAAATTAACATCAAGAAAATTTCATGGAAAGATATAATGAATAAATAGACAATGAATAAAATGTCATCCCACCTCTAAACAATGAATGCAATAATGATTTCGAAACACCCTCTCAAAAAATTCTACCATTAAAAACACCTCCTAGAATTGTGTGTAGAAAAGACAATTACTAATTTAAGTCAACGAAAATATTTTAGAACTAATGTATTCAAAAATGTCTAATCTCCATTCAATAAGACTGGCTCAACAAATTTGGAATAGTCTTTCATAATTTGGATTATAATGGTCAAAGATGTCAATTTCTTTTTTTTTGTTGATGTAATTAATTAAGATGAGACCTATAATGTACACATTAAGACTAAAAACATATAACATGGTTCATGAAAGTAATGAAATTATTGAAAATCTACATGATGCATGTCATACTGTAGGCCCAAAATCACACACTCAAGATTGTAATGCTACCCTACATGTACTTACAACTTATACAATAAGTAGCCAAACATGGAACAAATGAATGCTTTCAAAAATAGGCCAAACACTTAATATAAATATAAAAATATTAATGAAAGCAATTGAAAGACCTAAAATAATTACTAAACCTAATACCAATGAGCTCTGGGCATTCTTTGGTAGGCTTTCATATAAGCATAAAGATATAGTTGATGCTCTCAAAAAGTTACTCAATTTTGGCAAAAAAATACAAGAGTTTCGCCCAATGCATGAGATATAATGAAATGAAGAGTTGGTTTTCGTAATCATGAACTGCATCTGAAGCATTTTTTGGATATGAATCAAACACAATTATAATCTAAGTTTTTGGAAAACATCCACAAATTTCTATTTGTCAAAGATATTTTGAGATGGCCAAACCTTTTTATGTAAAAATAAATCACACATGCACCACTTATTGTAGGCAACATGTTGAATTTTCAATACACTATGATATTTTTCACCATATTCATTTTACTTTGAATACTAACAACAATTTTGAGGAGTGTGGTATTGAATTTCCACCAAAACCAGCCATGGAATTTATTCCAACTATTTTTTGCAAAAGACTGGATGGATAATTATTTTATAACAAATCAGGTTTAGATGTAAATTGCAGCATTTGTGTTGGGTTGGCAAAATTAAAAAATTGTATTCATGAGAGGATTAAAAGTGAAATTGGATAAGAATTAGTTGATTTAACCAAATATAAATAAGTGATTTATCAAGTAAAATATGGTAAAGAATATAAAATGTGTGACAAAAAAGATATTGATTTTTGAATATTTGGTCAAATTTAAGGAGAAAATTGTTTATGAGTATGAAAGGCATACACATAGGGTTATATGGTTGGATGAACATTTCAAGATAAGAAATGACACATTCCCACTTGGTTCGATTGTTTTAATAGTTATTTTTTTAAAAAATTACACAGTTAAACCATGAATGGAATTTTAATTATAGTATTACAACTCATCACAAGTTGCCATATTTGTGCATATAACATTCATGCATGCACCTGATAGTATAGAACAACAATGAAAAATATTAAAGGATTACCATTTATATATCAACAATTGTTGATCTCATTGTTCATAGTATGTGCAAGGTTGTTTTTAGAAGTTCTATGAATAGTTGAGTGAGAGGAATGTTAATTTCAATCAACATTACATTTGGTCAGATAACTGCACATTATAATTCAAAAATTCATGAATGTTTTATTGGTTGAGCATGATGCATATTACCACTGGTGTAAAACATATTTAGAGTTTCACTAAGGTTGGCCATGGAAAACGAGAGTGTGATGGTGTTGGAGCATGTGTAAAAAGAGCCGTTGTAAGGGAGGAGTTAAAATTTGAAAAGGGTGATGATTTGACAGATGCAAAAATTATGGTTGAATGGTGTAATGAGAACATGTGTCATAGTGATCAACCAAGTTATACTATTCATAGACATTTATGATTAATGGAAGAAGAACACTTGGTAGATTATGAGCATTATATGACTCTAGCAGGTTCAAGTAAGCTCCACTCATTTCGTATCTCAAATGTAAGCTCTTGGACTATTCATACGAGACACTTGGCATGTTTATGTTTTGCATGCATAGACTTTGTTTGGAATGAGTGTGAGTCAGAAGAGTGGGTGGATGACTGGATTTCTAAAACTCTAATTTTAATAAACATATATCAGGCTCCAACAACATTACAACTTACATATATGACATTATCAGATGACTTTGACCATGTATCTGATCTAGTGCAACTAGCTAGAATATTTTTCATTATGTACAATTTATTCTCATGAAGTTTAGACCTATCAATTTTAATGACACAGAAGGGTATCCTAATGAAGTTTTAAATGAAGCTAGGAAATGCCTCCCAAAATTCCAAAGGAACAATGCAGTGAGTGGTGATCAGTGTTTGAAGGCCTTTTAAAATGTCATTGAATACTATGAGGTTGAGCATGAGGATGTGTGAGTTAATTTGTTTTTTCACATGTTAGAGGAAGATGCTCATGAATGGTTCAATTCCCTTTCCCATGGATGCTTTGATTCATAGAAAGAGATGTTGACTGTTTTTAGAATTTAGTATGGTGATAGAATTGATCTCAAGTATTTTTTAGCTGAGTTTGAAAATATAAAAAAGAATCCTAACAAGTGTATGTAAGACTTAAACACAAATTTCAAGAAGGCTATGATGTGGTTGCTTAAAAATATTAGGCCTAGTGAGACAGTGTGCCTGATCAAATAATATGATGTATTTGACAAAAGGGCTGCATATTACTTGAGAGGCAAGGCTCCCATTAACCTATGGTTGGCATTCAATATGGCCATCTAAATTGAGAGCAACATAAAGGCTATGGGTATGCCCTTAAACAAGAAGGCTAATGTAAAAATGGTTGATCTAGAAAGGGCACATTCCAAAGTAGCTAAGCTTGATTGAATTTATAGACTTTGGCCTCCACTGTCAAAGAGATGTCCTACAAGTTGGCTAGAGATGAGAAGGGGCTAGTTCTTAGGCCTGCACGTGATGTTAGAAGTCATAATAGAGGGTTGTAAAGGAAGTGCCTGAAACATTACATACCAAGGTAAATGTTGTAAATTATGATTTAGACATTTGATTGGTTTGATAGGTGCCTTCTTCCACATCCCTCAGGTGACATAGCTGAACTTAATGATGAAGATATAGATGATCCCATGTATGCATCTGATGGTGATGATGAGATTATGATGTTCAATTATCAAGTCTCCTAATGTAATTTTTTTATCTCCACAAAATGATGAATGCTACTACTGTAGATTAGTTTTGGAGTGTAGTCAATAGGTTATGTGTCTCAACATATGAATTTGCTTGTGATAAGAGTATAACACAATTAAATTAGTTACCTAATCATGATGTAATTGAAGATCCAAAGTGTGCTCTAATTGAAGTCTTGCACATGAATTAGGAATTAGGTAACCTCATTGAAATTTTGAATGTTATTAAACAACTAGTTGTTCCTGAAGTTGGGTTTGACAATAAAGGTGTTGTTTGGAGAATGTCATTCAGTGAAGATGGGGCTATCTTTTATGCCCCTGAAGATGCAAGTTTTTAGAATTCTTTCAAGTATTACTTCAAGTGCATGAATGACATTTTTAAATTTGAGGCACTTTTACTTGGTACTCACCTAATTGTAGCTGAGAAACCAGATTACTTACAATGGCTAAAGGAGTGCCATAATATTTTAGTGTGGTCTTATCCATATTTGAGATCATGTAAAGAGGATTTCTTTCTACTTATCATTGTATCACAACATAGCAACAATACTTTCAGGCATTTGTAGATATTGATTTACTTTACCTTGGCCACCAAGCTACTGAAAAAGCTCAAGAAATTAAGGGATGACAAGATTCTAGAGCTGCCAGCTAATGGCACACATCCAAAACATTTCCTCGATTGATCCTATGATTATGTATATATTGGATAGTGTTTTGTTGCTTTATCTTTCTGTTGCTTTATTGTCCCTTTGCTTCGGGACTTGTTTATATAGTTTCCTTCCATATTTTTTTTATCGTGTTCATTTTTAGATCCTCCTGATCTGTATGATAACTATTTTGATGATGGTTCAAAA
This sequence comes from Torreya grandis, assembly GCA_037957365.1. Lineage (NCBI taxonomy): Eukaryota > Viridiplantae > Streptophyta > Pinopsida > Cupressales > Taxaceae > Torreya > Torreya grandis. The sequence goes on from JARHVA010004406.1 coordinate 542,820, forward strand.
CCTATGTCCATGTGCATTACCTTATCTTCCGCTAGCTTTCAAATTTTACCAAATTTTAATTTTGATTGTTTAGCTGATTTAGTTTTATGTCCATTTTAGGTATCCAAGGATGAGGGATGCTTTTCTTAAGATACAACACCCAATATTTTACTCTATATGTTAGTGGTGTGAAATTATCCTCTATTTTAGGAAGCCTATAGCATTAAGTGTTCCCATAATTTCAGTACACTTAAAATTTCTTAATTAAAAGGTTTTAGATTCTATAAGTTTTTTCCAAACATTCTCATAACTCTTTCGTAATTACGTAAGGGTGTAGTTAGCCATATTACTTGGGCATCCAATGTAGGAAGAAATTGGATAACAATAACATACATAGAGAATTTTGGGGAAAAATAATGTGTTGAACCTTTAGAAAATTGGATTGATGTTGAAGCATGCATGAGTTGGGTTTCAAAATGATAAAAATTTAAAGGATTTTAGTTCATATTTTTAGTACATCATTTATGCAATAGTGTTTAAAACAAGGGGTAACATTTGAACTTTTTTCTCTGAATTTTCATTACTACTACTCACATAGCTATTTGCTTGGTCCAATTTATATATCAGGGAAACAAAAACAACAATCAGGATGACTATGGAAGATCTGGTGGATAGAATGGTAAGGACATTTCTTGCTACTACTTGAATTTACTATATGTTGATTAGCCTAATATTTTCCATGAGATTTTTTCATTATGTATAAAAAGCTTATATTTTATTTTGACTTACTACCATTGATTTTAAAGGTTTTTTGGGTTTTGAGTTTGAATATTTGATTACATAATTTTTTTTGCATATAAATTTGACAATGATAAATTAGTAGCCTAATCATAAATCCTTTTATAATTTGCAACAATGTTACTTCTTTTCAATAAGCAATGTCACGACATGTTCCTTTAATTATACACTCACATCTTTTTGAAATTTGTAATGTTTCATCTAGCTGAAAGAAGTCAAAAAAATTCCATGCTATATGTTACTTTTCTCTGAGTACTTAATTATATATCATTTCATTAGATCCAAACATAGGAGCACTAAACATGTTATATATTATTAGCACTAAAATAATGACATCAAAGTTGATTTGTTTTTAATAAGTATTAGACTTTTTTTTTCAATAAAATTGTAACAAAACATGGGGCTTTCAAAAACCCGTGACATCAACTTTCAAATATTTTGATTATTTACATGACTTATAATGCATACTAACTTAAACACTAGGAGTAATGTTGTTACAATCTTTATATGTATATCCTTTTGAGGTGCATTTCATTTGGAGGGCATTGCTATCTTTTCTTCTCTTTCATTTTTGTGTGGTCACAAATTATAGATTCACATTTGTGACCGCTATTTTTACATCATTGGGCCAGGATTGCAATTCCACGTTGGTGTTGGGTCTATGTTAAAGTCACATCATTTGGTCTACCTTGTCAGGTTAAAGTCGAGTCATCAACATGTTTGTGGTCGGGTTAAAGTTGAGTCTTGGTGGGTGAGTTGTTCAACACCTAGGCATTAAAAAGCTCTTAATCAAAATTTTCATGTTGAAAAATATGGTATTAATCCATCCAAAATCATGTAATAAAATCATTAACATGAGTACCATAAATTTCAAACCTCGATTTTATCTTTATTTTCTACGTTGTCTATTTTTTTTATAAATAGAAAATAAACATTTAAAGCATTAAAATATATCAAAAAAAATTTAATTTTTTTTTTAACATATATAAGTTTATACACTGTTTATTTTTAATTTAAATGGAAAATAAATATTTGAGGCATTAAAATATAAGAATTTGATTTTGAAAATTTTAATAAAAATTAACTTTTTAAAGTTAATGTTGTCTATTGTGATGTAAATAGAAAATAAATATTTGAAACATTAAAATTTATCAATTTATTTTTTAGATTTTTTAATAAAAATTACTATTTTAAGATTTTAAAATCTTTATTTTAAATTTTATAATCAAATCAATTTATTATTTTAAAATACATCATAAATATACATACATATATGTATGTGTATATGTATATATGCATATTTGCATTTACATATGTGTATCCATATATGTGTGTGTACAATTACATATACATACATACATACATACATACATATATGCAATTGTACACACACACATAGATATACACATGTAGATGTAGATATTTATATATGTATATGTACATATACACATACATATATATTTGTGGCCACCATTATATTTATTTTATAATTATAGTGATCACCAGAAAAACTATTCAACCTTTAATGTTTAGTGAATAAAATATTTATCTTGTTCGTAGAGTTTTAAAAGACTTAAGGATGTCTTAAAGACCAACAAGGAAACATACTCACACATATCAATAATATCACCAAATATAAGGTCATTACATTCGAGGCAATGCACTACAGTCAAACTTCATGGATTTATGGTGTGAAAGTTTACCCAGATTAAATTTTTGATTGAACAAATTGAGTAATTAGTTTAATTAGTGATGAGATTGTGGGAAACTAAACCCAAATCATAACATTTTGTCACAAATAGGTTAACAAGACTTAAATTTGTATAATTTACATCCCTAATTTAGATAATTGATTAATCGGTTCAATCAATAATACAATTACTATTTTAGCCCAAAATTGCAATGACACATCCATGTTTGGGGAAATGAATCTTATTGCAACATTAATATCATCTATCACATCCTGAATCATTTCATCATTTTGTAAGTGTCTTCATAAGACAATCAAGTGAATACTTGATTGACAAATAAACACTATAAAAATTGATAATTCTTCTAATTTTTTAATCAATCCCATTTAATCAATTCTAATCATTCCTTTGATGGGAAAAATCCATGGATTTAAAATTATCCTATTTTATTAATTTGAAAATTGGAATATTGCCTCATAAATGGACAAAATTGTTAAGGCAAAGTGTGAAAGTAAGTAAAGTCTATGACATGTCTTACACTTCACTTACACACTCAAGACATGTTCTTACACCTCACTTACACACACAAAAGAGATATCATTTCAATATCTTACACCCCTCTTACATACTCCAAGTCTCCATTAATGGAGACTCTTACACACTCCATATATGTAATCATGAATTTGAGGATCCATTATCCACTTTCAATTTAGAGATGAGATGGAAGGTTCACAATCATTTCATGGTCTATAAATTAAAGGCCCATCCTTCATTATAGATAAGATTATTCATACACACTCTGTTGAATTATACAAAGAGATTCAACCGTTTTCATGTCAAGCCAAAGCCAAAATCAAGTGTAGATATGGATAGATTCTACCCACACATGGAATCAAGCATTGTTAAAGCCTTATACACCTACAAGCCAAGCTCAACCTGTTTAGACTGGTTCACAAATAAATATCCAAAGAATGTATAAGTATGGTCTTTTATATTCTAATTTTTATTTTTTGCTTGTTTTCCACATAGCTCAACCTAGGAATTAGGCTTAATATTCTAGTTCTCCAAGTTTTGTTTTTTATTTCATTAAATAATAAATTGATTAAAATCTTTCTGATTCTTAATCTACATAATGGCATGACCGGTGGGACATGAAGGATTCAACACACCCCAAAAGTTTTTTTAGACCACTATAATTCTTCTAATTACTATAATTAACCTAGTAACTAGTTTAATTTACCTCTTTTTTTTCAAAAAGTATATAAACTTTGTTCCAGGTATAAACATCAAATTTGACCTACTAAATAATGATTTTGCTCTAAAAACATTGAATTCGACCTACTAATTGGTGAATTTGCCCTTTTATAATATTTATCTATTCTATATGTAGATTCTATAATTGGTGAAATTGCTCTAGATATGACAATTTTAAACTAAAAGTAGTGAATTTGACCTGATAATTTATGAATTCACCATTTTATAATTTTTGTCTTTTCTATTTATAGGTTTTGGAATTGGTGAAATTTCTCTAAAATCAGTGTATTTGACATATCAATCATTGAATATAACCTTCTAATTGGTAAATTTTCCCTTTTATACTTTGTTTTGTGTGTAGGTTATGAAATCAGTTAAATTTTTTTTGTAATAAATGATTTTAACCTACCAAATAGTGAATTTGACATGCGAGTTGATGAATTTTTCCTTTATGCTTTCTATCTTTCCTATGTGCAGGTTTTGGAATTGGCAAAATTACTATGGAATCAATGAAATGGCTTTATAGTTAGTGAATTTGACTTGATAATCAATGATATCTCCATTTATCACTTTTTTGTCTATTTTTAAAATGGTGAAATTATTATGTAAATAGTGAAATTGATCTGTAATTGGAAACATTGATCATTCTTGCATATTAGCGAACTTGCCTTGTTGACAAAAACTTGAGACCTTAAGAAACTAAATTTATTTATCATTTTAAACTTTTGATCGTTTATGTTGTAAGACCTTTAGTGAAAATTGTGCTCTAAATTCTAAATAAAATCATTTTTTTAAATCTACATCTTGATTAAGGCTTAAAATAAATACACATAAAAATTTGGGTTATAAGAAAAACTTATTTATTTTCCAAAACTAGTTGATTTCTTACAAGTTTTTGTTTCTTGCTTGAGTGTCTTGTGGTGTTATTTTAGGTGTATGTTCTCTCATTTTGGGTGACCAAAAAATGCAATGTTCTAATTTACATTTTACTGTATTTTTATTTTTGACTATGTGGGGTGGAGTTCATTACCTTCCTACATGCCCTAAGGGTTTATTGACTAAGAAGCCACATCCTAACATATAACCAACTATGTTATCTGAAGGGATATACAAATTGAATTTACATCAATAGCATCTTAGCTGAAAAGTCCTTCAGAGCTAGATTTATATGATAGCACTTCACTAAAACCCTTACAATTGAAGTGGTTGTCAAGGGATTAGACCCTTTGTCGAATGGCCCCCTAAATTTTGATGTCTAATTGATGGATAATTTTGTGCCCATAAACTGCAAGGTATATTGAGACCATCTAAAAATATAGTAAGAACTTTTAAGACATATTTTTACCACAAAACATCCAGTAATGTAGGGGTGAAATAGTAACAACCCTTAAAGATTGATCTACTCATACAAATATTGAGAGGAATGGCAGGATTAAATCACTAATAATTTCAAATAAATTATTTAAAGAATCTTAAATTTTATAAATCATCTCTCAAGGAAAATGTATTGAAGGTTTGAATGGATGTGATGTAAATCCATGTCAATTATTATAATTAACTTATAATGATTATGCATTGTTGATTGATTATTGTGTTTAAACCTTTTTTATACTTGAAACCGAATCAAATAAATCCAAGTGTAAACCATGTTTATACACACAAAAAAAGGTGTTACTCTACCAAAATTCTAGGTAAAATAAAAGTAGCATGTCAAACATGGACCAAATATCTATTTTTCTTGTTCAAACCATCCTGTTAGGATGCCTAATTTAAACTAAAGCCTTATCCTAATCCAAATTTCCAAGTTCAAACCAATTTGAGACCCCAGTTCCAAAATATTATCCACATCATTCCATTATGTCATCCACTTTGCTCCAAACCTAGTTCTAATTTCAAATCTAAGTTCTGATTCTAATTAGTCTTCTTTTCAAAGTCAAATCAATTCTAATTCTAAAATTAAATTCTAAATTGCAATTTTAGTCAAATTGTGCAACATTTTAATTCTAGTGAAACTATTCCAAAGTCAACCAAAATAAGTTATCTTCTAAAAGCCAATGTTAAACTTGTTTTAAGGTTAACCCCCATTATAAGTCAAATATCTAATTCTATTTCAAACTTGATTTGATATTATAAAAAACCACCTTTTGATCTAACATTTGATGCATTTTAGAGTTCCATAGGTCCAAGTCAATATTATAGTATCTAAGAATTTCAATTAGATCAATTTCAAACATTTTAAAAGTCCAAACATTGAAGTACACATGTAGCAGGGCTATCTATAACCCTTTATGAACAAGTAGTTTACAACCCATATGGGTATGATCACTATGTAGAGGATGATGAAGATCAATAATATCATATTTACATACCATTTAATACATTATTTGAATAAAATAATCCATACCTTCCAGTCGTACCATCTAGTGTTAAACAAGGACAATACCAACCTTACCTTCCATATGTACCATTTGATATAGAACATAGGACTAATTCAATATATCTTGTAAATGCACCATCTAGTAATGAATACAAACAAGATCAATTTTCAAGACAAATCTTCGATAAAAAAATAACTTCTTACTATATTATTAGAAATGGGGGAAAAATTTACCCCTAGATTTCTAATATAGGATTTATGTTATTTGGTTAGAAAACCCAAAGAAACACCTTTGCATTATTATACTATGTACAAATTTTTGACAAAGAATAATCTATTATATCAGCTTTTAATCAAGTTCTTATCATGTCAAACAAAAGAAAAGTTCAAATCATTGATTATTATTCTCAAATCCATTTTTTTCCTCTCAAATCGAAGAAGCTAAGTAAGTTTTAGCTACTCTTACTAGTCCCCTTACTATGTTGGATATATAAAATCCATTGCTAATAGAGATAAATCAATAGAATGCACAACTATTGGATTTGTTAACTTATCCCATATATAATCCCAATCCATTTGTCAACAAAACATCAACATCATATTTGTTTAACACACCTATATTTAAAATCAATCTAGTAGTTAATCCTGATTCGATTCTCCTCATGGATTATTTCCATCATATGATGGATAACTTTCAAAAAAGGCATCCCAATACAAATCAAGTTCCTTCTACAACACAAAAAAAATATTCTTCTAAATTCTAAATAAAACATGTATCCCAACATTCTAAGTATTTCATAGTAACACATTATGACCACCCCTAGTCTACAATAGCAGGTTGTAAGTAACAATCCATCACTTTAACAAGTGGTGACCAATAGTTTAAAACAACAAATTACAAGTAATAATTCACCACTTCAACAAGTTTTGACTATATTCTCAATAAACATTATTTGATCAACAACATATTTCTATTAGTTAACCACTTGTCATTTCTAATTAATAAGGGGCCTCTTTGATCCAACAACATGTTCCACTTAAACAACAAGTTCTACGTACATGACAGATTTTTAAGAATTAATAGTAGATTCCTCTCCAATCTCAAAAATTTTCATTCAATACTCAACATACCATTCCTTTGTTCAATCCTCAGTTCTATTTAAATTAACATCACACTCAGTAGCAAGTGCCTTACCAACAACAAATCCCATATCATTAGTACAACTCTAACCAAAGATCAAATATTCTTGGTAAGACCAATTGCATACAAATTCCTCAATATTCTATACCAACTATTTATTCAGGTCAAAATATTTTACCTTTGAATAGCCAACAAAATTTATGCATTTCCTCTCACTTCGATTCCACTTTTTAGGATTTGCATGATGTTAAAGATGTAGTTTCAAAAATTATCCATTTAGGTGGGAAATGAGAGTAAGAAATTAAAATTAGATGAAATATATTCTTATCCCTTTGCTATGAACTATCTTCATATACCTTCTTTGAATCATTCTGAAATGCCCAAATTTAAAAAATACAAAAGGAAAGTTGATCCTAAGGAACATCAAAAAGAGTTATTCATTGCATGCCAAGAGGTTATGTATAACAACATCTACCTTCTTCACTTATTTTCTTTAAGTTTGGCTAAGAATGCTTTAGAATGGTTCCTTGGTTTATCTAAGAATTCTGTTGAACTTTTTGATGACTTATCAAAGAGATTCATGCAACACTTATCTTTTATTGTAGAAAATGAATTGATTATAGTTGATCTATGCCAAACTAAATAATGGGGAGGATAAATATATACTACCTATTTATAATGGTGGCACTCATTAACCAACAAAATCCCACCTAATCTCCCCAACAATTAATTGGCCATAATGTTCACTCCCAATCTATAGTTTAATGTATCTCATTGGTAAATGAATAATTTATTTCCATAATCTCCCCAACAATTAATTGGCCTTTATTTTTGAATAAGGTATTTCCAATGTAATATAGATTGAGAAATCCCTCATTGGTAAATGAATAATTAAGATTACTCTCAAAATCAAGTTAATAATAAGGTTCAAACATAAGCTCTTATGCAAGCAGCAACAAGTATATTAGAAATGCCTAAACTATTTAATAGGAACAAAAATGTTGTAGGAGATGGGATAACTAAATCCCAACATATGCAAATGGTGAAACCATTGCTTGGTCAAGTAAACCCACCTACTCAACCTCTCATTTTGCAAATACCACCTCTAAGACTAGGTTAGTGAGCCTATTTAGATGTTTTTTCCAGAATCTAGTTGCTACTAATATGATCATATGGATAGTGGTAAAACCATTTCTAAAAAACCAACATTAACCTGACTAGTATAATGAGAATGAACTGTTTGATAACCATAGGGTTAAAGGTTATTCAATTCACAAATGTGTGAAGCTTCACCATATCATCTAAGATATTCTTGAGAGTGGCAAAATAACATTGGATAATGTGTCCACAACATATAATCAAGATATGGGTATCTATCAAAATGCTCATATATAGCATAATGCCAATAATAATCAAAATTAACATCAAACTCAACCAAAACTAGAACAAACCTCCTCATAATATAAATCAGAGGTAGAATCAACAACAACAAAACTAGAATCAAGGTCAAGATGCCCATTCCATTCAAGTTTACTATAATAATATCCTTTATGAATACAATGTCATAGGTTGCATCACTATTTGACATATAACTATCATTAGGATCAACCCTAAGCCAAATACCAATAGTACATAATGGCCTTCATCATTTATTTTAGGATTTCCACCCCCATTTTTTGATAATCCTAATTTTGTTTTTAATAGCCAAAATGCTAATCAACAATGAAGAGTTATCATTTCATACATTAACCCCTCTTCTTCTAACTATAGTATCCCTCCTCTAACCTGAGGTTGTGTAATCACAACTCAGCGCTCTAAGGTTACCATTCAAGGTCCTACACTTTCTTCCTTCAAAAATCCCATTCAAGGTCCTCCACCTCAAAATACCAAACCATTTTATCCTATTAATGACAAAATCTTTGATATTATGGAACAAGTGAAAAATACAACATCACAAATTTCTATTTTATATCTTCTACATATGACAAATGTCCACAAGAACATATTGAATGAGATTTTGAGTCAATCTAAGATCCCAAGTGACATTGAACCTGATAAATTCTAAATGCTTGTGAGTTATTTTGATCCATGCTGACAACTCACCTTTTTCAAACTGATATATCATCCCTTAGACCTTTTCATAATAACTCACTTTATATAGAAGTAGTAATTTCATAGCATAAATTTTAAGGATTCCTCATAGATAATGGTTCAATGCTAAAAATTATAATGTTGATGATGGTGAAACACTTTGGCTATATAATAGTATATCTTTAGTCAAATACCATAGTTTTTTATTTTGATCGTCTCTTAAGTAAGGACCTATTTTTGCATATTTCTTTATAGAACATTGTTTTAGATCATGTTTCACATACATAGACCAAGATTCACAAATTTAAACTTTGTTATGTGGGATTCAATTCTAAGGTAAGTCTAGGTAGGCTTATTTTTCCTTTATACTTTGCATCATCTAAAAGTGGTAATTGGATTCTAAAAGTATCACTTGAGTTAACATATCCCTAGGATAACCATAAACCTATCCTTGAGCATTAAACTTACTTTTCAAATCATTATGCAAATAACAATCACCTATATCCAATCAAAACACATTCACAGAACTATAATCCCATATCCCAGTCCAACTTTCTCAGTAGTCTACAAATAGGGCATTAGCTCCACATTTGGGATAATATAGCCACATGGATCTATTTTCCCCAATTGAGTGCTACTATCCTTAGTCCTAGCTTTTCAAATGTGTGCCCCTCTTAAGGTTTGCCTAAGCTCATTTTATTATCTTCACAAGTAACATAACTCTATAAATATAAGTCTAATCGACCTCTATTCACTAGATGGAAAAGAGATGCAAAATATTATTCAAACCAAAGACAAAGATGAGAAAAATCAAGGCATTTGATCCATATTCTACCCTACTTACACATACTACCATCTACAATATCCCTAAGCCTAATTTTTAAGCATTTCAAAGCTCAATCACATTCAAGGCATCCAAGCCCACTCTCATTCTATCATTCACTTTCACTTGCATCAATTATTAGGTGGGAGAACTACATCGGGCTTGATCTCTCTTCAGATTATTGGTATGTAGACAACTCTCTACATAGTGGGGTATTGAGGATGTCCAATCCATCCTATTAACACCCAAAAAATTATTACACATGTCATAATTACAAGGAAGATTAGGGTTTATATTTTAAATCAAGATTTATAAACATAACACAGAGCTCCAAGTTTCATGCATGCATGAAGAAGATATATAGACACAAGCATAGGTGATCCTATAAAATAGGAATAATTTTACAAAGGGTATATTACCATCACATTAAAGAAACTACACATAGATGACACTACTATCCATACTGGGCACTACTATCTAGTGAGTATATGAATACCAGAATCTTGTTGATGACTTAGATAACTATCTAGATCTCAACTTTCATAACTTAGATTATCCATGATAGTTAGTTTTTAGATAAGTCTATATTTATGCCTATTTATTTCCTTATTAAAAAGTCAAACAATGTCAAAGGGCATAAAAAAATTAGTACTTAATTATTGCATATTTATTTAACTAATTTAGGCATCTCAACCCTTTAATCTAAACATAGTATTTTCATTGTAAAACCTTAAAATATTAAATCATTCACACCCTGATTATAACTCCATATAGGAATCTGTCACACCCTGATTATGTACACAATTAGATTTAATCAATTATATAATTTCAACATTTTTGTAGTAAAGTTATAGATCCATCTACTTCACATAGGTGGGAAATGATGGAGTTAAGTTCTTGAGCCACCTACATAAGAGGATTAGACACACTTACAATCTTACCCAAGATATTTACAGAGATCAGGAACCACCAAGCAGGGGTGGGCAATGATGGAATCAAAATTGAATTAAGTTTTTGAGCCACCCATATGAGCATTGAGCAAGGCATCAAATCAATCCAATCTATTCAATTATATGATCACTATGAACACTCATGCACATAGGTTATCACTAGGTTCATGCATTGGTTCATGTCGCCAATGAGGTGCATTCATTCCTTTCCTCTCTCTTTACTCATCTTTACTTAGTTACTTCATTTTATCATAGTCTTTTGCTTTAATAATCTCATAAGTAAGGATTGATTTTTTCATATTACATTGAAGGACATTACTTTGGATCATGTTTCACATGCACATGCCCAGATTCATAAATTCAAACTCATCTACACAAGCTTCACTTCCAAGGTAAGTCTAGGTATGCTTATTTTTCATTTATACTAGGCATTATTATTTGTTGCATCACTAACATAAAGTGGGGGAGGGGCCAAATGTAATCACCTAAAAGTGATAATTAGATGTTAAGAGTGTCTATTGAGATAAACTATCCCCAGGCTAGCCATAGACCTATCCATTAGCATCAGACTTACTTTTCCAGTCATTCAGTATACCACAATCACCTACAACCAGTCAAAACACAATCCCATAATTATCATCTCATATCCTAATCCAAATTACTTAAAGATCTAAAAAGAGGACATAACACCACAATTGGGATACTACAGCCACATGGTGCTAGTGTCCCCAATTAGGTGTTATTGTCCTTAGCCCTAGTTCTTACCAATGGATAGTTATTCAAATGTATGCCCCTCCTAAGGTCAACTTAAGCACATTTTTTATCAATAAAATTAATATAACCCTATAAATACATGTCTAATCCACCTCTATTCACTATATGTAAAATATATGCAAAAGGTATTCAACAAAAGACTAAGTTGGGAAAAATCAAGGTATTTGATCCTTATTTTTCCCTAATTCTACATACTACCATCTATAATATCCTCAGAACCATATTTCAAATATTTCAAAGCTCAAGCACATTCAAGGAATCTAAGTCCACTCTCATTCTAGAATTCACTTGCATTTACATCAAACACTAGGTGTGAGAACTACATCGGGTTTGATCCCTCTTCAGAGTATTGATATGTAGGCAACTATCTACACATTGATGTGCTAAGGATGTCCAATCCATCCTAATAACACACACAAAATTATTTTTGATGTCATACTTGTAAGGAGGACTAGCATTTGCATAATAAATCAAGTTTTTGAGGGAGAACATAGAGTTTCAGGTTTCATACATGCAGGAACAAGATATATAGACACAAGTGTAGGTACTCTTAGAAAATAAGAATAGTCCCATAAAGGGGATATTAACACCACATTGAAGACACAATAAACATATGGTGATATTGTCCATAGTATGTGTTACTATCTAATGAGTAGATAAACACTAGAATCTTGTTGACAACATAGATAACTGCCTAGATCTCAACTTTTAGAACCTATATCATCTGTGATAGTCAATTTTCAAAAAAGTCTCTATTTACACACACATTTATTGCTATTATTAAAAAGTTAAACAAGGCCAAAGGTCATAAAAAATAAGTACTTAATTATTGCATATTTATTTGAATAATTTAGGCATCTAAGCCCTTTAATCTAAACATAGGATTTTCATTGCAACCTAAAAGGTTAAATGAAGCTATTAGATATGAGTAGGAAGCTTCCATATTTTTAACTAGGATCAATTATAACCAAAGTTTATGATGTGTTGATGTCCCATGACATACCAAGTACTCACCCCAACATATGTTAAATTTAATCTAATGAGAAATGTTACATGTCATAACATATTGAAATTTATTTCATAAAAGTTACGAATAGGTATATAATATTTTTATAATTTACTTATCATTAAAAATTATGTAATAACTATCACTAAATCAAAGAAGTAATCCCTTGATAAAACTTTGAGATGTGTGTTGAACATATAACTTAGATATATTTAATGCATCTATGCACGAAGATTATTATTTATATCTTTTTCTATTGTCGAGTGTGGTAGAGAAAGCTTAGACCATTTGAACCCCAGGTTAGAGTTTGTTGAGTTTGCTTCAATGGGGGGAACTAGAGTGTGAGTCTAATCTCTATCTTGAATGAATACTAAATAGCACAATATTATTTGAAACAAGCTTCAACAAGGTGGGTTGACTCCTTTTATTGAGATATTCTATAGTTATGATCTAATCCTATCTTTAGATTTTACAAAGAAATGGAATGTGAGTGTAGTGGGGATGAAGGGTTTCACTTTGGAAAAATTCAAAAATAAAAGTTATATGGTGACGAGGATGCCCATAGATGGTGTGAAGACATTTAAGGATAAAATTAGGAAGAAGAATCTAGTTCACAACTTATTTAATCATGAAGAGATAATTCACCATATCGAGGCATGTTATCTTTGAATGGGCGTGCTTTATCCTTGGGGAAAAAATTGTTTATATTTCATGAAGTAATTGAATATTAAAGGCAAGTATATGGTCAAATATTCCCACCATTTATTTCTATTAAACATTTTAGATGTAATTTAAGGATCAAATTGCCTTTCTTTCTATTGATGCCCTTAAAGAGTAACATCATGATTTGTCAATAGGAAAAGAGTGACTATTTACTCATCAAGGTCTCATTTTCCTACTATTTAAGTCTCCAATCTCAACCATTGAATTGACCATCGTGAATAATTTCAACAAATAAGGTAATGTTGAGGGGTTGGGTTCGACCAAGAGTTTGAAGGATAGTGCTGATGATGAAGAAGATGACAGTGAGGAAACCCTTACAAAATTTGTAGAAACTATCAAGTTAGAGTAAATAATATTGGAATCTTGGTTAAAGAGAAAGGTATCAAAGAAGGAATGACCAACAATCCAACATTGAGCAATAAGGATTAGACCCCTAAGAATAAGGATATTATCAAGAAGAAACAAAGCAATCCAAGGACCAAAATGACTAACATTTCACAAGTAGAGGATTACCACATTGATAGAGTGAGAAAATTTGACAAAACTATGCTATTCCATCTCAACCTTCATAAATAACTGGTCAGATATTTAAAAAATTCCATGAAAACTTTTGAGGAGCTCTAGACCAAGATGGAGGAATAGGGCAAAGCATCCAACAAAGCCTTCTTGAATTTCAAACATGTCATTATCTAGATGAAGGAAGAGATTGCTAGGCATACCTCTAACTCGTAGAAGGTTAAGGAGGAGGGGAGGAGAATTAAGCATAAGGAGAAGCAAAACACCAAGGATGTTAAGATCAATTCTAGAAAACCCAAGAAAGAAAGTCAGTGTTAAAATATATGTTGAGAATTATCTAGATAGCCTAAACAAACGTACTAGGGGAAAAAGAAGATGACTAAATACAAAAAAACCCCAAGAAATCAATATGACATTTTGGATACCATGGTTTGCGCACTCAGAGAAGAAAGGGAAGCTGCCATCTTCCTAAAGGATATGGTTGATCTCTAAGGTTGATATTTTTATATATGATTGATTAAGGTCAGGGTTTTATTTGTACATTTTTTTTGATGTAATGTGCCTCCTTTAGCCCATTTTTTGAAGGCCTTTTCTCATGGGTTTTTTTTTTGGGAACTATATTGTCTATATTTTCACTGTAAACTCGGGATATGGGATCATTGTAAAATCTTTTTATTTATATTAGTTAAAAATTTGTAACTTATAGATATAAAATGTTGTAGGATTGAAAAATAAGGTTCACTGAATGACAAATAGATTACAAATTTATATATTTAAAAATATTAAATTTTATTTATTTTCAAGCCTCTACTAATTTAATTTTTAGTGTATCTGTAATGCCTATAATACCCTTATAAATAATAATTTAACAAATCCAAAAGAATTTCAATATACATTTTCAAGAGTACCTGCTAAACACAATAGTAAATACAATCTTAATATTTTTTTTTAAAACTAATTCTTAAATAACCTCATTATTAAACCCAAAAGGATAATCTAGGCACCATGTTAAACTAACCACTGATTAAAGCATGACTTCTCAACCGATCAAATGTCATTATTTTATTTGTATTGAAATATCCAAAACTTTTCCATAGGTAAGTTATAAATTTTTAACTGATAAAATATAATAATATTATTTTTGGTATATTAATTGGTTGAAAAAATCACATGCAATCGCTTCCAGGTAATCAAAGCCAACTAAAAATTTAAAAAATGACATATATATATATATATATATATATATATATATATATATATATATATATATATATATATATATGCATGTAGTTATGTGAGATAGTGAATGTATTAATTTCAAGTCCCTATCGATCACAACTTGGCTCACTTAACTTTAATTTATCAATGCTTAGTTGTGCTAAAACACAACCATGTCTTTGTTTCATGACTATCAATCCGTCCTCCAGATCATTCTTCTTACTAATTCCTCTGTTGAATTTTATGATCACCGGTGAAAATTTTCTACCATGCTTGATATTATTTTGCCATTCTCTATGGAGTTGAAGGATCACCCGTTCCCTGCATCAAATTTCCTATCTGGATTCCATCTGGTGGATTGCAATTCAAATTAGGGGAAAACCCTTGAGTTTCATTCCCACCAAATTGTTGAGGATTACTATACAAAACCCTGCCAATTGCAACAAATTTAGTAGTGGTTTTTACAACAATTTCTTTGTAGAGATCATTGTACCTAGAAATCAGAGTGGATCCACTAACATTCAATCTCATATTTGCAAGCACTTTTTATTCCTCTTTGTGTCTATAATTAACATATACCACCTTGATGACCACCTTTCCATAGGGCACCCATGCACGAAATGGTAGTATTACTTATTTGTTGTTGAGGACTTTATCTAAAGACAGTTCATGTTGTATTGCTGTAGAGGATGACAATAAGGAAAGTGATCTAGAGATTAGATAAGATAGGAGAACCTTGTAATCTACTGTGTGTGCCTAATAGCCCATATTGATAAAATATTTTTTTTCGTACTGAGCAGTTTCCATGCTCTGATATGTTCCTATGACATTTGGTAATGTCATGGGCATCATGTGAGCTCCCTAAGATGTGTAGCAATGGTGGCATTACTTCTTGCATTAACGAACTAGTGATGGAAATGGGAAAACCTCCTCTCCTCTACCACAATAGAGTGTTGTGACTCATTCATGTCCTTGAGTAATGTTACAAGGAATTATGACTGTAGTCCTGTTCATGATGCAACTGGCCGTGTCACTTCTAACTTAGTTGTACACCCTCTTATCATATTAAGTGGTTGTGTTTCTTCTATATTATCTCTGGTCTGTATCTAGATTGCACCACAGAATTAGTGGATTCCATTATTCTTTGCTCTAATGCTTGCAACTTCTCTTCTAAATAAACATGCCACAAATTGATTTCATCTAGTGTCGAGTCAGGTTATGAGTGTTCAGCGAATATTTTCAAGAAAGTACTAAAGTTGTGTAGCTTACGGTTTGCAATGCTGAAAACAACTGAAATTTGTTCCTACAAATATGATAGTAAAAATAGAGCATATAAAAATAGAGCACACTCAGATTGCTACAGCAATCATGAAAAACAAGATTTTTATTAATCTTCTTGATCTTGTTTATCTGTGTGTTACAAGATTGCACCCATGGGTCCTTTAAATAGATTTTGAAAACAAAAATAACTGAATAACTAACTAAAATTAACTATAGTCTTTGCATGCAAACTGAGACTAAACTAATCCTTAACTAATCTAAAACTATTGTTTAACCATTATTGTGCATGCAGACTGCGTGCATGAGAAGGAGTGAACAAGAGAGGGAGGTGGAATAGACAGTTAACAATAAGTGGAGAAATTATTTCCAGACTCTAACACTCCCCCTTAATTTCTACCACTAACTACTTTAGCATTTACAATGCCTAAATTTTGTCTTAAATAATCAAAGGTCTCCTTTGCTAATGCCTTTGTGAATATACTTGCCAATTGGTCTTCAGATCTGCAGAACTCCAGATGGATTTCTCCATTGTTCACTAACTCTCTAATAAAATGAAATCTTGTATCAATGTGCTTGCTTCTCTTGTGAAAAACATGATTTTTTGATAATGCAATTGCTGATTTGTTGTCACAAAATATTGGTGTTGACTCCTTTTGTGCTTGTAATAAATCTATCAATAATCTCCTCATCCAAGTTGCTTGACTTGTTGTTGATGTGGTTGTTACATACTCTGCTTTAGCTGATGAAAGTGTCACTATAGGTTGTTTTTTGGATGCCCATGTGACCACACCTATTCCTAAAAGAAAGGCATGTCCAGAAGTACTCTTCCTGTCATCAATGCTACCTACAAAATCACTATCAGTATAGCCAATCAAACAAAAATCATTAGTTGTGGAATATAAAATTCCATATTCTGTTGTTCCTATCACATATCTCAATATCCTCTTTCCAACTTGCCAATGTGAGTCTTTTGGTGACTCCATGAATCTAGAGATTAAACTGACCCCATACATGATATCTGGTCTTGTAGCTGTAAGATACATCAAACTACCAACTAGTTTTTTGAATATTGTAGAATCAACATTAGACCCTTTATCTTCTTTGTTAATTTTGGTCCCTGTAGCAACTGGTGTAGGTGTTGGTTTACAATTCAGCATCTTAAACCTCTTTAACACATCCTTTGCATATTTAGTTTGACAAATAAAAATTCCCTTCTCTGATTGTACAACTTCTATGCCCAAAAAGTACTTCATTAATCCCAAATCTGTCATTTCAAATTCTTTCTTCATTGCTAATTTAAATGTGTCTATAGACAAATTTTTAGTGAAAATCAAATCATCAACATACAAACACACAATCAAAATTTGACCTTCTTTGTTAATTTTTGTGTACAATGTAGGCTCACTATTGCTTCTGCTAAATCCATTGTTTGTCATGTATGAATCAATCCTACTATACCATGTTCTTGGCACTTTCTTGAGACCATAGAGGGCCTTCTTCAATCTGTAGACTTTTTCTTCATGTCCATGTACTTCATAACCTGGTGGTTATTTCACATACACTTCTTCATCTAGGAAACCATTCAAGAAGGCTGATTTGACATCCATTTGATATACATTCCAATTATTTTGAGCAGCTATTGCTAAAACCATTCTAACAGTATCAAGTCTAGCAACTGGAGCAAATGTTTCATTATAATCAATTCCATATTCTTGTGCAAAACCTTTTGCTACTAACCTTGCCTCGTGCTTTTCAACATTTCCTTCTGCATCAAATTTGGTCTTATAGACCCATTTGACTCCTATGCAATCCTTACCTTCAGGTAGATTAGTTAGATTCCATGTTTGATTTCTTTCAATGGCATTCATCTCTTCATCCATTGCTTTTATCCAATGTTCCTCATTAACTGCTTCTTCATAATACATAGGATCATGAGAGAAAAGAGCAAAATTTGAACACAAATCTAACTTCACTTCTTCTTGATTATAAATCTCATTCAAGTTTTTCATTTTCTTACCTTTAAATCTTGATCTTAAAGTGGCAAGAGTTGGATCTGATTCATCACTTACTTGTGAATTTAGAGTAGGATGACATGCATGACCAGATTATTTGCCTTGTGCTAAGCTCCTAGGTGTTCTTATTGGAGTGCTTGTTCTTGCTTGTGGAGAGGATTGATCACCTTGCAAATTTTGTTCTTCAAATTCTTCTTCATTTTGTGGAATTGGTGCTCCAATTGTGATGGTGCTACCATCCCATGCTTCTTCTTCCTTAAATTCAACATCTCTGCTAATAATCACTTTCTTTGAAATGGGGTTATACAACTTATAAGCCTTTGATTCTTCACTATAGCCAATAAAAATGCATTTATCACCTCTATCATCAAGTTTTATTCTCAATTTAGATGGTATAAGAGAATATGCAATACAACCAAAAATTCTGAAATGATGTACACTATGCTTCTTACCACTCCAAGCTTCTTGTGGAATTCGATCTTTAACACTCTTTGTTGGGCTTCTATTCAGAATATATACTGCACATGCTACTGATTCTACCCAATATTCATTTGTCAAGTGTTTGGCCTTCAACATGCTTCTAGCCATCTTCATGATTGTTTTATTATTTTTTTCTGCTACACCATTATGTTGTGGTGTGTACCTTGTAGTCAGTTGCCTTTTAATGCCATGATATCTGTAAAAATCTTGAAATTCATTAGACATATATTCACCTCCTCTATCTGATCTAATTACCTTGATGTAAAGGCCACTCTGCTTTTCAACCATAGCCTTGAATTCTTTAAACTTTCCAAAGGCTTCAAACTTATTTTTGAGAAAATATATCCATGTCTTTCTGCTAAAGTCATCAATGAAGGTTAGAAAATAAGAACTACCTCCAAATGATGGAATTTGCATTGGTCCACATAAATCACTATGGACTAGCTCCAATATTACCTTTGCTCTATATGAGGCTCCTACTGGAAAGCTCTCTCTATGTTGTTTTGCCAAAATGCAACTTTCACATGTACTTCTTGGCTGTTCTATTGGTGGTAATCCCTTCACCATATTTTTCTTTTGTAACAAATTCAAACCTCCAAAATGTAAATGTCCATACCTTAAGTGCCACAACCATGATTGGTCTAGATGCATGGTTTTGAAGTGGGCTTCCTCTTCTCGTTGGATGCACTGAATTCGAAGAGAGAACATCTGATTCTTGGTCATCTCCACTTTTCCTATCAACCTGTCATTTGGAAACTTGTCTAGTATTGTGCAAACATTATCCATAAAGGATACTCTGTAACCTTTCTGTACTAACTTTCCAACACTCATAAGATTATGCTTTAGTCCAAGTACAAAATAAACATCAGGAATAAACCTTCTTTCACCATTTTTTGCCAAAACATTGATTACTCCTTTACCCATTACATCCGTTTTGTTATCATTTCCTAATTTCACTTGAGATTTTATGAAATCATCGAGACTAGTAAAGAATTCTTTATTCCCTGTCATATGATTACTGCATCCACTATCTAAGAACTAAATATCTCTAGCATTTTCTTGAGTAACATGACAAGTGAGAAATAAGCTTCCAAGATTAGAACTAGATTCATTTGTGTAATTAGCATTCTGCTTGTCCACATCTCCTTGTTTCTTTTTGCATTCACTTGCATAATGTCCATATTTTTTGCAGCAATAACATTGAATGTTAGATTTATCAAACCTCTATGAACTTTGCTAGAAGTGATTGTTGCCACGTCCTCTATTGTTGTAGTTTTGATTATTGTTTTCACCTTGATCTGGATTGTTCCTTCCATTTATGCCTCTGCCTCTTCCTCTAAAGTTTGACCTTCCTCTTCCTCTTCCTCTACCAAATGATACCTGTGACTTGAAAGCATTCTCAAGAGAAGTATTTTTATTCCTATTCATTCTGGATTCATGTGTTAACAAAGAACCCATTAATTCATCTACTAATAGCTATTCCAAATCCTTGGTTTCCTCAATAGCTACAACTATTGCATCAAATTTGCTGGGTAAACTCCTAAGTATTTTTTCTATGATCTTCTGATCTGTTATTATTTGTCCATTAGATCTAATTTGATTCACAATATTCAATACTTGACCCATAAACTGGTATATTGAATCTGAATCATTCATTTGCAAATTTTCAAAACTTCTCCTAAGAGATTGCAATTTAGCTATTTTCACCTTTGTATTACCTTTATAGGTGGTTTCCAAGATTTTCCATGCGAATCTAGATCTCATTGCTGCTGTAACTCTGAAAAAAATAGATTCATCCAATGCCTGTTGGATTAGAAATAGAGCTTTTGCATCTTTTTTCCTATTCTCTTTACGCTCTTCCTTTTTTGCTCGAGTTAATGCCTGATGGACAGCCTCATCCTGTGGTTCTACAAAACCATTCTCTACCAAATCCCAAACATTTTGTGAGCAAAACAATGTTTTCATTTTAATTGCCCAAAAATCGTAATTCTTACCATTGAAAATGGGAATTTGAGGCTAAGAAATATTATTATTTGTTTCCATGTCTCAAGTTGAAAGATGATAATGAATAGTGGCTGCAAGGAGGGTTGAAGCGCACCTCTTCGCTATGCTTCTTCTTAGATGTTAATGGCTGCGACTTCTCTGTGAAGGAGCCCTATAGAAATATCTGCTCGAGTGATCAAAGGGCTTCTATTTTTTTTAAAATTTATTTTCCTACTTTGCGAATTATAGTGGCTCTCAAAAAATCTTGTGCAATGGCTGTGGCATCATTGGGATCTAAAATCTTGGCCTACGACATCCCCTATTTTGACAGAGTGGCGCAAGCAAGAACAAGTTAAAAAAAGAAAAAAATACCATGATTTACACGACCAAACTGGGGATTCAAATACGGATCTATAGCCATTGGAGCATCTTAATGTTTCTCTTGACCATCTCACCATGTGCCTATTGTGCTATCTTAGCTTCTGACCAAAGTTCTGTTAGAGACTAGCATCGACCAGTCAACTTCCTACAAATAGTTGACTGCGCCTCAGACTCTGCGATCTGCCTAGGTGCTTATCTTCTTGTATTTCTCTGCTATGTCTTTCTCCAAGTAGGCATCTCCCAGACAATTGGTTGGCTCTTATACAAATTTGATAGTAAAAATAGAGCATATAAAAATAGAGCACATTCAGATTACTACAACAATCATGAAAAATAAGATTTTTATTAATCTTCTTGATCTTCTTTATCTGTGTGTTACAAGACTGCGCCCATGGGTCCTTTAAATAGATTTTGAAAACAAAAATAACTAAATAACTAACTAAAATTAACTACAGTCTTTGCATTCAAACTGAGACTAAACTAATCCTTAACTAATCTAAAACTACTGTTTAACCGTTATTGTGCATGCAGACTGCGTGCATGAGAAGGAGCAAACAAGAGAGGGAGGTGGAACAGACAGTTAACAATAAGTGGAGAAATTATCTCCAGTCTCTAGCAAAATATTCCAACATTTAGAAAAATTGTTACACAGAAAAAAAAATCTGCATGCCTCCACATTTTCGTCGGCCATCCCTGCCCTTACAAACTATTTTCATCTGAAGGACCTTAAGTTTGGCATATATTCATAATTCAGATGCAGGTTAAAATCTTCTTATCCTTCTATTATTGTTATGAAAAATATAATTATTTTATTATTTTATGTGTACTTGTTTTACCTTGCAGTTGATATTTTTTTATCAGGTAATATGCATGCCAAAAATAGGCTAGCTCATTAGGGTTCAAGGAAAAGGATTACAATACATTTGCACAATGGGAATTTAAAGAATTTTTGCTTTATTTTAGTCCATAAGGTAGATTTTGAATAATAAATGGGTGCTATATAGCATAAATTACTGTTTTATTAATCTATTTTGTGGGAACATGGTATAGACTATTTCAAGTATGATAAGCATTTTGATGGTTGTTCAAAACTTGAGTCCATGTGAGTTACCTTCTCTTCCACCGACTTTTAATTTTTATTAGTTAAATTCAGTTTTGGTTGTTTAGTTGATTCATCTTTATATGCATTGTAGGTATCCAAGGATGAGGGATGTTTTTCTTAAGACACCACATCCAATATTCTACTCTATATGTTAGCCAATATGCTCCTCTATTTTATAAAGCCTCTACCATTAAATGTTCCCACAATTTCAGTACACTTTAAATTTATCAATTAAAAGGTTTTAGATTCTATAAGTATTGTGCTAATCATTCCGAGGACTCTTTTGTCATTCCATAAGGGTGTAGATAGTCCTATTACTTGGGCATCCAATTTAGGAAAAAAATGGAGAACAACAACATACATAGAGAATAAATGGAAAAAGTAATGTGTTGGACCTTTAGAAAATTTAATTTATGCCAAGGAATACATGAGTTGGGTTTCAATACAATAAAAAAATTAAAAGATTTTAGTCCATATTTTATTATATTGTTTATGCAATAGAGTGTGTAAAATAAGGGGGAACATTTGAACTTTTTTGGGTTTGGAGTTTGTATTTTTGGTTACATTGTTTTTTTTCATATAAAGTTGTCAATGGTAAATTACTATCCTAATCATAAATCCTTCTATCATTTACACTAATGTTCATTCTCTTCAATAAGGAATGCCATGACATGTTCCTTTGATCATCTACTCACATCATTTTGAAATTTGAAAAATTTCATCTAGCTAAAAGAAGTCAAAACAATTATGTGCTATCTATTACTTTTATCTGACTACTCAGTTATATACCATCTCATTATATCCATACATGTTTCAGATTAAAAAATGTAATATGACCATGGAGGATCACCACTCACATTTCAGCATTTGGGATCTTATGAAGGTAATTAATATGCAATATATTAAAAAGATTATTACCTATTCTTTACCTTTGTCAGCTATTAACAATTATTTTATGCTTAAACTAAATTTTTAGTTGCTAATGTGAGGATATTAACTTAGATTATGTGTATTTATCTCTAATTCAATTCATCAAATTATAATCTATTGTGGTTGAAATACAACTAGTAGATCCATTCGTTATATATGTATGTATGTATGTATATTGTTTATAGATTTAACCACCTCTCCTCATTTCTTGTGATGTGATATATTCGAATAACATGACTTCAAAGATCTTGAGAAATGAAAAAGTTATTGCACTAAACCAAGGTTAGTCCTCCTAGATTTTCAAAGAAATAAAATGCATAATTTATGTTGGAGGCTATTTCTCCCAAGATATATTACTTCAAAAATTTGAAGAAGTCATTAAATTATTTATTTGTTTACTATTACAAGTAGAAGAAGCTACAATTGTTACACTCAAGAGACATTTACATGCATTGAAAGTATTATTAACACTAAAATAATGACATCAAAGTTAATTTTTTGTTTTTGATTTTTTTTGGGGGGTAAATAAACTCGAATAATTGTAAGTGTTAGACATTTGTGTTCAATGAAAT
The DNA here is from genome assembly GCA_037957365.1 of Torreya grandis. Classification (NCBI taxonomy): domain Eukaryota; kingdom Viridiplantae; phylum Streptophyta; class Pinopsida; order Cupressales; family Taxaceae; genus Torreya; species Torreya grandis. The sequence goes on from JARHVA010004406.1 coordinate 566,902, forward strand.
TATAACAAAACATGGGGTTTTCAATAACCTGTGGCATCAATCTTCGAACACTTTAATTATTTGCATGACATGTAATGCATGATGAGTCAACACTAGGCATATTGTTGTTACAATCTTTGTATGTATTTTATTTTAAAAATGAGTAATGTCTATTTTATTTTACACAATGCTTTGAAAAAATATCAATTATTTTTTAAATCTTGGAGGGACTTGGTACATGATGCCCTTATTTTCTAATAACAAAAACAACTACCATATTATAATATTATAATGTAAGTGACAATAAGAGGCTAATACAATGGTTATGTGAATAACATAAATGTTTAATTATTGTAATTCATTTGGACATACATTTATATCTTTACTTCTCTTTAATATTTGTGTGGTCACAAATTATAGATTCGTCTTTGTTACCAATGTTTACATTGTCAGGCCACTATTTTTTATTGAAGGATTACAATTTGACATTGGCATCGGACATGTGGTGCTTGCAATTGTTAGATGTGCAAAATATAGTATCAATCCATCCATAAACATGTAATAAAATAACTAGCATGAGTTTAAGTGTTTTCTTCAAAGGATTATAAATTCCATACCTCAATTTTATTATATTTTACTTTCTATGTTGTCTTTGTCTATTTTTAAGTTAAATGGAAAATAAACATGAGAGGTACTAAAATATATCAATTTATCTCTGGGATTTTTTTCATGGAAATTAAAATTTTAAGGTTTACATTATCGATTTTATCTATTTTAATATAAATCAAAAATAAACATTTGAGGTATTAAAATATATCAATTTATTTTTGGGATTTAGAAAAAAATTAATATTTTAAGGTTTACAGTCGTATATTTAATAAGAGAAACATGTACTAAAATCACTAACATATCTCCATTAATTATGTTCTTGGGAAAACATTACAAATATTACTAAGTGTTTTCTTTAAAATATTATATATTCTTTAAGTCCCATTCATAATTTTTTCTATACTAACATAAGCATTTTTATTCTTTGAAACCCTAATATATATAACCTAAAAACCATGTAATTCAATCTTAGTTCTAAATTGTGGTATCATAGAGATCATAATTGTAAGTTTTGATAAAATACAACATTTGTATTTCATTTCAAGGAAAGAAACCTCTAGATCACATAAAACTTTAATGAAAAAATTAATAGTAAAATTTCAAACAACTATTCAGTATGCCTATTCAAGGTTTAAGATCTTATATATGTTTGTAAAATGCAATAAAGGTATAATTATTGAAATAGTGTTGAAGTCACTAACATATCACGCTGAAATGTTAAGATCCATACCTAATCACATTACATAATTATTTTTGCTAAATTCATCATTCCATATAGTTCACATGCATTACATATACTGCCACTTTTTATATTAGGGGTTTTTTAGCTATAACATATTATAAATATTGTGTTTTAAATATTCACTTTCATTTATTATTTGATACATGAGCATATCCTTATGTGGAAATATTTAATTATTATGTAAGGTACGTAGCCTCTAACTCAATGTCAACTGAGAAACATGACATTAAACAGGAGTAAGACAATTATTTTCAAACACTAAAACATTCATATGTATGATCATCATTAAAAAAAATATATAACATATGTAAACCATGAAATATTATCTAAGGTACCTAATCTCAAATTCAATGTCAGTGGTAAGACATGGCATTTAAAGAACACGAGACAATTTTTTTAAAATACTAATATATATATATATATATATATATATATATATATATATATATATATATATATATATATATATATGTTTGATATTAATCGACAACACCATATATAACATATAAAACCTAAGAAAAAAATTTATATTCACATTCAAACAATTATTAAGTATTATCATTAAAGGTTTAAGATCTTATATAAGTTGTATCATAGGTATGATCCTTGCTATATTATTGAAGTCACAAATATATAAGTATTCTCATTAAAGGTTTAAGATCTTATATAAACTATAGAATAGGTATGATGAAAATACATCTAACACTATACTAGTCTATGCACAAGTTCCATGTGAGTTAATGCACTCCTCAAATAGACATTGCGTCTCCTCTAAGTGGAATATCATGATCTGTGCACAATCTTGTGGTCTCTTTAAGTTATCCCAATGTCTAGTCACTTAACATGTATAATTGTTCTTCTACACATGGATTACTAGAATATGCACGTAGTCCCTTCACCTATGTCATGGTTACAAAATTGGATTTTTATTATAGTATATTTAGATGTTGTCATAGTGTAACTAGGATTATCATTTTTGAAATCAAGAGCTCACTAAACATCCATGTGTAGGGATTATATTTATCTATTAAAAGGAAACTATCCTCACCCATATTTATGCCATGCTAGGGAATCTATTTATGTAAATTATTAAGTGGATGTTCAACTACCCATCTACAATAATTGTAACCATCATTTTCTAGAAGATGAACCACCACACTAAAAATATATTTTTTGAGTTGTAATCACTTATTTTAATGATTACTTATAGATTGTAATTATTTTCCCCATAAGGAAACAAATATGATACAATACACATCTATATACAAGAAATGATATTTTTTAACATGATTTTGGTTTCTAACCTTCAATCGTATCTTTGATTTTACATTCTTTCATTCAATCTTTAAAAATTGCATGGATGTTTATCCTTTCGATCACATGAACTACTTTCCTAGTCTTACTAGATATGTTATACTTATGAAATTATAATATTTTTTCATATTGAGTATATTTTTTCTATTTTTCCATATTAAAATTTTGCATACTATTATATATTAATTTATACTTGTTTAGATTCTCTTCTATGCACTCTTACAATCTGCAACCTATCACCAAGCGTAACATTGTCCACTACATTAGAACCTATGCTCTATGTTGAGGATCACTATTTCAGAGAAAGAGATATAATATGGCTATAAACACATGAATTCAAATTAATAAAAAATGATTACAAGTTGTTTTTGTTTCAGATTATTAAGAATAATAAGTTGATTCCTATATAAATATTGAGGTATCCCTAAATGATGAGAAATGTATTAGGGATTCCATAAAGTAATAAAACACCAAAATATTGTTCTAATTACATGAACTCATGATGCAACTTGGGCCCTAAAATTTTATTGCTTCCATGTGTTCTATGAATCCTTTGTTTTAGTGGGAAATCCTATTACAACTATAGCTCAATCTTGACATCACTTGATGTTCAAATAAAAAATCAACACCACAACATTAGATGGAGTGATTAAAAAAAATAAGGAATACGATTCATTTATTTAATTCACCAATGTTGATAATATCACCTTGACCATGTTGAATATGTCAATTTTTATTTCCCACTAATGAGAAAATCTTATTAAATAGTGTGCATAAGATTGCATTAAAATTGATTCATGGACTAATTTTGGTGATTGACTAAAGGATGAGTACTAACCCCTGAATAAATTTGGTTATGGATACATCAAGTTCAAGTAGTTATGCCAACATAATGAGTAGTCAGTGGAAGATTACTCCAATAAGGTCAATGACTTCACTACATTACTACATGAGGATTTGATAAATTAATTTATGGTGTAGAAGTATATTGGTAGAATATCAAATTACAATTATGTAATGATAAAATTATTGACTTCAAACACATTGGGATAAGCATACCATGATTCAAATAAAATCAAAGTAATGATAAATATGAATAAAAAATTATCTTATTGACCTTATCCATGCACAAGAACATTACCATACATAACTTAAAATCTACCCTTATTATGCATAACTAAGACATGTTGTGCAAGGGTAAGTTACATAATAAGGATGAACATTAAAATAAGATGACAAAATATTCTTCACTATATAAAATAAATATGAATCAATGTGAAAAATTTTACCCTCTTCATAACACAAGATCCAAAAGTCATTATTAATGTTATGCATAAAAAACCTTGCTTGTATACTCTACATTATAAGTCATGGACCAAAATATGAAACTAACTAGATGTCACTTATGTGATCAATAGTGAAACATTCGATTGAAATCTATAAAATGGTAATGTCCTCACACCAAGCTATAAGTGAATTTTCAACCTCTCCATGTCAACATTGATAGTCAAAGCAAGAGGAACATTATTGAATTGAATTTTAAACCTCTTCTCCCAATCCTTTAATGGCATAGACAACTTCATCAACCTTTAATAGCTAAGATGCAATTATTTCATATTCATTGATCTTCAGACACAAACTATGTGTGTGCTATCATCACTTTCCTACGGCCCACCAACCATGAATTTTCAACCCACCAGTCTGACCACACTGTTACTACCAGACTCGACTAACCATGACCACTAATAAAGATCCTGGACATACAACATAAACTATTATTGTCATCTCTTACAAACACCATCAACAAATAGTTACTCATGACCGCCAATATAGCCCTATCATGAAATCATAATGTGGTGGTTAGCCATAAATGGTTTGAACACAAGTATCTCTCACCAAAAAATATTAAACTCCCTCATCAATTAGGTGGCTCAATTGGACATTTGAAAACATTTGTGGTCCTTCCCCTACATTTTTCTTATTAAGCTCATAGGTTAAGAGAAAACCAAGGGATTTTGTTAAATTTGCTTAGAGGTGGGAGAGGGGGACAAGTTCAGTGACGATCAGACGTAGAGGTAATGTTATTTAAAATTCACTTGAGAATCATACATTGTTTAGTTCAAAGCCCATTTGTAATTAATCTTGTATGTTATTTACTTGTGGTTATTGCTACAGATTTATTAGAGAATAATAATACCAATAGCTTGTTCTAATTTTATGAAAATTAAAATTCATGGGTAAGCCCTATTTAAGAAGAAGATACTCATAGTTTTCATAAAAATTAAAGATGTGCCACCTCTTCCTTGCACTAGTCCTATTGGAGTCATATTTAGATCCAATGCTTTTTATGTGGGTTTTTAATCTCTAAGAAATCAAAATATCCTATCTTCATTCCTTTTTTTACTCCTTGGTGTATTTACAGTCATAGCCTCAACATCAATACCAAAAAAACACTAAATAAACCAATATTATTTTTTTTCACAAATAATATTTCCTATACTAACAAATATATATTCTACATTCTCACAATATGTCATGAATCTCATGAATTAAGGAAACAATAAAATAAAACACTACCTTTATTTCATCTCAATTTTTCATCTGTAATGATGTAAAATATAGCAAATGGTTAGAGATACACATAAAACTTTATTAACTTTATTCAACTATATAAGATTACATATATATTCTAGTTAACTCGTAGAATCACAAGGTTTAGTATTATCATGAATAACTAATATAATCCCTGAAATACACATTACCTGAGGTTACTACTACAAAATTATGGGAGAATAACAATACCAATACCCTTTTATAGTTTTATGAAAATGAAAAATCTAGGATAATCCCTATTTAAGAAGAAGGTACTCATAGTTTGTGATATGAAAAATATATGCTTGATAATCCAAATCATGTCAATGGATATAGTTTTAATAATTTTTAAAACAAATACAAACCATTGTTTATGTATATTTATATATCTATGGATCAATAAAAATGATTATGAATTCACACACATATAAGCTCTCCATGAAAGCAAAGGGATGTGGAAAAATCTATAACCATAAAGGATACAAATTGCATGTCAACATATACGAATTTGCATACATAATTTGTATATTAATTTAATCCCAAATGGAATATTATACATATACACAAAATCATACCATTGCTCTACATAAATGAGATGAAGAAAATGTAAGAGATATGCCACTGTCTTTGATTCTTATATTTTGCATTCAGATAGATGGGGACATATTTATATTAGTAAGAATAAAATTAAAAACACTCTTAATTTTCATACTATCTTGATTTAGATGATTATTTTTATATTTAAAATGGAATATTTTGTGAAGAAGTAAAATCAATACCTGTGTTATGATGGCATAACTTACATGTGGTTAGTATAGGAAAGGATGAAAATAAGGATGATTGAAGTTGAGATATATCCCTTATTATTGTTGAATATTCATATGAATGTGTCAATTTTCTACATAAATAAAATTATATTGAGTCATATTTATTCTCTTTCTTTATCTTAAATAATGGAAACTATTCTTCCTACTTGGATTTAAATTCTAGTGTATACATTTGCTCTTGAAGGTGAAATATATTTTATTTTACATTATTAAATAGATATCTAGATTCTTGTACTAAAACATGTTGTTTACATTTATTTGAAATGAGTACAATAAAATGAAGTAATAATTTATCATTTATGTGTATCATTTCTTCATGGTTATAGAAACATTAGAATAAGGACATTTAAAAGGTGTAAAGATGATCAAAACAACTGAACCATGGAATTGTTATGAATATAGAATGTAGATAAATAATAATGAAATAAAGACAAAATTAAAATTCAAAAAACACAATAGAATAAAGACACAGATTTAATGTGGTTCACTCAATATGGGCTACGTCCACATAGAAACTGCCAGTCCTTATATTCGATCCAATAAATGAAGGGAAAAAACTTGAAATAGATCCACTGTAATATCCTCTTCACTCTCTCACATTTTTATACCTAATTACGATGCCATTATATCAAAGGAGGGTTATGAATTAGGGCAAAAATATACTAACTTAATTTCTACCGTTAGATCTAAAACCTAATAGTAAACGGTTCATATTAACTATGAAATTACAATATTTTATAATACATTTTTCATAAAATTTTGCTTTCCCCTAGACCCCCATGGTGACCCTAGTGGAGGGGTGTTTCCCCCCACACCCCCTCCCTTCTAGAACTGGGCATTAAAATAGGATCAGGCTCCACCATCCAATAGGAATGATAGATATATAAGTCATATTATAAAACTCCTTATTGAGACCATCATAGTATTAATGTGTGATGATTTCCTCGTACCTTATTTTTTGAGCATAAGTATATTTCTATCTATTATCAATGTTGAATGTGAAAGACAAAGTTTTGGATACAATCATATTATGAAAGGAGAATTGAAGTTCATTAAATTAATCTTAGGGATGTCTTCAGTACTAGAGTTATAAAATAAATAAATATATAACCCCTTGGAAAATTTAACTAATTTGTAAAAAGCCCTTGAGGAAGGGGATGTATACACAAGGATACATTAATTAATGCCAAGTTTTGTATATTGATAGAATTGGGAATCCTAGCAGTGGATTGTTATTTTTATTTATCCTTAAAAAATGTATTAGTAATATCTTATGTTAAGTGATCAATATAAACTTAACTTAGTACACATTGGAAATATGTGTATTATTATGGATTATAATTATTTAATAATCATCAATGACTATTTAAAATCACTAATATTTGAATATAATGACAAATTAACATGAATATAATTTTTTACTATTGATTCAAACCATATATGTTTATGATGTTCAATATGCATTATATAATTTTTTTAGCATTTGAAATGGGTTAACTAGAATAGGATATGCTAATAAAATAGCTCAAATACATGTATATAAAAATGAGGGGAAGAGGGTGTCATAATTCTACTTGATTTTGATGTGGACAAATAAAAAGTGCATATTTATAAATAAAGTAGTGTAAATTCTAATCTTTTGATGTATGTGTAGTGCATTGCCAATATTCGCATTATGCATAGTAAAAATATGCATCTATTAGTTAGTGCCTAGTGGAAACATAAGATATTTTTATCAACAACCTGTTATTGAGTCTCAAAAACATTATCATAAGATAATATGGTTAGTTTTTAGCTGACAAGGTTTATGTACATTGTGCTTATTACCTTGCTTTGGTAGACGGGCTTGGCTTATGTTTTTACTTGCATGAGGAGAGAGGTGTTTATATGGAGATTGATTTACTAGTTGTTGTTATGGAGATGAAAGGGGAGACATATGTTCTAGATGGTATTTTGAGTAGACTACATGAAGATGCCATTTTATTGTATGGTTTGTTTCACGATATTGACATCTTTTATGCAAATAAATATCTCAAAAAAGGAGCATCATAGGAGGAATGAAAAAAAACATGGTACATGAGTTTGGCTGAGCTAGACATGGCTACTTTAGAATATGTTCCTTTAGAACAATATTTTGATATCATGTTCAATTATGGAGTGCAAGACATTATCACTGATGTGCAAAACTTTTCATTTCTTCATAGTATAATGCTTATGTGCATTATTTTATTTGTACTCACCATTATTTTTGGTGAGGTGATATAAAAATGACTCAATGTGATTACCATGTAACTATGCAATGATAACAACATTTTATAATGTTTTTCCTATAACTATCATGATATACATCCTAATTATGTAGTAATGACTATGTGTTATAATGATTTTTTTACTATATTATAATTATGAATCTCTGCCATATGATTAATTACAAGTACTCTATGTCTAAAAATTATTTGAATTTGTTTAAATGATATGTTATAAAAATTATTGTATGTGTCTGTAATGTATTGTTGTTCATAGATTTCAACAATTAATCATTCATAATGTTTATTATGTATTGCTGAAATGAAACATTTTTTATTTTACACTAGAATAGATGGTGGATAGGTGGGATGAAATTATGCAGCTTCCAGTGCTAAAGCTAATCAAGGGTACATTTGAATTCAACAATGTTAAGTAGGGAAATATCCCTAACATTAATGATGAAAACATGTGGGTCGCTTGGCTAGATACTAATAGGGTTAAAGACTTTGTCAAAGGAGAATCAACAAAGAATTCATTCCCTACAAATTATTATGTGTCACATCACCATAAAAATTCATCTATTCATAGAAAAAAATTCAATGCTACCTTCGAATATGTCATGTATGTGACCTACCGTTCTAGATTGAAAGTGGGTGTGTATTCATATGTTGTTGTGTTCCACTTGTATGTAATTTATGTAGCTATTTTTTAATCTCCATATGCTATAAATGTCTACCATATCCATAAAATTAATAGTATTCATATAGACCCAAGGATTTTTAGGAAATTAATACTACGCTAAAGGACATGTTAGTAGTGTTGAAGACAAGAAAATCTAGTCATTTGGGCTGAAAACATATAAGGTGTGACTACCAATGTCATTTCAACACATGTCAAATGTTCATTAGACTTGATGATGTGTTAGTCATATATAATTAGGTCGAACATAGATAATCATGGAAATTACTATCATGGCCAACAATATGAATAGTTTATGGGGAAGAAATCTTTTTTGCTCTTTACATTATCCCATAGTTACAAAAATAGGTATATAGGCTACTATTATTGGGAATGTATACTAATGCTATTCATCTTAAACACTGTGAGATGGTGCATGAGAAACTTGTAATGTTTAATGGTCAAATATAGTGGGATGATTTCCTTAGCAAATATGATATATACAATAGAGAACGATAGATCAAGGAAGAAAAATATGTCTATAGTCTCAATGATGTAGAAAGGGTTCGGGATTAAACACTGGTAAATCTTGATAAGTGGTTTGTCTATAAGGGATACAATGGGGATGGGGAAATCCCATTTATACTAGGCATCCAATACTGATAACAACTATAATAGTTGTTGAGATTTGAGAAATACAGCTTATTAGAAATAGACTCAACCTTCGACACAAATGCAATAAAGGTATGTTTTCAATAATTGTAATAGTAGTTTATAATTTATATATATATATATATATATATATATATGCAATTATTGGAGGTAAAATCACTAAGAGGGGCAGGGCAAATCAGTGATACAAGATATTTCAAATTTCAATTGTAATCATTTCAAATTCTTAATCAATGACCACAAGCATTCATCAAGCATACAAGACATTTATAATAATGAATAATCAAAATGATGCAATATCACACACAACATAAGATCTATGTGGCAAACCCTCTTGGGAATAAAACCCACTCTCAAGCCTATAAACACATGGACTACTTGTCCTATAAGATGATGACAAATAAGAGACCTTTTAGTGAAGCACCCACTTCATAAGGATTACCCACCTCTGAGTATGAAAAAGCACCCACTTTTTTTAGATGTTAAGCACCCACACAACACCTTATGAAATCCACAACTCCAAAAATTTGATTTTAGATCAATTTGGCTAGAGAAATGATGTTTAACACCTCTCTTTGAACTCAACACACATACTCAAAATTGCTTATACAAGAAATGAATCCAAACACCCCTTTAGATCACTCTATGTTTCTTTGCTCCTCCTCAATCTAGTCTGTACTTTGGTCCATCCACTGAGCACACTCTCTCTAATTTCTTTCCTTCATCTCTATCTTTGACTTGCTCAATACATTCACACTCAAACTTGCTTATACAATTAATGCATCCAAACAACACTTTGGATCACTCAAGTTTCTTCACTCATCCTCAATATGCTCTGTACTTCAGTCCATCCACTAAGCACATTCTCTTTAATTTATTTTTTTCATCTCTATCTTCTGCTTTCTCAACACATTCACATTCAAACTTGTTCATACAAGCAATGCATCCAAACACCCCTTTGGATCACTCTAAGCTTCTTCACTCATCCTTAATCTAATCTATACTTCAATCCATCCACTGATCACACTCTCTCTAATTCATTTCCTTCATCTCTATCTTCTGCTTTCTCAACACATTTACATACAAGTCTAAAAACCATTACCTTGGTCTCCACCTTTTATAGAGTCTTCATGAATATCAATATCTAGGTCAGCCATAATGCTTGCATTAACCCTTAAGACATCTAACATGCTAACACATATCTCAAATACATTTTCACAGGTCGGTCATAGCATCTATGGGTCACACTTAAGTAGCTATGCCTTTCAATTAGGCCTTAATATCCCTTATAGATCTCATGGAGACCTATTGCCCTTTTTAGCACTTCATCAAGCAAAATAAGAACACAATATCTCTTTCAAATACATGGGTCCACTCCATATGAACTCTAAGACATATTCAAAAGATTGATCCTGGTAAAACACTCTTATACTAAAGCATAATTTACTCAAACAATATTATGTACACAGTAGCACCATGAATGAATAAATAGTCAAATTTGAAGATCCATAACTTTGACTATATAAACATTCAGACCTTCTAACTAGATTATCTAGATGTGAATTGAATTCATTTACAACTTTGATTTTTACTGCATCAAGAAATGCATCCTGGATCAAAAGATATAGCACAAAAACTATAGATTATTTTTTCCTCATTTAATTTGAATATTCAAATTTCAATAGGGATTGAGAAAATGTTAAACATAAAACACTTTGACCTCATTTCATACTTCCTGGAAAATTTAAACAAATATGCATTGCCGATCTCCTTAGAAGTATCCTAGTCATTATCTTACAACACTCATCATTGATCTTCGATTTGATATCCCATGATTGTGCCACTTGGCAGCTCTGTATGCCTTTTGCACATTTGACTCTTTGACTTAACCCACACCATCGATCTTTATATGTATGAATGCCCATGAATCATTGATCTTCTATCAAATTAATGAGATAGATACACATGTCACTAGCGCATGTAATTTTGACTATTGAACTATGAACCATGTTGTTGGATCCTTATTCAGTTAGATTAAATGCTTTTCATTAGATCTATGGTTTGATTAAATACTAGCTGTAGATCTTTGATATCATAAATTTGGCTAAGTATGGGAACTTGGTAAACTATGTCTGAGAAGCCAACTTTTCACCTTAATAACTTTTGTTATGCTTCATGTCTAGACCTAAAATTTGAACCATATGATATCCTCACATAGGGGAGTACATCCATAAATCAAACTACTCTTAAAACCTTCACACATGTGAAATATGATGTCATCAATATACTCACTCAGATTTATCTGTCAAGATGACTACTTGAGCTTAGACCTTCATGTGACTATTTTGATGAATTGTGTTCACTTCCATAAGCACTCTAAGAAATCATAACATCCCATAGGATCTCTACAACATGTCCATATCATCAATATCATCTATTAGTTACCTCACTAATTCAAACACTCTCCAAGCCATCAATCTGATCACTTTATCACTAATGCATTAGTACCACATGCTCTTTTTGACATCAATGACAACCTAACATGAATGACCATGATAAAAAATCTCCCCCTTTGTCATTGATGGAAAAACACCCTCAAAATGACTTCATTTAAACTCCATTATGATATTTCTCCCCCTTTGACATTAATGATAGAGGGTCTATTTCTTAGCATGCCAACAATCATTCCTCAACATCATGTATGCATTTAAATACTATTTAATATGCTTATAATACTTACATACTTTCAATCAAATGAGTCGATTTCTCCTCCTTTGACATGTACCTATCTAATTTTGAACTTCTCTGATCCTTGGACCTGACAAACTACTCATAGAGCTTAGAAATCTCCCCCTAACATCAATCTCCATCTCATGTCATATGTTCTTAAATTGAAACATCTCCCACATTCTCTTCCTTAGTCAATGCATACCTTACATATTATCAAATTGAAGAAAATATACCTTTGTTCTAATTTATAATTTTTGTCATTTACTTAGAGCACATACACTTACTTCCACACATGATAGATGTCTCCTAAGAAGCATAGGTAGAGACACCCAATTTTCATAGTGGGACTAAAGATCCCAAAACTCAGGAGACTCCCATATCTCCATGCTCTTACTTGACTTTCAGTCCATCCTCATCTTTAGATTGACTTTGAATGAGTTCTCAACTTTATTCTTTTATTTTATCTCAGGATCCTACTTAATTTCCTTATCCATTTAAGCAGATAAATCTTGTTCCTTGATACTTCAACTTGTTCCCTATTCTATCATGTAAAATTATCCACTTTGTTACTACTTTTCATTTACCTGCTTAGGCCTCCATTGACAATGACTCCTCTATATGACAGGATTGATGTTTTTTGAAGAAAAATGTTGACCATTCTTGCAGAACTTTGCTATGTGACCTCTCTCATGACATTTGAAATAAATGAGGTTTCTCATATTATACATACCTTCTGATTAATATATAAGATGATTCCTTGAATATTCATTAAATCATTCATGTACCTCATCATTTGGTCTCTTAATGAAGATATTATGAAACTTTGCAATATGACCTAATCCTTTATAGTAAAAGACATCATTCTTTCCTTGTGAACCTGTTCACTATCTTGAGTGATGATGTTATTCATTCTTACCATTTTCTTTCTCATAATTCCATGAAAAATCATTCCTTGAGGATCTTTTACAATATTTTGACCTATGACCAAATTGATTGCAAGAGTAACAATAACCATTAAAATTTTCATACCTCATATCATTTGGTTATCTAATCTAATTTGTCTTTAATCTAACAAAACCTTCATTCTATGACTTATGATTGATCTTCAAAGTCTAATTTTTCTTATTCATATTAGACATTATCTTGTCTTGAGTTAGATTCTTTTGTTCTTCTTTGTATCTAAGACTAGTTCTATCACTTGCATGTTTTTAACTACTCTAAATATTGTCAAGATCATTTGAGCTCTTTTAAAACTTCATAAATAACTTCACCTTACAAGATGTCTTATCTAACTCAGCTTTGAATGACTCCATTTCAGTCACATACCTTAAGCACTCATCTTATTTGAATTTTAGGCTTGTAGACATAGTTTATAATTGACCATTGAGATGATTGACAGTATCTTCATGGCCCCTAGTGTCATCATTCATTCTTTCTTTAAACACACTAAATTAATCTTCATATTCCTTGATTTGTGACAATATATTATGGTTATTTTTCTTCTCAATCTTCAAATATTCAAGAGCATTTATCAATTCATCCTTATTATCTAGATCACTAGTTGTATCTTTGCTCATATCTTGATCTAGTTTCATCTGCAAGAACTCTATCTCTGATTGATACATGATACACTCTTTATCCTTACTCTTTACTTAATATTTTAAGAGTATAAAACTAAGTTTAAAACTATTGCGTGTTATCATCATGCTCCTTGAATTCATTACTCAACCTTCCTTCAAAAATTATAATTTACTCCTCATAGGATTTGATCAAGGAATCTTATTTTCTATTATTTCTTTGTAGTATCTTCATTTCTTCCATAGTATCAATATATTTATATTCAAGAGTGAATTCCGCATCTTCTTCCCTTGAGATATCTTTGTCAAATAAATCTTTGCATTAATGACATTCACCTTCATCATCACTAAAATTCATGAACAATGTCTCTATGTCCTTATTATAAAAATAATCATCACTGTCAGATGTGTTTACTTCTTCTATAGACGAGTTACTATCCTCTTCATGGTAAAGGCTCAACTGCCTTTGTATGATTGCTTCTTTCCATTTTTATTATTGAATAATTTTATGTACTTGCTAAGACCCTCATATTTATTATGTTCATCCTCATGAGATTCCTTATATGCTTATTTGGTTTTAAACATGTCTAGAAATTTAGCTACAAAATGACCAACTTTACCACATGAAAAACATTTTAAAGGAATTTTCCTTCATATAAATGATCCTACATTCAATCTTCTTGCAATCATGGCTTCAAGTTGATTTTCATTAAGATCAAAATCTTCAAGACTTAACTTGTTCTTCTTAGCTTCCTTGATCACCTTAAAGGATGCTTCCTTATTAGGAGGTTTGTCCTCATCAACTCTCATCTCATAGGTAGTAAGGATGCCATGAAATTCATCCATCTTCAACTAAGTGAGATCATGACTTTCTTCTACAACAGAGACTTTTGAATCAAACCTGAGTGTAAGAGTCATAAATACCTTATTTACTATAGTAGCTTCATCAATCATCTCCCCAATACCTCTGATCATGTTTACTACCTCATCAAACCTTATAAGAAAGGATTCCATAGTATTTTCTTCCTTTATTTTAAGACCTTCAAATTTCCTTCGATAGGTCTACAACTTAGCCAATTTTACCTTTGAGTCTCTTTCATAGATAGTCTATAATTCAACCAAAATCTCCTTGGTAGACTTGCAATGCATCACTTTGGTCAACTCATACTTGGATAGTCTACAAATGATAGCATTCATATATTTATAATTATTCTCACTCAACTTATTGTCAATAGTACTAGTTGGAGTGGTTGGTGTAGTGTAACCATCCATGATAGATTGCCAAATATCAAACCCTAAATACATTATGTATGTCCTCATCCTTGTAATCCATAAATCATAATTTGACCATTGAATAATGGTGCTTGATTTTTATAGAAAACCTACATTTTTTTACTTTCCATATTGTACCTTAAATCACATTTAAGTGGTTAAACTTGTAATTATGGTCTTGCTCTAATAGCAATTTTTGGAGGTACAATCACTAAAAGGGGGGATGAATCAGTGATGCAAGATATTTCAAAATTCAATTATAATCTTTTCAAATTCTTAATCAATGACCATAATCATTCATAAATCATACAATATGTTCATAACAATGATTAAGAAAGATGATGTAAGATTATACACAACACAAGATCTATGTGGGAAACCCTCTTGGGGAATAAAACTCACTCTCAAGCCTACAAACACATGGACTACTTATCCTATAAGATGATTGCAAATAATGGACCTTTTAGTGAAGCACCTAATTCACAAGGATCACCCACCCCTAAGTATGAACAAGCACCAAATTATTCTAGATGTTGAGCACCCACACAATACCTTATGAAATACACAACTCCAAAACTTTGATTACAAATCAACCTGATTGAAGAAACAATGTTTAACACCTCTCTTTCAACTCAACACACACACTCAAACTTGACCATACAATAAATGCATCCAAACATCCCTTTAGATCACTCTAACTTATTCTCTCATCCTCAACATGATATGTACTTCATTCCATCCACTATTGGAATACAACTAGATACTGAGAGGGGGTGGGTGAATCAGTATATTGATTAAAACTACTTATTTAAATACTTTTAATGCATTTTAAAAGATATATGTGGATAAAATCAAATATGTAGAGATCACACAAACTCAAATAAACATGACACCAAATTTATATGTGAAAAACCCAAAGGGAAAAACCATAATGAGAATAGCTGCTAGAATCTACTATTCTAATCCAGCCTCACAATCAAAGCCTCACTGATAACCCTCACTAGTTACAATGTTTAAGGAAACCATTCCTAAGGAGATACAAATCCCTTGATTTAAGATCACCAACTCTAAAGAAGTACCCACTCCCTAATCTAAGAACCCACTCAGACTATCTGATAGCACTAACGAATTAGAGTCCTATGGAGCTACAACTCTAATTTACAAATTAGATTCATACATGAATCTAGATCTATGTTCTTTGTTATAGGTCTAATTATACAATTGATCATACTATGTACATTCTCTTTGTGCCTTTATTCTTCTCTGCTCCTCTCTATACCTTTGGTCTTGTGTCTAGATATGTTTTATTCGATACACTTCATTGCCTTTACCAACCACTTTGTTCTTCTCTACCCCA
Source organism: Torreya grandis (assembly GCA_037957365.1). Classification (NCBI taxonomy): domain Eukaryota; kingdom Viridiplantae; phylum Streptophyta; class Pinopsida; order Cupressales; family Taxaceae; genus Torreya; species Torreya grandis. The sequence continues at coordinate 583,498 of JARHVA010004406.1, forward strand.
TCTAGTTTTGTGTCTTTATGATTTTCTATTTGACACACATAATTGGCTCTTGATCTCTACCTATATTTATATTCAACTTGGCTTAATATCAAAAATAATTATTCCAACATAATTTTCTTTGTCCTAGATATCATATATATAAACAAACAATCAAGGGTTCCCTATATTCTATGTGTTCATACTCATAATGCAACACATCATGCCCATTCTAGACTCTAATTCATTATTACTTGGACTTTAAGTTTCCCACATCTCAATTATATGCATCATGCTATAATTATACATCTATTTACTATTTATAGCATCTATTAGACTCAATTTTTAATGCACAAGCTCTTTAACATAGATTTGATCAGTTAGATCAATTAATCTCATTGTCTGTGTCAAGATATAGAATTTATACATAAGTTCTCACATGTTATTATATGTTTCTCCACTAGACCATTGGAATTTAGACACTTTAAATACTATCCTTTTATCTCTTGCTTCATGCCATCTCTAAGTTCTCTTGCTCTATTAGATCTTTGTAAGTTGTAAAACTTTAATGTTCCACTCTTTAAAACACATCCATTGATCTTTGAAGATGAATGACCTTTACATTGACTTGGTCATTAAAATTAGATACTTTGACCTCATCTCGTTACTTCCTATATCTCTAGATCACTTTTGCTTCATCAATCTTCTCAAACTTACTTGGTTTTTAACTTGTTGTTATGTCGATAAACATCAATCACTTTGTTCCATCTGAGTCTACTCACTCTATTGGATCTCTCTCATCCAAGCTTCTACATGATATTTAATCTTCAAAGATGCATGATCTTTACTTCTATCTAGTTGTTAAATGTCAAGCTCTTTATAACATTTGAGTCCATTCACTCTGTTAGATCTCCATTGCATGATCACCTATACACCATCAAATCTTATAACAAGCTCAATCATTATATATGTCTAACCCTTGAGGATATAACACTTGGCATAAGCACATTCCTTTTGTATATATCTTTTAGTTCTTGTTATTGAGAGATTTAGCATCCTTGCATTGCTTGTTGACCTTTTGACTTTAAACTACACCATAGATTAACTATCCAAGATCTACGATTTTGACACTTGTCACTTATGCATTAAATCAAAGGTCCTTTTGATAATTTGAATTCATCACAATCTATTAGGTCTATAATTTTTAATTAAGCATGAACCATTAATATTCCAACTAGTTTAAACTTTACCTTGTGCAAATTTGGCTAAGAATGGGGACCATCTCAATAATGCCTAGAAGGCTAACTTTGCACCTTCATATCTTCTGCTTCGCTCAACCACCTAGTCTAAATTTTTGACCATATAAACTAGGAATGAAAGTGAATAAACCCATATGATAAATTATTTTTTATTCCTTCATTCTTTCAATATATAACACCAATAATCTGCTTACTTAGATCATTCTGCCACAGAGCTAGCCATGCCTAGAGCTTTCCTTGAATGCCAACTTTGTTCTTTCATAACTCTTATTGCACTTAGTTACATGACCTATAAATTATCATATATGATCCTTTTACATAGATAATTTCATCCATATATCCAATTACTCCTGAAGCCTTCATACATGTAAGATATGACATCATAAAAATGCCTTCTTAGCTTTTTCTTGCAACCTACAAATTAGACTAAGTGTTGTAAAACACTATAAAAATGCCTTGGGTCCCTACATTGCTCAAGCATATCTTTTGTTGCATTACATCACATGACCTAAGATTTAGTGCATATAAACCAGGCATAAAAATGAATATACCTATGTGATCATTTTATCCTAACACCTCCATCTATGTAAATTTTGTCCTCATTAATATGCTTACTTGGCTCTGTTTAGCCATTTTTGAAATTTTGGATAAGTATAGAAACTTAGTGGATTTTATCCAAGTAGAAAACTTTGCATCTTCATATCTTCAATTGTGCTTCATCTCATGGCTTCAAATATAGTGCATAACTACTAGGGACTAATGTGATCACAACGATTTGACCAACTCCCCCATACTCGTTCACATGTTGTAATGGTGATGTCAATAAAATGCCTTCTCATCTTTTCTATCATAGACCCAAAATATCTAGATGACCATTATGAAGAACCAAATGAATTCCAATCATGCACACAAGAATTCCAATCATTCTTTGCTTTGATAGGATCCTTTGTATATCCTCTTATCATCATATACAATCTTGAACATCAATGACATGCTCATAATGTGCCTTTTGACATCAATGATAATCATATTTCCAACAATCTCCCCCTTTGTCGTTGATGGCAGACTAAATGCTCTAATCTTGTAATAATTTACTCTTTCTCTAGCATTGTTTGCATTGGATTCTTATGAGTATGAACTAAAGTTTTTCATATCTTACTTTTTCCCCCTTAGGAAATGCACATTTTCCTAATACTAAACTTGGACACTTGCTCTTCTTCTTTGACATTTGCACTTTTGTAGAGAACATTTTGCTCTTTCTCCTATAGAGAGCATTTGCACCTTTTTCTCCCCCTTTGACACAATGACAAAGGGACCCTAGCTGACTGTTTGTCCAAATATTTCTCCCCTTTTATCAGATAAAGGAGTTTGTCCAAGAATCTACAAATTTAAACTCATTAGTAATTTTTAGAAGTATACATACCCGATTTGACTTTTTCTCTTCTTCCATGAATTAATAAAGCTTCCTTGAGACTCCCCTTAGACTCATGCCCTGTTACTAGTGGTTTAGTGATATGGTGTAGGAGCCACTACTCCAAAATTCTATCTCATATATTCAAATTATTCCTTGGGAAGAGGTTTGGTGAATATGTTTGCAATTTGGTCCTTAATTATCACATATTCCATTATGACTTCTTGATTTGTAAACCTTTCTCTTATGAAGTGACACTTGATTGATATGTGTTTGGTTCTTGAATGCATCACTATATTCTTTGATATATTTATAGCACTTGAATTATTACAAAGAATAGAAATAGGTGATTTATACTCAACTTTGATGTCATTGAGTGTTTACTTCATCCATAAGACTTGAGTTCAACATGCCACTGCTTGTACATACTCTACTACTTTAGAAAGAGTAACTGACTCTTGATTTTTACTCAGCCATGAAACAAGTTTGTTTCCAAGGAAAAATTCCCAGCCACTAGTGCTTCTTTTGTCATCCACACCTCCTACCCAATCAACATCTATATATTTTATCAAAGTGAAATCTTCACTTTTAGGGTACCATAGGCCATATTCAATTATGTTATTGATGTATCTAAAGTTTTTTTTCATTGCATTGACATGTGAATCTTTAGGAACAACCTAAAATCTAGCAACCATGCACACTTATTGCATGATATTTAGTCTTAATGATGTTAGGTATAACAAGCTACCTATCATTGATATATACATAGTCTAATTTGCATCAAGGGACTCATCCTCTTTGCTCAACTTGAATCCAATTATCATGGGAGTACTAACTAGTTTTCTATCTTCCATTTCAAATTTTTTGAGCACCTCCTTTGCATACTTGGTTTGGGATATGAATATACCTTCATCAAACTATGTTATTTGTAGACCAAGTAAGAAGGAAAGTTATCCTAGCATAGACATCTCAAATTCACTTTGCATTTGTGTAGCAAATTCTTTGCACATTTTGTTATTGCTACCACCAAAGATGATGTCATCTACATAAACAGTGAAAATCAACATATGCTCACCTTCTGATTTGAGGTACAGATTACTATTTATAGATCCATTTTTGAAACCTTATTATTATAGTTATTGGTCTAATCTTGAATACCATATTATAGGTGCCTATTTCAAACCATATAGTGCTTTCTTCAGTCTGCACACATAATCTTCTTCATCTGACAACTGAAAACCTTTTTGTTGTTCAATATAGACTTCTTCTAGGTTCCCATTCAAGAAATCAGACTTTATATACATTTGATAGACTTTGAACATCTTTTAAATAGATAATGCTAGAAACATTCTTATAGCTTCCAATCTAGTAACTGGTCTATGCCTTTGACTTGTGCATATCCACTGCACACCAATCTCACTTTATTTCTTATGACAGCTCCATCCTCATTGACCTTGTTTCTATAGACCCATTTTATTATTATCATATTATTTTTTGAGGGTCTTGAAACTAATCTCCAAGTTTTGTTCTTTTTTATTTGGCTCAATTTTTATTCCATGGATTTTAGGCAATTCTCATCCTTGTTGGCTTCAACATAACTCTTAGGCTTAATTTCAGAAATTAGAATAAAACTTACTTGCTCTTTGTTCATTATAGCTCTTCTCCTTATCTAAACTCCTTCATTATTATTTCTAATTATCTACTCTTTAGGATGATCCTTTTAACAAAATCTTGGAGGTGTTTTTTCATGATTTTCCTTAGCATCTTCACTATCTGCTTCTTCAAGATTTGGCTCTTCATTACTAGTTTCCTTGTCAAGCTCAACATGATTTATGACATCTTCAACCTTAACATTTATGCTCTCCACCATCTTATGTAGCCTCTTATTGTAACATACATAGGATTTTATTTGAGTGGAATAACCAAAAAGTATTTCTTCATCACATCTTGATTCAAAGCTTCCCAGTTTGTCCTCCTCTCTTCAGATGTAGCATTTGCTTCCAAATACTCTGAAGTACTTAACAAAGGTAGGATTCCCATGCCATAGCTCATAGGTATTTTTGTCACTATTTACCCTTAGTTTAACTCTATCCAATATGTATACTACTATTTGGACTACTTCTCTCTAATATCCATCAGCTAACTTGGCCTCCTTTAGCATTATTCTGGCCATTTTCTTGATTGTTTTATTCTTTCTCTCAACAAATCCATTTTTTTGTGGAGTCATTGCTATAGAGTAGTGCCTTTTGATCCCATGATTCTCACAATACTCTATGAATTCATTTGAGGTGAATTCTCCACCTTTAGCAGATCTTAAGCATTTGATTTTTCCTTCAATCTCATTTACAATCATCACTCTAAAGATATTTAATATCTCAAAGGCTTGAGATTTGTCCTTCAAAAAGGTTACCCATGTCATTCTTCAGTAGTCATCTATAAATAGACATGAATTAATAATCTCCTTTAGATCCTCTTATTTTGATAAGATCACAAAGATTAATATGAACTAATTATAGAGGCTTTGTACCTGTATACTCCTTTGTTTGAAATCTAACCCTTGTCTATTTTCCTAGTTGACATTCCTTACAAGTAGTATCTATAGGTTTGGTTATCTTGGACATGTGTCTCACACACTTATTTGATCTCACTTTGAATAGATTATCAAAGTTAACATGACCCATTCTCCTATGTTGTAACTAACTCTCTTTAATATTTCCCATCAAGAAACTATTACCATTCACTTTAATAAGATTGTAGATATTGCTCTTAGTCCTTTTCCCTTTTTAAACTATTTTTATAGATCTCTTTAGCTTACAACCTTCTACATCAAATGTGACCTTATATCTATTTTCACACATTTGGCTGATACTTAGCATATTATGCTTCAATCTTTCAACATACAGGGCATCATGTGTAGGTAGTTTACCATCTATATTCAAGGTTCCTTTACCTTACTACTATGTTGTCTCCCAAGCTGATAGATCCTTCATCACATTTTCTCAATTTGGTGAACTTGCTTTTGTCACTAGTCATATGATTTTAGTAGTAACTTTCTATCACCCATATATTATGTGCCTTAGCATGGAGTGTAGTCTAAGCAATCATAGATTGACTTTTCACTCTCCACACATCCTTGGGTTTCTTATGTAGCTTCTTTTCAAAAACTTGTGAACCTTTGTTCATACTGGGAGGCATTTCTTTCTTTACATTATGTACTTTTTATCTTACAAAGATAGTTCTATAATTTTTAGCTATGTCACCAAAGTTATTGCAATTATAATACATTACATTTGTATCTACCAAGGGTGCAAAGGAATTTTTGTTTAAAAAATTGATTCTTATTGTAGTTATAACTTTACAATTACTAGCCTTATGACCAAAATGATTACAACTATAAAAATAACCATAAAATGATGAGGAATACCTAGTCATAGAATTTATTGGTATAGCATAAGGAATTATTCTAAGTTATGGCTTCTTCAAGTTTCTCACCTTGGTGTATCCACAACATCAACTACTTTTGTCTTCTTTTTCTCTTCATACTTCTTTTTGGGTCCAACTTTCTTCGCATCAACTACGTTTAAGTTTCTCTTTGTATCCTTGCAAGATTTCTCTTTCTTTTCTCATGATTCTTTTTCTGATTTGAAGTTTTCATATAGGTTAGTAGATGTACTAGTTGAGGAACTATTTCCCTTCTCATAACCAAGACCTGGTCTCTCTTTTTGTGGGATTTTGACAGTTCATCAGTTCATCAAGAATGTTTGATCCTCCTATCAACTTCAGAATTTTATTTAGTTGACCTTTGGATTTTTCAATTTCTTTTTTAAAAGCCACTATTTCTACCTCAAGCTTCACACATTCATCAAATTTAGATTGTAGTTCCATTTTGACTACATCATCTATTATTTTAGCCTCTTCAACTTGTGTCTTTAGGCTAATTATAATCTAATCAGATTTTTCAATACATTTAGACATTTTATCAATTTATTTTTTCCCAAGCTTCTTTTATTTTGAGTTCTCTTTTCTCATCTTGTCAATCCCATCTAAAGCACATATGACCTCACATTCTAGATCCACTTTTCCTTCTTCTTCTTCATCCAAGTCTTCAACTTCATCTTGATCTAGATTTATAGAAGTTGATCCTACTATCATGAACATGTATTCATTTCCCTTAGCCACAAAATCACAGTCATGATCATCATTTGAATTATCACCATCTTCTATTGAGCCACTATCTTCTTTTGTGTATAGACCTTTTTTGTTTTTGAATAAGTTCTTCTTCTTGAGATAGTGGGGTTTTACCTTTTTGCTACTCTCTACTTACTCAAAGTTATCCTTTTTATTATGAGTGCATTTAGCAGCAAAATGTCTTTACCATAGTTAAAGCATTTCAAGGGTAAGTTATCTTTTTACTTACTAGATCGTCTCTTTAGTCTTTTAAAAAAGTTAGCTTCTTCTTCATTAGTCTCCTCAGATTTAGATGTTGGTGTTTTTTTCTTTAATAGCTTGGCTAATTTTAATGCAACTTCTCTCTTGAAGGTGTCTATCTCTCCCATTCTCATCTCATAGGTTGTGAAGGTCCCATGTAACTCATCAACAAAAAGTTTATCTGGATCTCTTGCTTCTTCTATTGCAGATATTTTAGAATCATATCTTGATGGCAAGGATCTTAAAACCTTTTTGACAATGATTGACTCTTTCATTTCTTCTCCAAAGCCTCTAATTGCATTAACTATTTCATCTACCCTGAGGAGGTAGTCTACAATCTTTTCCTCTCATATGCCTTCTTGGTAGCCTAATCAGTAAGATTTGTAGTAGGGGCTATATATCCATTTACTATAGACATCTATACATCAAAACCTAATTAAGATAAATAAGCTTCCATTATTATGCTCCAAAATGCATAATTAAATCCATCAAAGAGAGGTGATTTATTTGATGAAGATCCTTCTTGACTAGCTATTGTGTTCACTATTCTAAGATCTACCTGAGTTGATTAAGCTTATTTCAAGGAGCCCTAAGCTTTGATACCAATTTTTAGAACACAACTAGATATTGAGAAGGGGTGAATCAGTATATCAATTAACAATAATTTTTTAAATACTTTTATTGTATATTAAAATATATATGTAGATAAAATCAAATATGTAGAGGTCACACAAACTCAAATACCCATGACACTAGATTTATACATGGAATATCCAAAGGGAAAATCCACGGTGAGAATAGCTGCTAGAATCTACTATTCTAGTCTAGCCTCATAGTCAAAGCCTCACTGATGAACCTCACTGGTTATAATGTTTAAGGACACCAATCTTAAGGAGACACCAATCCCCTGATTTAAAAGAATTAACTCTAAAGAAGCACCCACTCCCTAGTCTAAGCACCCAATCAGTCTATCTAATGGCACCAACCAGTTAGATTCTTATGGATCTAAAACTCCAATTTACAAATTAGATTCATACATGAATCTAGATAGATATTCTTTATTATAGGTCTAATTTTATAATTGATCATACTCTGCACATTATCTTTATGCCTTTCTTCCTCTCTGCTCCTCTCTATACCTCTATTCCTAGTCATGTGCCTAGATATGTCTTTATTAAACACACTTCATTTCCTTCACTAACCACTCTGCTCTTCTCTACCCCATCTAGTTCTATGTCTTTATGATTTTCTATTTAGCACACATCATTGGATTTTTCTCTCTACCTTTATCTATATCCAACTTGGATTAATAGGAAAAATAACTATTCTACCATAATTTTCTTTGTCCTAGATATCATATCTATAAATAATGATCTAGGGTTCTATATCTTCTATGTTCACACTCAGAATGCAACACATCATGCCAATTCTAGACTCTAATTCATTAAAACTTGGACTTTAAGTTTCCTATGTCTCAATTCCATGCATCATGCCATAATTGTGGGTATATTTACTATCTATAGCTTATGTTAGAATAGATTTTTGATGTACAAGTTCTTTAATGTAGATTTGATTAGTTAAATCAATCAATCTCATTATTTGTCTCAAGATATAGAGCTTATACACATGTTCCTACATGTTTTTCCACTAGACTATTAGAATTTAAACACTTTAAATACTGACCTTTGATCTTTTTATTCATGCCATCTACAAGCTCTCTCACTCCATCAAATCTATGTACACTGACAAACTTTAATGTTCCACTCTTTAAAACACATCTATCAATCTCTAGATCTTATCTCCAGCACATTGTTCAATCTCTGAAGATGCATGACCTTTACCTTGACTTGGTCCTTAAAATTTGACACTTTGACCTCATCTCACTACTTCCTATATCTTTGGATCACTTTCACTGTGTCGATCTTCTTGAACCTACTTGGTCTTTAACTTACCATTGTGTCGATAAACATCAATCACTTTGTTCCATCTGAGTCTACTCACTTTGTTAGATCTTTCTCATCTAAGCTTCCACGTGTTGTTGGATCTTCAAATATGCATGATATTTAGTTCTATATAGTTGTTAAATGTCAAAATATTTATATAATTTGAGTTATTTCACTCTATTGGATCTCCTTTGCATGATCACCTATGCACCATCAAATCTTCTGATAAGCTCGATCATTATATCTATCCAACCCTCAAGGATATGACACTTGGAATAAGTACATGCCTTTTGTACATATCTATCAGTTATTTCTATTGAGACGTTTGGAATCCTCACATTTCTTTTTTACCTTTTGACTTTAAGCCACACCATAGGTTAACTTTCTAGGCTCTGTGATTGTGACACTTGTCACTTGCATGTTAACTCATATGTTTTTTTGACAATTTGGCATCAATGCACTCCATTGGATCTCCAATGTCTGAATAAGTGCAAATTTGTATCTTCAAACTAGCTCAAAATTTACCTTGTGTAAATTTGGCTAAGTATGGGGACCATCTCAATTATGCCTGGAAGGCTAACTTTGCTCCTTCATATCTTTTGCTTAATTCAATTGCTTGGTCTAAAAATTAGACCATATAAACTAGGCATGAAAGTAAACAAACCCATATGCTCAATTTTTTTTTAAACCTTTTCACGTGTGAGATATAAATCCATTAATCTACTTACTCATATTATTCTGCAACAGAGCTAGCTATGCCTAGAACTTGCTTGGAAGGCCAACTTTGTTTTTACATAATTCTTGTTGCACTTAATTGCATGACCTATAAATTAATGCATATGATCATATTACATAGGGGATTCCATCCATATATATAATTTATCCTAAATCCTTCATACGTGTAAGATATGACATCATAAAAATGCCTTCTCAGCTTTTTCTTGTAACTTGAAAATTTGACTAAGTATTGGAAAACACTGTCAAAATGCCTTGGAGCCCTACTTTACTCAAGCATATCTTTTGTCACACTATGTCACATGACCTGATATTTAGCAAATATAAACTAGTCACAAAAATGAATAGACCCATGTGATCATTTTATCTTAACACCTCCATGTGTACAAATTTATCCTCATCCATATGCTTACTTGGCTCTATTTATCCCTTTTTACAAATTTGGATAAGTATAGAAACTTAGTGTATTTTGTCCAAGTAGCCAACTTTGCTTCCCCATATCTTCAATTGTGCTTCATCTCATGGCTTTAAATCTGGTACACAACTACTAGGGACTAATGTTATCACAACCATGTGACTAGCTACCCCATACTCATTCACATGTGGTAATGGTGACGTCAATAAAATACCTTCTCATCTTTTTTGTTATAGACCCAAAATGTCTAGATGACCATTATGAAGAACCAAATCAATTTAAATTATGCACACAAGTATTCTAATCATTCTTAACCTTTGATAGGATCATTTTCATATCCTTTAATCACTATATACAATCATAAACATCAATGACATGCTCATAATATCCCTTTTGACATCAATGACAATCATATTTCCAACATCCACTGAGCACACTCTCTCTCTAATTTATTTCCTTTATCTTTGTCTTTTGCTTTGTCATCACATTCACACTCAAAATTGCTCATACAAACAATACATCCAAACACCCATTTGGATCACTCTAATCTTATTTTTTCATCCTCAATATGCTCTATACTTCATTCCATCCATTGAGCACACTCTCTCTAACTTATTTCCTTCATCTTTCTCTTTTGTTTTCTCAACACATTCACATTCAAACTTGCTCATACAAGAAATGCATCCAAACACACCTTCAGATCACTCTCAACTTCTTCACTCATCCTCAATTTCATTTGTACCGTAGTCCATCCACTGAACACACTCTCTCTAGTTTCTTTCCTTCATCTCTATCTTCTACTTTTTTAACACATTCACATACAATTCTAGAAACCATTACCTTGGTCTCCAACTATTATAGAGTCTTCATGAATATCAACATCTAGGTCAGCCATAATACTTTCCTTAACCCTTAAGACATATAACATCCTAACACATAGCTCAAATACATTATCACAGGTCTTTCATAGTATTTATGGCTCACACTTAAGCAACTACACCTTTCAATTAGGCCTTAGTAGCCCTTATAGGTATCATGGAGACCTATTACCCTTTTTATCACTTCATTGAGAGAAAAAAAACACAAGATATCTTTCAAATACATGGGTACACTCCATATGACCTCTAAGACATCTTCAAATGATTTCTCCCACCAAAACAATCTTTTGCTAAAGCATAATTTACTCAAATAATATTCTGAACTCAGTAGTACCATTAACAAATAAATAGTCAAATTTTAAGCTCTATAAATTTGATTTTACAAACATTCAAACCTTCTAACTATATTTTATGGATGTGGCTTGAATTCCTTTACAACTTTGATTTTTACTACATCAAGAAATTTATCCTGGATCAAAAGATATAGCACAAAAAATATAGATTATTTTTCCCTCATTTAATATGAATATTCAAATTCCAATGGTCAATGATCAAATGCTAAAAATTAGACACTTTGAGCTCATCTCATTCTTCCTAAAAACTTTGAATAAATATGCACTGTTGATCTCCTCAGAAGTAGCTTGGTCTTTATCTTACAATGCTCAGCATTGATCTTTGATCTGAGTTCCCATGATTATGGCACTTAGTAGTTCTACATATCTTATACACATTTGACTCAACCCCCACCATCGATCTCTATCTATATGAACATATGTGAACCATCAATCTTCTCTCAAATCGATAAGATAGAGACACATGTCACTAGCGCATGCAATCTTGACTATTTGAATTTGAATCGCATCATTGGATCGTTAATTGAATAGATTGAATTCTCATTTTTATATTTTTGGTTAGATTAAATGCTAGCCATAGATCTTTGATATCACAAATTTGGCTAAGTATGGGAACTTGGTAAACTATGTCTAAGAAATCAACCTTATACCATAATAACTTTTTTGTGTTCTATGTTCAAACCTAAAATTTGATCCATATGATCTCCTCACATAGGGCAAACCATCCATGTATCAAACTACTCTTGAAACATTCACACATGTGAAATATGATGTCATCAATATGCTCACTTAGATTTATCTATCAAGATGACTACTTGAGTTTAGACCTTCTTATGATTGTTCTGATGAATTCCATTCACTTTCATAAGAACTTTAAGTACTCATAACATTCCATAGGATCTTTGCAACATGTCCATATCATCAATATCATCCATCAATTACCTCACTAAGTTAAACATTCTCCAATCCATCAATCTAATCACCTTGTCATTAATGAATTAGTACCATATGCTCTCTTTGGCATCAATGACAACCTAACATCAATGACCATGCTTAATAATAATCTCACTTATTATTTTTTTATTTCTATACAGTTACAACTTTATGCATTGTTTGTGTTTGATTCTATACATCAAGGATTGACCATTGCATGGGTGATTATGTCATGTATGTGTAGTGAAAAAATTATCCAATGGATGCAAATAATTCTTTAGAAAATACATTTGAAAGACATAGAGTGGAAACTCAATGCTTTCATAGTAGATGATGTTGCCACCGAGATAAAACCTATTAGGTGTGTATTTTTTATTTTTGTGCACATTATGAATTTCATATGTTAAAGTTCATACATACCAATATTATTTTATATTATGAAGTCTTACAAACCAGTCATGATATGTAAGGAAACATTCAATTATGAGATCTTTTTGTGCAACTGGCATGTACAAAATGCATAGTTAAAGAATTTGATAGCAAAGGTGTAAGATGATGTACGCCATGTGATTTTCAATGAAATATGTGACATAATGCATAGATGTGATGATGAAGACATGGAAAATAGGGAGTCTAGAGTTTTTGTAGATAAGTATCACTCCGCATAGTCAAATTTTATTAAATATTAGAAGTGACATTGGCTTTACCATGTTAGAATGTGGTCACAATGTTGTTTCACCCTTTTGCATTATGGGAAAGAAATAAATTCAGCTATAGAAACATACCATTACCATTTAAAAAGGCATTTTTTAATAAAATAACACACTTATACACATTTCAGGGTCATTTGGTTAGTCCACCAACTAAGCACAATTGTTTACATATACTATTAGTAGATATGAATATGCAAGGATGGTGGATTCTAAAGGAACATCAAATTGGAGAGAGTTGAAAATTTTTCATGGGTTAGAGTTTTGCAAATTCTAGACTATCATGTCACCTTCCACAATAATGGTTTTCATACAACATGGGTATAAAGTGTGATGGATGAGACGTTGCATTATCATGTATATACTAGGATGCCTTCTATGTCAATGTGAAATTTTTTGTTTTCACTCCAAGGTTACACTTGTAAAACTAAAAATTTTGATGGAACTAATGAGAGAGAGAAGAAGATAGGTGGTTGTGCAAAACATAGGGGTGGTGGATATGAATGCATACACAACATTGATATAGAGTACAATGTAAGGTTTATTTCTGCTTATATTTTCTAATGTTTACATGTTTGCATGGAGTATGAATTGTAAACTATATTTTCAATGCACAATGCATAAATAGTGTAGCAAGAGATGCTAATTAAGGCAAAATAGGTATGGATTTTAGAAGATTTAACACTCTAGATGAAGATGATTCAAGTCTGAATACACGAGTATCAAGTCTTGGTAATGAGGGTGAAGCAACATATTTTTAAGATGATACTAAAACCAATCAAGGGAGGTTAACAATGTAAGACATGTCTTTTCTCATACTCATTTGGGTTTTTATTTATCAACATTTATAACATGATATTTTTAATTATATGAATAGATCCTAGTTAGTACTGAATTTGACATGATCGAAGCCCTGATATGTGGAGAACAAGATATTTTTGATAAATGGGCCACAACATATCACATAATTAAAATGCTATCATTATTAAAAAAATGTATGGAATATGTTTACAACAAGGTCCAGATAAGGTTGATATCAAGCAAACAACACTTGATGGCCCATCCATTTGAATAAGTGCATGATGGGTATGGTACATCCCTTCACAGAGAGAGAATTCATATAAACAATGAATATAGGAAGACATCATAGCATGTCACAAGAGAGAACCCTTTTTTTTAACCCTCCTCATAAGCACAAATGAGAAGCTTGAAATGTAGATCTTAATAGGGCAACAAAGTTATGAAGAGATAAACATGAAGGAGATAATTCAACTTCATCACCCCTAGGTTAGATACATTGATAAGTATTTATAGGGTCGTACATCTTGTATATGACATCTATCAATGCCATATACATTTTGTATGCCTCTATACATGTCATCTTTTGAATGACATCTTGCCATATCATTCTAATTTTTTAGAATGCTTATAGTTTTTATAAGTACTTTTCTTTATACTTATTAAATATTTTCATCATCCACACAAGTGCTTATGGCCACATTTTTTGTTAGACATATATGGGAAACTACAACATTTCATGTAAAACTAAAATTATCATAAATGGAAACAAAATAACTACATGTAATATGTGATATAACTTCATTTATGTTCCTTAGTTGTGAATAAATATAATATTATAATAAAAATGTAAGAGATGTAAGAAACACTTCAAATAACACACTTAAGGATACATTTTTTTGATGTAAGCGATGGAAACAATTATGTTTTGACTAAAAGTGATATATGTTGGTGATGTTGAATGTGCATTACATAACATATTGAAAATGTGTTGATGTTTTTTAGCAAGAAAGGTGTTGTTGATTTTTTTTTTAAGGAAATTATATAGGAATGTGTAGCTTATTTAATTTAATTTTTATTTAATTTGATATTAATTTATGCACTTTGTATACATCCAACATTCTAATAACACTGTTTGAAATGTTGACTATGGGGATAAATTTAATAACTTCATAATTGTGTCTTTATTGTAAGGAATATGTTTGTGATGTTGAATGTGCACTTCATAGCTTATTGAAAATATGTTTCTATTTTTTTGGTAGGAAATGTGTTGGTGATTGTTTTATAAAATTATACAGGCATGGGTTACTTATTTAATTTAATTCGATATCAATCTATGCACTTTTTATACATCCAACATTCAAATAACTTTAGTCAAAATGTTGACTGTAGGGATAAATTTAATAACTTCATAATTATGTCTTAAATATAAGGAATATGTTTGTGTTTTAACCTTTTAGGACTTAGTGAATGTAAATCCTATGTTTGTTAAATACTTGAGTATACTAAATCTGGGAAATGATATGCAATAAATATAGCCACTAATTTGTTACAAAATTAAGTAGCTTTAACTTTTTGAAGTATAACAATAAATAGTGCAAGTAATTACTTAGCTGGAAAAAAACTAATACAAATGATTTGGGTGATGGAAACTGAGATGGAATATGATATGAGTGTCTTAAACTAGATCTCAATGTCAGACCCCTCCTAGATAGTAGCACCATAATTTGATATTAGCACAATTACTATAAATGTGGTGGTAGTGTCCTCTATATAGGACTATCCCAAGCTTTTGGATGCATTGGTGTCTAGATCTCTGAGGTTTGTTCTTACTAGCATGAGTTATAAAACCCTATATTTTATATGTAATGAATGATTTATTGTGTAAACCCTAATCCTCCATGTAATTAGGACATGATCTATAAAGTGTGATTATTAGTAGGGTAGGTTGGACATCCTCAACACTTCACTATGAAGAGAGTTACCTACATACCAATACTTTGATGAGGGATCAAGCCCAATGTAGTTCTCCCCACCTAAGTGTTGGTGAACTTTAATTATGCTCAGCTTATTTTGAGTTTGAATGTGTATTTTGTATCTAATTTTCATCTAGTGGTCAGAGGAATAAAATTCATGTATTTATACTATTTTGATGCTTGTGCAGGTGATAAAAGATGTCTATACTGACCTTAAAAGGTTCTAGATTTGAAAAGATATATGTTTGGAAAAAAATAGGGAATAGGACATTACCACAATTTTTAGGACACTAACACCATGTGGCACTAGTTTCCTTATTATGGTGCTAGTGACCAGCTAGTAAAACACTAGGTATGAAGGGCCAAGATTGGGAAATAAAGGTTTGGGATTATTTTAAGGTTGACTATGGATGTATGTGGCCCACACAAAGGCTGGATAAGTGTGACAATAGGATCTAGGATACATTTAGGGATAAGTTAGGGATAGGTAGTCTCAAATAGCACTCTTAGCACTCAAACGACTAGGATAAAATAAAAATATGTGTACCCAGACTTACTTAGGAGGTGAAGTCCGTGAAGCTAGGTCTAAGTATGTGAATCATGATCCGATGTGTGTCCTACAAGTGAAACATGAAAAAATTAGTTCTTAAGAGATATCAAAATAAAAAAACTAAACTGAGTAAATAAGTAAAACAAAGTAAAAAAATGGGAAAGAAGAAAGGAATGAATACACCTCACTAGGTATGTGAACTAATACATAAACCTGGTAATAACGTGTGTGTGTGTGTGTGTGTGTGTGTGTGTGTGTGTGTGTGTGTGTGTGTGTGTGCTTGTATATAGTGATCAATTAGTGAATAGATCAGATTAAGATGATAGGTTTCTCAATCCTCATGTATGGGTGGATCAAGAACTCAATCTTATTTTGACTCCATCATTTTCCACCCCTGCTTGGTGGATCATGACCTATGAATAGCTTGGAATGGATTGATGGTGTGCCCAACCCTCTCATATATTTGGATCAAGAAATCAAGTAGGATATGAATCCATAATTTCCCACACATGTGTAGTAAATACATCTAAATATAAACTATGTGAAGTACTGTAAATGTTTAACTAGGTATATCTAACTATGTTTGTTGGCTCTATGCCCACTTGGAAGTGTCAACCACTATAGATGGAATAAGACATGAAACTTATGTGTAACCTACAATATAATGTCGAGTGTATAAATTATAGATAATTCCATGAAATTTATCATTCCATCTGATCAACCAGTGGGTAAGTGAGCATATATAAATAAGGTGCCATGCACATACCCCTAAAATTTAATATTTAAACATATGGATTCTAGATTGAGTTGTAATTATTTATATCTAGGTATCTAAACTTAATATGAGAATGTCATGGCATACATGATGCCCCCAATCTAAGTAAACCAATGTGAATTTGAGCTAAACTAGTATGAATTTGAGCAAAATTGAGTATAACTGATAAATTTATAATTGAATTTATGTAAATATGTACTTTAACTATTGTAGTTTTCTATCCAATCTAGGTTTTTTTGAAACTAAGACTTCTGGATAGTAGTTCCATGTCTTGGAAAGTAGTGCCATTTTTGAAAATGTGGTGCTAGTGTCCCAATTTGGGTTCTATTGTCCTTCTAGTCTGATTTATGTGTAATTGTATTACTTTTTAGGTCACTATTTTTCCACTGTGTTTACCTGTGTTTGATTTTTTGTTACCAAGCTTGTGTACTAAAAAATATACTATGAGTAAAATATAGGATGTTGATCTCTATGACAAACCCCTGTGAATTCCCCTCTTTTGAGAGGAATTATTGAACTTATGCAAGAACTATCCTAAAAATAAAGAGCTCTACAAAATGTGTGTTAGTCAAAGCATTTATGATAAGTACATAATAATCCAATATAATGTGCATACTTAACATCAGAATGTAGGATAATATGATTATAAGTATGTAATATAAGATGTATGTCATGTCTATCATTCACAAGGGTGTCAAGATAGATGGAATAAAAAAATTGAGTAAAACTGGGCAATTACTTAGGAGATGGGGCATGATATCTATCATGGCATCTAGGTCACTCATGACATTGAAAATTAGTGTGTAACAAGCAAAGACAAGTGTCATGGCCATGATGCATACAATAAAGCATACATACAAAACACATGAGGCACACAAAGTAGGCCTAGGGGCCACAATATAATGGACATGGGAACATGTCATTAAATCTAAGAAAATAAGACATACAAAGATATATTCAAATATCCACATGCTCAAGCAATAATCAAGTTAGCTTAGAACCATAAAGAAGGATATATTCAAATGACTATATATACAATCAGGAAATGCACACACAAAGACATGGGCACATGTCCAAATCATACATATTGTGAATAGAAGTGGCGTAGAGCCAAAGAATAATAGCATATTTAAATTCCTTTGAATAGAAGAAGAATAGAGATACAATCAAGTCTAAACTAAGAAATCTAGAAATGAAAGTATGCATGAATATAAAATACAAATATATTTAAGAGCTAGGATGTATATATGTTGAGTTTAAAGTAGTAGTATCCAATAGAAGCTCTGAGTAAGAGTAGCATGATCAATATCAAGATATAACAATGCTAAAGCTAAGATGTGGAGTATGTAAGGATAGAACCTAGTAATAAAAACTATGTATAGGATGCCCCCAAGTAGGCAAATGTGTCAAGTAAAGACCCATATAATGGTGTATATACCCCAGTGGGTATAGTATATTAAGTCTAGCTCAGTGTAGCAGACCTGAGTCTTGTAGTAATATGCAATCACTTGACAAGAAAAAGTGAAGCATGTATGCATGATAAAATTGACTATACTAAGATAGTTAGCATATCTAATGTCTAAAAAATATAAGAAATGTAAACATAGCAATGTATATAATATATAATTTTTTGTTTTTTAAAATATTATATTATTTTTATATTTTCTTAAAATACGTTATGTACAAGAAACATGAAAATGAAATATGTACAAGGAGAAAGAGAGAATGGAAGTATGTACAAGAAGAGAGGAACAATAATAACATATGGTTCTCATGGGAGACTCACTATCACTGTGGCGTATGTCAAAATAAAGGAACCATTATATTACATGTTGTGTGAAAGGAAAACTATAGTCCCATAATCTATTGTACTGAGTGATCTATGTTTGGTCTTGCCTATGAAGTAGTGCTAAGAGTATTTGGCATTGGTTGTGGTGTCTTGTAAATTGTAGGGGTCTTAGGAACCCATCTGGTAAAAAATGTTGTCGGTGGTATAGGTTCCCTATGCTAAGAAACCTAAGAACTCAATAATATTGATCTTGATAAAAAGGGAGTACAGGGAGGCCCTCTAAAATTTGTAACATATTTATGATACAACGGTCTCTCTAATAATGGTCTTTGTGGGAGAATATGCATACATGTCAATACTATAGGAGTAGACCTTGCCTACAATGGTAGTTATATTGAACTTTGTCGTGCAAAAATAGGAATTGTGTTTTGAACTGTAACTGAGAATTGTTTTGTAACTAGTAACTATGTTATATTGGTAATTATGATGTAACTTCCTATGGAATAGGTAGAGGATACTCATATGGAAAACCCTCAATTGTGACCACCTAATTTCTATCCATATATTTTAGGCATTTGTGCATTATGGATGGGATGGCTTGTAGATACTATATCCATGGCTTACCCAATAACATATCAAACATGCATGCACTAGGTACTACTAAGAACTAAGTGGCCATATGTGCTCATCCAACTCATAATTGAAGCACAATATCACTAATGGAAATCTAAACATGACCACTGAAACCACCAAATATGGGCTATATCCTGCTCTGAATACCCCAAATGTTGTAAAAGTGTGATAGTGCATATGCTAATGCTTGAACCATTATCAACCATAACACTTTGGATAGGATGATGATCTATGTATGCTCGTATAAAGAGTGCATATAAATATATATCATCATCAATAATCTCCTAATCTGAAAAGGTGATGAGTGGTCTAGATGGAACATTAGTGTGGTAGATACCAAAGATATTGTGTAATAGGTGTGCTTTCTCTATAATAGTATGATATGAAGCTAGTGGTGGATGTGCCTAATATGTGTAGTGAACACTTGAATTTTTCCCTACCTCATTCACTATGTGATTTAGAAATAGATCTCAAAATATATTTAATGCCTTTGCTTTTGCTTGTTATTCTTTTGGTGCCTTTGTGGGTGTGCCCACATCAATAATGTTAGCCTCAATCCAATCTTGTATCTTATTTTTTAGGCTAATGCATTTATTTGTTGTATGTCTTGGTGCCCTGTGATACTCATTGAATGCATTAGAATCATAGTTCTTTGGAATAATTTATGTTATATCAACCTCTTTGATGGGAGGGAAAGATATGACATTTCATTCCAAAAACTGTTGTAAACCTGAGCGGGTGATTCTAAAAGGTTGGTAAAGGATTTGCATGGAGGAGTTGATAAAACCAAGCGAGGAGATGGATCTAAAGTTGTGTTAAATGTGGCCTTTTGATTACTCTTATTTTCAGTGACCCTTACCTTGTATGGAGGCTTACTTAAACTCTTAGCAGTTGATGCTGACCTAATTGTATATTTTAGTTTGCCCATTGAAAGAAGCTTGACTTCTCTTTCTTTTAATGTGTAGCATAAATATGTGAATGTTTGAAACTTAATGAACATTAAATACTGGAAAGATCTTAAAATTGTGTGATAAACTTACCTCATAAGCATTGTCATTGATTTTCTTCATAATTCTACACAGTCTAATTTTTCTTGTACTTCAACTTATTGTATGTACCTTTTAGGAATCTTTCTTCCCTGAAATAAACCATCACTAAATCTCCTTCTTCAAATACATTTGACCTTATTATGACATCTACTTTTGCTTTATATTTTTCATTAACTTCCTATAATTTTCTTCTCACTTCTTCTTTCAACTGTTGTATATGCTATGAAAATATTTCTACATCATCGCTATCATTTTGAAATTGGTAAGTGTACCAAATCTAAAATGCCCATATGATTTCTCCCATAAATAATACACTCCAAATATACAATACCTTATGCATGAGGTTCATAATCTGCAGGCTAAGGTGTTACATCTTAATAAGGGAGCCACTAGGCCATTATATGCCTTAGATTCTAATGTTATCTTACATACACCTTTGGCACATAGTGACAAATCCCTTACCATTCAGATTCATGGCACCTAAACTTACATTATATGATGGTAAGGGTGACCCAGAGTATCATCTCTAAGATTTTCACGTAGCATGTTTGGACTATATGCCCAATGATTAACTTCTCACAAAGTTGTTTCTATGCAATCTAAAGGATTATGCCTTGCAGTGGTTTTATGACTTATCGAATCAATCTACAATAGCTTTCATAACCTGTTCTTGTAGTGGTTTTATGACTTCCCTCCCTTATATACATGCCATAGATTAACCCATTCTTGCAATGATTTCATGAGAATATTTTGGATCCATGGCTATCATGGTGATCTTCCTCCAATAGCCCACCTTGTCCTTGCAAACTTATAATTTCTCTCCCATGGAGGATCTTGTACAAGCAAAGCATGAAAAAATGTAGTACTTAGGTCTATTTTGCCTTTTACTTTTTGGCTCGAACTTGCTTTTCAACACCTTGCATTTTGGACTTTTGCCTTTTTCAATTTTTATTTTTACAAATTTGCTTTTTCAAATTTGTCTCCACATTATTTAATGCATTATTGTCCACTTTCTAGCCTTTTGGGGAGATTCTAGTCCCTTTTGCAAATTTTCAATTTACAAATTACAAAATTGCAATTTGTAATTGTAATTCCCTTTAGGGAATTCGAAACTCTAAATGCAATGTACAATTTTACAAAATTTCAAATTGCACTTGGAATTGCCATTTCCCTCAAAAGCATTCTTTAAGGAAATGGGAAGTCCAATTGCAAATAGCTTTGAAAGTTCCCATTTGCATTGGTACCCCATGTTGACCGGCATTGACTGATGAAAATGGGAGATCCAAGTGCAATTTACAATTTGCACAAGTGCAAAATTGCATTTTTGCTCAACATCTCCTTGAAGCTCCTTGAGTTGAATTTTTCCATGCTTGTTTTGACTGGCGGGATTGGGAGAGTCAACTGTAATTTGCAAGCTGCATTTTGAGACCTTATTTTTTGCAAGTTGTTTTTTCCCACATAGTTTTCCTAGGAAGTTTGGGGTCTCACCTGTAACTTTCATAACTTGTAAATTTCTGATTTTTTCAAATTTAACTCCATTTCCAGCAACTTGGCTCAGTAGAATACACCTGTGTATGATTTTTTCCAAAAAAATTCTCTCTCCTATATTTGATGCAAAAACTCAAAAATTCTATTTGTTTGCACAATGCATCTAGATCTTGTGGAAATTTTCAAGGATATGGCCATCGACTCCTCAATAATTTTATGAGTACTAGCTGATTGATCGAGTCTCCTTTTATGTTGCATTGACTCTATCGAATCCCTTTCAAAAATGCTAGAATGCCCTATACATATTCGGTAATGGCCAATGGATTTTTTGCATCATCCATTCATCAGGGTCACAATTTAGAACTGGCACTTGATACATCCAAAAAACCTAAGCTTTATAGCAGTGATGAATGCCATGAGATAGGGGAAACATAAGACTTGATGAAGATTAGACAATAGCTAACGAGCTTGGTCTGAATTGGTAAATGTGGGTGAGTTGGAGATTACCTCAAGCCGAGTGCAAGTAGGAGACTAGATGAACCAAAAGTGTGCATGGAGTCTTCCTTGAGCTGAGGTGAACACAAGACCCAATGAGTTGAGTTGGTAGTCAGTGAGTAGAGGAAGTCTTTGGTCTGATCTCAGAGAATATTGTTGGATACTATCGATACAAATTAGAGCCCAACTCATCGATGAAGACAAGAAACACAACGTAGACTGTGTTAACTGAGGTAGGGAATGTGAGTTTAGAATGAGCTAGGATCCGAGCTAGGAATCCATGCATGCTTTAAATTTAATTATGCCTTCCATCGATGGCAGACAATTCCCTATTTGAAGACAGAAATTCATGGCCGCTAACAATTACAAACTCTGAATTTTTTGCTTTGGCTATTAGAAATCTCACACCATGACTTGCACTTGATCTCCTCGATTGACAGACCTCCCACCATGTCCTTGGTCGGTGCCTAGCCTGTAGAGGGCATATTTTCCAAGTTTTAAATCATTTGAATCTCTTTTCAAATTTGTAGGCTCATTTTGACATTTCTCACTCATTCACTCTTCCTGCCTCATGAAATCTGGAGACTAATGAGCAATTTACAATTTGATAAACATGCAAAATGCTTTGTTGTCTCCCTTTTCCACCATTCCACGTTCTTGTCTCTTTCTACCCACGGGATCCAGGGATGGAGGAGTAAATTGTAATTAAAAAATTGCATTTTGCATTTCAACTTCCGATCTCTGTTGTTCTTATTATCTCTGCGGACTTTACTCACCTTGTTTGTAATTTTCATTCTACACCTTGTACTTTTGGTGGAGCTACCATGCCTCATTTGTAATTTGTGTTTTATCATTCATACTTTCATCGGGATTTGACACTACCATTTGAAATTTGTATTTAGACCCATATACCTCTGCAGAACTCATATGTCCCAAATGTAATTGCACTTCGACCTCTGACCTTCCGACAGAGTGTAGAACTTGTATTACAATTATTCTTGGTCAACATGTAGTCAATGGGTTAGTTGCCCACCAAGTACATGTCTTCTTCACCATGTGGTCGGTCTTATGAGAAATGGTCGTGTGTCATTTATGTGGCATTTGCTGAGGTGGCGAAGGGTTACGTTTTTTAAAAACATGCAGCGTTTGAAACTACTACCTCCACATGGATACTTGCTTACCTGTATACTTTAAAACCTGCTATATTTTTTTTTTTTTCTTTTAGTTCCACTTAGGCCCAAGGAATTCCATGTGGGCTCCCCGCTACACTTGACACAGCTACATTTATTTACTGTTGTTCCGACATGGCTGCCGAAATTTTCATGCCATTTGCTTAAAAAAGTAACACAAATACATGGTGCAGATTCGAGAACCAACAAGATGAACTATAGGAGTTTAGATCTGGCCTGTAGAAGTTCAGAGTTAAACTGTAGGAGTCTAAAGCTCTATTGTAGAATTCCAGAGCTAACATAAAATTTTATAGGCTTGATGCTACTACATTAATGACCCCTAACCTTCTTTTTAAGTGCAGGAAAATGTCTTCCACCTTTTTGACTGTTGCAAGTTTTTCTTTTATTATTTGATCATTTTCCCCTTTCTTTCACATAAACATTGGTCTTGAATGCTTTCTCATAGGAGGAGGCGACTGACATATTCATATTTTATTCATAGCTTTGCAAGGAACCCATTAGCTCATATACCATTATTTGCCTCAAATCCTTTGACTCTTTAATTGCAACCACTATAGGGTCAAATCTGATTGGAAGGCTCCTCAACACCTTCTACATGATCCTATGATCTTCAAGGATATCACTATATGTCTTCATTTAATTGACATTATTCATTGTCTTTGTGAAGAAGTCATTGATAGACTCATTCTCCTTTACTTATAGGATCTCAAAGTAACTTATTTAAAGTTGTAACTTGACAGGCTTCACCTTATCACTCCCTTGATAGGCATTTTGTAAAATGTCCCATGCTTTTTTGGAATGGATAGCTACTATTATCCTAGGAGAGATTAAATCAATGAATGCCATTTATATGTAACTGAGTACCTTGGAATCATTTCTCTTATTCTATTTCAACACATTCTTTTTTGTTTGAGTTAATGCATTGAAAGATGCTAGGTCTATAACCTCATTATATCCACCTTCAACCAACTCCCATAGCTCTTGAGAGTTGAATATGGTCTTCATTTTGATGTTCTACACATCGTAGTTCTTTCCATCAAATCTAAGGGTTGCTACCATGTCTAAATTGGCTTACAACCTAAGGGCTATGATACCAATTTTTGGCAAACAAAAAAATAGAATAATGTAGGCCCAGGTGGGAAACAAGCACACAACACATCAATAAAATAAAATATTGAAACATGGGATGAGCAAAGATGGTCTAAAAAACTCAAAATATATATTATGTATGTGTGTGTGTGTGTGTGTGTGTGTGTGTGTGTGTGTATAATCTTAAAAATTCCTTTATAAACAAAGATATAGCTATTTACAAAATACTCTTACCAACTGATATTAAGCTATATATACTCTTTTCAAACTGTTGTCAATAACAATAGTTCTCATGTTATTTTTCTTCTATTTTCTTTTTCACCTTCTTTTCTCTACCCATAGATTCTACTACTACTCTTCTATTTTATCTAGGCTCTTCTATACCTACTACTATGTTGTATTCTCTTTATCTTCTCCACTCGTTATTGCTTCACTTTTTTGCTTTTTGCTCTACATAGTCTACTATTGTGCCTCTGACTACTACTGCATCTCTTCTCTTCTCTTCTCTTCTACTGCACTCTTCTCTTCTATTTTTGTCTTGTATTCTATTTATCTCTTTTGATAGTTCACCTACCTCCCTTTTTGCTTCCCAAATCCAAATGGTTGTTTGAAAATTCAAATTCCAGATTATGCATTTAATTCTGGTAGGTGGCTATAGCTATTGAGTGGAGCGAGGGAAGTAGGTAGTAAAGAATAAAATAATATTTTAACATACATCTGGATGCCATCTAGTGGATTGCATTTCAATTTAAAGGAAAACCCTTGAGTTTCATTCCCACCAAATTATTTAAGATCACTATACAAAATGCTGGAAATTGCGACAAATTTAGCAATGATTTTTACAATAATTTCTTTGTAAAGATCACTATCCCTGGGAATCACAATGGATCTACTAACATTCACTCTCATATCTAGAAGCACT
This sequence comes from Torreya grandis, assembly GCA_037957365.1. Classification (NCBI taxonomy): domain Eukaryota; kingdom Viridiplantae; phylum Streptophyta; class Pinopsida; order Cupressales; family Taxaceae; genus Torreya; species Torreya grandis. The sequence continues at coordinate 609,293 of JARHVA010004406.1, forward strand.
TTTTGTTCCTCTTCACCTCTATAATTAACATATACCACCTCGACGACCACATTTCCATAGGTCACCCATGCATGAAATGGTAGTATTACTTATTTTTTGTTGAGGCCTTTATCTAAAGATAGTTCATTTTTGTAGTGGGTGACAATAAGGAAAGAGATCTAGAGACTAGATAAGATAGGACAACTTTGTAATCTATTAGGTGTTCCTAATAGCCCATACTATTAAAATGTATTTTCTTACATATTGAGTATTTTCCATGCTGTATTATGTTCCTGTGACATTTGGTAATGTCGTGGGCATCATGTGAGCTCCCTGAGATGTGTAGCAATGGTGGAATTACTTATTTCATTAACAAACTAGCGATGGAAATGGTAAAACCTCCTCTCCTCTACCACAATAGAGTGTTGAGACTTATTCACGTCCTTGAGAAATGTTACAAAACCAACAAGAAACAAAAAAATATATGATTATGATACCCTTCATGATGCAACTGTTTGTGTCACTTCTATTTTGAGATGTACACCCTCTTATCATATTAAGTGGTTGTATTTCTTCTATATTCACTACGGTCTATATCTAGATCACACCACATAATTAGTGGATTCCATAATTCTTTTCTCTAATTCTTGCGATTACTCTTCCAAATAAACATGCTAGAAATTCATTTCATCTGAATCGAGTCAGATTTTGAGTGTTTAATGAGTCTTTTTAATAAACTACTAAAGCTATGTAACTTATGATTTTTAATGCTGAAAACAACTATAAGTTATTCCTACAAATATTCCAACATTTAAAAAACTTGTTACATAAAAAAATTGTTCTACGTGCCTCCACATTTCCATGGCCATTCCTGCCTTTACAAACTATTTTCATCTAAAGGACCTTAATTTTGGCATATATTGATAATTTAGATGTAGGGTAAACTTTTCTTATCTTTTCTATTATTATGCAAATATAATTATTTTATTAATTTATGTGTATACCTTTTATCTTGCATTTGATATTTTTTTCCTTAGGCAATATGCATGCCAAAAATAGGCTAGCTCATTAGGGTTCAAGGAAAATGATGACTATACATTTGTAGAATGGGCATTTTCAGAATTTTTGCTTTATTCTAGTCTATATATTAGATTTTGAATAAAAAATGGTATATAGATTAAATTATTGTATTATTAATCTATTTTATGTGAATAGTGTATAGACTATCTCAAGTATGATAACTATTTTGATGATGGTTCAAAACTCGTGTTCATGTGAGTTACCTTATCTTCCCTAGTTTTCAATTTTTACTAGTTAATTTCATTTTTGATTATTTAAGTGATTTAGTTTTATTTGCATTGCAGGTATCCAAGGATAAAGGATGCCTTTATTAAGACACAACATCCAATATTCTACTCTATATGTTAGTGGTATGCAATTCTCTTCTATTTTATTAAGCCTATAATAAATTTTCCCATAATTCTAGTACACTTAAAATTTCTTAATTAAAAGGTTTTAGATTCTATAAGTATTTTGGTAGTCAATTTCCCAACTCTTTCAGAAAATTTTAAGGGTGTAGATAGTCCTATTACTTGGTTATCCAATGTAGGAAGACATTGGAGAACAACATACATAGAGAATAAATGGGAAAATTAATGTGTTGGACCTTTATAAAATTGGATTAATGTTGAGGCATGCATGAGTTGGGTTTTTAAATGATAAAAATTTAAAGTATTTTAGTTCATATTTTTAATACATCATTTATGCAATAAAGTGTTTAAAATAAGGGGTAACATTTGAACTTTTTTCTTTGAAATTTCATTGCTACTACTCAAATAGCTATTTGCTTGGTATAATTTATATCTTGGGTAGACCAAAAAACAACTAGGATGACTATGAAAGATCTAGTGGATGGAATGGTAAGGACATTTCTTGCTACTACTTGAATTTACTATATTTCACTTAACCTAATATTTTTCATGAGAGTTTTTCATTATACATAAAAAGCTTATATTTTCAGTTTATTTTATTAAGACATATAATCATCGATTTTAAAGTTTTTTTGGGTTTTGAGTTTGAATTTCTGGTTACATATATTTTTTCATATAAATTTGACAATGATAAATTAGTATCCTAATCATAAATCCTTCTATCATTTGCAATAATGTTCCTTCTTTTCAATAAGCAATGTCATGACATGTTCCTTTAATTATCTACTCACATCCTTTTGAAATTTGTAATGTTTCATCTAGCTAAAAGAAGTTAAAACAATTCCATGATACATGTTACTTTTCTCTGAGTACTCAATTATTTATCATCTCATTAGATCAAAGTATGTTGCAAGTTGGAAAAGGTAATATGACCATGGAGGAGAACCACTCACATTTTAGAATTTGGGAACTTATGAAGGTAATTAGTATGTAATATCTTACAAATATCATTACCTATTTTTAACTTTTGTTAGCTATCAAAAAAATTATGCTTAAGCTAAAATTCTAGTTATTTTTATAAAGAATGTGATGATCTTAACTGAGACTAGGTGTATTTATCTGTAATTCAATGTATCAAATTATAATTTATTGTAGTTCAAATACAACTAGTAGATCAATTTATTAAATGTATTTAATTTTTGTTTCTGGATTTAGACACCTTGTCTGATCACTTGTGATATGATATCTTTGAATAATAAGACCTTAAAGACCCTGATAAATGAAAAGGTTATTACACGAAACTGATATTAATCCTCCTAAATTTCAAAAAAAAACAAAATGTATAATTTATATTGGAGACTATTTCTCCTAAAACATATTACTTCAAATAATTGAAAAATCCATTAAATTATTTATTTGCTATTAGAAGCAGAATAAGTTGTAAGTGTTGTGCTCAAAAGACAACACTAAAACAATAGCATCATTTTCAATTTTTTATTTTTATTTTTTAAAGTAAAGAAACTCTGATAATTGTAAGTATTAGATTTTTTTTTCAATAAAATTCTAATAAAACATAGATCTTTCACTTCGAATATTTTGACTATTTACATGACTTATAATACATAGACTTAAAAACTAGGAGTATTGTTGTTACAATCTTTATATGTATATTCTTTTGAGGTGCATTTCATTTGGAGGGCATTTCTATCTCTTTTTTTTTTTCTTTCATATTTGTGTGGTCACAAATTATAGATTCGTATTTGTGTAATCACATCTGAAATTGCTAGTAAAAATATATATTTATACAATCACATTTGAAATGATAAAATAATAAGAATGTTAGAAGATTTGTGTTTCATATTTGTGTGGTTATAGACTATCGATTCATCTTTGTTAGTCATGCGTTCATATTTTTTATTGAAGGATTGCAATTCCACATTGGCGTGCTTGCAATCGTTAGATGTGCAGGCTTTCTATGTCAGTCGCAGCATATGTACATGTACAGATACACATATACATGTGTGCACATGTATGTGTGTGTGGCCACCATTATATTTATTCTATAATTATAGTGATCACCAAAAAAGGCTATACAACCCTTAATGTTTAGTGAATAAAATATTTCTCTTGTTCGTAGAGTTTAAAAGGATTTAAGAATGTCCTAAAGATCAACAAGGCAACAGACTCACACACATCAATAATATCATCAAATATAAGGGCATTAGGTTTGAGACAATGCATTAGAGTCAAATTTTATGGATTTATGGGGTTAAAATTTACCTAAATTATATTTTTAATTGAACAAATTGAGTAATTAGTTTAATCAGTGATGAGATTTTGAGAAACTAAATTCAAATCGTAACATTTTGTTACAAATAGGTTAACAAGACTTAAATTTATATAATTTACATCCTTAATTTAGATAATCGAGTAATTGGTTCAATCAATAATATAGTTGCAACTAATTGAGCCCCAAGTCATGTCGTACAGTGTCTATTAAGTTCATGTGGCTCAAATTAGACAAAATTATATCCCTAATTGAACTAGTTGAGTAATGTATTTAATTAATGATGAAATCAAGGATAATTGATCCCTAAATCATATTATATAGTCATAATTAGGTTCATGAGGCTCAAATTCACTCAAATTTAATCCTTGATTGAATCTATCAAGTAATTGGTTCAAAAAATGATGAAGTTGGGGTTGTAGACACTTCATTTTAACCACTTCTATGTCTAAACTACAATCAAGAGTGACTTTACATAATCACGTATAAATTTGATTAGAAATCATTTTTTAACCCAATTTACAAGCACAACTACTATTTTAGTCCAAAATCGTAATAATAAATCCCTCCTTACGGTAATGAATCATATTGCAACATTAATATCATCTAGCCCATCCTAAATCAATTTATCATTTTGTAAGTGTCTTTATAAGACAATTAAGTGAATACTTGATTGACAAATAAACATTATAAAAATCCACCATTCTTCTATTTTTTTATCAATCCCACTTAATCAAGTATAATCATTCCTCTGATGGGAAAAATTCATTGATTTAGAATTATCTTATTTTATTAATTTGAAAATTGGAATATTGCCTCACAAATGGATGATATCATTAAGGCAAAGTGTACAAGTAAGCAAAGGTTATGACATGGCTTACACTTCACTTACACACTCAAGACATGTTCTTACGCCTCACTTACACACATAAAAAATATCATTTCAATATCTTAAACCCCTCTTACATACTCCAAGTCTCCATTAATGGAGACTCTTACACACTCCATCTTTGGAATCATGAATTTGGGCATCTATTCTCCACTCTCCATTTAGAGATGAGATGGAAGGTTGACAATAATTCCATGATCTATAAATTAAAATTCCATCCTCCATTATAGATAAGTTTCTTCATACAAGTTTACTCTATTGAATTATAGAAGGAGCTTCAACCATTTTCATGCCAAGCCAAAACCAAAATCAAGTGTAGACATCGAGATATTCTACCCACACATGGAATCAAGCATTGTTAAAGACTTATACACCTACAATCCAAGCTCAACCTCTTTAGACCGGTTCATAAAATAATCTCCAAATAATGTATAAGTATGGCCTTTTATATTCTAATTTTTATTTCTTGCTTGTTTTCCACATAGCTCAACCTAGAAATTAGGCTTAAGATTCTAGTTTTTCAAGTTTTGTTTTTTATTTCATTCACTAATAAATTGATTAAACTCTATCAGATTCATAATATACATAATGGCATGACTGGTGGGACATGAAGGATCCAACACACCCCACAAGTTATTTTAGACTATTATAATTCTTCTAATTACTAGAATTAATGTAGTAACTAGTTTAATTCACCTCTTTTTCTTCAAAAATTTTATAAACTTTGTTCCAGGTATAAACATCAAATTTGACCTACTAAACAATGATTTTTCTCTAAAAACAATGAATTTGACCTACTAATCAGTGAATTTACCCTTTAATAATTTTTATCTATTTTATGTGTAGATTCTAGAATAGGTGAAATTGATCTAGAATCGACGAATTTAACTTGAAAGTAGTGAATTTGGCCTACTAATTGGTGAATTCACCATTTTATAATTTTTGCTTATTATGTGTACAGGTTTTGGAATTGGTGAAATTGCTCCAAAATCAATGTATTTGGCATACCAATCAGTGAATTTGACCTTCAAATAGGTAAATTTGCCCTTTTATACTTTATTTGTTTTGTATGTAGGTTCTAAAATCGATGAAATTACTTTATAATAAATGAAATCAACATACTAAATAATGAATTTGACATGTTAATCGATGATTTTTACCTTTATACTTTTTATCTTTTCTATGTGCAGGTTTTAGAATTAGCAAAATTGTTATGGAATCGGTGAAATGGCTCTATAATTAGTGAATTTGACCTGCTAATTGGTGGATTCTCCCTTTTTCACTTTTTTTTTTGTTTGTTACTAAAATGGTGAAATTATTATGTAAACAGTGAAATTGATTTGTAATTGGCAAAATTGATCATGCCTACATATTGGTGAACTCGCCTTGCTGACAAAAACTTGAGACCTTAAGAAGCTAAATTTATTTCTCATCTTAAACTTTTGATCATTTGTGTTGCAAAACCTTTAGATAAAAGTGTGTTCTAAATTCTACATCAAATCAAATGTTTTTAATCCACATCTTGATTTACGCTTAAAATGAATACACATTCACATTTGGGTTATAAGGAAAACTTGTTTATTTTCCAAATTTATTTGATTTTGTATAAATTTTTTATTTATTGCTTGAGTGTCTTGTGGGGTTATTTTATGTGTATGCTCTCTCATTTTGGGTGACCCAAAGATTAAAAGTTCCTATTTGCCTTTTACTATCTTTTTATTTTTGACCATGTGGGGTGAAGTTCATTGCCTTCTCGCATGTCTTAGGGGTGTATTTACTAGGAAGTCACATCCTAACAGCCAACCCTATTATCCAAAATTGAAATTACTCAAAAAAATCTTAGCTAAAAAAATCCTTTGGAGCTAGATTTATATGATAGCACTTCATTGACACCCTTATAGCTGAAGTGGTTGTCAAGGGAGTAGACCCTTCAATGAATAGCCCACTAAATCTCAACATCTAGTTAATGGATAATTTTATGTCCACATACTAAAAAGTATATCAGGACCATCAATAAAGTCATCTAAAAACTTTTAAGACCATCTTTTACCATAAAACATCCATTGATGCAAGGGTGCAAAAGTTAAAACCCTTGAATATTGCCTTACTCATACACATCTTAAGAGAGAATGGTAGGATTAAAACACCACTGATAATTGCAAAATATTATTTAATGAATCTTAAATTTTGTAAATCCTTTCTCAAGGAAAGTATATTGAAGGTTTGAATGGATGTGATGTAAATCCATGTCAATTATTATAATTAACTTGTAATATTTATGCATTGTTTCTTGATTATTGTTTTTAAACCTTGTTTATACTTGAAACCAAATCAAATAAGTCCAAGTCCAAACCATTTTTATACACACCAAACAAGGTGTTACTCTACCAAATTTCTAGGTCAAACAAAAGTATAATGCCAAACTTGATCCAAATACCTACTTTTCTTGTTCAAACCATCCTATTACTTTGCCTAATTTAAACCAAAGCCTTATCCTAATCAAAATTACCAAGTTCAAACCAATTTGAGACCAAAGTTCCAAAATCTTGTCTAAATTATTCCATTATGTCATCCACTTTACTCCAAACCTAGCTCTAATTTCATATCTAAGTTCTAATTCTAATTATTCTTCTTTTCAAAGTCAAACCAATTCTAATTCTAAAATTAAATTCCAATTCTAGTCAAATTGTGCCAAATTCTAATTCTAGTGAAACTATTCCAAAGTCAACCAAAATAAGTTATCTTCCAAAATCTAAAGTTCAACTTATTTTAAGGTCAAAAAATAGGTCAACCCCCATTACAGGTAAATTATCTAAGTCTATTTCAAAATTGAATCAATATTGTACAAAACCACCTTTTGATCCAAGGCTTGATGCATTTCAGAGTTTTAAACGTCTAATTCAAGCTTCCAATATCTAATACTTTTAATTAGACCAAGTTCTATTTTAAAAATCCAAACATTAAACATTTGTACTTGAAATCATTGTGCCTAAATCTTGCATGCTCCTTTTAGGAAGTATGTTTGATTCACATTAGCATTGATTGTTGAAACCTTTTACATTGACTTACCTTTGATTGGTGTATTCCAATTTGTTATTTACCTTAACACAAGCCAAATGTGTTAACTTGAACCAATACCCAAGTGGTATTCTAAGTGAGGTCATATACCAATTCAAGACAATGTTCAAGGTATCCAAGCCCTTTTCAATATGAAGATCATAAACCTAAACATGCCTAAGTACATAGGTGGTAGGGATATCTATAACCCCTCCATTGATGAAGAGGTAGTTTACAACACTTATGGGTATGATCACTATGTAGAGGACGAGGAATATCAACAATACCCTACTTACATTCCATCTAATACATAATTTTAATAACATAACCCATACCTTTCAATCGTACCATCTAGTATTAAATAAGGATAATACCAACCTTACCTTCCATATGTACTGTTTGATATAGAACATAGGCCTAATCCAATATACCTTGTAAATACACCATCTAGTACTAAATACAAACAAGATCAATTTTCATGAGAACTCTTCAATAAAACAAAAGAACATCTTGATTATATTATTAGAAATGGGGGTAAAATTTCCCTCTATATTTCTAATATAGGATTTATGTTATTTGGTTAAAACACCCAAAGAAACACCTCTTGTATTATTATACAATCAAGAAACTTCTGGCCAAGAACAAACTATTATAAAAGCTTCTAATCAAGTTCTTATTGTGTCAAACAAGGGGAAAGGTCAACTCATTGATTAGTATTCTCGAATCTGATTTTTTTCCTCTCAAATTAAACAAGTTAAATAAGTTTTGGTTACTCTTTCTAGTTCCCTTATTATGTTGGATATTCAAAATCTATCACTAATAGAGCTAAATCATTAGAATGCACAACTATTGGATTTGTTAACTAATCCCATATATAATCCCAATCCATTTGTCAAAAAAACATTAGCTACATATTTGTTTATCACACATATATCTGAAAATAATCTAGTCATTAATCCTAATTTGATTCCCCTCATGGATTATTTCTAGCATATGGTGGATAACATTCAAAAAAAATACCCAAATACAAATCAAGTTCCTTGTACAAAACAAAAAAAATATTTCTCTAAATTCCAAATAAAATATGTCTCCCAACATTCTAGGTGTTTCATAATAACACATTACGACCATGCTTAGTCCACAATAGAAGGTTGTAAGTAATAATCCACCACTTTGACAAGTGGTGACCAATAGTCTAAAAAAACAAGTTACAAGTAACAATTCACCACTTCAACAAATTGTGACTATATACTCAACAAACATTATCTGATCAATAACATATTTCTATTAGTCAACCACTTATCATTTCTATTTAACAAGGGGCCTCTTTGAGCCAACAACATGTTCCACTTAAAAAATAATAGGCTCTACCAACATGATAGATTCATAAGAATTAGCATTAGATTCCCCTCAAATTTCATCAATTTCCATTGAATACCCAACATACCATTCCTATGTTTAAGCCTCAATTCTCTTTAAATCAACACCACACTCAGTAGCAAGTGCCTTACCAATAATAAATCTCATATCAGTAGTACAACTATAACCAAAGAGTAAATATTACTAGTAGGACCAATTGCATACAACTTCCTCAATATTATATACCACCTATTTATTCAGGTAAAAATATAGTACCTTCAAATAGCTAACAAAATTTACGCACTTCCTCTCACTCTCATTCCACATTTTAGGATTTGCATGAGGCTAAAGATGTATTTTCAACTTTTAGCCATTCAAGTAGTAAATCAAAATAATAAATTAAAATTATATGAAATATATTCTTATCCCTTTGATATGAAATATCTTCATATACCTTCTTTGTATCATTTTAAGATGCCTAAATTTGAAAAATATAAAGGGAAAGTTGATCCTAAGGAACATCTAAAAGAGTTATTCATTGCATGCCAAGAAGTTATGTATATTAGTATCTACCTAATTCACTTGTTTTCCTATAGTTTAGCTAGGAATGCTTTAGAATGGTTCTTTGGTTTACCTAAGAATTCCATTGATAATTTTGATGACTTATCAAAGAGATCATATAACACTTCTCTTGTAATGTAGAAAATGATTTGACTATGGTTGATGTGTGTCAATATAAATAATGGGGAGGATAAAATATGTTATCTATTTACAATGGTGGCACTCATTAACTAACCAAATCCCACCTAATCTCTCCAACAAGTAATTGGATGTAATGTTCACTCCCAATCTACAGTTTGATGTATCTCATAAACTCAAGCTTCAATGTGCCAATATGTTTGAATAATTTATTTATAATGTAATATAGATTGATAAATCCATCATTAACAAAAGAATAATCAAGATTTACTCTCAAAACCAAGTTCAGAATAAGGTTCAAACACAAGCTTTTGTTCAAGCACGCTCAATTACATTAGAAAAGCCTAAACCATTCAACAGGAACAAAAATGTTGTAGGAGATGGGATAACTAAGTCCAGACCTATTCAACCTCTCATCTTGCAAAGACCACCTCTAAGAAGAGGTTATTGATCTTATTGAGATGGTTTTCCAAAAGTTAGTTACCACTAACATGATAATTTGGCCAATGCCAAAACCATTTCTAAAAAACCAACATAAACCTAACAAGTATAATGAGAATGAATTATTTGATTACCATCAGGTTAAAGGCTATTAGATTCACATATGTGTGCAACTTCACCATCTCATTTAATATAAGCTTGATAGTGGTGAAATAACATTGGATTATGTGGACATGACATCTAATCAAGATGTGGGTATCTATAAAAATTCTCTTATATAGCATAATGCCAATAATAATCAGAGTTAACATCATACTCAACTAGAAATAAAACAAACCTTTTCACAATATAAATCAGAGGTAGAATCAACAATAGCAAAACTAGAATCAAGGTAAATATTCCCATTCCATTCAAGTTAACTATAATTGTGTCCCTTATGACTACAATGTTGTAGGTCACATCACTATTGACCATATAGCTACCATTAGGATCAACTTTAACTCAATTGCCAATAGTAGTTGATGGCCTTCGTCATCCATTTTAGGATCTCCACCCCCATTTTTTGATAATCCTCCTTTTGTTTTTAATAGCCAAAATACTAATCAACAATCAAGATTTACCATTTCATGCCTTAACTCCTCTTATTCTAATTATATTATCCCTCCTCTAGCTTGAGGTTGTGCAATCACAAAACGGTGATCAAAGGTTACCATTCAAGGTCCTACACCTTCTTCCATTAAAAATCTCATTCAAGGTATTCCACCTCAAAATACCAAACCAATTTCTCCTATTAATGATAAATATTTTGATATTATGGAACAAGTGCAAAAGACAACATCTCAAATTTTTATTTTAGATCTTCTGCATACAAAAAATGTCCACAAGAACATATTGAATGAGCTTCTGAATCAATCTAAGATCCCAAGTGACATTGCACCTGATAAATTTGAAATTTTTGTGAGTCATTTGTCTACACACCAACAACTCACCTTTTTTCAAACTGATATGTCATCCCTTAGACCTTTTCATAATAGCTCACTTTACATATAAGTAGTAATTTCCTAGCATAAAGTTAAATGAGTCCTCATAGATAATGGTTCTAAAAATTATAACTTTAAATATGGTCAAACACTTTGGCTACACAATAGTATATCTTTATCCAAATACCATTATTTTTTTCTTTTGATCATCTCTTAAGTAAGGACTTATTTTTGCATCTTTCATTATAGGATATTGCTTTAGATCATGTTTCACATATGTAGACCAAGATTTAGATATTCAAATTCAGTTATGCGGGATTCACTTACAATATAAGTCTAATTAGGATTCATTTTCCTTTATAATAGTCATTTTTATTTGTTGCATCACTAGCATAAAGGGGGGGAATTATAATCACCTAAAAGTGGTAATTAGATGCTAAGAGTGTCACTTGAGTTAACCTATCCCCAAGCTAGCTATAGAACTATCCTTGAGCATTAGACTTAATTTTATAATCATTATATAGATGACAATTACCTATATCCAATCAAAACATAGTCCTAGAACTATAATCCTAGATCCCAATCCAATTTTCTTAGTAATCTGTAAATTGGACATTAGCACCACATTTGGGATACTATAGCCACATGGCGCTAGTGTCCCCAACTAGGTGCTACTATCCTTAGTCCTAGATATTCTCAATGGATACTTTCTCAAATGTGTGCACCTCTTAAGGTTGGCCTAAAATCATTTTCTTATCTACTCAAGTAACATAACCCTATAAATATAAGTCTAATCAACATCTGTTCACTAGATGAAAAAAAGATGCAAAACACTATTCAAACCAAAGATAAAGATGAGAAAAATCAAGGTATTTGATCCCTCTTCTACCCTACTTATATAAACTACCATCTACAATATTTCTAAGCCCAATTTTCATGAATTTCAAAACTCAAGCACATTTAAGTCATCCAAGCTCATCCTCATTCTATCATTCATTTTTATTTTCATCAAGCACTAGGTGGGAGAACTACATTGGCCTTGATATTTATTCAGGGTATTAGTATGTAGGAAAATCTCTACATATTGGGGTGTTGAGGATGTCCAATCCATCCTACTAACACCAAAAAAATTATTACTCATGCCATAATTGTAAGAAGGATTAGAATTTGCACATTAAATCAATATTTTTAAGCATGACACAAAGCTCTAGGTTTCATGCATGCAAAAATAAGATATATAGACATAGGCATAGGTTCTCTTAGAAAATAGGAATAGTCCTATAAAAGGGACATTATCACCACATTGAGGACACTACACATTGATGTCACTATTGTCCATACAGCACAATATTGTGTAGTGAGTAAATGAACACCAGAATCTTATTGATGACATAGATAACTATCCAAATCTCAACTTTCAAAACTTAGATCATCCATGATAGCTAGATTTTAGATAAGTCTATATTTATGCCTATTTATTTCTTTATTATAGATTTAAATAAGGTTAAAGGGCATAAAAAATAGTACTTAATTATTGCATATTTATTTCACTGATTTAGGCATCTCATCCCTTTAATATAATAATAGTATTTTCAATTTAAAATCCTAAAAGATTAAATCATTCACACCCTGCTTATAACTCCAGATATGAATCCTTCACACCCTAATTATGTACTCAATTAGATTTACTCAGTTATATACTTTTAACACTTTACGTAGTAGAGTTACAGAGGCATCTACTTCACATAGGTGGGCAATGATGGAATTGAGTTCTTGAGCCACCTACATAAGAGGATTTGACACAATTACAGTCCTATCCAAGCTATTTATAGAGAAGGATTTACTAAGAAGGGGTGGGTAATGATGGATGTAAAACTGAATTGAGTTCCTGATCCACCCATATGAGGATTTACAAATCTATCATCTCAATCCAAGCTATTTAATTATATGATCACTATGCACCCTCATAAACATAGGTTTCCACCAACTTCATGCATTAGTTCATGTACCCAACAAGGTGTATTCCTTCCTTTTCTCTCTCTTTACTTAGCTTTACTCAGTTACTTCATTTCAACATAGTCTTTTGCTTTTGATCATCTCTTAAGTAATGATTGATTTTGGCATCTTTCATTGAAGTACATTATTTTAGATCATGTTTCACATACACATGCCCAGATTCACATATATATATATATATATATATATATATATATATATATATATATATATATATATATATATATATGATGGGGATGGGGCAAATGTAATCTAGGTATGCTTATTTTTCATTTATACTAATCATTTTTCTTTGTTGCATCACTAATATAAAGTTGGGAGATGGGGAAAATGTAATCACCTAAACGTGGTAATTGGATGATAAGAGTGTCTCCTAAGTTAATCTATCCCTAAACTAGCCATAGGCCTATCCATGAGCATTAGACTTACTTTTATAGTCATTCAACAAAACACAATCACCTATAACCAGTCAAAACATGATCCCAAAATTATCATCTCAGATCCCAATCCAAAATATTTAGAGGTCTACATAGAGGAAATTAACACCACATTTGGGACACTATAACCACATGGCACTAGTGTCCCTACCTGGCCACTACTATCCTTAGCCCTTATTCTTCCTAATGGATAGTTTTTCAAACATGTACCCCTCATATGGTTAGCCTAAGCATATTTTCTTGTCCATAAAATCAATAGAACCCTATAAATACATATCTGATCTACCTCTATTCACTAGATGTAAAATAGATGCAAAAGGTATTCAATCAAAAGATAAAGTTGAGAAAAATAAAGGTATTTGATCCTTATTATACCCTACTTATTCATACTACCAACTACAGTAGCTTTAGACCTATATTTCAAACCTCAAGCACATTCAAGGCATCCAATTCCACTCTCATTATATCATTCACTTGCATTTACATCAGGCACTAGGTGTGAGAACGACATCAAGCTTAATCCCTCTTCAGAGTATTGGTATCTATGCAACTCTCAACACATTGAGTTGTTAAGGATGTATAGTCCATCCTACTAACACACACAAAATTATTAATTATGTCATACTTACAAGGAGGACTAACATTTGCATATTAAATTAGTTTTTTGAGGCACAATACAGAGTTTGGGTTTCATGTACATATGAACATGACATATAGACATAGGTGTAGGTTCTCCTAAAATATAGGAATATTCCTGTAAAGGGCACATTTGTAACACATTGAGGACACCACACATAGATGATGATACTATCTATATTAGGTGTTACTATCTAGTGAGCAAACAAATACCAGAATCTTATTAACAACATAGATAACTATCTAGATCTTAACTTTCAGAACCCATATCATATGTGACAATGAGTTTTCAAACAAATCTCTATTTATGCACATTTATTGCTATTATTAAAAATTCAAACAAGTTCAAAGGTCATAATAAATAAGTACTTAATTATTGCATTTTATTTGACTAGTTTAGGAATCTCAACCCTTTAATATAAACATAAAACTTTCATTGTAAAACCCTAAAAGGTTAAATCAGGTTGTAAGATATGCACAGTAAGCTTCCATATTTGTAACTAGGATCAATTGTAACCAAATTTCATGATGTGTTGAGGTCTTGTGACATACCAAGCACTCACCCACACATTTGTTAAATTTAATCTAATGATAAATATTACATGTCATAACACATTTAAATTTTTTTCACAAAAGTTATGAATACATATATAATAGTTTTGTAATATACTTGTCATTAAAAATTATGTAATATCTATCACTAAAATTAAGAACTAATCCCTTGATAAAACTTTGAGATGTGTGTTGAACATATAAACTAGAGATATTTAAAGCATCTATATGAGGATATTGTTATTTCTATCTTTTTTTATTATTGAGTGTGGCAGGGAAAGCATAGACCATTTGAACCCCAAGAAAGAGTTTGTTGTTTCAACTTCAATTGGGGGAGCTAGAGTGAGTCCAACCTCTATATTGCACAACTCTAAAAGAGCACAAAATGATTTAGAACAAGTTTCAACAAGGTGGGTTGACTCCTTTTATTGAGATATTTTATAGTTGTGATCTAAGAGTATATTTGGATTTTGCAAAGGAATGGAATGAGAGTGTAGTGGGGATGAAGGGTTTCACTTTGGAAAAATTCAAAAATCAAATTTATATGGTGACAATGATGCCCACATATGTTGTGAAGACATTTAAGGATAAAATTTTTAAGAAGAATCTATTTCATAACTTATTTAAACCTGAAGAGATAATTCACCAAATTTAAACAAGCTATGTTTGTATGGGCCTGCTTAATCCTTGGGGAAAATCTATTTGTATTTCATGAAGTAATTGAATAATGAAGGAAAGTATATGGTCATCTATTCCATCCATTTTTTTATGTTAAACATTTTAGATGTAATTTAAGGATCAACTTGCCTTTCTTTCTATTGATGTCCTTAAAGAGTACCATCATGAACTGTCATGAGGTAAATAGTGACTATTTGCTTCATCAAGGTCTCATTTTCCTACTATTTAAGTCTCAAATCCCAACCATTGAATTGACCATGGTGAATGATTTAAACAAATAACGGAATGTCGAGGGGTTGGGTTTGATTGAGAAGATAGTGTCGATGATGAAGAAGATGATGGTGAGGAAACACTTACACAATTTGTAGAAAATATCAAGTTAAAGTAAATAAGATTGAAATTATAGTTAAAGAGAAAGGTATTAAAGAAGGAAGGACCAAAAATACAACATTGAGAGAGAAGGATTAGACCCTTGAGAAGAAGGATATTATCAAGAAGAAGAAAAGCTATCCAAGGACCAAAATGATTGACATTTCACAAGTGAAGTATTCCCCCATTGATAGAGTGAGAAATTTTGAGAAAAATGCGCTATTCTATCTCAACCTTCTTAAATAACTAGTCAAATATTTTAAAAAATACAAGAAAGCTATCAAGGAGCTCTAAAGTAAGATGGAAGAATTGGATAAAGCATCCAACAAAGCCTTCTTTAATTTTAAATATGTCATTATCTAGATGAAGGAAGAGATTTTTAGGCATACCTCTAACTTGTAGAAGGTTGAGGAGGAAGGAAGGAGAATTAAGCATAAGGAGAAGCAAAACTCCAAGGATGTTAAGATCAATTATACAAAAACCAAGAAAGAAGTTAGTGATAAAATATATGTTGAGAATTATCTAGATGGTCTAAAAAAATGTACTAGGGAAAAAAGAAGATGATTGAGTACAAAACCCCAGGAAATCAATATGACATTTTAGATACCATAGTTTGGGCAATCAGAGAAGAAATGGAAGCTGCCATCTTCCTAAAGGAGATGGTTGATCTCTAAGGTTGATATTTTGATCTATGATAGATTAAGGTTAGGTTTTTTTTGTACATTTTTTTAATGTAATGTGCCCCCTTTAGCCCATTTTTTAAAGGCTTTTTCTCATGTTTTTTTTGGAACTGCATTTTTTATATTTTGGCTATAAACTTGGGATATGGAATCATTGTAAAAGCCTTTTATTTATAGTAATTAAAAAAATAGAACTTATAGATATAAAATGTTTTAGGTCTCAAAAATAAGGTTCACTAAATGACAAAGTAGACAATAATAGATTACAAATTTGTATATTTAAAACTATTAAATTTTATTAGTTTTCAAGTGTCTACTAATTTAATTTTTTGTGTATCTATAATGCCTATAATATCCTTGTAAATAATAATTTAACAAATCTAGAAGAATTTCAATGTACATTTTCAAGAGTACCTACTAAACACAATAAATAAAATCTTAAGAAAATATGATAATTGTAAGTATTAGACTTTTGTGTTCAATGATATTGCAACAAAACATGGAGTTTTAAAGAACCTGTGGCATCAAACTTTAAACACTTTGATTACTTGCATGATGTGTTGAACATTGGGCTTATTGTTGTTAAAATATTTTTATGTATTTTCTTTTAGAAAAATTAGTAATGCCTATTTTCTTTTACACAATGTTTAGAAAAATTGCCAATTCTTTTTTAATAACAAAAACAACTATCATATTATAATAATATAATGCAAGTGAAAATAATAGGCTAATACAATGGTTATGTGAATAAAATTAATGTTTACTTAATGTACTTCATTTTGAGGTGCATTTATATATTTACTTATCTTTAATATTTGTGTTGTCACAAATTATAGATTTGTCTTTGTTATCAATGTTTACATTATCAGGGCACTATTTTTTATTGAAGGATTGCAATTTGACATTAGCATTGGACATGCAGTGTTCTCAATTGTTGGATGTGAAAAATATGGTATCAATCCATCCATAAACATGTAATAAAATCACTAATACGAGTAGTATGTGTTTTCTTCACAAGCTTATAAATTCCATACCTCAATTTTATTATTTTTTAGTTTCTATGTTGTCCTTGTCTTTTTTTTATGTAAATGGAAAATAAACATAGGAGGCACTAAAATATATCAATTTATCTCGTCTTTGGGATTTTTTCATGAAATTTAAAAATTTAAGGTTTGTGTTATTGATTTTATTTATTTTAATCTAA
This sequence comes from Torreya grandis, assembly GCA_037957365.1. Classification (NCBI taxonomy): domain Eukaryota; kingdom Viridiplantae; phylum Streptophyta; class Pinopsida; order Cupressales; family Taxaceae; genus Torreya; species Torreya grandis. The sequence goes on from JARHVA010004406.1 coordinate 626,986, forward strand.
ATGGAAAATAAACATTTGAGGTATTAAATATATCATTTTATTTTTGGGAGGTTTTTTATTAAATAATATTTTAAGGTTTATAATCTTATATGTAATAAGAGAAACATGCACTAAAATCATTAACATATCTCCATTAATTAGGTTCTTGGGAAAACATTAAAAATAGTACTAAGTGTTTTCTTTACAATATTATATATTCTTCAAGACGCATCTATAAATTTTTCTATAGTAAAATAAGCATTTTTATTATCTGAAACCCTGATATATATAACGTAAAAACCATGTAATGCAATATTAAATGTAAATTTTTGTAGCATAGAGATCATAATTTAAGTTTTGATAAACTACAACATTTGTATTTCATTGCAATGAATGAAACCTCTAGATCACATAAAACTTTAATGAAAAAAATTAATAGTAAAATTTCAAACAACTATCAAGTATGCCTATTCAAGGTTTAAGATCTTATATATGTTTTTAAAATGTAATAAAGGTATGATTATTGAAATAGTGTCAAAGTCACTAGCATATTACACCACAATGTTAAGATCCCTACCTATTCACATCACATAATTATTTTTGCTAAATTCATCATTCTATATAGTTTACAATTATTATATATACTACCACATTTTATATTAGGGGGTCCAAATACAACATATTATAAATATTATGTTGTGATTATTCACTTTCAGTTATGATTTGATACATGAACATATCCATATGTGGAAATATTGAAATATTATGTACGGTACGAAACCTTTAACTCAATGTCAGCTAAAAAACATGACATTATAAAGGAGTAAGATAATTCTTTTCAAACACTAGTAAGACAATTATTTTCCAATACTAAAACATTCATATGTTTGACCAGCGTTGACAACAACATATATAACATGTGTAAACCATGAAATACTATCTAAGGTACCTAATCTCAATTTCAATGTTAGTGGTAATACATGGCATTATACAGAACACAAGATAATTATTTAAAATACTAAAACATTTATATGTTTGATATTCATCGATAACACCATATATAACATATAAAACCTAAGAAAAAAAAATTATATTCTCATTTAAAAAATGAGTAAGTATTCTCATTCAAGGTTTAAGTTCTTATATAAGTTATAGCATAGGTATGATCCTTGTTATATTATTGAAGTCTCAAATATATAAGTATCCTCATTAACGGATTAAGATCTTATATAAATTTACTTATATAAACTATAGCATAATTATGATGAAAATGCATCTATCACTATGCTAGTTTATGCGCAAGTTCTATGTGAGTTAATGCATTCCTCAAATAGACATTGCATCTCCTCTGAGTGAAATATCATTATTTTTTCACAAGCTTGTGGTACATCTTTAAGTTACAATAATGTCTTTTCAATTACCATGTATAATTGGATTACTAAAATATGCACATAGCTCCTTCACCTATGCCATGGGCATAAAATTGAAGTTTTCTTGTAGTATATTTGGACGTTGTCATAGTGTAAATGGGATTCTCATTTTTTAAATCAAGAACTCATTAAACATACATGTGTAGGGATTATATTTACCTATTGCAAGGAAAATATCCTTATCCATATTTATACCATGTCAGGGAATCTATTTGTGTAAATTATTAGGTGGAAGTTCAACTACCCATTTACAATAATTGTAACCATCATTTTACTATAAGATGAACCACCACACTAAAAATAAAAATCATGAGTTTTAATCACTTATTCTAATGATTGCATATATATTGTAATTATTTATCCCAAAAAGATACAAATATGAGACAATATACATGTATATACAAGAAATGACTTTTTTTAACATGATTTTGGTTTCTAACATTCAATCTTATCTCTAAAATTACATTCTTTCATTCAATATTAATAAATAACATGAATATTTATCCTTTTGATCACATGAACTACTTTTCTAGTCTTACTAAATATGTTATACATATGAAATTATAATGTTTTTTCATATCTAATATATTTTTTGTATTTTTACATATTAAAATTTTGCATACTATTATATGTTAATTTATACTTATTTAGATTCTCTTTTGTGCACTCTTGCAATCTGTAACCTATTGCCAAGTGTAACATTATCCACTACATTAGAACCTGGGCTCTGTGGTGTGGATTAGTATTTCAGAGAAAGAGATATCATATGCCTATAAACATATGAATTCAAAACAATAAAAAATGATTACAAGCTGATTTTGTTTTAGATTATTCAAAATAATAACATAGAAAGGATAACATAGTTGATTCTATATAAATATAGCGTTATCCCTAAATGATGAGAAATGTATTAGGGATTCCATAAAGTAATAAAACACCTAAATATTTTTCCAATTTCATGAACTCAAACATCAGATGGTGTGATTCAAAAAATTTAGACATACATTTCATTTATTTAATTCACCAATGCTGATAATATCACCTTGACTATGTTGAATATGTCAATTTTTATTTCCTACTAATGAGAAAATCTTAATGCATAGTGTGCATAAGATTGCATTCAAATTGATTCATGGACTAATTTTGGTGATGGACTAAAGTATGAGAACTAACACCTAAATAAATTTTATTATGGATACATCAAGTTCAAGTAGTTGTGTCAGCATAATTAGTAGTCAGTGGAAGACTACTCCAACAAGGTCAGTGACTTCACTACATTGCTACATGAGGATTTGATAGATCAATTTAAGGTGTAGAAGTATATTGGTAGAATATCAAATTACATTCATGTAATTATAAACTTATTTACTTCAAACACATCCGGAGAAGCATACCATACTTAAAATAAGATCAAAGCAATGACAAAAATGAATAAAAAATTATCTTAATCACTTTACACCATGTGGAAGAACATTAACATACATAACTTACCATCTACCCCTATTATGCATAACTAAGACATGTTCTACAAGGGTAAGTTGCATAATAAGGATGAACACCAAAATAAGACTATAAAGTATTCTTCTCTATATAAAATAAATAAGAAATAATGTGAAAAAAATTACCATCTTCATAACAAAAGATGACAAAGTCATTGTTAATGTTTTGCATAGAAAACCTTGCTTGCATTCTCTACATTATAAGACATTCAATACAAAATTAAACTAACCAAATGCCACTTATTTGATTAATAGTGAAACATTCAATTAAAATATATAAAAAATGGGAATGTCTTTTCCACACCAAATTAAAAGTTAAATTTCAACCTCTCCATGTCAACATTGATAGTCAAAGCAAGAACATTATTGATTTGAATTTTTAACCTCTTCTCCCAATCCTTTAATGGTATTGACAAATTCACCAACCTTCAACATGTAATATGCAATTGTTTCATCTTTATTCATCTTCAGACATAAACTAAGTAACATGCACAAACTATGTGTGTGTTTCTGTCACTTACCCCAGGCCCACCAACCAAGACTTTTCAAACCACCAATTTGACTGCACTATCGCTACCAAACTCGATTAAACATGACCACCAATAAGTCTCCTAGACAGATAACATAAACTATTACTTTCATCTCTCATAAATACTACAGCAAATAGTTACTCATGACTACCAACATAGCCCTGTCATATAGGCATTGTGGGGTGGTTGACCATAAATGGTTTAAACACACATATCTCTCACCAAATAAAATTAAGCACCCCCATCAATTAGATGGATAAATTGGACATTTTAAAATATTTGTGGCCCTTTCACTACATTTCTCTTGTGAAGCTAGTAGGTTAAGAGATGACCAAGGGATTTTGCTAAATTTGCTTAGAGGTGGGAGAGGAGGACAAGCTCACTGATGATCAGAGGTGGAGGTAATGTTCTTTGAAATTCACTTGACAAGCATACACAATTTAGTTCAAATCCCATCTGTATTTAATATTGTATGCTCTTTACCTGAGGATACTTCTATAGACTTTTAGAGAATAGCAATACCAATACCTTGTTCTAATTTTATGAAAATGAAAATTCATGGGCAATCTCTATTTAAGAACAAGGTACTCATAGTTTGCATAAAAAATCAAGATGTTCCACTGCTACCTTGCACTAGTCCTATTGGAGTGATATTTAGATCCAATGCTTTAAATATTTTTCTATTATGTGGGTTGTTAATCTCTAGGCAATCAAAATATTATATCTTCACTCCTTTTTTTACTCTTTGGTGTATTTGCAGTCATAGCCTCAACACCAATACCAAAAAGATACTAAATAAAACAATATTAATTTTTCGCACAAAATAATAGTTCCTATACTAAAAATATATATATTCTAGATTCTCATAAGATATCATAGATCTCATTAATTAGGGTAACAATAACATCAAGCACTACTTTTATTTTATTTTATTTCATCTCAAGTTTTCATCCGCCATGATGCCAAATAGAGAAAATGGTTAGAGATACACAAAAACTTTATTAACTTTATTCAACTATAGAATATTACATATATATTCTAGTTAACTCATATAATCATAGGGTTTAGTCTTATTATGAACAACTAATACAATCTCTAAAATACACTTTGCCTGAGGCAACTCCTACAGATTTATGAGAGAATAAAAATACCAATACCTTGTTCTAGTTTTATGAAAATGAAAATTCATGGATAATCCCTATTTAATAAGAAGGTACTCATGGTTTGTGATATGAAAAACATATTCTTGATAATCCAAATCATGTTAATGGATATAGTTTAATAATTATTAAAATAAATACTGACCATCATTTATGTCAATTTATATTTCTATGGCTCAATAAAAATGATTGTGAATTCACACACATAAGCTCTCTATGAAAACAAAGGGATGTGGAAAAATATATAACCATAAAGGATAAAAATACCATGTCATCATATACAAATTTTCTTACATAATCTATATATTAATTTAATCCCAAATGGCATACTATACATATGCAAAAAATCATACCACTGCTCTGCATAAATGAGATGGAGAAAAGGTAAGAGATGTGTCACTATCTTTGACTCCTACATTTTGCATTTAAATATATGGGTATATATTTATATTAGTAATAATATAATTAAAAACACTTTGAATGTTAATACTATCTTGATTGAGATGATTATTGATATCTTTAATTTGGATGATTTTATAAAGAAGTAAAATCACTACCTGTGTTGCATTGACACAACTTACATGTGTTGCATTGACACAACTTACATGTGTTTAGTATAGGAAAGAATGAAAATAAGGATGATTAAAGTTGAGATATCTCCATTTATAGTGTTAAATCTTAATATAAATATGTTAATTTGTTTCATAAATAAAATTATATTGAATTATATTTCTTCTCTTTCTTTATATTAAATAATGGAAAACATCCTTCCTACCTAGGTTTAAATTCTAATATATACATTTTCTCTTGAAGGCACATTATATTTTATTTTACATTATTAAATAAATGTCTATCTTTTTGTACTAAAAAATGATATTTACATTTAAATGAAATGAATACAATAAAAGGAAATAATAACTCATCATTTATGAATATAATTTACTCATGGTTATAGAAACATTAGAATAAGGACATTTAAAAGGTGCAAATATGATCAAAGCAACACAACCATAGAATGATATATATATATATATATATATATATATATATATATATATATATATATATATATATATATATATATATAATTCATATTGTAAAACTCCTTATTAATACCATCATAGTATTAATGTGTGATGATTTCCTAGTACCTTATTTTTTAAGCATAAGTATATTGGTATCTATTATCAGTGTTGAATGCAAAAGACAAAGTTGTGGATATAATCATATTATGAAAGGAGAATTGAAGTTCATAAAATTAATCTTAGGGATGTCTTCAATACTAGAGTTATAAAATAAAACAAAAATATAAACCCTTGGAAAATTGAACTAATTTATAAAAACCCCTTGAGGAATTAAGATACATTAATAATATCCAGGTTTTGTATATAGATAGATATAATTGGGAAACCTAATAATGGATTGTTATTTTTATTTATCCTTAAAAAATGTATTGGTAATATCTTACATTCACTGTTCAATATAAACTTAACTTAGTACACATTAAAATTTGTGTATTCTTATGGACTATAAATCTTGAATAATCATTAATGATTATTTAAAATCACTAATCACTAATATTTGAATATAATGACAAATTAACATGAATATAATTTTCTAGTATTGATTATAACCATATATGTTTATGATGTTCAATCTACATTATATACTTATTTTTAGCATTTGAAATGGGTTAACTAGAATAGGACATGCAAATAAAATAGTTCAAAGACATATAAAAAAATGACGGGAAGTGGGTGTCATCATTCTACTTGATTTTGATGTGTATAAATAAAAATTGCATATGTATAAATAAATTAGTGTAAATTCTAATCTTTTGATGTATGTGTAGTGCTTTGCCAATATTCGCATTATGTGTAATCAAAATATGCATCTACTAGTTAGTGCATAGTGGAAATAGAGAGATATTTATATCAACAACATGTTATTCAGTCTCAAAAACATTATCATAAGATAATATGGTAGGTTTTTCACTGACTAGGTTTCTTGACATTGTCCTTGTTACCTTGCTTTGATAGACAGGCTTGCCTTATATTTTTACTTATGTGAGGAGAGATGTTTTTATATGGAGGTTGATTTTTAAATTATTGTTAAGGAGTGAAAGGGGAGACATATGTTTTAGAAGATATTTTGAGTAGACTACATGAAGATGCCACTTTATTGTATGGTTTCTTTCATGATATTGACATTCGTTGTGCAAATGAATATCTCAAACAAGGAACATCACATGAGGAACAAAAACAAACATGGTAAATGTGTTTGGTTGAGTTGGACATGCATGCTTTCGAAGATGTGCCTATAAAACAATATTTTTATATCATTTTCAATTATGGAGTGCAAGACATTGTCACTGATGTGCAACACTTTTCATTTCTTCATAGTATATTACTTATGTTCATTGTTGTATTTTTACTCACCATTATTTTTGGTGAGGTGATACAAACATGATTCAATGTGATTACCATGTAATTATTCAATGATAACGACATTTTATAATGTTTTTCCTTTAACTATCATGAGATACATCTTAATTATGCAGTAATGACTATGTGTTATAATGTTTTTATTACTATATTTCCATTAAGAATCTTTTCCATATTATTAATTATCAATTACTTGATGTCTTAAAAATATTTGAATTTTTTAAATAAAATGTGTTTGAAAATATTGTATGTGTTTGTAATGCATTGTTGTTCATAGATTTCAATAATTGATCATTCATAATGTTTATTGCATACTATTGAATGAAATATTTTTTGTATTACACTAGAATAGATGGTGGATAGGTGGGATGAAATTACACATCTTCCATTGAAAAAGCTAATCAAGGGCTCTGTTTGACTACAATAATGATAAGTGGGAAATTTTCCCTAACATTAATGAGGAAAACATGTTGGTCACTTAGCTAGATGTTGACAGGGTTAAAGACTTTGTAAAAGGGGAATCAACAAAGAAGTCATTCCATACAAATTATCATGTGTCACATCATCATAAAACCTCATCTATTCCTAGAAAACAAAAAAAGTTCAACGTTGCCTTTGAATATGTCATGTATGTGACATGGATCCCATTCTAGATTAAAAGTGGGTATGTATTCATATGCTGTTGTGTTCCATTCGTATGTCATTTTTGTAGGTATTTTTTAATCTCCATATGCTATAAATGTCTAACATATCCATACAGGTAATGATGTTCATATGAACTCAAAGATTTTTAGGAAATTGATACTATACCAAAGGACATCTTAATAGTCCTGAAGATGGGAAAAGCTAGTCATTTGGGATGAAAACATATAAGGTGTGACTATCAATGTCATTTCAGCACATGCCAGATGGTCATTAGACGTGATGATGTGTTATTAATATATAATCAAGTAGAACACATAGATAATGATGGAAATAATTTTCATGGCCAATAATATAAATAGTTTAAGGGAAAGAAACATTTATTTTCTCCTTACATTATCCCCTAGTTAAATGAATAGGTCTATAGCCTATTATTAATGGAAATGTGTACTAATTCTATTCATCTTAAACATTGCGAGATGGTGCATGAGAAACTTGTAATGTTCAATTGTTAAATAGAGTGAGATAATTTACTTAGCAAATATGATATATATAGTAGAGAAAAACAAATCAAGGAGGAAAAATATGTCTATAGTCTCAATGATGTAGAAAGGGTTTGAGAGCAAACACGGGTAAATATTGCTAAGTGGTTTGTCTATTAGGGATATAATGGGGAAGAGATAAATGGGGAATGGGAAATCCCCTTCATACTAGGCATCCAATATTGATAATAAGTACACTAGTTGTTGAGATTTGGGAAATGTAGCTTATTGGAAATGGGCTCAACCTTCGACACGAATGCAATGAAGGTATGTTTACAATGATTGTAATAGTAGTTGATATATATATATATATATATATATATATATATATATATATATATAACTCAATCTCACATTTTTTTTCTATTTCTATATAGCTCCAATTATATGCATTATTGGTGTTTGATTCCAAACATCAAGGATTGAACATTGTATGGGTGATTATTTCACATATGTGTAGTGCAGAAATTAGCCAATAGATGTAAATAATTCTTCAGGCAATACATTTGAAAGACATAGAGTGGAAACATAATGCTTTCATAGTGGATGATGTTTACATTGAGATAAAATCTATTAGGTGTGTATTTGTAATTTTTATTCACATTATGAAGTTCATACATACTATTGTTATCCTATATTATGAAGTCTTACAAACCAGTCATGAAATGTAAGTAAACATTCAATTATGAGGTCTATTTAAGTAACTGGCATGTGTAGCATGTATAGCTAAATAATTTGATAGCGAAGGTGTAAGAAGATGATGTAAGGTCTATTATATTCAATGAAATAGGTGACATAATGCATAAATGTGATGATGAAGACATGGAAAATAGGGAGTCCAAAAATTTTGTAGACAAGTATCATACTACACAATCAAATGTTTTTGAATATTAGGATCAACATTGGCTTCACCACATCATAATGTATTCATGATGTTGTTGTACCATTCTACATGATGGTAAAGAAATAAATTCAATCATATAAAGTCACCATTCCCATTCGAAAAGGTGTTTCTTAAGAAGAATACACACTTTTTCACATTATAGGGTCGATTGGCTAGTCCATCAACTAATAACAATTATTTGCATATACTATTGGTGGATATGAATATGCAAGGATAGTGGATTCTAAAGGAACTTCAAATTGGAAAGAGTTGAAAATTTTTCATGGGATAGGGTTTTGTAGATTCCAGACTATCATGTCACCTTCTACAATAATGATCCTCATATGGCATGGGTGAAGAGTTTGATGGATGAGATGTTATATTATCACATATATATTATGATGCCTTCCATGTCAATGTGAAATTTATCATTTTCACTCTCAGGTTACACTTGTAAACATGTGATTAAGGTGGAGCTAATGAGACTGAGAAGAAGATAGGTGGTTGTACATAACATGGGGGTGGTGGCTAAAAAAGCATCAATAACATTGATATAGAGTACAATGTAAGGTTTATTTACGCTTATATTTTTTATGTTTATATGTATGCATGGAGTATGAATTTTAAAGTACATTTTCAAGGAATAATTCATAGATAGTATAGTAAGAGATGCCGATGAAGGAAAATTAGGTATGGATTTTGGATGATATAACACTCTAGATGAAGATGATTCAAGTATGGATATATGAGTATCAAATCTTGGTAATGAGGGTAAAGCAATAGATTTGGAAGATGATACTAAATACCAGTCAAGGGAGGCTAACAATGTAAGACATGTCTTTTCTCATACTCATTTGGGTTTTTATTTTTTGGCATTTGTAACATGATATTTTTAATTATATGAATAGATCCCAGCCAGTGCTAAATTTGAAATGATCAAAGCCTTGATATGTGGAGAACAAGATATTTTTGATAAATGTGTCATAAAAGATTGCATAATTAAAAAGCTATCATTATTCAAAAAATGTATGGAATATGTTTACAACAAGGTCCAAAGAAGGTTGATATCAAGTAGGTAACACCTGATGGCCCATCCATTCAAATAAGTGCATGATGGGTATGACACTTCCCTTTGTAAAGAGAGACTTCATATAAATAATGAATATAGGAAGACATCATAGCATGTCATAAGAGAGAACCCTTTTTCTAAACCCTCCTTGTAAGAAGCACAAATGAAAATCTTGGAATGTAGATCTTAAAAGGGCAGCAAAGTGGTAAAGAGACAAACACAAAAAAGATAATTTAGCTTCATTACCCCTAGATTGGATACATTGATAAGTGTACATGGATAAGTGCACCATCTTGGGGGACAAAAAGGGCCTACACGTGGACATGATTTTTTTAAAATTTTAGAAATGCAAACTTCTGTAGATAATTAGATATAGCTACACTCAAAATTTGAAGGTGGTATAAAAATATGAATTGTGAAATTTTGAGTCTAATTTCTAATTTTTTTAAAAAAAATGGTTAAGTATAAATAGTTCAAACATCTAAAATTTGAAGAGGACCTCCTATATCTTTAATAAAATTTAAATTGCACCATTCCGTGCAACCCACCATTTTTTAGGCATTGTTTAATATTGTTAGAAACCCTTTGGTGAATATTTATATTAGATATTATAGTGTATTACAATTTTTTTTATGAATATTTTATTATTAATTTTTCAATTAAGTATGTCCTAAAAACTAACAAAAAAATGGATAGCCGTATGTGCAACCCACCTTAACTACCTCCAAAAAAATGAAAATTGATTTTTTTTTGAATGTGTGTAGAATTAGGCCTAGTTTGTTACCATATAATGTGTTTTGCATTTGGTTCAATGAAAAATAAATTAGATAAACATGAATAGGCATGTATGGGTGAGGCATGTAGTGGTCTAAAAAAGGTGTTGTTAGAAATAAATATAGTTTGAACCCTTACATACATTTAGAAAGAGGTCAACATTCTCTTCGTAATGGTAATAATTTTTTGAATCTTGATGTTAAAATATATAGCGTATTTGGCGATTGAATTTGAAATTTCTTAGTTTTTCCTAAAACTCTTGGTCTTGACTGTAGATGCATAGTTCGAAGCCTTTAGATTAGAAATCTAAGCCATTTTTGAGCCTAAAGGCTCAGTTTTAAATTAAAATTCAAATAATGCATATGTGTTATATAACATGTACACGTTATTTGATGCAATAAAGAATGTGTATGCATTATATAATACATATGTGTTTCTTTGACATAAAACCAAAAAAATAATTTCCGTGATTGTTATGGGGGAAAGGTCTCATTAGCCATGCATCTTTATAGGGGAAATGTCAAATTTTGTGTTTCTTATAGGGGAAAGGTCCCATTAGCTTTAGATAGTGAATTAACATCACATTAGACTTAGAATTTTTTACCCATTTCAATATGTCATATTAACTACTTATAACTAAGGTTTCAAGGTCTAACACATTATACATTTGAAAATATAACTAATTTTATCATGAGAGGTCATAAAATGCATTTTTTAAACCTATGATCAAAACTTAACCTTTAGTGTACCAATCGTTGTGCATTAGAGAATCAATACTTGACTCTCACTTGTCAATATGTGATTGGTTACTTTTAATTTTATAGAATAAATGTTGAAAAAATATTAGATATTACATGTTCAGCTTCTGGTGCACTTTAATATTTATATACACCAATATGTTTCATTAATAGAACACATGTTAATAAAAGCCTTATTTGACAATTGAAACATGCACATTTATTTGAATCTTTCCCCTAGTAGGGAAAGGATATACCTTACCACCTTACTTATCTAAAATCCTACTTGCCCTTAAATTTTGTAGATTTCTTATTGGTATTATCCTACTTGCCTAAAATCCTATCTTACCCTTTTATTTTTTTCTTTGATATCTTTGACTAGACCCCTTTATTTATAAGTTTTGAAATAATTTGTTTGAGTGGAAAACCTGTTAAATTGGATTATATAGTATAGATAATCTTGTGTAAGTAGAAATAAGAATTGAGCCCTATGTGTAATAGTGCATCTCTTTGATATCTATTTCAATAATATTATCTGATAGAGCCCAATACCTATGAATCATTCCTTGGATTATCCCAAAATCATTCCTAAAATGAGTTGTATAAAATCCCTTAAGTTTCCTCCAAGGTCACTTAGTGCATCTAATTCCATAGATGCATTTTGAGGTCCCAATTGAAACTCTAACAAGAGTCTTCCATTGTTACAATTATTAAAGTTTGATTCCCCTAATGTATTCAAATACATTATTAAAATTTTGCCTAAAATTAATATCTCTTGTGAAAATATGGTTAATCCTCCATTTTGTGCACCTCCTTCATCTAGCCCTCCATCACACATCGGACAACCATGAACCACTCCATCCATTCCCATGTCATCTGAAGAGTGTGTCTTTGACATGGGACTAGTCCTAGCCGCACCATGGATTCAACAATTTCAATCTCAAAAATAAGCTAGATAATACTTGATGCTTATCAATACTATATAGAGTTTTATACCTTACTATGTAATTGGGATGGTAAGATATGAAATTAGGATGATAAACCTACAATGTATGTACATGTTAAATTATTAAATATTTTGGTCAAGTTAGGTATACATTTTATTTTATATAACATGTGGTTTTGAGCTCAATAAACTTGAAATGATCACATGTATCCATTAGTGATGATGTGGTTTTAAGATGTCGTTCCTGTAGTGATGAATGTATAGCTTAGAAAATATCTAAATGCACTAGGGACTTTGTTTAAAACCATTAAGGGATGGTGTAGACCTGACATTGACCAAGTACAACATATGTATAAGTTACCCTAGCTCAAAATCTATTGAACTTACTCAAGATATACATTAAACCTGTGACAACATCCTCTAAATATGAGACATGCTTTCCTTCAAGGATGATGCTGAGCAGAGAAACCCAATAATTGTTTATGTGGATGATGAACTGCTCACCTCATATAGATGGTTGTTAAAAATTGAATACCATTATGCACCCCCTCGCCAAAGGTTTGAATATTATATATATTTTGTACATATATCTTCAATCATCTTATTTATATTTTATTTTGATGAGCTTAAACCTTATGATGTGGATTACAAGAAAGTAGTACATGTGTCTCAAAATTCTTGCTTTAGCTTAGGATTTGAGGTTGAGGCTCATCCATGTTGTTGAATTATGTTATCTCTTGCATGTATGAATTAATTTGGTATCTCTATCTAGGTAATTTAAGGCATAGGGACATAAATAATTTGAATACATATATGTATAAAATTGATAACGTTCGGTGCTTGCTCAATTTAGATGGGACCTTAAAGGGCTTTACATGACAATTTTTGTACAATAATGATAAGTCGAAGGCTCGCACCATGTGCATTATTTACTATACATGAGTTGATTGGATTGATGTCAATATTTAAACATTATTGGCTTCTATATATGTATATATGATAAATTTTTGAATAGGACTTAGTTGCATTGGTTGGCTCAGTGATGGAACATCTCTAAGTATTAAATATATGCATATCTAATAACTTTAACACTTTTAAAAATGTACTAGACCTACACATGTGGTAATATTTGATTGGATTAGGCATCTTGAGGCTCTAATAAATCTGATGCTTCTAGGATAAGTGATAGTTAGATCTCTAACATAAATATATGTGTATAAAAGATACACACATGCATATATATGTATCTAATTGGATCATAGGGATCTGATAGATATTTTTAATGCTTATAAGCCCTGACACCTCTAACAGTGTTGACACTTTTGAGTATGTATGAGGTACACATGGTGATATATAATTGTATTTGACCTCCCAGGGCATTGTCAACTCTGAAACTTGCAAGACATGATGCATCTCTGATGGAATTGACACTTTCAGGTGTATGAGGTACACATGTGGCACAACAAGGTTCAATTATAGAGGCAATTCAATCGAGGAGGCATGGGAGGCCAATTTGAACCCCTTCTTGACATAACTATAAGATCATGATATATACATGATTTGGGACAAAATTAAGTATGATTCTATCTGTCATAAATTGAACTAATTAGTCTATTGGTTTAATTAGGGATGTGGTTTGGGTAAAATTGAGCCCCTAAACTAAATTTATGGCCCAATCAATTGTATAATCTATATGTAATATGTATGACGTAATTGACCCTAATTTAATCAAAAATGTAAATACAAATGCAAATGTGGCCAATTTCAACCCATTGAACCTAAATTAGAGTCTATAATGTGATTGAAAGGGCTAAATTAGGTCACATTTCATGACATGTTGATCACAAACCCTAATTTTATCACTTGAACATGTACAATTCCCCTAAACCTTAATTTCATGACATATACACACGTACAAACCCATTACACTAAACCCCTAACCCTAAATCCTAATTTTATAACAAACACAACCCCTAAGTTCCTTGATTTCATCACAAATACATAAATTCATGAATGTGATTAGTGTTAATTTGTGAACCTATTATTCACCTAGTTTTGTAAGCACCTATGATGGGATTATGGGAAAAATTAATTCATTTCATCTTACATATTGATCTTTATTTCATCATTCATTAGTCTTTTTTCTTTAGTCTTATCAAGATTCTTACTACATCATGTATTGGAGATTTATGCATCATATTAGGGATTTATGCATCATATTGAGCTTTATTGCATCATATGATAGCCTAATTGCATCATATTAGAGATTTATCACATCATATGATAGTATTATTGCATCGCATGATAGTCTTATTGCATCACATGATAGTCTTATTGCATCATATGATAGTCTTATTCCATCATGTTGAGCCTTATTGCATGATATAATAGTATTATTGTAATATGTTATAGTCTTATTGCATCATATTAGGTATTTATGCATCATATTATAGTCTTATAGAGTGTTATTGCATAATATTATAGTATTATAATGAAAAAAATGCTTGAATATGAGTCTTTTTGCTTGTTAGTATAGTACATGGCTATACTTTAAGGAACTCATATGCATTATAGGAACGTGTACACGTACATGTTCACATAACATGTATTTATTCTTTAGAGTACAAACAAAAACTTGATTTTCAACATCTATTTTTATCCCTAATCAAGATTGATGTCCCTATAAACATTCCCTACATACTCTATGTACTTTATTGGTTGCAATTTTTTTTGGACCCCACATTTGAAGCACTTTCTTGGTTTTTTTTTCAAAATGGGCACTGGTTCACATTCAAGGAGAAGGAAGAAGTTGAAAAATAAAACATCGAATCAATTAGAAGAGTTGAGAGAAAAAAATAAGGTAGAATGCAAGCAATTCATTCCATACATGGTACAAACACTAACCCTGATGAGCCAAATGCCTTAAATAATGAGGCAATTGACAATAATCAATTAAATAATGATGAAATTTATAATAATGAATTGAATTATGATGAAATTCACAATAATGAATTAAATTATGATGAAATTGACAATAGAAAATTAGATAATGTTGAAAATTCACATTCAAAGTTTAAAGTTTTTGATTATGTTGATGAAGAGCCTATGCATGATACTCTACCCACAAACAATGAATAAAATTTAATGGACTTGAATAATGATAAAATTAATAATGAATAAAATTTCATGGAAACATATAAAGAAGAAACGAATAATGAATAAAATTTCATGGAAACATATAATGATTTTGAAACACCCTTTGAATGGATTCCACTGATAACAACACCCTTGAGGTGTGTAGAAAATATAAGTAGTTAATTGAAGTTGATGAAAATATGTTGAAACCAATGTATAACAAAATGTCTGACCGCCATTCAAGAATATTGGATCAAAAAATTTGGGATAGTTTCTTTCATAATTTGTAGTATGATAGTCAAAGATGTCAATTATTTGTTTTGTTGATGAAATTACTTAATATGAGACCTATAATATACACATTAGAACTAAGAACATCTAACATGGATAATGAAAATGATGAAATTGTTGAAAATCTACATGATGCATATCATATTGTAGGTATGAAATCATGCAATAAAGATTATAATTCTACCTGATGTATAATGACAACTTGTGCATCATGTGCTAAAATAGGGGGAAAATGAATGATTTCAAAAACAAGTCAAAAACTTGATATAAATAGAAAAATATTAATAAAATCAATTGCAAGACATGAAAGATTAATGAACTCAATACGAAATATCTCTAGGCATTCTTTGGTAGACTTCCACAAGAGGACAAGGCTATATCAGATGATTTAAAAGACTTACCTACATAATTTTAGAAAGATAATACAAGAGTTTTTCTCAATGCAAGAGATGTGTTGAAAAGAAGAGTTGGTTCTCGTAATCGTGAACCGATCCAAAACATTTCTTGGGTATGACTCAAACACAATTGTACTCTAAGTTTTTAAAAAAACATCCATAAATTTTTATTAGTCAAAAACTTTTTGAGATGTCCAAACCTTTTTATGTAAAAATAAATCACACACATACCACTTGTTATAAGCAACATGTTGAATTTTCAATGCACTATGATATTTTTTCCATATTCATTGTACTTTACATACTACTAACATTTTGTATGAGTGTGGCATATAAGTTCCCCCAAAATTAGCTAGAGAATTTATTTCAAATATTTTTTTTGAAAGATCAGATGGATAGTTATTTTATAAGAAAGCATGTTTGGATGGAAAATGCAGCATTTGTGGTGGATTGCTAAAATTAAAGAAATGTATCCATGAGGAGTGTAAAAGTGCAATTAGATAGGAATTAGTTGGTTTTAGTAAATACAAATCTATGACTTATCAAGTAAAAGATAGAAAATAATCTAAAAAGTGTGAGCTTGTTATGAAAGTGATCCCTGTTTCAAAATCTATGGTCAAATTCATGGATACAATTATTTATGAGTATGAAAGGCACACACATAGGGATAAATGGTTGGATGAAAATTTCAAGCTAATAAAGGACACATTTCCACTTGATTCTATTATTTTAGTAGTCAACTTTGCAAAAAATTATACATATAAACCACAAATGGAAGTTCAATCATAGTATCACAACTCAACACAAAATGCCATATTCATGCATATATCATTCATGCATGCCCCTGATAGTACAGAGGAAGATAAAAAAACATTAAGGGAGTACCATTTATATATCAGTGATGATAGATCACATTGTATAAAGTATGTGCAAGATTTTTTTGATAAGTTCTATCGATAGTTAACTCAAAAGAAAATTAATTTCAAATGACATTACATTTGGTCAGACAATTACACATCATAATTTAAGAATGCATAGATGTTTTATTAGTTGATTAGGATGCATGTTACCACTGATGTATAACATATTTGTATTTCATTAATTTTCTTAAATATTCATGTACAAAATAAGAATACCATGTATGAATATCATATATAGGCATACAATGTCAATAATAAATGCATTGTCAAATAGGCATACAAAAAATTACATCATGTCTAACAACATAATATCTAATGTCAAGTGAATACATCATATATGCATGTGCAAAGCCAAAAATATATGCATTGTTATATAGGCATACAAAAAAGTACAGCATCTTAATCATCAAATAGTCTCCCTCTCTTTTCCTTCTTCAAAGAAGACTCTCCTTGGGATGCCCTGCTTATAGATGGAGATATCCTGAATGCCTTGAATTTATCAAGGTTTGACTATAGTTACTATGCTCATAGCTCACTTATATCCAAACATGTTCAAATATAAAAATTATTATAAAATTAACAAGTATACATGCAACCAAGTTAAGAAACTCATGCTTTAAACAATAATAAAAAAATCATTTAAATATTCACTTACCGCAATGGTCCTCCTCAATTTTCCATTGACACTCGATTGGATCAATGTCAGGTTCAACTACATGAACAGGCATGTCAAATGATGAAGAAACATGAGGAGCTATCATAGTAGTCATCTGAATCAGAGTATCAAATGGCATACAACAACCCTGCATACACAATACATTCATGCATATAAGTTATATTTTTCAAAGTATATAGTAAAATTATTAAAATAAAATTACTAAATTACAATTCAAAATTATAAGTGACTATACATACCTCGGTAAATGCCTGTGTAGATGACATTGTAGTAGCAATGCCTGAGTCTGTCATGACTCACAATGATGGAGGAGTGTTTATGCTAGTCATCAACTGAAAAAACATAATAATTAATAACTTGGGAAATCCATTTATTAAACAAGTTGCTAACAAACTTAATCTTGCATAAGATATAAAAAAATCTAATGAGGTCACGAGAAGCATGAATGTGACAAGTGGATATGTGTAACATGTGACTTGTAACACCACACTGAAGGCAAGAAATGTTAGTTTTATGAGGGAGAATGACAAGATAGTGAGGGAGGATTTTTTAGTGGATTTTGTGAAATTGAGTCATTGAATGCAAGGACATATTGGAATGTCAATACAAGGTCTAAAATGTGTCTTTAAAATGTTCAAATTTGAATTTGAGCTCAAATAGGTTTTCCCTAGGTCTAAGTTAATCTATTTGGTGTGTAATTGATAACTTAAATGTTGGATTCTAAATAGTTTAAATAAGGATGTTGAATGATCATATAAAGGGGGATATCATCTTGATATAGGTTTATAGTGCTTTGACATTGAAAGAGGAAATAATTTGTGAGTACCATGTTTGCTAAAGGGTAGCATACAGTCAAAGGACTGAGTTATATTATGTTAAAACTAGTTTAGGATTCCATTGAGATTTTAAGGGGTATAAGATAGTAAATGGAATTATATAGAATCCCATATTAGGTTTTGAAGATATTGGAAGTTGAAGGAAAGGCAATGTAATCTTGTACCCTATTTTCCTATGTGCATAGGCAAGGTTATAAACTGAGAGTTTTGAGTTTAAAATTGATTATGGGCTTTCATAATTTTATGTCTGAATGATAAAGTTATATAGGGTTAGTACAGACCCAATGAAAAAGGTTTGGGGTTTTGAAACCCACAAAAACAAAATTTATCCCCTTTAGTGTGCTCTCGGCCCTGGTAATGGCCTAAAACCCTTGAATCTAGGGTTTAGTGTATAAAATGAGATTTAACCATTGAAAATTTCCAAAAAGTTGTAATATTACTTAATTTGATGTATTTTCACTAATGGAGGTGGTTTTGAGATTTTTAGATATGGAAAAGTATGTAAATGAGGCTATGATCTAGTGCAAGGCCTAGAGAAGGGTTAAGGCCTAGACAAGGAGATTTACCCAAAAACATAGCTAGTAGAAGGTAAAGCTATAAAGGTGTATGTGAGGAGTAAGTAGACAGAGAGTTTGAGTTAGTGACATGACCAAGGATGTAAAGAGAGTGTGATAATAAGATAGAAGTATTGATTTGACTAATATTATCATTGTTATTTTATTGACCAAAGGACTAAGGGAATTAGTTATGAATGGATGAAGGAAAACCTTGAAAGGGATATAGGTAGAGTTTGGTATAAAATTTGATATATCTTTGCATCAATGAATATAGATAGGACCTCTCCCCTAACTAGATATTGTAGGTCTTTGGGCCCCCTAAGTAGGTGGTGGTAACAAACTACTCAACCCTATCTATATATACAAGGTTGAGGTCCCCTATTTGTATATGGTCACAAGGCATATGCCATATACATATTGGCTATAGTTTATAGTTGATGCTTTCCCACCAAACCAATGGGATCTGATGGACACTCTTCCAATAAACCAATGGAATTGACTAGGTACAATGGGATCAAGAGGCTATGCCATCTAAATTTATAACTCCATAGATAGAGATGAAATTATTATGCTCAAATAGAATCAAGATGGCAATTGAATTTCTAGCTATGACCATTTTGGATATCAATCATAGAGATTGAACCACTATATGTGATTAGGATAACAAGGAATTAATTGCTTGGCTATGAGGTCAATATTTAAAATAAAAGAGTGGTGTGCATATTGATGAAGATATGTTATGCTCGATTGGGAAATTGATAGAAATATATTGTACCAAACAACTTTTATCAAATGAATTCTATATATATATGTAAATCCAATCCTACTGATTGGGATTGACCCACTATGGAAACTACATATAATGGGATATCAATCAAATGTTTAACTTGTTATTTTGGTTATTGAAAACATAGTTGAGAAGGAGGATGAGTTTCTAACAAGTTATGTCAATCCATGTTAATACATCAAATAATAAAAAGCCCAACAAAATTATAAATTAGGTATTTTATATTTTCTTACACAAAATCTACCAAGGATGCAATTAAGGTGTATGAGTGTACATCTAGAGTATATAAGATTCACTTGAAATTTTACCTCTATAAATGTATATGATGTTGTACTGACACACATAGATATAGTAGCTTGGGTTGGCCCCCTACCTAGTTATGATGTTGAAGTCAATGTCTCCTCCTATAACACAAAAAAAATACATATATATTATTCAATTTAAATGTGTCAATTAATTTTTACCTTTTTACTTAAATGCAAATATAACTTAAAAATTTAACATTAAATTTATATAAAAGATACCTACATGTGTGTAGAAACTCCCAATGTATCCAAACCAAATATGTATACCAACAAATAATCAGTCAAGACCATATCCTCCAAGCCCCTTGAAGCGGCAATGTCATCATCTAAAGGTCTAGTGCATATAGCACCACAACATTTGCATGGGTGGGGTGGGGTATGACCACTAACTAGAGTATCACAAGCATCTATCTCTGAAAGTATACTCGTATGATGAATGAGTGTATTAGTAAGTGCACTAAGCACATGCAAAGTGTCTATCTCCACAACCTCTATCATCATAGAAGAAATATCTAGATGAAGTAGCTTTTGGGTAGGGATCCTTGTAGGTTGATTAGGTGCATGATGTGCACCTGGTTGATCCTACATGGAGCCTTTCCCTCAGCCCTGAAACTCACCATAGTCTAAGTAGTTTGTAACTTGATTGAGGACAAACTCATAATAGAGTTTCCTTTAAAAGTACAAATGGACCTCATAGTTATTATAAGGGGGATATTCAAACACCATCCACCATCACTCCTAAAAATTGGCTTTAATCAAATCGTGTTGGCATCGATGGATTGGGAAACATTTGATCATTATGGGAAATGGGGCTTTGGTGGTTGGGTCAATAAATAAGGTACAAATTTGATCTTTTGTTATATTTTTATTCTTCACCTCAGATGCTAACAATTTATCAGTGTAGTAAGCCCTATAGCTATCCCTATATGACCTATATCTATCAATTTGACTCATTATGTAGTCAACTTGACCTAATACTAACTATAGGTTATTGGCCAAATAGGTGTGGTGGGTGTTTTTGGAAGTGGGCTCCCTCATTCTTCTAATTATTTGCTCAATTTCAATTTTGTTCTATATTATGTGAGTAACTATATCCTTTTGGCTGCTTGGGGGATCTAAGGGAACTACATGAATGTTAGGTAGAGGGTTAGGAGAGTTGGGAGGGTTGGGAGGGTTGGGAGGAAGGTTAGGTGGAGGATTTGGTGGAGGGTTAGGTGGTGCATGCTGAACTATTGGATCAAAATTAAAAACTATACTAGATGCAATTCATATTCACAAAAATATCAAAAAAATTAATTTAATCTACAAAAAAATACCTCTTCTTCATGGCAGCATCGTCGATATGGGGAATGGAGGGAAAAACATGAATCTTGTAGATGAAAACATGATATTGAGGACAAAATGTGAATGGAAATCGGTAAAACACGAATGGGAAGAATGAGGAGGATGAGGGTTTTTTTTTGTTTTATAGTTTCAATAACGTGTATATATTATTTAAAATTATATAAATATGTATGCATTCCTATAACACGTATGCGTTTATATAATTTTTAATAATGTGTATGTGTTATTATTATAACACATATGCATTATGGGTTATGTCCACGGAATTGTCCACCAACTCCATGCACATACCCACATCTTGTATATAACATCTAGTAATGCCATATACATTTTACATGTCTCTATACATGTCAGCGTGCCATATCATTGTAATTTTTTTTAAATGCTTAAAATTTTTATAAGTACTTGTTTGTAGATTTATTGAATATTTTCATCATGCACACAAGTTATTATGGCTAGATTTTTTGTTTGACATGTATGGAAAATTGCAACATTTAATGTAAAACTAGAATTATCATAAATGGAAACAAAATAATTACATGTAGTATGTGATAGAACTTAATTTATGTTCCTTAGTTGTGAATAAATATAATATTATAATAGAAATGTAAGCAAAACTTCAAATAACATAATTAAGGATATGTGTTTGTGATGTAAGCAATGCAAAAAATTATATCTTGACTAAAATTGATCTATGTTTGTGATGTTGAATGTGCATTGCATAACTTATTAAAAATGTGCTAATGTTTTTTGGCAAGAAATGTGCTGATGAATTTATTTATTTTTTAAAATTGTATAGGCATGTGTAGCTTCTTTAATTTAATTTTATTTAATCTGATATCAATTTATGCACTTTGTATACACCCAACATTAAAATAACATTTTTTGAAAGGTCAACTATAGGGATAAATTTAATAACTTCATAATTATGTCTTGACTGTAAGGAATA
The DNA here is from genome assembly GCA_037957365.1 of Torreya grandis. NCBI lineage: Eukaryota > Viridiplantae > Streptophyta > Pinopsida > Cupressales > Taxaceae > Torreya > Torreya grandis. The sequence goes on from JARHVA010004406.1 coordinate 649,816, forward strand.
TGTTTGTGATGTTGTATGTGCATTACATAGTTTATTGAAAATATGATGCTATTTTTTGCTAGGAAATATGTTGGTGATTTTTTTATATAAAATGGTATAGGCATGGGTGATTTATTTCATTTAATTTGATTTAATTTGATAACAATCTATGCACTTTATATACATCCAACATCCAAATAACTCTGGTAAAAATGTTGAATGTAGGGATAAATTTAAAAACTTCATAATTATGTCTTGAATATAAAGAATATGTTTATGTTTTAACATTTTAGGACTTAGTGATTGTAAATCCTATGTTTGTTAAAAATCTAAGTAGACTAAATCAAGGAAATAGTATGCAATAAATATAACCACTGATTTTTTATACAATTAACTATCTTTAACTTTTCCAAATATAATAATAAATAGTGAAAGTAATGACTTAGCTAAAAAACAACTGATATAGATGATTTTGGTGATGGAAACTAAGATGGAAGAAGGCATGGGTGTCTTAAAATAGTTATTAATATCAGAACCCCTCTTAGATAGTAGCACTATAATTGGATAGTAGCAATATTATTGAAAATGTGGTGGTAATGTCTTGATATTGGTGGTAGTATCCTCTATATAAGATTATCCAAAGCTTTTGGGTGCACCTATGTCTGGATCTCTGAGGTATGTTCTTGCATGCATGAGTTTTAAAACCTTGTATTTTGCATGTAATGAATGATTTATCATGCAAACCTTAATCCTCTATGTAACTAGGGCATGAGTTGTAAAGTGTGATTGTTAGTAGGGTAGGTTGGACATCCTCAACACCTCATTGTGAAGAGAGTTGCCTACATACCAATACTTTGAGGAGGGATCAAGCCCGATGTAGTTCTCCCCACTTAAGAGCTAGTGCAAATGCACATGATACTAGTATGATAGTGTCCTTGAGTGCCTTAAATGTTGTTCATACTTGAAATCTGGATAGTATTAACTTAGGGCTATTGTATATGAAAGTATGTAGAAGTAGGACATAATAGGGATTAATAAACTTAATTGTGGTCAACTTGTTTTGAGTTTGAATTTGTATTTTTCATCTAATTTTCATCTAGTGGTTATAAGGATAAAATTTATGTATTTACATTAATTTGATGCTTGTGTGGGTGATAAAATATGTCTAGACAAACCTAAAAAGGTTATAGATTTGAAAAGATATCTATTTGGAAAAATATAGGGCAAAGGACATTAGCACCATTTTGAAGACACTAGCACCATGTGGAGCTAGTTTCTTTATTATGGTGCTAGTGTCCAGCTAGCAAAACACTAGGTATTAAAGGCCAAATTTGGGAAATAAAGGACAATGACTATTTTAGGGTTGATTACAGACACCTATGACCCACACAAAGGTTGCATAAATGTGAGAAAAGGATCTAGGATAACTTTAAGGATAAGCTAGGGATAAGTAGTCTCAAATAGAACTCATAACACTCAAACACCACTTTTGGGTGATTACATCACCCCCCAAAAAAAAAATTATTCTACAAATTCATCAAAGTGAAATGACTAGAAGAAAGGAAAAAAAGTGTAGCCTGTGAAGTTGGGTCTAAGTATTTGAAGAATGCTCTGATGTGTGTCTTGAAAGTGAAACATGCATAAATTATTCATTACTTAAAATATATCTAAAGCAAAAGACTAAAATAAGTAAATAAGTAAAACTAAGTAAACATATGGGAAAGAAGAAAGAAATGAATACACCTCACTGGGTATGTGAACTAATGCATAAATATGGTAATAACTTGTGTGTGTGTGTGCGCCCACGTGCACGTGTGCGTGTGCGTGTGCGTGTGCATGTGCATGTGCATGTGTGTGTGTGTGTGTGTGTGTGTGTGTGTGTGTGTGTGTGTGTGTGTGTGTGTGTGCGTGCATGCGTGAGCACATATATATAGTGATCAATCAGTGAATAGATTGGATTAATATGATAGGGTGCTCAATCCACATGTGTGCATGGCTTAAGAACTCAATCATATTTTGACTCCATCATTGCCCACCCATGCTTGGTGGATCATGACCTATGAAGAGTTTGGATTGGACTGATGGTGTGTCCAACCCTCTCATGTAGGTGGCTCAATAACTCAAGTAGGCTATGACTCCATCGTTTCTCACCCATTTGCATTAAAAACATCTAAAACTGAACTATGTGAAGTTTTGTAAATGTCTAACTACATATATCTAACTGTGTATGCCAACTTTATGGCCACTTGAGTACATTAGGTAGCTTCGAGCCACTCAAAAATGCTAACCAATAGAAATAGAATAAGACATGAAATTGGTGTGTAACCTTGAATATAATGTTGGGTGTATATAATGTAGATAATGACATGGAATATTTCCTTTCATTTGATCAATTAGTGTGTAAATGAGCATACAAAAATAATGTGCCATGCACATGCCCCTAAAATCAGATATCTAAACATATGGATTCTAGATTGAGTTGTAATAAACTATAACTAGGTATATAAATGGAATATGAGAAAGGTCATGTCATGCATGATGCCCCCAATCCAAGTAAACTGATATGAATTTGAGTTGAACTAGTAGAGATCTAAGAAAAATTGAGTATAACTGATAAATTTATAACTGCTATGTAAATATGTATTGTGCCATCTATACTTTTCTAGCCAATCTAAGTTTATCTGAAACTAAGGCTACTAGATAGTTATGACATGTCTTGAAAAGTAATGCCATTTTTTAAAATGTGGCGCTAGTATCCCAATTTGGGTGGTAGTGTCCTTCTAGTCTGATTTATGTGTAATTTTAATACTTTTTGGGTCATTATTTTTCCACTATGTTTACCTATGTTTGATTATCTGTAACCAAGCCTATGTGCTGAAAAATGTATTATGAGTACAATATAGAAGACTAATCCCTATGATAGACCCTGTGAATTCCCCTCTATTGAGGGGAGTTTTTGAACCTATGCAAGAATTTTCCTCAAAGTAAAAAATCTCTATAAAATGTGTGTTAAAGTATTTATGATAATACATAATAATCCGATATAATGTGCATACTTAACATCAGAATGTAATATAATATGAGTATAAGTATGTAATGTATGATGTATGTCATGTCTATCATCCACAAGGGTGTGAAGATAGATGTAACAAAAAATTGAGTAAAATTAGGCAACTACTTAGGGGATGGGTCATGATTTCCATCATGGCACCAAAGTAGGAAGGGTAAATGCATAAGGTCCCTCATGACATCGAAAAATAGTGTGTAACAAGTAAATACAAGTGTCATAGACATGATGCATACAATAAATCATACATACAAAATACACGAGGCACACAAAGTAGGCCTAGGGGTGATAATATAAGGGACATGGAAACATGTCACTAAATATGAGAAATAAGACATACAAAACATGTTCAAATGTCCACTTGAAAAATCAACAAGTAAGTTGGATTAGAGCCACAAAGAAAGACATGTTTAAATGTCTATATACACAATAAGGAAAGACACACACAAGGACATGAGCACATGTCCAAAGCATACATATGGTGAATATAAGTGGCATAGAGCCAAAGAATAATGGGATATTTAAATTCGATCTAATAGAAGAAGCATATATATATAATCAAGTATAAACTAAGAAATCTAGAAATGAAAGTATGCATGAATATAGAATACAAAATTGTGTAAGAGCTAGGATGTACATATGTTGAGTCTAAAGTGGTAGTATCCGACAAAAGCTTTGAGTAAGAGTAGCATGATCAATATCAAGATATAATAATTCTAAAGCTGAGATGTAGAGTATAGAAGGATAAAACTTCGTAATCAAAACTATGTATAGAATGCCCTCAAGTGGGCAAATGTGTCAAGTGAACACCCATGTAATTGTGTATATGCCCCAATGGGTAGATAATATCAAGTCTAGATCAGTATAGTGGACCTGAGTCTTGTTGTAATATGTAAGCACTCAACAAGAACAAGTGAAGAATGTATGCATGATAAAACATACTATACTAAGATAACTAGCATATGTAATGTCTAGAAAATATAAAAAATATAAACATGGCAATGCATATAATCTGTAATTTTGTGTTTTTGAGTAATATTTAAATGTCTTTTGTGTTTTTTAAAATATTATATTATTTTTGTATTTTTTAAAATAAGATATGTATGAGCAACATGAAAATGAAATATGTACAAGGAGAAAGAGAGAAGGCAAGTATGTCCAAGAAGAGAGGAACAATACTAATCGACAAGTCTCATGGGAGACTCACTATTACTGTGGCTTATGTCAAAATACAGGAATTATTATATTTCATGCTATGTAAAAGGGCAATTGTGGTCCCATAATATGTTGTATCAAGTGATCTATGTTTGGTCGTACCTGTGAAGTGGTGCTAGGAATCTTTGTAAATGGTTATGGTGTCCTATGAATTGTAGGGGTTTGAGGAACCCATTTGGTAAAAGTTGTAGATGGCATAGGTGCCATGTGCTATGAACCCTGAGAACTTAATAATAATGATCTTGGTATAAAGTGAGTAGAGGGAGGCCCTCTAAAATCTACAACATATCTCGGATGCAGGGGTCTCTCTAATAATGGTCTTCATGAGAGAGTATATGTACATGTCAATACTATAGGAATAAACCTCACCTGTAATGGTAGTTATATAGAAATTTATGTTATATCAATACAAACTATACTCTGAGTTGTAATTGATAATTATGTTATAATTGGTAACTATGTTATATATGGTAACTATGATATAACTTCTTGTGGAATAGGTAGAGGATACTCATATGGAAGACCCTCAATTGTGATCCCCTAATTTACATCCATCTATTTTAGACATTTATGCATTTTGGATGGGATGGCTTGTAGCTAATATATCTATGGCCTACCCAATAACATACCAAACATGCCTACACTAGGTACTACTAAGAACTGAGTGGCCACATGTGTTGGTCCAACCTATAATAGAAGCACAATCTCTCCAATAGAGCTCTAAATATGACCACTAAAATCACTAATCACTGTATCTATATGGGTTATGACCTGCTCTAAATACCCCAAATGTTGTAAAAGTGTGATAGTGCACATGTTAATGCTTAACCCGTTGTTAACCATAACACTTTGGATAGAATAATGATTTATATACACTTGTATAAAGAGTGCATATAAATCTATAGCATCATCAACAATTTATTACTTTGAGAAGGTGACGAGTGGTCTAGATGGAACATTAGTGTGGTACATACCAAAGATATTGTGCAATAGGTGTGCCTCCTTTATAATAGTATGATATTAAGCTGGTGGTGGATGTGCCTAATATGTATAGTGAACACCAGAATTGTTCCCTATCTCATTCGTTGTGTGCTTTATAAATAGATCTAATAATATATTTAATGCCTTAAATTTTGTTTTCTATACTTTTGGTGCCTTTGTGGTTGTGCCCACATCAATAATACAAGCCTCAATCAAATCTTGTATCTTATGTTTCAGGGTAATGCATTTTTTTTTGGTATATTCTGGTACCATGTGATACTCATAGAATGCATTGGAATCATAGTTATTTATAAGAGGCCCTATCATATCAACCTCTTTCATGGGAGGAAGAGATATGACATTTCATTCCAAGAACTACTGTATAACCTGTGCTAGTATCGTAAGAATGCATTCATTGTTTATCTTTCGACTTATATCTTAAATAAATAATATTATATAATATTAATATTATTAATTTTTTATAAGTATTCATTTTTGACTAGAGCTCCAACCCATCTAGGATACAATCGGGGGCCCAGATCTCCAAGCGATCAACTATCCCATGTACTAGATATACTTAAAACGGCCATAATGAGCTCAATAATAACAACCACAATCGGCCCAAGAATACTAACAAATGGTCACAAATGACCTGAGAATATCAATAATGGTCACAACTGACTCAATGATACTAATGAATGACCACACCCAATTCGAGAATACCAGCAATGGTTACAACTGACCCAAGAATACCAATGACGGCCACATCCGACCTCAGATACTATACTGAGATTTGAACTTAGGTGAAACTTAAAATAACCAAACTAATTTACCAACTCACAAACATCTCATTGATAATATTAATTGTATTTTACTATTTATAAAATTATATAATTATTAAAAGTTTAAAATTATTTTAAGTAAATAAAATTTTAATAACAATTAAAAAAAAAAAAAAAAATCTAACAATAAAAATGTTTACAAAATTTATTATATAAATTTTAATAGAAACTTTAAAAAACATTTTTAGAATATACATTTCATTTTTATTCAAATCGTAATAAAATATAAATATTTTTAAATAAATATAGTTTAGAAGTAAGATAGACTTAAATTGTAAATTTTAATAGAAAGAGTTTAAAGAATGAAATGTTTACATATCGTTATAGCTTTAACCACAGCATAGAGCAACACAAAGAAGCACACAGCAACTAAAATATTAAACATGAAGACAGGTTTATCTATTATTGGCACCGTATGCGAGACTCCAGTGGATATTTCATGCACATGAGCACTGAAGGAATCTCCCTGGTAAGATCTGGAGGGCTCCCTTCCTTTACACACCCCCACTCGAATGTTTGGAGTAAATTGGCAAGAGTGATTGGAACATGCACGCTTGCAACGTTCATTCCAGCACATACTCGCCTTCCTGCTCCAAACGGAAGATATGACATTCTCACCACCTCCGAATCTATATTCCCAATGAATCTTTCGGGTGTGAACTCATGAGGTTCCTCCCATACTTCAGGGTCATTGGACACGCTATGCAGATTAAAAAGCACTCCTGATTTGGCCGGTATAGTGATGCCCATTACTTTACACTCATTCACTGCCTGGTGAATTATAGCAAGAGGCGCAATCGATTCTTTTCTAAGCGTCTCCTTCACAATAGCTTTGATATATGGCAGCTTCCCCAAATCCTCTAACCTTAATAGCTCGCCTTTTCTTCCCTCAACAGCTTCATATACCTCTTTATAAGCCTTCTGTTGTATTTGAGGATGTTTTATGAGATAAGCAAGAGCCCATTCTATAGCTGTAAAGGTGCTGTCTATTGCCAGAAGAAACAGCTCATGCAAGTTGAAGGCTATTTCTTCATCGGATAACTTTAATTTATGCTCTTCATCTTATTCTCTTTCGCCAATGGACAGCAAACAATTCAAGAAACTGTTGGGAGCGCTTTGCTTCAACTACCCTCTATAACTGCGAGCAAATCGAATAATAGGCAACAAGAGGTCCAGAACATCAGCTCTCAGGGCCTTCCAATTCTTTACTGTTCTCATTGATGAAGGAATAAAGTAGCGAGAAAGAGAAAACGAATCCAGCAGCATATCTCCTTGTTTAGTTAATTTTATGTCTTCAGCTATCAATTTCTCCAGCTTGCTCAAGAAATTTTCATCTTCAAAGTAAGGGCCGTAGCACAATGAGGCAATAATACTCATTGCCGTCATTTTGAAGTCTTGAAAGGGCCTCACCACACCCTTGTTTGTTTCCATAGCCTTTTTTAATTTGGTGATTAGAATAGTCACACTTCTCTGGTGAGAAGAACTCTGGCTTGCAACGTGGAAGGGACTGAGAACATTGTTGTGGAGAAGCTTTCTGAGCTTAATCCAATGCTTATAGTAGGCAGAAGTAATAGGGGTTTTATAGCTGGCTGTGGTGAATTGACTGCCGTACAGTTGGGGACGATCTGCAATTTAGGAAGCCTGGTTTACCAACGCCTCCCAAATTGCATTTTTGCCGGTCAGGACTACTACAGGAATTTGTCCCATCCACACAGTCATAACAGGACCGTATGACTTGGCCAGATCTGTCAAGGTGGAAAGAAGATTTCCGCCCTTCTTCACCTGATGCAAGTTGCCCATTAATGGCAGCCTCGGTGGAGATGGAGGCCATTTAACATCATTCTTGGTTGATGAAACTAAACGATAAGCTGCTGTAGCGAGAAATGTGACGAACAGTGAAGTAAGAAGAAGAAATATGGGAGTGCCTCCTAGCATGGGGATGTGAAAGAAATGGAGGATCTCAGCATGATTAAGTGCAGGAGGTATACTGTCCATGGCAGAAGGATGGAGGGACGTATTTGGAAACTGCGATGGGTAATGCTGAGTATCGGCATATGAGTGCATCTATAAATACACGGATGCTGGCGCCGTCAAATCACAAATTCATTCACCAATGTTCTCGGCACGTTTTGAAGTTGGTAAGTTATATCTAAAATGTAGCATGATGTAAAGAAATATACACAAACTAATAATAATTGTTAAAAATATATAATAATATTATTTTTTAAAAATTCAAAAAATAGCTTAGAGAAATTTATTTTAGCTACTCAACATAAAATTTTTTGTGAAAAGTTACTTGCAATTACAATAGAAGGCACTATAAATATTGTTTTGTTTCTTTTTCTATGTAGAATAACATTGAGGGGTAATAATGTGTTAAATACTTGATCAAATAAATTATTGTAATTAGGATCAATTGTAATGAAAATTTATGATGTGTTGAGGTTTCGTGACATACTAAGTATTCACCTACATATCTATCAAAATAATCCAATGATAAATGTTACATGTCATAACACATCAAAATATGTTTCACAAAAGTTATGAATAGGTATATAATAGTTTTTTAATTTACTTGTGATTAAAAATTATGTAATAACTATCATTAAATCTAAGAACTTATCCCTCGATAAAACTTTGAAATGTGTGTTGAACATATAAATTAGAGATATTCAATACAATTTATACGGGGAGATTGTTATTTATATCTTTTTTCATTGTCGAGGGTGGTAGGGAAAGCCTAGACCATTTGAACCCCAAGAAAGAGGTTTTTGTGTTAGCTTCAATGGGGGGAGCTAGAGTGTGAGTCCAACCTCTTTCTTGCACGAATCTTAAAGAGCACAAAATGATTTGGAACAAGCTTCAACAAAGCAGGTTGACTCCTTTTATTGAGATATTTTGCAGTTGTGACCTAAGCCTATCTTTGGATTTTCCAAAGGAGTGGAATGAGAGGGTAGTGCAGATGAAGGGTTTCGCTTTGGAAATTATTGAAGAGCAAATTTTTATGGTGATGGGGATGCCGATGGATGGTGTGAAGGCATTTAGGGATAGAATCAGGAAGAAGAATATGGTTCAAAATTTATTCAAACTGAAGTAGGTTATCTCCATATGGGCCTACCTAATCCTTGGGGTGAAATATGTTTGTATGTCATGAACTGATTGAATATTGAAGGCAAGTATAGGGTCTTCTATTCCCACCTTTGAAGTAAAGTGAAGGTTCCCCCATTGATAGAGTGAGAAAATTTGAGAAAACTCTACTACTCCATCTCAACCTTCTTAAATAATTGGTTAAATATTTAAAAAAATCCAAGAAAGCTATCGAGGAGCTCTATAGCAAGATATAGGAACATGGTAGAGCATCCAAAAAAGCCTTCTTACATTTCAAACATGTCATTAACCAAATGAAGGAAGATATTTCTAAGTAGACCTCTAGCTTGAACAAGGTTGAGGAGGAAGGGGGGAGAATTAAGCATAAGGAGAAGTAAAACACCAAGGACATTAAGATCAATTCTAGAAAAACCAAGAAAGAAGTTAGTGATAAAATTTAAGTCAAGGATTATCTAGATGGCCCAAGCAAACATACCTGGGGCAAAGAAGATGACTAAATGAAAAATCCTAGGAAATCAATATGATATTTTGGATACCATTAGGCACTCTTAGAAAAAATAGAGGCTACCATCTACCTAGAGGAGATGGTTGATATCCAAGGTTGGTCTTTTGATATATGATTGGTGAATGTTAGGGTTTTTTATTACATTTTGTTGATGTAATGTGGCCCCTTTAGTCCATCTGTTTAAGGCCTTTTCTCAAAAAAATTTGGAATTGTATTGTTTATCTTTTGGCTGTAAACTCAGGGTATGGGATCATTGTAAAATCCTTTTATTTACACTAACTAAAAATAATATAAATTATAGATATAAAATGTTGTAGGTTTGTAAAATAAGGGGCATTGAATGACAAAGTAGACAATAATAGATTACAAATTTATATATTTAAAACTATTAAATTTGATTGGTTTTCAAGCCTCTACTAATTTAATTTTCAATGTATTTGTAATGCCTATAATACCCTTGAAAATAATAATTTAGTAAATCCAAAATAATTTCAATGAACATTTTACAAAGTACTTGCTAAACACAATACTAAATAAAATTTTAAGAAAATATTTTTTTTTAACTAATTATTAAATAATATCATTATTAGTCTCAATGTGATACTCTATGCACCATTTTAATCTAACCACTCATTAAAACATGTCTTCTCAACCAATCAAATGTCATTAATTTATGTGTATTGAAATATGTAAACCTTTTGCATAGGTAAGTTTCAAGTTTTTCAATTGATGAAATATAATAATAATATTTTTGGTACATTGATTAGTTGAAAAGTATACATGTTATTGCTTACTTCAAGTGAATTAAGACTATCAAGGCCAACTTAAAAAAAATTACATGTGTATTCATGGAGTTGTGCAAAATGATGCATGTATTAATTTTGCATCCCTATCAATCACAACCAGGCTCACTTAACTTTAATTTACTAATGCTTAGTTTTGATAACATAAAGAACCATGTCTATGTCATGATATCAATCCACATTCTATATCATTCTTATTATTGATTCTTTTGTTGAAGTTTATGATCACCTATGAAAATTTTCTACCACGCTTGATATTATTTTTCTAGTCTCTATGTTGGGCCATTATGGAGTTGAGGGATCACCCACTCCCTGCATCAAAGCTTCTATTGTTGGTAGAAAATATAGAATAATGTAGGCCTAGGTGGGCATTAAGTAAACAATAGAATAATAAAATAAATGATTGAAACAGGGGATGGGTAGAGATGGTCTAAAACACTCAAAATGTATATATTTAATGGCAAGTCAGAGGCTTGTATAATGTGAATTAGTAAGGGCAAGTTGGAGGCTCGCACCATGTGAATTATTTACTAGACATGAGTTTATTGGATTGATGTCAATATTTAAACATTATTGGCTTCTATGTATGTATAATAAATTTGTGAATAGGCCTTAGTTGGATTGGCTGGCTAGGTGATGGAACATGTCTAAGTATAAGATCATGATATATATGATTTGGGACAAAATCTATCATGAATTTAACCACTTAGTCGATTGGTTTAATTAGGGACGTGATTTGGGTAAAATTGAACCCCTAAACCAAATTTATGTCTCAATCGATTGTATAATCTAGATGCAACATGTATGACTTAAGTGACCCTAATTTATTCAAAAATGCAAATATGAATGCAAGTGTAGCTAATTTTAAGCCATTGAACCTAAATTGGAGTCTATGATGTGATTGAAAGGGCTAAATTAGGTCATGTTTCATGACATGTTGACCATAAACCCTAATTTTATCACTTAAACATGCACATGTAGTTCCCATAAACCCTAAATTCATGACATATACACATGTACAAACATGTTACACTAAACCCCTAACCCTAAATCCTAATTTTATAACAAATACAACCCCTAAGTTCCTTGATTTCATCATAAATGCATAAATTCATGAATGTGATTAGTGCCAATTTGTGAACTTGTTATTCGCCTAATTTTGTAAGGACCTATGATGGGATTTTGGGCAAAATTAGCTCATTTCATATTACATATTGAGCCTTAATGCATCATCCATTAGTCTTATTGCTTCTTAGTCTTATCAAGAGCCTTATTGCATCATGTATTGGAGATTTATGCATCATATTGGGGATTTATTCATTATATTAAGCCTTATTGCATCATATGATAGCCTAATTGCATCATATTGAGCCTTATTGCATCATATGATAGCCTAATTGTATCATATTATAGCCTAATTCCATCATATTAGATATTTATTGCATCGAATTATAGTCTTATTGCATCTCATGATAGTCTTATTGTATCATATTGAGCCTTATTACATGATATAATAGCATTATTGCAACATTTGATAGTCTTTTTGCATCATATTATAGTCTTATTGAGTGTTATTACATCATATTATAGTATTAAAATGGAAAATTTGTTTGAATATGAGCCTTTTTGCTTGTTTGTATAGTATATGCCTATACTTCAAAGAACATGTACGCATTATAGGAATGTGTACACATTCCTATAACACATACACATTCCTTAAGTTAAAAACAAAAACTCACTTTTCAACATCTATTTTTATTCTTAATCGAGATTGTTGTCCCCACAAACATTCCTTGCATACTTTGCATACTTTCTTGGTTACATTTTTTTTTGGACCCCATATTTGAAGTACTTTCTTGGTTGATTTTGTCAAAATGGGCTTTAATTCACATTCAGGAAGGAGGAAGAATTTGAAAAATAAAACATCAGAGTAATCATAAGAGTTGAGAGAAAAACAATGTACGAATGCAAGCAATTCATTCTAGAGAAGGTATAAACACTAACCTTGATGAGCCAAATGCCATAGATAATGAGGCAATTGACAATAATCAATTAAATAATTATGAAATTTATAATATTTAATTTAATTATGATGAAATTCATAATAAGGAATTGAATTATGATGAAATTGACAATAGAAAATTAGAAAATGTAGAAAATTCACATTCAAAGTTTAAAGTTTTGATTATGTTGATGAAGAGCCTATGCATGATACTTTACCCCAAAAAAATGAAAAAAATTGAATGGACTCAACTAATGATGAAATTCACAATGAAAAAAAAATCATTGAAACATATAATGAAAAAACAAATAATGAAGAAAATTTCATGGAAACATATAATGATTTTGAAACACCCTCTGAATGGATTCCACCAATAACAACACCTCCAAGAATTATGCATAGAAAAGATAAGTACTTAATTAAAGTTGATGAAAATATTTTGAAATCAATGCATAACAAAAGGTTTGACCACCACTCAAGAAGATTGGCTCAAGAAATTTGGGATAGTTTCTTTCATAGATTGGAGTATGATAGTCAAAGATGTCAATTATTTGTTTCATTGATGAAATTGCTTAAGATGAGACCTATAATATACATATTAGGACTAAGAACATCTAACATGGATAATGAAAATGATGAAATTGTTAAAAATCTACACGATGCATATCATATTGTAGGTTCAAAATCAAGAAACAAAGATTGTAATGCTTCCTGACATATAATGATAACTTGTGCAATAAGTGTTGAAACAGGGAAAAAATGATTGATTTCAAAAACAAGTCAAAAACTTGATATAAATAAAAAAACATTAATGAAATCAATTGCAAGATGTGAAAAACTTAATGAACCCAATATGAAAGAGCTCTGGGCATTCTTTGGTAGACTTTCATAAAAAGAAAAATCTATAGATGATGCTTTGAAAGACTTACTTGTATAATTTTGCAAAGATAATATAGGTGTTTTACCCAATGCAAGAGATGTAGTGAAAAGAAGAGTTGGTTCTCGTAATCATGAACCACATCTAAAATATTTTTTGAATATGACCCAAACACAATTATACTCTAAGTTTTTATAAAAACGTCCATGTATTAGTCAAAAAATTTTTGAGATGGCCAAACCTTTTTGTAAGCAACATGTAAAAATAAATCACACATGCACCACTTGTTGTTGTAGGCAACATGTTGAATTTTTAATGCACTATGATATTTTTTTCCATATTCATTGTACTTTGCATACTACTAATATTTTACAGGAGTGTGACATAGAAGTTCTACCACAATTAGTCAAGGAATTTATTTCAAATATTATTTTTGAAAGATTAGATGGATAGTTCTTTTATAAGAAAGCATGTTTGGATGGAAATTGTAACATTTGTGGTTGATTATCAAAATTGAAAAAATGTATCCATGAGGAGTGTACAAGTGCAATTGAATAGTAATTAGTTGGTTTGAGCAAATACAAATCTGTCACTTATCAAGTAAAAGATGGTAAAGAATCTAAAAGGTTTGAGATTGTTATGAAAGAGATACATGTTTCAAAATTTATTGTCAAATTCATAGAAAAAATTATTTACGAGTATCAAGGCACACACATAGGGATAAATGGTCGGATGAACATTTCAATCTAAGCAAAGACACATTCCCACTTTTATCTATTGTTTTAGACATCGACTTTGTAAAAAATTACACATCCAAACCACAAATGGAAGTTCAATCACAATATTACAACTCAACACAAATTGTCATATTCATGCATATAGCATTCATACATGCACTTGATAATACAGAAGAAGATCAAAAAATATTAAAAGAGTACCATTTCTATATCAATGATGATCGATCACATTGTACAGAGTATGTGCAAGGTTATTTTGATAAGTTCTATGGATAGTTGACTCAGAGGAATATTAATTTTAAATAGCGTTACATTTGGTCAAACAATTACACACCATTATTCAAGAATGCATGGATGTTTTATTGGTTGAGTAGGATGCACATTACTACTAGTGTAAAACATATTTGGATTTTTACTAAGGTTGGCCATAAAAAAGGGTAGCATGATGGTGTTGGATCATGTATAAAAATAGCCATTGTAAGGGAAGAGTTAAAATATGACAATGTTGTTAATTTGAATGATGCAAAAACTATGGTTGTCTGGTGTAATGAGAACATATGTCATGGTGGTCAAGGAAATTCTACTATTCATAGACATTTTTGGTTAATGAAGAAAAAATACTTGGCAAACTATGAGGATTGTATGACTCTAACAGGTTCAAGTGAGCTCCACTCATTTCATAGCTCAAATTCAGGTTCTTGGACTATTCATACGTGACACTTGGCATACTTTTGTTCTGCATACATGGACTTTATTTGGAATGAGTGTGAATCACAAGAGTGGATGGATGACTAGAGTTTCAAACCTTTAATTCCAATCAACACATATCAAGTTCCACCAGCAATGCAACTTAATGAAATGACATCCTCACATGACTTTGACCATATATCCGATCTAGTATAGCTAGGCAGAAGATTAATCTTTATCTACTATTTATTCTCATAATCTATTTTCATAATGGCATTTAGTTTTTTTATAATGCAGTTCATTTTTTTCAATTATTATAGACAAGGACAATGAAGAGAGAACAAATTACTACTTATGTCTGCGTGTATATGGAATTAAAAAATTTACTTCCCCAGTTGTAGATGGAGAAAACATTGATTATCCCACTGGGTTTGTGGTAGTCACTAGAACTTGGCTTCGATAATATCATATAAAAAATTCAAATATATAGTTGTTTGAAGACTTTGAAACTCATAGGAAGATTATACACTATTCAAATTTGGTTCATGCAATGAATATTTAATTGCAAAAATATCATGGGAGGCCAAGAAATAATAATTTATGGAAATTTAGTGAGTCAAACCAAGAATCTATTCTTGATAGTATCAAGATTAGAGAAAATCCAAGTGGTTCATAAGATTGAAATGCATAGATATGTTGACTTGTAAAATGTAGATGTAATCAATTTTACCAAATATTTTTGATTTTGTAGGTAGTATGTGCATAAATTTCATCTTTAATTACTTACTAACATTTTTTTGTAGGTTAGTGGTGCCAAATTATATATATAGTAAAACCATTTAGAACATTGTATTAATTTCTATCACATATGGAACCATTTTCAATTATAGTTGGGTGTTATTTATAAGCTTTTATAAAGCGTTGTCTCTTCATATTCCAACCTTATACTATGTCAAAAATAAAGGACTCTTCTTATTCTAAGATCAACTATTATTATATCTAAGGTCGAATACATACAAAAGATAAAATAGATCAATTCACACATGTTTTCATCAACTATAATTTGCAGTTTTAGTCAGCCTTGTTTTTCATCCGACACAAATATCTTTATAAATTTATTGTTTAACAAAAAAAGGACCTTTAATAGGAAACCCAAGAAGATGGAGTCTTCCTATATAAATATCTAAATTTTATAATAAGGGTATAAGTCTTGCATACCAAAAAGATTTGCATATTTTTTTGGAAGGTTGAAGTGATATATATATATATATATATATATATATATATATATATATATATATATATATATATATATATATATATATACATATATATATATATATATATATATATATACATATATATATATATATATATATATATCAGAGAAAGAATCTTCCATACATCAGAGCTAATGAAATATAATGATATTATGGAAAACTAACGAGATAAATAGAGGACATGCCTCAAACTTAGAAATAATAATTGATTGAGGAACCATTATTTTTATTTGAATAGTCTTTGACAACATGAATATGAATACTCTTTCCATACATTTGAAATTATTGTATCTCAAGTATGGGCCCCAAATCTCACATCCATACAATAGTGTGGGAGTAACTAATGTATGGAAAAGTCAAATCTTTGTATGCATATCTTGAAATTAGGTATGAAAATATAGTCATTTCAAGGATTTAAATTGTGCATATCCTTTGCTAAGTCTTAATTCTATTACAAGTACAAGGGTAAAAGGCAGCCTAGAAAAAACCACACCCAAGTAGTGTAAGAGTGCACCACCTTGACTATTTGTGCTTTGTATGTCAAATTGATTGTAGATGTTACTTTATTGTTTACATTGAATGCCATGATTTATGTATTTGCAATATTTATTCAATGTCATTTTTATCACAAAATTTCTCGACACGTCACGTTGATTTTGAAGACTTATAATTGAGTGTGAAAAGAAAACAATGCCATCTACAAATAATAAAATAACAATGCAAATCTTAAAGAAATTACAACTATTCATACTAACCAAATTTTTGGAGATAAGATCCTCTAATTCCAAAGAGTGTAGGTGAGGGTGGAAAACCTTGTTTCACACCTATGGTACTATGGATGCTATTTGTAGTACCCATTTTGGTATGAATATGCCCAGTTAATGACTCATATAAAGAATAATAAACCTTAAGTTTGTTAGCCTTTGATTCCTCAATAACAACAAAAAGAGTAAATATGTGATCACTTGTTTGATGATGCATATTAAATCCTTGTTGACCTTGTATATATAACATTTTTTACTTTTTCATTGATGTTACATTGAAGATTCTACTTTTTAGCTAATGTAAAAGATTGTAATTCTTAAAACTTTTTTGTTAAAAAGTTATTAGTTACTTCTTAGTCCTAAATACTAATATGATGTTTAGGAATGTGATGCCATATACTCATGTTTTGTATGTATAATTATACAAATTTATATTATTAATAGAGATAAAAATTTCAATTAAAAAAATTCTAAATTAATTGATCAAACATTATCAAAATATATATTCTAATGGTAATATTTTTTCTAATCTTGTTCATTTTTTGATTTTATGTTTTTTTAATGTCCTTGTGAAGCCCACATAAATAGATTGGTTTTGGGTGTCTATTTCATGAGGAAAATAGATGACATTATAGGATTGCGATATGCTAGTGTAAATTTTAACATTTTTTCATGTACTTCACATTTAAAATAAATTAACTTAATATTAGTAGTGCAAATCAATCACTTTAATATTAGTAGTGCATGTGTAGATGGTTTGACTCATAGACTTGAGCTTTACGTCCATTAGTTTTTGGGGTCACACAAGTTAAATAAAAAACATGAATTTGAATCAGCATATTAAATCGTATCTCACTTATATTATTAACCATGACAATACTCCCTCTTATGTTTTTAGCAACTTAACATTAAAAATCTTATTTCAGTTAGAAATAAATATATTTAACCCTTTTAACCACATTGGGTAGCGGTGGCTCGTCTCTTAAAGAGATATGGAAGCCCAACTCCCCAATTAGACTTTGGTAAATATGCAAATGATCTATTTGTTTATGAGCTCATTAGATTATATTAAAACTAAGGACTGCATAACGATTAGTCCTTATCATATTTATTGAGATGAAATTATGCAAAAAAAAGCCTAACATGTTATGAGATTTGTTAGTTAAAGTTGTTTAGATAATAGGGAAGATGTATAATATAGTGAAACAATAATTGAATTCATGTAGTAATTGGAATATATAAATGTGATTGTTTTGAAGCAAAGTGTAAGAAGAGTCATGATGTGGCTTTAATAATACTACTTAGAGGATTGTTTAGAGTGAATGAGCTTTGAGACTTGTTTAGCAATGCTTTGAAGCAATTTTGATGTCATGTGTAAATGCATTAAATAATATATTCCATTCTATATTGAGTTGTAGGTTTGCAAAATCCATACAGCTTAAGTCAGAGTGATAATGTCAAATATGAATTATTTATCCACTATAATGGCTTCCATCCATTAAGAAAGTGTTGTGGATCCATTTATTACATTTTTTAGGGTCTGGAAAGATTATGTCTAAGCTTGTATAATATGATATTGTTGTTATTTTATAAATTTAATAATAATGTGGTTCATGAAATATCCACATACCAAATAATTTGCACAAGCTAAAAATATGAAATATTAAATGGCAAGGATATAGCTTGTGTTAATGTTTAGCATTGTATTTTTATGACACGCTATTCACTCGTGTTTGTAAAAATAAACATAAAAAATGATAAATTCATTGAATTGTATATGTATCATATAATCTATTATTAATGTTTACATTAATTCTAAATACATACATGGTTTTATTAAGAAACATTAACTAGGTTTCTCCATGTATATGTATATTGATTAGATGAACAATTTTTGTTTAAGGATCGCCATGACAGTTGCATTTAACTATACATTGGTTTTTTTTTATAATTTAAATGTAGAAATTTCAGCCAAATGAAACATAACAATTATTTGAACTACTTCAGGGATGTATTTGTACTTTTTGTCCAACTTAAAGTGTAACCTCAAACTCAACAGTGAAATAATTTTTGTATCAAATAGCAATCAGCATGACTAGTTAGACTTTGACTAATAATTAGATTTTATGTTTATGTTATGGGAGTTGATTAAATTTGATGACTATATGATTCAATTTATATTTTTTAATTATAAAATACAATCAATATTTTTGAAAATTTGAATAATCTATCAAAAACTACAAAAGATAATAATAAATATCTAAGATCTTTTCTAAGGGTTCATCTTTCTATTATCCATTACAGCTATGAATATTTAATTTAAAATTAACTTAAAGATGCTCTCATAAATGCCTTGCATGTCAAAGGAACTAGAAAAGGAAATCTATTTATTTGGAGGGATGAACCACATTAACAATTACATGAAAGTTGCAATGTGAAGGAAAAACTTATCATATCTACGATTGCGTAGAAATGTTTCCCCAACTACATAATACAACATGTTTTATCGAGAGCAATTATGTCACTTAATTTCACCCTGTAATCTTTGATAAGGTAATCACAAAAATTGAATCTCCCACAGAATGAGGTAAAATAAAGAACGCGTCTTCCCTAATTTTCCCTTTTTTCCACATAATTACTTTCAAGATGCTCAAAAAATTTACAAGCTACCACATCACTATCCTTGCTCTTATCCCACTAGGTAGCATAATGTAGTAGAGTTGTCCCCTTTTTGTCAAATTCCTCCTTCCTAGTCCCAGAGTGTGCCAAAAGATCAACATTTTGTTTACCAAAGAGACATAGCCTCGATAAATTGCCTCCTTCAAAATATCTCCACCATGCACTTTGACAGATCATGATTGGGATCAAGTGGTGCAGGTGAGTCTAACAATAACTTAGTTAGTATTGCAATCTAATTTGCCTTATCCATGTTCCCAATCTGACTTGGCTCAACCTCGATAAATATGGAGTTGTCTGCTAGACTATTAATTTGTGAATGAACTATTCTCTTATTATATTTGTAGGGGAACCAAATTAACAATGACATGAAATTTGTAGCTTTAATCATTGTGTTTTCCTTGTACACATGATGAAAGGGATGACTTCACTGATAATTTGTCAAAATCATTATCAATTCTTATACCAAATATTGGAAATTGAGGCATGTTAGTGTTTCACAGGATAGCAAGTGGTTGTTTCAAACATCGAGGCACTAATTTATTTCATGGTGTCATTCCAATCTCAATGTTTTTTTTCTACCATCCACTTTGTATAATTATTGACTACAAACAAATACTTCAACAAAAAAAAATTAAATATTGGCTATTGCAGTGAATTATTATACATTATAAATCAACATGTACAAAATAAATGTTGGGATTTGAAAATTTGGTAGTATGTGCATCATGTTTATTAGTGGTATTAAATTCATAAGAATATTCCTTAATAACACCCCCACGAATATGTTATTATTTACGTTTCAAACTTTAAAAAAACTTTGTAGTTTTGGTGCAATATATATTTCTAATAATTTGATTGGCTGAAAAAAATCATATAATTGCAAAGTGAATCATATAGTTCCCTATTTTTTTAAGGACTAATAAATAAAAAATGTACCATATATTATTTGATTAATATATAAGTGCTCTTCAATTAAAAAAAATAAAGAAAAAATAAAAATAAAAACATTCATACACCTACATAGGTACTTAAGCCACCATGACCTTTGTTTTTAATGTATCTCTAACTTAATTAATAGTAATTAAAAAAAAAATTATTTCATATCTTAATGTAATGCGAAGTTGTTATTTATTCATACTTGATTTTGAGGGATTCACGATATGTGTTCACATTCAATACGGATCATATGAAATTTTATGGAGGAAATGATAAACGACTTGTCTTCAGCGTACAACTCGAGAATCAAAACATGAATACAAAAAATTATGGCATCTCTTCTACTTAGTACCCTAATGTATACCAAAGCTCTCACTACAAACTTAGTCTACTATCATTTATTTCAAACAATAATAAAGCTACTATAAATTTACTTGTTTATCTGCCTGAGATTTAGCTGCAATTTCCCTTTCAAAAATGTTCTTGCAAATGATTTCTAATTGTTGGAAAGTCAAACTTTTCTCTCTCTAAAAATAGATTTAAACAATTAAAAATAATAATTGTAGTCAAAAACAAAGAAAATAAATGGTTTTATTAAAAACAATACTTGTGGTAAAATATATTTCTCTATTAAAAAATCTTGTAGTAAGTTTTAGATTAAAATAAAAATAAAAAATCTAAAAATGTAAGAAGTATTGATGAATGCACATATATGCATATAATATGTAGATTTTAGCAACACAATTTTTTAGAACATGTTTTTAGTATGAAGAATCAAGAAAATCTTGAAACAACAATTGTTTCATAAGGCAAAATTTTATTTAATAAATTTTCATTTTCTATGTGCATCTAAAAGTGATGTATGAACAATAGTTCATTGTAATAGTTTGAGATTTAATTTCAAATGTATTTGTTTATTGTATTATTTAATTTTTGCACATATAACCTCCAAATTGGTATAAGAATATGATGGGTTTGTTGGGTGAATATTTTGTCAATCAGTGTACTGATAAACAAAATAGGTCTGATCAACCACAGCAGGAAGATTGGTCAGCCAGTTGTGTAGGTTTACCACATCAAAAGGGGACTAATCTCTCCTCTCATCAAGGGGAGGTTCCTTATAAATACGTAGGAGCTATATACAATATAAATAAGCAGACAATAACACATGGGGGCAGAATAAACCATCCATCTCTCTTCTTTCAGAGATGATGCTCACAAACGAAAGAGAAAACACTGAAGGCACTTCTCTTCTTTCAGAAGTGTTCTTGCAAGAAACAACAGGAGTTTCTTTTAGGTAGTAAAAGTAACTGGTGACAAAAGGCGCAGTAACCAACAGGATGAAATAGAATACAAAGTTTCCACCTCAAATGCCCAAAGAGTATAACACAAAGGATAATGGGGGCACAAGGTCGTCCCAGAATCCTCAACACAGAAAGAAAAGGAAAAACACACGCTGAAAACAATTGTGAAAGCACAAAGTCTTCTCACAGTTGGCTTCAGGACACCTCCCTTTTTACCTCCACTAATTCTGCTTGTCAAATTAAATAAATAAGAATGCTTCTAGGAAACAGACATAAGAACAATTTCCTAAAGTAGCATAAGCCAAAATAGCACAAAGTCTGCAAACAACTTGCTTTCTCATTCAAATAAAATGAAATGAAATTACAGTCTGAGCTCAAAGTCTCAGTCTTCTTCTTTCAAAATGGGTAGAGTTTCACTCCTGTAAAATGAAAAAGTCCCCTTCCAATGATACAAAAGATTACATTATATAGATACAAAGAGAGGCTTGGCCCTTTTTCCCATGGAGTGACCCATTCGGCGCATTAATGCCTTGGATGCATTCTTGGTTTTGTCATGTTGGAGCAGGGCGGTTGCTTTAACTGTGGCATGCTGGTTCATCTCCTTTGTCTACTCCTTATCCTGAGTCACTCATTCCATCACCTGCTAGCCGCACAATTGTCTATTCTGCCTTTATCTCAAAGGGGACAAACAGACGGCACTTTCAATGTTCGCAAGACCCAAATATCTACCTGACGAACTGCTTCGCCTTCTGGAAATAACTCCTATTGAGTTTCTCTCTTTTTTTCTTCCTTCTCTTAGCCCTATCCTTAGGTTCTTTGAATGCATTCGGGTTCACGTTTTAAGTCCACAAAAATTAAAAGACACTTGCAGCCAATTTGGCGTTCGCGGGTCTTTCCTCGATTGAAGGTTAACGGCTAGCCAGTCGCTCTGAATTTGACATTCATGGGCATGTCATTCTGCTATGATGCGGGTGAGGACGCGTGGCAGCATCTGTGTCTTTCAAATAAGCTTTGAAATTGTTAAAGGCTAGGGGCGTGGATGCAGACACGTGGCAGCTTCCACCACATTGGGATGGGACACGTGGTGAGTTCCACGCTTTGAAGCTTCATTTTAAATTGTGTCTTGGTGTGCGACACTTGGTAGCTTCCGCTATTGACACTTGGCAGCATCTTCCTTCTCAAGCCTTCGCTGCATCGTAGAAATGTTTGGGGCTCAGTCGGGCTCTCGCGGATGATGACACTTGTCGACCTATGCCGATCTCTGCTAGGGGCACGTGGCATGGTCTGCTACTTTTAGAAAAACATAGTGGAGCCTTCCACGGTTGCCACTTTTCAGCTTTCACTCGTCCTTGTCTTAGCCGCTCCTTTCTTTCTTTTCAATTGGGTTTTTTTCTCGGGTGAATTCCTTCAGACAATTTGTCCAAAGGACTCTACTTTGTCTTTTGTCTTGTTCATTTTTTTGAAAGAGTTCACTTTGTTCATTTTGGCTCGCAGCCCTCCATAAGGGCACTTGACATGATTCACGGCCCTCCGCAGGGGCATTTGTTCCTTTGGTCGTGGGGCAGCCCCTTGAACCTACCGATTGAATGGACCAATTGAACCATCTTTGGTTTAACGGTTCAACTTGTTTATTCTTCATTATTTGGTTGTCTTTTGATCTCTTTGAACCAAGTGCATTGAACCAATAGGTCGTTAAACCCGTTGAACCGTTGAACCAATGTGGTTCAAGGTTCAACAGTTCAATGGTTCAACGCATCATTTTTCGCTAAGTGTTTTGAAGCCATGGAACTTTGAGGTGGTTGAACTTTGAACCTTTGACAAATGCGCTTAACTCCTGCTGATGATGTTGAACCTTTGAACCCATTGAACCCGTTGAACCAAAATGGTTCAAGGTTCAATGGTTCAATGGTTTGATTCTTGCTTAGAAGCTTGTCGATGGACGCTTTGGTTGAACCTTGGCATTGAACCAATCCTGAAAATGACTAAGTGCTGGAAACTTGTTCTTTTGAGAGCTTGCTTCTTTCCTGTAGAGTCTATAGAAATCAACCTACGAAGCCCGTAGAACTTGGCCTGTAGAGTCCGTAGATTCAAGCCTACAGAGTCCGTAGATTTGAGCCTGCTTGCAGAGTCCGTAGATTTCTGAAAAAGCTTTGAAAAATGAAGAACCTAAATGCTTAGAACAATTTTTTTGAAAAGGGGAGAGAGAATTTGGTCTGTGCAGGGCCAAAATAGTCTGTAGGTTGTCCCAAAAATGAGTGGCATTTTTTGGAGACAACAGCTAGCTCCAGTTGGGGAACTACCTTCAGTTGGAAACTTGAAACACAGTTGAAGGGAGTAGAAACCAGAATCTCTGGTGCCTTGAAGTGTGTCATTGGGCTATGGAGTCGCGCTACCCAAAAAGAAAGGCTCCAAAAATGAAAACAAAAGAACAAAATAGAAACAAAAGACTACACAAATATACATATGTACAGGGGAACTCATCCAATACTTCAAGAGTTGAAGTGCTTCAAATGTTTCCCATTGTGAGGCAAAGAAAAGAGAGTGCCATCTTGATACTTCAAAAAGAAACTATTTTTACCGTTGAGCTGATGAATAGTAAAAGGGCCCCTCCACAGAGAATCAAATTTTCCATGCATCCCCTTTGGTTCTCTTTTCTTGTCTCACAGCAGGGCTTGATCTCCAATCTGGAAATCATGATTATTTACTTTCTGGTCGAAGAGCTTCTTCACCAAACTTTGATGGGCAAAAATTTGGTCCACCACTGTAGTTCTCTACTCATTCAGCTCAACAAGGCACATGATCCTCTTCTCAAGTGAGCTCTCATACATTTGATCCTCAATCGCCTTAGCCAATTTCAATGCTGGCAATTCCAAGGTGATTGGTATCTCAACATTGACACCATAAAGAAGTTGGAAGGGAGACATACCAATTGCCCTATTGGGTGTAATTATGTCTGTCCATAGAGCATCAACCAATGCCTTATGCCAAGTCCTTTGGTTGTCATCCACCAGCTTCTTGATGATAGTCACCAGGTTCTTATGCTTGATTCAAACTGTCTATTCCCTTGTGGGAAGTAATCAGAAGAGTGGGTGTGATTTCATAGTGGAAACAGAATTGAGTAATCTCTTGGGAAGTGAAACAGGGGGAATTGTCAGTGACAATTTTGATTGGGACCCCAAACTTGGACATGATGTTTTCTTTGAGAAAATTGCATACTACATTTGAAGTAGCATGTTTGGTTGAAACTGTTTCCACCCCTTTGGTGAAGTAGTCTATCTCTATGAGGACATAGTTATGTCCAACACTTGATGATGGGTTTACAGCTCCAATAAAATCAATTCCCTATTGCTAGAATGGCTCCTCTATGAACACTGGTTCGAGAGGCAGGGCAACTAGCTTGGGTCTTCCAACAAATTGTTGGCACAGTTCACATCCCCTGACCCACTTGTATGCATTTTGAAAGAGAGTTGGCTAATAGTACCTGGCTTGTAGGATCTTATGGGCAGTCACAGGGGCAGAAAAATGTCCTCCACAGGCCGAATTGTAGAAAGAATTCAGAAGTCAGCTTTGTTGCTCCTTGTCCACACAGCAAAGGAATGATCCATCAAGGCTCCTCTTGTATAGGCCATTGTCCCAGAGGACAAAATTAACAGCTTTCAGCTTGATGGTTCTCCTTTCTTTATAAGATAGGTGCGCATGACACTCACCATAAGTAAAGAAATGAGCAATACCTGAATACCACTCATTCGTGGTGGAGACAAAGAAGATTGTTGGTGTGTCATCTACTTCTGATTCTTCATGCTCTGTTCCTCTTGGCATGTTATCAGCAATTAGTTGGCATAGCCCCTTTTCACGCACCAACTTTGTTGGCTTATTGATCAGATCAAACTCCTAGATCTTTACAACCCAATTGCCTCTTTTCGTCCCAAACTCCTGCTGAGTCAGAATAGATTTCACTGTGGTGTCAGGGACCAAGGCAGTAACTCGAGAATTGAAGATGTAGAAACAAAAATGTTTTATGGCCTTCACCACTACATAAGCGTGCTTCTCCATATTTGAGTACTTCAGCTCATGAGCTTTGAGAGGATAGCTCATAAATAAAATGGGAGATTCTATACCTTCTTTATTCTATTGAACCAGAATTGTTGAAAGCGTATGTCCTGAAGCATAGCTGTAAATGGTGAACTCTTTGCTATAGTCTGGACAAGCCAGAACTGGAGCATGGACAATGGCATTCTTGATATCCTCAAATGCCGACTTACCATCTTCAGTCTAGTTGAAAGTGATTTTTTCCTTCATCATGTTTACAATGTGCCTAGTCTTCTCGGCAAACTCGGGGATGAACCTCTGTAAGAAATTCACCTTTTCAAAGAAAGAGTGAATAGTAGTCTTGCTTGTAGGCAAGGAAAGTTCTTGGATAGACTTGACTCTGTTTGAGTCAATCTTTATGCCTCCTTTGGACACAATGTGTCTGAGAAGTTTCCCCTCTGTTACTCCAAAGACTGACTTCTTGAGGTTTAAAGAAATATCATTATGGCGACAGTGCTCCAACACTTGTTGCAAATGGCTCACATGATCTGGGCGATGCTTAGAGAAGACAATCAAGTCATCAAGATAAACTACAATGAACTTACCCATCTCATCTTTGAAGCCAAGGTTCATTGCTCTTTGGAATGTGGCACTAGCATTTATCAAGCTAAAAGGCATCCTTTTATATGCAAACGTGCCCCAAGGTGTGGTGAAAGCGGTTTTATGCTAGTCTGTTTCACCAACTTTGACCTGATTATATCTTGAGAAGCCATCTAGCATTGATAACATCTCTGAGCTCGTCACTGTCTGCAGCACTTGATCTATGATTGGCAAAAGATAATTATCCTTCAAGGATCCCTGATTCAAATTCTTAAAATCCACACAAAGGTGAATTTCACCATTCTTCTTTCTTACATGCACTATATTGGCAATCCATGTGGAATGATAGATTGGAAAGATTATCTTGGCATTTAGCATTTTTTGTATCTCAGATAAAATAGTACCTGATATTTTTGAATTATAATGCCTAAACTTTTCCCTGTAAGGTGTTGAATTAGCCTTGAGAGGGATGTTGTGTCGAATTTCGTTAGACCAGAGTGATTTCTGGTCAGCATAGGAGTACGTTGGGACATCTATGTATTCGTTGAGCAAAGAGGTGAACTTGAAATGCTCTTCAGGAGTACAACATTTCTCAATGTTCACCATCTTGGGGTTTTCCTTGGTTCCCAAATTTATTTGATCAAACTCCTGAGATGAGTTTGAATCTATTGGTTGTTGTCTGATGAATCTATCATGCTTATCAAACAGCTTCTCAAAGGAAACCAAGCTTTTGGAAATCTTATTCCCTTTGAGTTGCAAAAACTTCTAACCTGTGTCAGCGTTTGATTCAGGAGTTGTTTCACACTTCTGAGGTTCACTGCCTTCAAAATGCAGCCGTTCAAAGCCATCTTTTTGCTCCAAAAAAGCAATGATTTAGTTGTCATTGTTAAATACCTGCCAATGACTGGCAATATCAAGTACACTTGGCTGAAAGACCAGCTCAATCGTGTACTTGTCTCCTTTGAAATTTGGGTGGGGGACTAAGAGAGTAGCTGAAACAGCTAGTGCCTCTGCTCGGTCATTGAATTCTCTAGAAACTGCAGAGATGTTGAAAGTGTCAAAGTCTTCAAGCTGGTCCTAGACTAGATTACGGTAATGATGCAATCTTTCATTCTTGATTTGATATAGGTTCCTCACCTAACAAACCACTAGTTTGGCATCTCTTTTAGCATGAAGGAGCTTGATGCCTTTATCTCGAGCGGCTCTCAATCCAAGCAATAGAGACTCATATTCAGCTGTGTTATTCATGTTGCTGAATTACAATTTATAAGATGAAGAAAAAATATCTCTTTGAAGAGATATTAACACAACCCTGGCTCCTGAACTAGTGGACGAGCAGCTGCCATCAAATTCAAGAATCCATATCTCATTTGACACTGATTTTATTTTGAATTCTTTTTCATCTGGGGGTGGAGATACTTCCACACTTGCTTTGTGCTCAGTCAATTCCTCTACTATTCCAACTGAATGCATTTCTAGGTTGTCATCTTCAAGAGCTTTATCAAATGTCTCATGAACTCCATCCGTGTATAGAAAGTAGTTACCCATGCCTGAAGACTCAAATAAAATTTTAGCTTCAAAGGCTGAGGTCTGGGTAACCACATATTTTGCTTCCTTCTCAGTGATCAGCCTCTTCATAACACCTTTGACTGGAATCTTCACCTCTGATAAATCCATGCTCAATTCACCACCAACATCTTTGTAGCAATTTTGCCCGAGAAGGATGCCATATGATGTTGGGATGTCTACTACCAAGACAGTCATCTTGATTCTTTTGTCTAGAAAGGCAGCAAACGTAAATTTGGCATCTTTAATTTATCCCAGCAAAGGCACTTATTTGTTCTCCATGGAGAAGCATCTACCAAAAGTTTTGGTCAAGGTGAGGTCAAGGGATTCAGCCACTTTAGCGGGCATGACATTGTCTGAAGCTCCAGAATCAATGATGCAATTATTCAATTGATGTCCATTTATCAGCAATGAGACATAAAAAGGTGCAGTCCTGCCAGGAGCAGCAAGGGGAGCAATGACAAGGTTGTTCCTGGTGGGTGCATTCCTGACAGGATCATGTGTCTCTTTGGGAATTGTTTGTTTAACAGGAATGTTCTAGTTTTTAACATATTGAACCAGTCTATCTAATTGCTCAAGATGGGATTGCAAAAATTCAAATTCAAACATTTGAATTTTGGTTTTCTTTATATGGTCAATGATATCAAATGTCTAGAATGAGCTAGGAGCAGAGAATGGGAGTTCATCCTTTTGATTTTTGAAAGGGGGAGGACTGGACTACGGATTTGAAGTAGAAGGCGTAGGGGCATTTGGGGGTACTTACCTTTCTCAAAATCACTGGGTCTTTTGGCTGGAAAGAAATAGGGGATCCCTGCTTAGCAATTAAAACTATTGGTTGAGGTTGCTCCTCTGCTTTCTCTTTATCAACTTGTTGAGCTGATTGATTCTTGGATCGGGTGAATACAGCATATGACCCCTTAGCTACATTGCCTTCACTTTTGGGTTCATCCTGATAGTTCAAGAAACCAATATAAGAGTTTCCAGCTAATTCATCTTCTTCCTCAGTGAAGATATTAGCATCATCTTCAGAATTCAACTCAGGATAGAATGAGAAATCTAATTCAGCTTCAAGATATCCAACTGCTGAGTTGCTTGGAGGTGCTTCAAGGGTGATGTTCCTCTGTAGAGGAGGAAGGCGATTTTGCTGTCCCTAATTCTTGGCAGCATTGCCTTGGTATGCCTAATTCTAAAATGTCCTCTTGGGCATATCTCTATATGCAGGAGTAGATGACATCCCTTGCGCCACTTGCTTTTTGAGAGCTAGCATTTTGTTTGCCAGCTTTTGTACCATTGGTTCAGTGGTGGCTGTAGGTGAGTATTCAAAAGATGAAGAGGATTTACCTTTATTAGGGTCTGTCCTTATCTTTCCTGCCAAGATAAGGAAAGACCCTAATAAAGGTAAATCCTCTTCATCTTCTGAATACTCACTTACAGCCACCAAGATAAAGTCATCTTCTACCTCAGTAACCAAGTCCTAAACAGTAGCAAGGTCTATGTGTCTGGCCCATCTCAATAAGAAACTCACTTCAGGTAGTTGTGAGTTGATGAAGAAGCATTTGAGGTTTTGAGGTGTTCGCTGGGTGACCATGGGAATCCTGTGCCTCAGCTTGTTGAACCTAACAATAAAATCCCTCATAGGCTCATGAGACTCTTTCTTCATCTGAGTGAGCTGGGCCAACAAGGCATGTGCATCTTCTGCAGGCTTAAACCTAGCTTCAAATTTGTCTTTTAGAGTGTCCCAATCAGTCATTGATCCAGCCTGCAAGTGGTAGAACCAGTATATAGCAGTGCCTTGTAGTGTCTCCACGAACAGCCTGACTGTTATGTCTTCAAATTCCACCCCTATTATGCCACAGGATATGCTGAAAGCTGCAATGTGTTCATCAAGATGAACTTTTCCATCACCAAATAATTTGGAAAAAAATATTCTTGAACTGCGTGGAAGCTCATGCAGAGGTGGATTCAAATTCAGTAGACCGAAAGAGTTACCCCAGGGGCCTTGAGCAATAATTTGATTATGTAAAAGTGGGATCACTAATCCAGGTGGAGTGTGAATAGGCAAAGCTTAGCTAGCAATAGAAAAAGAAGCTCTGCCTTGTGGTGGTGACCTGGTAGGGCTAGGAGGAAGACTCCTAGTTCATCTAAGGTGAGGTTGTGGAGGAAACAACTCAAAATTACTCTGTTGCACCAACTCAAAAGTAGGGTCAACAACACCTTGGGATTTTTAGCCTCTGGTATAACGTGGAGTTGCCAAATTGCAGAACAAAAAATGGAAAAGAGCAAGATCTGCTTCAGCTTGAAGTTTGAGACTTCAAACTGCGCGCTCTTCCCCAGCGGAGTCACCAAAAACTGTTGGGTGAATATTTTGTCAATCAACGTACTGATAAACAAAATAGTTTTGATCAACCACAGTAGGAAGATTGGTCAGCCAGTTGTGTAGGTTTACCACATCAAAAGGGGTCTAATCTCTCCTCTCATCAAGGGGAGGTTCCCTATAAATACGTAGGAGCTATATACAATATAAATAAGCAAAAAATAACACATGGGGCTAGAATAAATTATCCATCTCTCTTCTTTCAGAGATGATGCTCACAAACAAAAGAAAAAAATTTGGTGGACACACTGAAGGCACTTCTCTTCTTGCAGAAGTGTTCTTGCAGGAAACAACAAGAGTTTCTTTTAAGTAAAAAAAGTAACTGGTGACAAAAGGCACAGTAACCAACAGGATGAAATAGAACACAAAGTTTTCACCTCAACTGCCCAAAGAGTATAACACAAAGGATAATGGGGGCACAAAGTCATCCTAGAATCTTCAACACAGAAAGAAAAAGAAAAACACACGCTGAAAACAATTGTGAAAGCACAAAGTCTTCTCACAGTTGGCTTTAGGACACCTCCCTTTTACCTTCACTAATTTTGCTTATCAAATTAAATAAATAAGAATGCTTCTAGGAAACAGACATAAGAACAATTTCCTAAAGTAGCACAAGCCAAAACAACACAAAGTCTGCAAACAACTTGCTTTCTCATTCAGATAAAATGAAATGAAATTACAATCTAAGCTCAAAGTCTTAGTCTTCTTCTTTCAAAATGGGCAGAGTTTCACTCCTATAAAATGAAAAAGTCCCCTTCCAATGATACAAAAGATTACATTATATAGATGCAAAGAGAGGCTTGGCCCTTTTTCCCATGGAGTGACCCATTCGGTGCATTAATGCCATGGATGCATTCTTGGTTTTGTCATGCTGGAGCAAGGTGGCTGCTTTAACTGTGGCGTGTTGGTTCATCTCCTTTGTCTACTCCTTAGCTTGAGTCACTCATTCCATCACCTGGTAGCCGCGCAATTGTCTATTATGCCTTTATCTCAAAGGGGACAAACAGACGGTGCTTTCAATGTTCAAAGGACCCAAATATCTACTCGGTGAACTGCTTCACCTTCTGGAAATAACTCCTACTGATTTTTCCTCTTTGTCTCTTCCTTCTCTCAGTCCTGTCCTTAGGTTCTTTGAATGCATTCGGGTTCGCATTTTAAGTCCACAAAAATTAAAACACACTTGTAGCCAATTTGGCATTCGTAAGTCTTTCCTTGATTGAAGGTTAACATCTAGCTAGTCGATCTGAATTTGACATTCGCAGGCCTGTCATTCTATTGTGACGTGGGTGAGGACATGTGGTGGCATCCGTGTCTTTGAAATAAGCTTATTAGAATAAGCTTTGAAATTGTTAAAGGCTGGGGGCGCAGATGCAGACATGTGGCAACTTCCACTACACTAGGACGGGACACGTGGTGAGTTCCACTCTTTGAAGCTTCATTTGAAATTGTGTCTCAGTGCACGACACTTGGCAGCTTCCGCTGTTGACACTTGGTAGCATTCACCTTCTCAGGCCTTTGCGGCATCATAGAAATGTTTGGGGCTCAGTCAGGCTCTCGTGGACGATGACACTTGTCGGCCTCCGCCGATCTTTGCCAGGGGCACGTGGCACAGTCCACTGCTCTTAGAAAAACATAGTGGAGCCTTCCACGGTTGCCACTTGTCAGCTTCCACTTGTCCTTTTCTTAGCCACTGATTTCCTTCCTTTCGATCGAGCTTTCTTCCCAGGTGAATTCCTTTGGACAATTTGTTCGAAGGACTCTACTTTGCCATTTTGCCTTTTGCCTTGTACATAGTGGAGCCTTCCACAGTTGCCACTTGTTAGCTTCCACTTGTCCTTTTCTTAGCCACTCATTTCCTTCCTTTCGATCAGGTTTTCTTCCCAGGTGAATTCCTTTGGACAATTTGTCCGAAGGACTCTACTTTGCCTTTTGCCTTGTTCATTTTTGCTTGTGGCCCTTCACAAGGGCACTTGACATGATTCACAGCTCTCTGCAGGGGCATTTGTTCCTTCGGCCGTGGGGTAGCCCCTTGAACCTGCCGATTGAACCAACCAATTGAACCATCTTTGGTTCAACGGTTCAACATATTCATTCTTCATTATTTGGTTGTCTTTTGATCTCTTTAAACCAAGCGCATTGAACCAATAGGTCGTTGAACCCGTTGAACCGTTGAACCAATGTGGTTCAAGGTTCAACAGTTCAATGGTTCAACGCATCATTTTTCACTAAGTGTTTTGAAGCCATGGAACTTTGAGGTGGTTGAACTTTGAACCTTTGACAAATGCATTTAACTCCTGTTGATGACGTTGAACCTTTGAACCCATTGAACCCGTTGAACCAAAATGGTTCAATGGTTCGATTATTGCTTAGAAGATTGCCGATGGACGCTTTGGTTGAACCTTGACGTTGAACCAATCTTGAAAATGACTAAGTGTTGGAAACTTGTTATTTTGAGAGCTTGCTTCTTTCCTGTAGATTCCATAGAAATAAACCTATGAAGCCCGTAGAACTTGGCCTGCAAAGTCTGTAGATTCACGCCTGGAGAGTCCGTAGATTTGAGACTACCTGCAGAGTCCGTAGAAGCCATCTGTGAAGTTCGTAGTTCCAAGCCTGCAGAGTCCGTAGATTTCTGAAAAAGCTTTGAAAAATGAAGAACCTGAATGCTCAGAACAATTTTTTTGAAAAGGGGAGAGAGGATTTTGGTCTGTGCAGGGCCAAAATAGTCCGTAGGTTGTCCCAAAAATGAGTGGCATTTTTCAAGGACAACAGGGCTAAATTTTTGGCATTTTAGAAATTTTTGAGTGTTTATTTTTGGAACATGTTTTAAAGGAAAACATGAACAACAATGTCTCACATCATCAGGGTTCCCAATTTAATGGAAAAATATGCATATTGGAGAATTAAAATGAAATCACTCTTCTACTCTCAGGATTTATGTGATCTTATGGAGAATGGGTATGTAGAACCAGTTGATTGGAATGTTCTTAGTGCTATAACAAAAGAATACATTCAAAAAATTTAAAAAAAAATGCAAAGACTTTGTTCTTCATCCAACAAGCAATGGAGTCAATATTTCTTATGGTAGTAATAACTACTCCAAACAAGCTTGAGAAAGCTTGAAAAATGCTTATGAATGAACAATTAGAGTGAATATTATGAGATTATAAATGCTTAGAGGAGAATTTAATAACCTTCAAGTGAAAGAATTAGAGAATATGAACGTTTTTTTCACCTATGCAATGGTTGTAGTGAACCAGGTAAGGTCTCACAAAGAAAACATGCAGGTACAAAAAATTGTTGATAAGATCTTGAGAAGTTTACCAGCAAGATTTGATCCCATAGTTGTATTTAATGAGGAGTTTAAATATTTATCAAAATTGAATGTTAAAGAGCTTATGGGTTCTTTACAAACACATGAGCAAACGCTGAATAGAATAACTAGTCCTTTTTTTGAACATGATTTAAATCACATATATCATTCAAAGGAAAAGGGGAAAAAAATATATTATCATCATGGAGATTGATCGAGAGGAAGCAACATAGGTAGAGTAAGAGGTGGAAGATTAAGCAATTTTCATGAAGGAGGAACCAATTATAACTTCTATAAAGTAGGTGCAAGAGGTAGGGGTAGTATCCATATTCATGCATATGGAGGTCAAAAGTATCACAAATCTCACATACAATGTAAGCAATTTTATCATTATGCTAATGAGTATAGAAAAAAATAGTTTGATACAAACAAGAAAAAACTGATTTTTTTAAGGAAAATGAAGATGAAGATGCAAATAGGGGATCGATGTTTATCACATGTAATGTTACTGAAAAACATTAAAGAGATTTGGTATTTAGACAATGGGTGCAGCAATTACATGAGTGGAAACAAAGACATGTTTTCAAAAATTAATGAATCAGTTTAATCATAAGTAAAGGTTGGGAACAACAACAAAGTGGTGGTGATGGGAAAAAAATCCTAAGACGTGGAGGATCAAGAAATTTTCATGAAAGAGGAGGAACCAGTTATAACTTCTATGAAGCAAGTGCAAGAGGTAGGGGTAGTAGCCATATTCATGCATATGGAGGTCAAAAGTATCACAAATCTCACATACAATGTCAAAAAAATTAGTTGTTCTTCCTCTATCATTGAACGAATAAAATGATACCGCAACTGAATGTGTTTTGCCCTGAAGTGAAAAGCTGAGTTTTTTGCTAGATGGATTGCACTCTGATTGTCACTATATAATGTACATCTTTTTTTACTATGCCCCAATGCTTTCATCAACCTTTGTAACCAACTTATTTCCTTGATTGCTTTTGTAGCATCAACATACTTAGCCTCTGTGGTTGAAAGTGACACAACCTTTTATAACCGTGATACCCAACTAATTGTTGTACCACCTACTGTAAACACATACCTTGTAGTGATTATTTTACCATCCAAATCACCTATCATATCTGAGTCAACATATCCTTGTAATGTCACATCTGATCCACCATGGCTTAACACTATATCTATGGTCCCTTTTAAGTAATGAAGGATCCATTTTACTGCCTTCCAATGTTCCTTTCTTGGATCACTCATGAACCCACTCATCACTCCCATTGCATGTGCAATGTTTGGCCTCGTACATACCATTTCATACACTAAACTTCCAACTGCTAATGAGTATAAAATTTTAAACATGAGGTTCTTTTCTTCTTATGTGTTAGGACATTGTTCTTTTGTTAATTTAAAGTGTGCAACCAAAGGTGTCCTAACTAATTTTGCATCCTGCATATTAAATCTTTCCAACACTTTTATGATGTACTCTCCCTGTGATAATTTTAGCTTCCTATTCTTTCTATCTCTAGTTATCCTCATACCAAAGATCTGTTTAGTTGCACCTAGACCTTTCATATAAAAGCAATCACTTAACTATTTCTTGAGTACATTAATATTGTGCATGTTGGAACCACCTATAAGCATATCATATACATATAAAAGTAAAATAATATAACTGCCATTTTCAAATCTTTTAAAATATACACAATGGTTTGAATGACATCTACAATAACCTTTTTTATCATAAAACTATCAAACTTAATGTACCATTGTCTTGGAGCTTATTTCAGGGCATACAAGCTCTTATTTTGCACACCAAATTCTCCTTGCCATTAACTTCATAACCTTGTGGTTTCTCCATGTATATTTCCTCCTTCAAATCCCCTTGAAGGAAAGCAATCTTTACATCTAACTGTTCTAAGTTTAAATCTTCAATACCTATTAAGTTCAAAACAGTTCTAATTGAAGTCATTTTAACAATTAGAGAAAATATTTCATCAAAATCTATATCTTTTTTTGGTGCAAAACTTTTGACCACCAATCTAGCCTTTAATTTATTTTTACCTTCATTTTCCTCCTTTATCTTATATTCCCACTTATTCTGCAATACCTTCTTTCTTTTGAGAAGCTCCACCAAATCCCATGTTTGGTTTTCTATTAGAGCATCATACTCCTCATCCATAGCTTGATCCCACTTATCCTTGGCATCAATTTGCAGTCCTTCTTCATAGCTTTCTAGCTCACCACCATCAGTAAGTAATAAATAATATAAGGAGAAAAATAATTAGGTGGTTTACCTACTCTTGTAGATCTTCTAACAGGGGTTTGAGGTACCTATTCCTCTTGCATATTTTGATCAAGTATATTTGGGACATGTTTTTCTATAATGTCTTCTAATACTGCATATCATTTTTGGAATCTTTTTGCTTCTTTTCTTGCAACTAGTCCCTGTACATGACTTTTTCATGGAATACAACATCTCTACTCCTGATTATTTTCTTATCTTCCAGATTTCACAACCAAAATTCAAATTCATTAGTTCCATAACCAATAAATGTGCATTTCTAAGACTTAGATTCTAACTTATTCTTGTGATCTTTGTCAATATAATAAATTGTCTCACAACCAAAAACTCTTAAAAAAGAATAATCTATCTTTTTTCCAGTCCATGCTTCCTTTGGTATTCCACCATCCAAAGCACTCAAAGGTCCTCTATTTATCAGATACACTATTGTAGTTATAACATCTACCCAAAATTTTAAAGGCAAATATGCATGTAATCTCATGCATATGACACACTCCATAATAGTCCTATTCATTATTTCTAACACACCATTCTATTGTGTTCTTGGAATTGTTTTTTGACTATGAATTCTACTTTCTGAACAATAATTGTTAAAAGTGTTACTATAATACTCACCTTTATTATCTGATTTGAGACATTTTAGTTTTAAACCTATTTCATTTTCAACTAAAGCTTTCCATTTCTTGAATGTATCAAAAACATCATACTTCATTTTTATACAGTATACCTAAACTTTCCTAGTTACATCATCAATAAAATTAACATAATAATTTGAACCACCAAGTGAAGATACCTAAGGTGGTCCCCATACATCCGTATGCACAAGCTCTAATTTTTTCTCCTTCTTGGCTGGTCCAACCCTGAGAAACCTCACATGTTTTTGTGTCCCATATACAGTGATCAAAAAATTTCAAATCTAATTCTTTTAGACCTGGTAGTTTATCCTTTGCATGTAGGGTCTTCATTCCATTTTTACTCATGTGGCCAAGTCTGTAATGCCACAAAGCTGCATCTTTACATGTAGCAACTAAAACATAAGATGAATTAACATTATCTATAAATAAATATAAAGTGTCTACTTTCTTACCTTTTGTAACCACCAAAAAACCCTTTGTAACCTTCCATGATTCAGCTATAAATGTGACCATACAACCCTCACTACCCAACTACCCTGCAAAGATTATATTTCTCCTCAACCTTGGAACATGCTTGACATCCTTCAACACCCAAGTGTTTCCAATCTATAATTTAATCTGAACACTTCTTTTTCCAATAATGCTATAGGTTTAATCATCACCAAGGTAAAAATTTCCATAATTACTTTGAACATAATCTATAAAATAATGTCTATGAGAGGTACCAAGAAAAAAAGTACCTGAATCTAAAACCCAAGATTCAACAATATTATCTAAATAAAGTATAAGAGCATCTTGTAATACATCACCTCCTACATTTGCTTTTTTATTACCTTCATGTCGGTCCTTACTTAATTTATCCTTTCGAAACCAACACTCTTTCTTTGTGTGTCCTGGCTTGCCACAGATCCAACATTCCATCTTGCCTTTTCATTTAGATATTGCACCCCCTTTTGATTTTTCATGATTTCCTCTTCCTCTATTCTTCTGCCTTCTTTTGTTCTCCACTATTAATGCATTTCCATATATGGATGTTTCACATGTGTTTTTCCTTCACATTTCCTCACTTAGGATAACACCCACCACATCTTCAAACTTTAGTTTGACATTATTAGACACAGAGTTGCTTACTGTCATTACCAAGCTATTCCAGCTTTCAGGAAAGGAACAAGGAATAAGAAGAGCCATAAATTCATCATCAAAGTCAATATTTATAGAATGTAACTAACTAGTAATCATGTTAAACTTATTTAAATGATCTGGGACTGAATCATTTTTAGACATTTTCATATTAAATAATTCTTTCATCAAAAATATTTTATTTGAGGTAGAGGGTTTTTCATATGACTTGCTTAATGCGCTCATAAGACCTTTTTTTATCTTTTGTGATATGTTGAATGCTACAAAAAATGCAAGGTACCACTGTATGGTTCCAAGGGCTTTTCGATCTAATAGTTCTTGAGCTTCATCTAACATTGTCGATAGCTTCTTGGCTTTCCCTCCCAACGGTAAATAAAGGTCCTTCTGGTAAAGGTAATCCTCCATATGCATCTTCCACAATCCAAAGTTCTATCCATTGAACTTCTCCATCTTAGATTTATTTTCATCCACCATAGCTCCCACTCGAGGCCAAACTCTTTTCTTCCTACAATTTAAAATTATGCAAAATTTTTTTGCTCTAATACCACTTGTTAGGATAAAATAAAATCCAGATTTATCCCCAAATCACATATTAGAGAAAATATGAAATGAATTAATCAAACATAAAAAAAATAAACATAAACATGCACGAAATAGGAGACACTAGATTTAACGTGGTTCACCCAAGATGGGCTACATCTACCAAACTTGTCCAGTATATTATTTCCAACAATACAAGAGAAACAAAATCTTGTAACAAAATTGTTACACCTTTCTACCTTTTCTACCTCCTCTCAGTGTAAAATCAATTACATTATTCATCTCAACCATTTATCAATACATTTTAGGGTAAAAATGCCTAAACATAACCTCTAATGTCAGATATAAACCTATAATCAATGGCCCAAATTGACTATGAAATTACAATTTAATGAGGTAATTTAAATAAAATTTTCATTTCGAGGGCATTGCCCCCAAACCCCCATCGAGACGCTTGGCCCCCAGACCCCCCACCAAGGGGGGTCATTCCCCTCGAACCCCGCAAGGGAGGTTCCCCCCCCTTGCAACCCCCTGCACCTTCAAGGATACAAAAAATGGGATCCAAAACCCAACTGAAATAACATCAAAATTTTAACCTCTGATCCTGAAAGATAATTAGACTCCACACCTAAAAAGAATAACTAGTCCTTGTCTTGAACATAATTTAAATCGCATATATCACTCAAAGGAAAAGGGAAAAAAATATATTATCATCATGGAGATTGATCGAAAGGAAACAACATAGGTAGAGTAAGAGGTGGAAGATCAAGCAATTTTCATGAAGGAAGAGGAACCAGTTATAACTTCTATGAAATAGGTGTAAGAGGTAGGACCAGTAGCCATATTCACGCATATGGAGGTCAAAAGTATCACAAATATCACATACAATGTAAGAAATTTTGTCATGCTAATGAGTATAGAAAAAATAGTTTGATATGAACAATAAAAAAGTGATTTTTTAAGGAAAATGAAGATGAAGATGCAAATAGTGGATCGTTTATCGCATGTAGTGTTACTAAAAAAAACATTAAAGAGATTTGGTATTTAGACAATGGGTGTAGCAATTACATGAGTGGAAACAAAGACATGTTTTCAAAAATTGATGAATCAATTTAATCATAA
This sequence comes from Torreya grandis, assembly GCA_037957365.1. Lineage (NCBI taxonomy): Eukaryota > Viridiplantae > Streptophyta > Pinopsida > Cupressales > Taxaceae > Torreya > Torreya grandis. The sequence goes on from JARHVA010004406.1 coordinate 689,212, forward strand.
GTAAAGGTTGGGAACAACAACAAAATGGTGGTGATGGGAAAAAAATCCATTCAAACAAATCAAGGTGACAAAAAAAAATCTTGATATTTACTATGTTGTTTTAAAACATAATTTAAAAAACATTGGGAAACTTGTAGAAAAAGAATATAGAGTTAATTTTGAGAAAGATACACGTGTAATTTGTGATAAGAATTAAATCACTGAGTTAGTTTCAAGAGTGCAAATGACAAATAACCACATGTTTCCTTTAAAAATTCAAAATGAGTTGATGCTTTTATTTAAAGTTGTTATAAAAGATCAATCATGGTTGTGGCATCTTATAGTTGTAAATTTAAGCTTTAATGGGCTAAATTTACTATACAAGAAACATATGGTGAAAGGATTGTGTCTAATAAAGCAACTTAATAAAATTTGTGAAAGTTGTATTATTGGGAAATGACATGAGGAAGCATTTTCTATTGATAGATCATGGATATCAATAGCTTCTATTGAAATTGTGCATTTAGAGTGTGAGTCAATGTAGATGTGCTATTGAAAATATCAGGTATTTTATTATTTTTTACTGATGATTATAACAAGAAAACATGGGTTTATTTCTTGAAGCAAAAATCAAAGGCTTTTAACATTTTCAAGCAATTCAAAACATTGGTAGAGAAACAAAGTGGGTATTATGTGAAAGTCTTGAGAACATATAGAGGAGGTAAGGATGTTCCCAATGAATTTTTAATTTTTCGCAAAGAAAATAAAATTAAGAAGCAATTTATTACTAGATATACACCATAAAAAAATGTTGTTGAAATAAATAATAGAAAAATCATGGAAATGGTTAAAAGCATTTTGACAATGAAACATTTATCAAATGAGTTTTGAGTTGAAGCAATAATATGTTATATATGTATATTGAATCGATGTTCTACTAAAAATGTAAAAGATAAGATTCCACGTGAAACATAGAGTAGGATTAAATATGCTATGTCACAATTGAGAGTGTTTGGGTGTATTGCATATGCACACGTACCAAAAAATTGGATGAGAAAGGGGGAAAGTGTATTTTTATGACGTACAGTGAAAAATCTAAAGCATACAAAGTTTATTATCAATTTACAAATAAAATTATAATCAATAGAGATGTAGTGTTTGATGAAGAAGAGGAATGGGATTGGAATGGGAAATTAGAACAACAATGGGCCAAGTATATTGGCATGAAAAATTCAAATTAAAATGGTCAAAGTATGTCTTGAGAAACCTTTGGATCATCATGTATCATTAATGATTTAGGGCAAACTCTTGTTCATAAATCAAATCATTAATGTGGCCAGGATAGACAAGGATTACCAATTAATTGCTCAAGTACTAGAAGGACAATAGATAGTTAAGCTATAGTTGACTCCTATAGGGACCAATTCAAATACCTCTTGACATTGAGAGCTATTTTTAACAACCTAATTTTAGAAATAAAATTTTATTTTGCATGTTTTAGCTTTTAGTCCAACTCTATAAATATGAGCTTTTTATTTTTTATGAAAAAAATGCTTTTCAAAGATGATGTGGTGCCCATCCTTTCTATAAGTACATTCATTGTAAACTTTGTTAAAGAGGAAACATAATTGAGACTCGACATGCTTTGAAATCTCTTAGGATGTTTTGTAAGTGCATCAAGTTTTGGTTTCTCAATTTATAGATTAATGTTATAGGTGTTTTGATCTTTTGGTATTCATTATTTGTCATTCATTTTTCTTTGTTAATTGATTTTATTGAGCAACAAATTATTATGATCATCTTGGTAGCTATCCTTGCTTAAACCAATTGTTGTTGGTGAATTTTTTATTTTGCAATTTTTTATAGTGATTTATCTTATGAATGTCAATTCTATTGAGATATATTCACAAACAAAATTCCTTAGAATATTATCTAAGTCTACAAAATTTTGTGTGAATGCAAAGCTTAATAAACATTGGATTATACACAATGAGTCTCAGGAAATGTTTTCTATAGTAAAAAGTATCTTTAGAATGAAATCTAGAAACATCTATTCTCTGGCCTACCCCTTATTTCTTGTTTGACATTTTCTAATTAGACTTTTACCTTGCATAACATCATTTTGATAATTAGACTAGAATTAACGATCATATTGAGATAGGTTTGCTCACAAGAAAAGTTATTTTAAATTGGTGACTTCCACATTGATTTGATCTTATTATCCTACAGTAACTATATAGGAGAGTCAAAACCTACAACTCGTGTCTTGGGTTACCTTTGGTAATCCTAAAATGAGTGGCATGAAAACCAATCAGCCTGTTGGGTGAGTCTTAAACTCGTGTCATATATATATATATATATATATATATATATATATATATATATATATATATATATATATATATGTCCTACCATTCTTTCTTGTTTTAAACTTTATAATTAGAATTTCACTTTGTATAACAACATCATTGTGAATATCCATATTAGACTAGAATTAACAATCATATTGAGACATGTTTGCTCACAAGAAAATTTATCTTAAATTAGTGACTTCCACATTGATTTGATCTTGATATCCTATCGTGACTACACAGGGGAGTCACACCATGCAACTCATGCCCTGGGTTACCTTTGGTAATTATAAAATGAGAGGGTGAAAACCAATTAGCCTATTGGGTGATTTTTAAACTCATGTCATCAAAATTCATATACATACATACATCAAAAGGATGTGTCCAACCACCTACAATTTCCCAGTTTATGGAAAATTTGAGGGTAAATTTTTTCATTCTTACATTTATACACCCATCTAGACATGTCCATGAAGATGGTTCGTTGATTAGGTACATGGTTCAAAAGTTATGTATTATACTGACCAACTTTTGGTCCCTAAAACAAGTTTTTTCTATGAAATAATTTGTGCCACCATTTATTCCTCATCTTGAATGGAAGATAATCCTCCATGCACTGATTATATGACTCCCATGTGCAAATGTAGGAGCTTACGATTTTTCTCTATCCCTCATGATTTTCTTACAATAGTTGTGCAAAGTTTGTTCTACTTTTCCCCTTACGAATGATAAGATTCTCTTAAAGGATGTGTTTGGCCACCTGCAAGTCTCAAATCTCAAGGCCAATGAAGGGCAGATGAAATTTTTTCTACATTTATATACCCATCTAGACGTTTTCATGACCAATTGGGCACATAGTTGAAAAGATATGTGTCATACTGATTCAATTTTTGTCCATAAATCTATTTTTTGTTGCAAGAGAAAACGTGTTACCATTTCTTTTGTCTTGAGTGAAAGAGAATCCTCTAGGTGGTGCTTAAAGGACTCCCATTGCAACTGTAATATAGGATTAAAAATAGGGCCGTATAGGCATAAAAACTGGACCATATAAGCATACAAAACTAGCCATGTCAGAATACAAAATAATTTACACCTACAACTGCCCCTAGCACTACAACTAGCTCTCTTGGTGCTCAATGTCTACAAATAAATTTCACCTCATTGTCCTACATGTAAAACCTAGGGTGTTGGATGTCTCATCATGAAAAGAGACTCTCCTCTCATATTTTTAAGAATCAAATGTTTGTGACAAAGCCTCAGAAAACTATTATGGCTCCAAAACATAAAATTAGAAAAATATGCATTAAAATGGTGTATGGAAAATGATGGAGCTATCAAGAACAATTTTTTTCAATAAGGTGATTGTGTACTCAATGCATCTCACCTAAAGTGGTGTGTGACTTTGAATATATCAGTGATGGTGAATCCTATGGAGCATACATATACGGTTAGAAATGTGCATAAAAATTTAAATATGATGTATAGTATCATTACTAGAAGTTAAAAAAGAAAACTTTACTATGTGCTCTCATCAATCTCTCTCTCTGAATCAAGTGGTGTTAGGGAGATACTGGATCTTGGAACGCATCTACAGCATCAAGCGCAACTTGTTACAACCCAAGCAGAGTACCCATATCATCTCTCATCATCTTTACAAGCAATAAATGAAAGTGTTCGATTATGAATCAATTAAAAGTGAACCTATTTTAAGATAAATTTAAATTATTCCTTCTACATAAAGAGAGATAGAAAATAGTATGGAACTATAATGCTAATTGCATCGATATCATAAAATTTGTGTAGTCTATATGGGGTATTAATAGTATTTGCCATCATCTATACAAACAAAAAATGAAAGAGAAAAATTACATACCCTATTTAAGATAAATTAAAATTATTCTTTCTACGTAAAGAGTGAGTGAGAGGGTGATAGAAAGAGATAAAAATGGTGACAATGAGAGGACATCAGAGATGGAGTGAGAGAGAGAGAGTGAGAGGGGGTGAGAGAGGGTGAGAGGTGGGGGAGAGATAATGTAGCATTCTCTCTTTCTCTCCCTCTCTTTTCCTATGTCTTTATCTCTTGCAAGATATGGGAATGCCGAGCAAACAAACCCACTAAAACTATGGTGTATACAAAATATTAAAATAATGTAACAACTTGAAAATTTACTTTCACAACCTGAGTGTAAGGTACTATAGTGTTAATCGCAACCTCAACAATAAAATATAAACTAGGTGGAGTACCCATATTGTCGGTCATCGTCTATACAATCAAAAAAATGAAATAATTCAAGTATTAATCAATTAGGTAATCATATTGAAAGATAAAATTAATGTTATTATAGATACATAAAGAGGTTATAATTAATTCCTTGTGTGAATGTGTATAGTGAAGAAGATTTGTCATGCATATCTAGTTGTGTGTTAACCTAAGGTGTCAAAGAAACTACATATGGCATCTACTATTGTGTACTAGTGTCCTGAGCTACTGAAGCAACTACAAATGGCATAAATTGTTATGTACTAGAGTCTTGTACATATTTGTGTATAGTCTATGTGGGTGTGTCTATTGGATTTTCAGATGTAACCCATATATATCTAACTTGAACATGTGGCCCAATACACGTCTTTCCATATGATGTGTAATAATGTACATGAACTATAAGATGTCTTCTAGTTGTGCCACCATGTGAAGCAAAAATATTTGAAGGGACACTTCTTGATGTGCCACCACATGTAGCCTATGTAGTCCTAAGTGGATGCATCTCATGGTCAATCATGCCTTGTGTAAGACTAAAAAATTCTACAGTGGTGTCCATATGTGTATTATGATGTAATATTTTGAGGATGGAAGTATGTGTTATTTAAATTTTATTTCTCTAGGGGCATTTTTTGCAGTTTTGGTTTTGATTAGCACCGGGTCTATTAAATGAGGACCCACCTCCCCTAACTTGGGATGCCTTCATGTCAAAATAATTTTATATTTATAAAGATTTCTTAAAAAATACAATGGAATCTCATTGTTAATGCATGAAGGCTCATCAAACACCATCCACTACCTCCATATGTGTGTGTGTGTGTGTGTGTGTGGAGGTAGTGGATGGTGTTTGATGAGCCTTCATGCATTAACAATGAGATTCCATTGTATTTTTTAAGAAATCTTTATATATATTATATATATATATATATACACACTAAACAATGTTAAAGTGTTTGTGATTCATTGGTGGTGATTTGGTGGTTCCGAGCATATGCCACGGACATATGAAACAAAGCACATAATTTCTCTTTTTTAATCCTTTTATTTTTAAAATCCTCATATGACTATCAGAATAATAAAGTTTCAATACCTTTTTTTGATGTAGCATTGCATCGAGTTGGGAAATGACATTTCCCACTGCATTATAAATGGCCTCCAATGTATCAAAAAGTGAATGGCGCACACTATTTTTTGAAGTCGTGCAAATTATTAATTATAATTTATAAATGTTTTCACTTTGAAGTATATTGTTAATATAATTCTATTTTTTCTTCTATGAATGTAAAATGTTAGAGGTTTTTATCAGGATTTTTATAGAGGTTTTCTTCAAGCAAAAGGTCCATCAAATGAAAATTTAAAATTATAAAAATAAATATTTATATTAGGTATTTGAAGGCTTTCACAATATAATTTTAATTTGAATTTGAAATCCCCCTTACCTTGTCATTATTATAAAAAATGCATGACAAAAAAATATCGTTACAAATGCTAAGCATGCCCTAAGAAAATAAACATACATGGGACTGTGATACAAGTGGGGATGCCTAGTGGATATATTTTGAGAATAAGTTATGAAACAAAGCACACACCCTCTAATTTTCTCTCAATGGTTGTTAATCATGAGGAAAAAAAAATGAAAAAATTACATCGTTCCTTTATTTCAACTGTATTTTGTCTTCAAATAGGTATACATCCTTTGACGTTGTCAAAAGGCGTGCACCTTGCCCTTTGTAAGGAATGAAAAATTTTCTTTAAAATAACCTCTTTTTTTCCTCCAACTTTGTGCATTCACCCTACACATGAATTAATACAAAGTGCATGCAAATTGTCATCTATTAAAATAAATTAATGGTCTAAAGCATTACAATATCTTGTACCTATCAACACATTGCTGACAGCGATCTGTCAGGCCTAAACATCCCAAAAGGATATTCACCAAAGCAACCCTTACCTTCCGTGCATCAACACTGACAATGGACACGTAACGATAATAGAAATACCAAATTGTCTAAATTTTGACAACAAAAAATGTCTACCATCAATGATGTACAATAAAAAATACTACACCCATTGTGTAACACTTATCGACATAACTAGAAAGAAATGTATCCCTCATATTGTTATACCCTTGGCCTAAACCAATAATAGTCATACTAATGAATTAATAAGTTTTTGAGTTAATTATTTCAACATGATGCTTGTTTTTTAATTCAATAAACATAAGATAGTATGTTTTTTCTAATGAGATGTAGAAGGGATGGTTAAATGGGTTGGTTGTGCCCAACCTCACCCAAGATTGAATCTCACAAGGCATTTATAAACCGCATGTCGTTGTTTGAGTTGACATAGTAGTCTCAATGGTCGGTGGTAGTCATTTATGTTAGTTTAATGGTTCTCAGAGACTGGCCCCCCTAATTGTGCCCCAAATCCGATTCATAACTCCTATCAAAAACAACCTGAGCAAGGGTCCCGCCAACCTTGATGTCTATCCAAAAACAAAATATAGTATACTTTTTTACAAGGTGAAATATATAACTAATATTTGTACTTTTGATTACATATATGTATGCAAGATAGCATATGTTTTGCAAGGCCCTTATGCTTTTCACTCCACATAATTCAATAGACATTAGATGCTATATGTTTTGCCAAGGAAAACATATGATTTAAAAGTTTCATGTTTTCAAAGTTTTTGAATTCATTAGCCTCAAATTTTGAAATAAATACAGATAAACTTTTTTTTCAATTTTTCGTGCCAAGTACTATTATATGCTATTGGATTATTGCACAAATTTTTTTATCCTACATGGTTGATAAGGGAGACATACCAAAAGTTAAACAGAGACCAATACATGAGGGGGTATTTGGGGATGTGGAGTTTTTTTTAATTATAAAATATGTATACCTAATTCTAGTTCATTGATATTCTAGTATAATTCATATGCAATCTTAAACTTCTATAGATAAGATTTTACTATTGTTAATACATTTCATCTCAAACACGTCTATCAATTTAAAATTTGTAAGAATTAATATTAATATTGGTTTCATTTATATGGATTTTCATATTGCTTGTCAAAGAAGTTATAACCTTTACTTACAATAAAAAAAATAACACCCTATCAATTTTATACTTTTAACATGTATATATATAAAATGTAGTTGTCATATTCACAATATTTAATATGCAAGTATACATCCACTTTATCATAATTTTTAATTTGAAAAATTACAAACATATATATTATTCCAAAACATTAATTCTAAATATTTTATATTTGTTGCTTCTTAGACCTTTATTAACACCCCAGTCCAAGTACCTGCGTAATTGAACACAGCATGTAAGGCTCACCAAAATATTAAATACATATTGAAAATTTTTGAACAATAAATTATAATATAAAACTAATAATTCTTCTTAATCCAACTAAGTACAACAAAAACCAATCCAATTAAGATTAAAACAACCAATGGGATGCAAGTTTACAGATCATAAGAGTTTTTTTAATTTTAATTATCACCTGTTGATTTGACTTTTAAAAAGGCTCTAAAATGACAACTTGCATGGTATCATTGTGTTTGACACCATACGAACACGTCACATTCTTAAAAAATATAATTAAATAATAATCACTCTGAGCTATTTGTGGGTATAAATTTGAAATGTGGATATGGCACCATTTAGGTGCTATGTAGATGCCAAGTTAAGCTACATCACTTTTTGTGCCTCACCCTTGTTATGGTTTCACTTTGCATTTCATACAGTTTTACAAAACAATTATGTTTTGTATTTTGCCAAAAGATTTGTGAAGTCTGGGATTACACCCACTAATTAAATTTGCCAAGAATATCCAAAGCTCTTCGCTAATCTCATTTGATTTTTATTACTATCATCACCTTTTACATGTAAATGAATGTATTTATGGAAGATTATTTGCATCAAATTTTAAGTGATTTTGAAGCTTAAATTCGAGTTAATTGTGACATACTACCTCATGTTCCATGAATGTTTTTATGGGTTCAAAATGATATATAAGGGAGGCGAGCTGAATAGAAAGAGAGTACAGGTAAAACTAGAGACTCTGATAAAAAAGAAGAGAAAGAAACATAAAGCATATTTAGCTTACATGCATTCGAAATAGGCATGGATGTTTTTTCTTTTTACAAACCCTAGCTTATCTTAAAAATAAAATTAAGGATATACATATATCGTTGTGTGTAAATTGTGTGTGTGTGTGGGGTTCCACCTTTATGTTGGATCTCATATAGACGTGCTTAGAAGTATATGGTGGGGTGTGGACCTTGGTTGTATTTTATTTCATCACAAACCGTAATATGGGAGATAGAAATAAAGAATTTTATGCAAATGGCAATGAGAATATTAATGTAGTTTTTATGTTCTCATTTGCTCAAGTTGCCCCACCTAGTACAAAAGCTAAATTAAGGCATTTGAATGAATGTAATTCATAAAAATAAATCAAAAATGTATTTGTATGAATTGAATTCATGACAATGATTCTTCTTACAATATTATTTACACTTAACTAAATAAAAAAATTAACTACATACTTGAAATAATGAACTCCAAACCAAGACCAAAGATTTATGAAATGTAAGAAATGAAAAAAAATCATAAAAAACAATTTTGATCATGGCCTTAGTGAGGTTTAAAAAATCTCCTCTGTAAATACATTGTTAGCTACAATGGCAAGAATAGCAATAAAGGACCCACATGAATCTAAAGGATTAACAAATACAATCCAAGGATTAATTGTGTTTAAAAACACCATTGTGAATTTTGATGTAAAACCATTGTGGCGGGAAAATTGCAGCAAAGAGGATCTAATAAATTTTACATGTGACAATCACAAAGTCAATGTGGTTGTCGTGGAATACCCTGAACGAATCGACATGCAAAGACATGTTGAATAGCACCATATATGAGAGGCAGAAAAATGGGTCCATCAGCGGTAAAGTGAAAAAACATTTATCTAGCATGGTGGTTGAATGGAACAAACTGTTGCTTTAAGAATGTGATTTACTATCAATCTCTCAATCCCAATAATAACAAAATGACACATAGATGCTCTTGCCTGGCAAGGTTTATAGGGGATGGATTTATTGAAGGTTTTGGATGCACAAAAGGTATATAAATGCCTTTAGTTTTTTGTTCCTTTTTTCAAACTCTTCATTCTAAAAGCTTATAATACATTGTGTTTATGTAGGTGTAGCCGATGAAGATCCAAGGTGCAGTGCCTCTGGATCTCTCTCTGGACGCTATGGCAAAAACATAAAACTAGCCGTGATCCCTTGTGAATTATGCAGAAAGAACCAATTGCCTCTGTTTTTACTCACTCATTGAGTTTGATGAAGTTTATTTGATTTTCACCCTTTGTTTTTAGCAATTTTTGCATCAACCATCGTTGTTTTAAATTTTTTATACTATAACAAGGGCGTTTTTATGATAAGGATGAGGAGGTTAGGGCAGAAAGAATGTTCTCTGCACATGGAAGATTAACAATTCCAGTTTATGACAAGGAATGGGAAAAAGGTACAAAGGGAATCTCTAATAAAGAAAGATTAAGGAGTGGGGATTTCAAAACAATGTATGCAGGTAAACCTCTGAGCAAATGATTTGTTGTTATGAAGAAGATGAGGCATATCAACAGTGTTGGCAATGGAATGGAACAAGTGTTGAATGAAATTAATAGTATATCTTCAATGGATCATCCAAATCTTTTTAAGGCTATTTGGGTGTTGTCTTGAGGAAGGAAGAGAACCCATTATTTTATTTGATTTCCAATGGAGGTGATGCAATGTAAGGGCAAACTCCATAGGGCTTGTTCAACGTAGTGCAAATCTTTTGGCAATGTCCAGAACAGCTCTACCACACATAAACACATCCTAACACTACAAACATTGCCTCTAATACATTGCATCTAATATTCCCCTTCAAGATCAACTCAAATGCAAACTAGTGTGGTATAATGTAGATAAAGGCTCATGGAAATTCAAAGTAGCTAGGTATGATTCAACGCATGTATGAGCTTGTTCAATGCCCAAAACAAGGTGTCAAATATAGGGTGGTGAAATGTTATTCCTTTGCAACCTCAAATATGGTGCATACATACCTTTTACAAGAGTTAAGAGCTATTAACTTAAGTTTAACTATTTCAAATTGGCTCCCACTAATACTTTATTTAAAATTTTAATTATCACCTATTCATTTGACTTTTAAAAAGTTTCTAGAATGACACCTTGCATGGTAATCCTTACGTTCGCCCTATGCTAATAGGTCACACCTTGAAAATTTAAGATTGAATAATTGACACTCTAAGCTAAACATCGATGTAAATTTTAAGTGTTTATGTGCAACCATTTAGGTACAGTGTAAGTGGAAAGTTAAGATCTACCACTACCAGTGTGTGTCTCTTTATGTTGTTACAATGTTTTAGTTTATATTGGATTTTAAACATAAACATCACATTTTTTATCGGTAAATTATGAATTGATAGAACAAAGAAAAACTATCAATCATGGGATGTATCATAGTCTTAAGACTTTGCAAGCGAGGAAAAACTCGGTTAAAACTCAATTACTTTTTTAAAAAAATAACATTAAAAATAACATATGGGGACAAAATATCAATATATATTTTATATCAAATTAATTTTAAATAATTAAAGAAAAAAACTAATCACTTACATCCATCACATTTGTCCATAAGTGCATAACACATGTTCCACACTAGCACATGAATAATTAACTAAGTAAAGATGAAAAATTGAAATGCCAACAAGACCTAAGTGAGTTGGTAAAGGGGGTTGAATGCATCCCAATCTATCGGAGTTCAGCTCACAAAAGGTGCTTGCTGGTTACATCTATTTGACTTACAACAGGGTGCATATATTTGACTAGCCCAAAAAAAAAAAGCATAGGTGGCATTCGTTGGACTCACAATGATTGCAATTGGATGCATCCATTTGACTCAGTGATTACAGCGACAAAATAGCCTTTTTATGTTCATTTTCTTTTTAAAAATGATGCTAACTTTTTATGGCGCATAGGCTATTTTACTTTTATTCAGCATTGCAAGTTTGAATCGAATACAAGTCAATACTATAGCAAACCCCGTGGCCTCTCATCGTCAATGGATGTAGGTGGTCGAGCCAAGGCAAATGGAGGTTAATGTATACCTCTTTATTTTAATAGTTTAGAAAGTTAAAAATAAAAATAAAAAATATTAAATTAAAAACATTCAAATTAAAATATATAAAATATAAAATAAAACGGTTAAAATTAAAATATTAAATATTAAAAATATGATTAAATTTATAAATTTAAAAAAATAAAAATAACTTATATGTATTTATAGAGCCCGTTTCTAGACAAAAGTTAAAATTAAAATATTATATATTAACATAGGGGGTTGTTGAGGTGGCTTCCAAAACACCTGCAAAATTTATAGATATATATATATATATATATAAACAATATAACTAAATTTATAAATTAAACAAAAACAAAATAAATTATCAATAAATAAAAATAAATTATATATATTTATAAAGCCCATTTCTTAAACATAATCTCTATCAATCCAATCTCATACACAATCTCCCCTGATCTAGTTTCTCTTCACATTTCTTTGTTCTTCCTCAATCCAATTTCTTTCTACATTTCTTTGTTCTTATCACTTTTTTTTTGTTTTTTTTGGTTTTTCGTTTCTTATAACATAAAAATACAAACGAGATACATTCACATTTCTTTGTTCCCTCCCAATCCAATTTCTCTCTACATTTCTTTGCTCTTATCACATCATTTTATTTTATTTTGTTTCTCATTTCTTACAACATAAAGAGACACATTTCTTTGTTCTCTTCAAATTTCTTTGTTTGTCTTCACATTTCTTTGTTTCTTGATTCTTGCAAGATAAAGATATAATAAAGCACATTTCTTTGTTCTCTTCAAATTTCTTTATTTGTCTTCACATTTCTTTGTTTTTTTGTCATTTCTTTCAACATAAGCATATAAGATAACAAAAACCATGAGAAAGAAAACCGTTTTGGTGCCCTAATCCAGTTTTTCTTCACTTTTTTTGTTTCTTGTTTCTCGCAACAAAGAGATACAAGACAACCAAACCTATGAGAGTTGGGGGGAAAAAACATTGAAAAGCAAGATGGCAGCATCCATAAACAGTTCAGTTAGTTTGCTTACAAAAATAAGCAATTTCTGAAATTCCATGTTTTGCAATTAAAAATACATAATAATCAGCTCAAATACTATGAACTGTAAATAAGCCTACAACAATTCATAAATCCATCCTTCAAATACTATGAACTGTACATAAGCCTACAACAATTCATAAAGCCATCCTTTTAGCATGTACTGAAGGACACAAAAAAAGACGACTGCTAATGCAATAGCAATGAAGATGACTGCATCCAACTTCAATGTGAAACCTCGTAGCAGCCAAGTCATGACATATTTAACTTGATCATTGTAGCTATAATAACCTTCACCATAAAACAGGGCATAATGAATATGCCTTAATGCCCTGTTTCAGAATTTTGAAAATCAGCCTACCCTTGCAACCTCAACAGCGTCTTCAACTAAGCTTTAGATTTGTTAAACTGTCAGACCATATACCATAAGATGGTACCAAATCGGCAGCCCCAAACCTTTAAAATGCTCCATTTAGTTCCCCCCTCCCTCTATGTATATAATAATCAAGGGCCCAGAGCATATAGCAGGTCCTACCCATCATCCCCTCTTTGTATTGGAGGTACAAAGGTGAAGCGACAAACCTGTATGAAATAGTTAATTTCATTTAAAACTCGGAATTTTTATTGTTCCTTCACTCAATTTATCAAATCTATGCCATCATCCCCTCCTAAACTCGGAATTTGTATTGTTCCTTCAATCAATTTATCAAATCTATGCCATCATCCCCTCCTAGACTCAGAATTTGTATTGTTCCTTCAATCAATTTATCAAATCTGTGCCATCATCCCCTCCTTGTATTGGGGGTACAAAGGTGAAGCAACAATCCTGATGAAATAGTTAGTTTTACTTAAAACTTGGAATTGTTATTGTTCCTTCAATCAATTTATCAAATCTATACCAGTGACAGAGAAATTTGTTTTATAGTTTTGTTTTATGTTCACTCATTTGTTAGATATGTGACAACAAAATTAAATGTTGTGTTCCTTTTTTGTTAGAAACATTACAACAAAGTTAAATGTTGTATCCCTTTGCGGCATGGTTTGTAACCTACTTCTCGACAAATCCGTTTCTAAAAAGACGAATTCTACCGAATTCTATTTTTAGAAAGTAAGTCCTAATAACATTTTTTCGCTCTATTTTTAGGAGCAATCCTAACGGTGCTTTGTCAATTAGGCGTATTTATCTTTGTGAAATTCGCATGTAATTTACTACAAGTTCGCATATAATCCATTCATCTTGGAGTTAATAAAGCTTAATATCTTGCACCATGGATGTTTCCTCAGCTTTGATAAAGGTTTTATCACATAAATCTGAGGTTTTTGTTTCATGCATGTTTATTCTGTGTATTTGAATCATCTCTATTCTTGCAAACTTGTATTTTGTTAGTGATTATTTAATACTATGAAGTGTCTAGTTTCCTACCAAGTGGTATCACAGCAAGAATACTCTTATTTTGCAATAATTGTTATGAATGCAAAGTTTGAGGTGAAGAAGTTTAACGACAAGAACAACTTTGAGTTGTGGAAACTCAAAGCACATGTTGTGCTGGTGCAACAGGTGTTGCACAAAGCCCTGGAAGGAAATACAAAGAACCCTGTGATGATGAATGACAATGACTGGGAAGAGTTGGATACAAAAGCTCTAAGTACAATACGATTATGTTTAGTAGATGAAGTTCTTTTCAACATAACTTAAAAAAAAGATTGTGGCAGGGTTATAGACTAGATTAGAAGCCTTGTGCATGACGAAATCTGTAACAAATCATATTTACTTGTAGAGGAAGTTTTATACATTGCGAATGAAAGAAGATATGAAAATAATTGATCATTTAAGTATTTTCAATATTCTGTTATCCCAGTTGACTAGTATTGGTGTGAAAGTGAATGATAAGGACAAGGCAATCACCTTGTTATATACTTTGTTGGATTCTTGGGATCATATAGTAACTTCTATTAGCTTCAATATTGTTAATGACCTTGACTACGATTCTGTAGTGGGAGCATTGTTCGTTGTTGAGACGAGGAGAAAATCTAATGTACAGACCTCTATGTCGGAAGCTATGGTTGCTAGGGGAATATCTAGAGAAAGAGGGCAAAGTTCCAGAGGCACATCTAGATCTAAGTCACAACCCAAGAAAAGTAAGGCAAGGAGTTACTACGATAAAGCAAAGCATCTTAAGAATGATTGTTGGAAGAGGAAAGACATTGAAAAGAAGGAAGATTTCACTAAGGAAGCAAATCAAATAGAAACAAGGTATGACTGATGAAGTTTTATTTGTTTGTAATGTTTCCTCTTATCATCATGACTGATTATTGGATTCTATGTAGCTGAGTGCTACATATCATGTGTCTACATAGGAGTTGGTTTTCTTCGTGGCAAACTCTTGACAAAAGTTATGTTCTTATAGGTAATAGTGTTTCTTGTAACACTGAAGGGATTGGTAGCATTAAGATAAAACATGTTTGATGGTATGGTGAGGACTCTAATAGAAGTCAGATATGTACCAGAACTTAAACAAAATTTGATTTCTTTGAATGAATTAGATCCTTGCGGTTATGAGTTTATAGGGGGCAAGGTGGACCTCTAAAGGTGTCTAAGGGTACATTTCTTGTAATGAAGGCTCTATAAGTTGGGAACCTTTACATATTTCAAGGGAGTGCATATATCAATCAAGCAACTTCAGTATCTAAAACAATAGAGGAACATGCTCATCTATGTCATCTACATTTAAGCCATATGAACGAGAAAGGGTTAAAGATACTGAAAAAATTGTGATTTACTTCTTGGTTTAAAATCTCTAGATTTAATTTTCAGCAAGCACTGTGTTTTCGGGAAACAAATTAGATGGAAGTTTAAAGCATGAAGTCATGTAAGTAAAAGCATTCTTGATTGTATTTACTCTGATCTTTGGGGCCCAGCACCTGTAATTTCATATGGAAGAACATTGTATTTTGTTACGTTTATAGATGATCTCTCCAAAAAAGTATGGGTCTATTGTCTTTAAAAAAATTAATATTTTCAGTGTATTTAAACAATTTAGAGTTTTGGTTGAGAAGAAAACTTGCAGGTCAATCAAATGTTTAAGAATAGACAGTGGAGACAAGTTCACATCCTTGGAGTTTCAGAACTATTTCAAGGACTCTGGAATTGAAAGACATAAAACCAACTATACGCCACAACAAAACGGGGTTGTTGAACGCATGAATAAGACTTCTAGAGAAAGCAATAAGCATGCTCAACAATGTAAATTTAGATAAGCGTTTATGGGCAGACGTTTGTACAACGTACTATTTGATAAATTGTTCATCATTAGTTGCAATACACTGTAAGATTGTTGAAAAGGTATGGACAGGGCATCCATATTATTATTCATATTTAATTTTTTTTGGTTGTGATGCTTATACTCTTACTAATAAGAATCAACGTTCAAAGTTAGACCCAAGATCCAAGAATTACATCTTTGTTGGGTATGGTGAAGGAGATGGTGTTAAGAGATACAAAGTGCGAACTACCCATAAAATCATCATTAACAGAGATGTAGAGTTTGATGAATCGACTTTTTTAAAATTAGATGCTGAAATGAAAGAACAAGAACCTAAACATCAACACGTCAAAGTTGAAATCGAGCCATCTTCAAATTCTAAAAAAGAGGAAATTCAACCATTCTTCGATGGTGAAGATGTTGAAGATTTACAACTTGAGGATACACCTCAACAATCAGTATACAGGTCAAAGCATGAAAAAACACCTTGACAACCAGTATGGAGATCTACTCAGGTCAGACATCCTCTTAATAAGTATAATCCCAATATTTTAATTGCTTTGATTTCTAATTATGGGGAACCTAGTTGTTATCAGGTATCATTGGAATATATGGATACTACTAGATGGAAAAGAGCAATGCAGGAGGAAATGAATGCCTTCACTAAGAAAAAGTCATGGGACTTAGTAGAACTTTCAAAACGCAAAAAACTTACTAACTGCAAATGGGTTTACAAATGAAAGATATGTGTTGATGAAAAAGTTGAAAGGTACATGACTAGATTGATGGCAAAATGATTTGCATAGAAAGATGATATTGACTATCATGAAATCTTTTACCAATTGTTAAACTTGTGTCAATTCGAGTTGTCTTAGCATTAGTGGCTTTACTTGATTCGGAGTTGGAGCAGTTAGATGTTAAAGACAACATTTTTGCATGGAAATTTAGAAGAGGATATATATATGAAACAACCTGAAGGTTTTGTACAAGATAGGAAAAAGAAGTTTGCAAGTTCAGAAAATGATTGTATGCTCTGAAACAGTCATCTAGGCAATGGTACAAGAAGTTTGATTCCTTCATGACAAGCTAGAAATTTCTAAAGAGTGAGTATAACCATTGTATTTACTTCAAGTTTTTGGACAATGGTTTATTTATTATATTGGTGTTGTATGTTGATGATATGCTTGTAACAAGCAAAAATATGACATAAATCAGCAGTTTAAACTCTCATCTATTTAAGACATTTGATATGAAGGATCTAAGAGCTGGAAAACAAATCTTAGGCATGGAAATACATAGAGACAGAAAAAATGGTAAGCTTTGGTTATCACAACAGAGGTATTTAGAAAAGATACTACCCATATTTGGTATGAAAAATGTGAAACCAACTCATATCCCTTTTGCTTCCCATTTCAAACTTTTTTCAAATTTATGTCCTAGTACTGATGAAGAAAATAAATATCTCTCTCATGTACCATATGCTAGTGCAGTAAGAAGTTTAATGTATGCTATGGTGTGTACAAGGCCGAACATTTCATATGCAATTTGAGTTGTCAGTAGATATATGGCAAATCCAAGTAAAAAACATTAGGCAACAGTTAAGTGGGTGTTTCGCTACTTGTGAGGCACAAGTGACTATTGCATCCCTTACAATAGATCTAGGGATTCTATTTGTAGATATGTTGATTCTGATTTTGTAGGAGATCTGCACAAAAGAATATCAACATTTGGTTACGTTTTTATATTTATAAGTGGACCTATTAATTGGATGTCAAAGCTTCAAAACACTGTTGCTACATCAACTACTAAGGCAAAATATGTGATTGTCTATCATGCTTGTCAAGGGGCCATTTGGCTAAAGGGTCTATCAGGTGAGTTCGAAAGAGAGCAATATAAAATGAAGGTATTCTCCAATACTCAAATTGCAATTTATTTGGCCAAGAATTCAACTTATCATAGTAAAACAAAGCATATTGTGGTAAAGTACCATCTTGTTAGACGAGATTGATGAAAGAAAAATAACACTTGAAAAGGTTCACACAAAGAAAAATAGTGTTGATATGTTCACAAAACCAATATTATTAGAGAAACTAAAATGATGTTTGGCTTTTCTTGGCTTGCAGAAAAAATGATGAGTTGGACGACAAAATATCAAGTGGAAATTGTTGTCAAGGTGAAGATTGTTAGATATGTGACAAAGTTAAATGTTGGATCCCTTTGTAGCACAATTTGTAATCCACTTCCCAACAAATTCCACCGAATTCTATTTTTAGGAAAGAAAGTCCTAATAACATTTTTCCACTATATTTTTAAGAAGAATCTTAATGATGCTTTGCCAATTAGGTGTATTTATCTTTGTAAAGTTCGCACGTAATCTATTCATCTTGGAGTTAATAAAGCTTGATATCTTGCACTGTGAATGTTTTCTTAACTTTACTAAAATTTTACCATGTAAATTTGAGGTTTTTGTCTCATGCATGTTTATTCTGTGTATTTGTATTATCTCTATTTTATTCTATGTATTTGAATTATCTCTGTTCTTGCAAACTTATATTCTATTAATAATTATTTATTGTTGCCAAGTGTGTAGTTTCCTAACATCTTTTTATCTATGTATTGTTTTTACTTCTCACCCCTCAAGTCAAACATTTAAAATTTCAAATTTTAAAACGAGGGGACCCAATAAACACTTTTTGAGGCCAATTAGCTCCTTTTATTTCTTCTTCCCTGAACTATTGGTATGTTTTAAGAAGATGGACTTTATAGAAATCAGCGACCGCTTTGTACACCGATGCCATCTCCTTAGGTGGATATAGAAGTATGCATTGATTGACTGACTTCAATATCATAGTACCGAATATTAAGATAAAGACTTCCATACCCAAAGCACACCTTTATCGACTATCCATCCTTGATATACCAAATATGTGCACCAACACATTGATACAATTTGTCCAAAGCCACATAAACCATACATTTTTTTCCACCGTATAAATTAATCTCAACCCAGGATGTTAGCTATTTGATGCAATAGCAGAAGCAATTTTCTTTGCAAGGTAAAAGTACCTGCAAAATATGGCTTAGATGTTAGACTCACCTTCACAATGTCCAAACAAAAGCTTCCTAAGCTTCCTACTAGGAAATAATTCAATTCCCATATAAAAAATAGATTTTAAAGTCAAAAGGAATGCATTCAATGCACACATAGCACCATATTTAGTTATTAAGCACGAATATCTGAATAGACAATGCATCAATCCACCTGCAAACAAAACCTAAGTAATAGCACAAATGACTCACAAGATGTACACTACAATGGAGAACATTAAAGTTGGAGGTACACTTTATTATAGTATAAAATAACATGCAAAATAAAGTACACTATAATATTAATAATTACGGTGAGGAGCAAGACAGGAGATAGCCAATGGTAAATAAAATAGAGCGATAGGTATCTGAGGGGCTACAGAATCAGAACAGACCGCACTTGTGTTAGTTTTTCCTTGGCCAATACTTTAACATTCAATGTTATTAGTGTTGTGTTTAGGGTTTATACTTGTCTAGTAGCAATGGCAAGGGCCTTGTGATACAACAAAGGCAAAAAAAAAGGCCATACTTGCAATAAAAAAGTTAAAACACAACATTATATGTCACATTACTACAAAATGGTAGACTATGGTCATAGAGATGTTTGGCATTCCAGCTGAACATTATATTTTGTAATTGCTACATACAAACAGACATACATATCGTTATTGGCACGCAGGAGACAGAAAATCCACTCACCATACACTCCTACATTTGGTGTCCATAGCGCCACCAATTGGGTCAAAGTTTCCTCGCCAACTTTTGTATATTTTTCTTTTTGCCACGAAACACATTTGTGGTGTGAATCTGACACAAACCCAGTGCTACAAGCAGCGCAAACCTAGGCCCAAGTTGGCATCGAGTTTGTGCCAAAAAAAAACCTGAATGAAAAAAAATAAAAGTGGGAGGGCCCATACACCCCCCACTTCCTTTTATTTTCTACAGCAACAACTAGGATGAAAAGGAAGGCAGAAACCTTGGGAAAGGGACAACAAATACTTCGGAAAAAGAGAGTAGGCAACAACAACGACAGAGAATCGACAACAAAGAAAAAGAAAGGGATAAGAAGATAAAAATAGGTTGAAAGGGACATCAATATGTCTACTTACCAATGAAGTTTTGGGGTCAAATCAAGGGCAAGGAAAGAAGTGGACGGCAACAAAGAAGATGTGATACTTATAGACGAAGAAGATGATACTTATAAATGAAGAGGAAGAATATTTGCCACCCTTACGAAACTGAAGATCTAAGTTATGTTCTTTTTTTTAAATTTTATAGGCGAACTCAATTTATATTTATGTAATTCCTGAAAACATAAGGAGAACCGAAAAAAAATTACAAGAAAACTTTAAAAACCTATTCAATAAACCTAAAAAAACCTAAGAAGCAAACCATGCAACAAACCAAAAAACACTTCAAAAATCCTACAAAATCCCTTGATTGTCACCTCACTCTCATGTACATCTTTACATTTTACTAAATTCATAATAGCATCTTCAATTTCTCCATTACCTAATGTAACTAATAATTCTTAGGTTGCATGCAAATTATTTGCGAAAAATCCCAATTTAGTTCCCTCTCTTTTCTTGCATATTGTTAATTTTTAGGTTGCATGCAAATTGTTTGAAAAAAATCCCAATTTAGTTCCCTTTCTTTTCTTGCATATTGTTAAATTTTATGTTGCATGCAAATTGTTTGAGAAAAATCCTAATTTAGTTCCCTTTCTTTTCTTGCATATTGTTTGATCTTTGTGAAGATTAGAGCTTTCTAAATTTAATTTTTAGGTTGTATGCAAATTATTTGAAAAAAATCTCAATTTAGTTCCCTCTTGTTTCTTGCATATTGTTTGAGAAAATTCTCAATTTAGTTCCCTCTCTTTTCTTGCATATTGTTTGATCTCTATCAAGATTAGAGCATTTTAAATTTAATTTTTAAGTTGCATGCAAATCGTTTGAGGAAATTTCCAATTTAATTCCTTATTTTTAGGTTGCATGCAAATTTTTTGAGGAAATTCCTAATCTAATTCTCTCTTTTCAGGTTGCATGCAAATTGTTTGAGGAAATTCCTATTTTAATTCCCCTCTGTTTTTTTTTTGCATATTGTTTGATCTCTGTCAAAATTAGAGCTTTCTAAATTTAATTTTTAGGTTGCATGCAAATTATTTGAAGAAATTCACAACTTAATTTCCTTTTTTCTTGCATATTGTTTGATCTCTGTCAAAATTAAAGCTTTCTAAATTCATTCTTTCGTATGGTGTGCTTCAGATATAGATATAAGGGGTAAGCACAGCTATAGCTATATATAGTACAGCACCCTCTATATCTACATATGGCCTTCCTCGCCTATAGAGAGCAGGTTGTTGAGGAGTACTTCGTAGTTGCCTCCATGCTGCCTATATATCTATCTGGGGCCCCTACATAGAGGTAGAAAATCCTCTCCTCTCTCCTACTATGCTCCCATAGATCTGGCTATGGGCCCATCCGTTCTTCCCTATCGGAGAACTCGATGGCATTGTTGTGATGCTTGTGACGAAGGAGAGATAGATATGACTAGACTGGGCGACCAGGTGATAAACCAGACTTCAGTTATATATGACTAGACTCGACAACTAGGTGATAAATCAGTCTTCAGTTATCTCCGATCATTCTTATGTTGTGCTTCATTTTTAGTCTCTCTTAAATTGGATTAGTTTCCTTTTCAAACCTGATTTCCTCCTCTACTTGCAGAATATAAGCATATCTTTACCCTGCTCTAAGTTTGTAAACATTGTAAACAATCATAACTTTGCAAAATGTGCTCAAAGAAATAATTTTCTAAGGAAATAAAATATCAATCATTTTTTGCTTTAAATGCAGATTTTTTTTTCAGAGTTTTCCACTTGATTCTCCAATGAAAGCGGCATGCATTTGTTGTTGTGGTGGTGGTGGTGGTGGTGGTGGTGATGTATATACATTTGTTTTTATTTTTGTGAGGTGTATAAATTTATTTTTCAATGTATATATGTATATTTGTTTTCAGTTTTGAAGACGTGAGATATAATGATAGTGATTCTGAAAAAGAAGAATTTGCAAAGAAAGATGAAGAATTTGAGAAGAAAGATGCCGTACAAACTCATGAAATATTTCCATTAAGACAAGTGGCTCCAAACAAAAATGAGGACGTTGTTTCAAGTACTATGTGAAAGGATTATGCCTTAAATGCACCTGAGGTTAAAATTACACATTCTTTTAATTAATTTATTTTGTTTATGCAACATCTTTTCCCTACCTTAAACAAGTGGCGTGATGTGAATTTAGTACTTGCTATTGAAATAAATAATAGCATAAAAGAATAATAGATAAAAGATAGTATAGTGATTCCATTTTTTTCATTTTTTTTTTAGTTTGGAAAGATGATGTTTGAACTTGTATAACATGGTGTTGTCATTATTTTTTAAAGTTAATAATGGTGTGGTTCATGAAATATCCGCGTAGCAAACAGTTTTCACAAGCTAAGAGTATGAAATATGAAATGGCAAAGATAAAGCTTGTATTAAAGTTGGGCATTGCATTTTTACAGTACCCTACTCACTCATGCTTCTACTCCAAATGAGGAAATAGGAAATATATACATGGACAAATAGACTCGTCGCTCCATGTCCATCTCCAAGGTTGATGAAGGGTTATGAATTTCCAAGACAGCCTACAGCTGTGACACTTTTAGATATTCTACCAACGTATATTTTATAAATTATTTGTGTAAAGCAAGTGAGAGGTGACAAATTTGGGAAAATATTTTGACATCTATCTAGAAGGTTTAATTAAAATATTTTCCATATTGAGAAGAAAACAAGAAGAGAAACTTTTGGGGCTGATATGACTAACAGTTGCCCCAAAGGTGCCAATTACATCAGAAGGGATGTAATATTTTTTTTGTAAAGTGAGGGAATGTAAATCGGTATGACCGCTGACCCCATCTTAGCTTTTGTGTACGACGAGTTAAGCAACAATACTTTTATGTATTTGGTGGAGTCAATGGTGCAAAATGAGGTTATGTGTTTCTTCATATGGCGTGGCAATGCATTGTGCGGAAAGGAGACGTTTCGTTTCCCAAATGAGTTTGAGCAACAACAAAGTATTGGGGAAAGGCAAAGCCATACAGAACATGCAAGTGATGAAATATTTTAAGGTGAGCTAAGTGGTGAGGGTGAGGGGCAATGACATGGTAGTTTAGGTGGTATCATACACCAGAGGACCCATATCATACACCAGACCCAGGGTCAAGGCAACAAGTGGATTTACATGCCCTCCCATTGCATAGGGGCCCATAGCTTACAGGGAGTTAGCATTTTTGATTGGTCATTTACTATTGTCAAGGGTGGACGAAGACGCCGTGAGAGCTGATTTGATTGCGGTAGGTCTCCACCTCTGATCTGTGGCTTGAATCATCACTATAATGTTGTTGACGTGTGGTCAGAACATTGAAATTCCAAAATCTATATTTATATATTAATTATAAATATAATTTATTAAAATAATATATAATATATTATATAGATAAGTGTATTATATATTTATAAATATAAATAATATTAAATTTTATTGTAATATATAATTTACTATTACTAAATATATTAATAATATATATATATATATATATATATATATATATATATATATATATATATATATATATATATATATATTACTTTTCCATATAATAGTATATATATTTTTTTTGGATAGATATCAGGGTTAATGGGACCCCTTCTTGGATTGCTTTTGACTGGAGCTACGAACCAAATCGATCTGGGGCACAATCAAGGGGCCCAGTCCCTGAGAACCATTAAACCAACACAAACAGCCACCACCGACCACTGAAACCACTAAGTCAACTCAAACGGCCACATTCGACCTATAAATGCCCTGTGAGATCCGAGCCTAGGTGGGGCCACAACCAACCCTTCAACATCTCATTGGCTATATAATAGTATATAATATTATTATTAATCTATGTAATAAATATATAATATAAATATTGTTGTTATTGTAATTTTAGTATATTATATATCTTCCGTTAATGGGCCAAGAATACTAGCATGTTCATCTCGCAAGGCGAAAAACTCGGTCTAGACTCCCCCGCCCTCAGGGTTCTTCAAACTCAATTTTGATGGAGCTGTGTAGGGCAACTTTGGTGCCTCAGGGACAGGTTGCTTTATCAAAAATTGTATTGGCTCTCTAATCAGGGCAACCTCTCTAAAATTGAATGATGGGACAAATAATTAAGCTAAAGCCCAAGGTCTAGCTTTAGGTATAAATTTGATCCTCCATTGTGGTGTGGAGAAAGTTGTCTTAGAAGGCATCTCAATGGTTCTGATCCAAGCACTCCACAATCAGGGACCTGTGTCTGGAACATTGAAAACATTTTAGGCTAGGTTTGGGACATTTTTAATTCACTCAGATCTTGGGAGGCGTCTCAATGCTATTGAGAGACTCATGCGACAGTGGACTCCCTAACCAATCAAAGTATCTTGCAATCTACTGAGCGCATCTTGGACAACTATTGGTAAGCGTGGCTCGAGGCTAATTGGGTGAACTCTTAACCTTTCTATTTCCCCACCCCGATGTCTCCTCATGGCCATCATATCAATTATTGGCAACGAGAGGGCCTTTCTTTCCAATAATTAATTCATATCAATGTGTGTCCTACACGTGTGGACAGTGAAGATAGGTGGCCTACCATTTATGACAAATGTGCTACCTTCTGCCTGCAAGCTTTTCATTTGATTTACCTAAATTGAAGTGGACTGGAGCTTAGTGTGATATGTGTGATCATGTGAGATGGAGCATCTAGTCCAAATCGCCATTAGTAAGTCTTTGCTTCGCATTTCTACTGAGAGGAAGAAAATGTCGTTTGAAGGTAACATCAATGAGACCAGACTAAAAAATGTCTTTGAACTTCAATCCGGCCCAATTATGGAGACGGCCAAAGAATTAGTGGGTTTGGTTTTACTGGAGACCCCTTACAAGGTCAAGGTGAATGTGAACATTACTTCTTTGTTCATCAACAATCTACTCTTAGTTGTGTAAAACAAGGCACTGGTTAGGGCGGTGGTGGAGCGATTGATCATGCCTCGCTTTAGGGTCAGCTGGCAAGAGGTAATTACAGGTTTTTGGCTAAGAGCATGACGGAGCTACCCCTCTCTAGGAAGGAAGTCTATGGCATTATTCATTTGTCCATCTTCCGATAGCTCAAGGAAAGGCTCTATGTGGATGTGTCCTACATGAACAAATTGTAGGGCTTTCTCTGTTCACCAGCTCCTTCAGGACGAACATTCACACCCTTGGACGTGAGCGCTCTACAAACCCCCTTACCTCCTATCTTAGCTATCCTTGGAATGCGCTAGTCTTCGCGAGTGCTTGTTGCGTCTTAGTTTTTGAAATGCAAGAATGGGGGGTCATCCTATGCCACATCCAACATGATTTTAGGTTGGAGGGCACAGTGGAATGACAATGCCCTGCACTCGATATGCATCCTCTTCGTCAATGCACACCCAGCTCGAGTCTAGCCTACATGCTCTTGGAGTGGGTGGTTGTTTGGTGCCCTCCATTGAGGATGACCCGAACTCAACTCTTAATAGAAGTCAACTCGGTGGGTCGTTGGTGAGCATTTAGGTGCTGCCCTATAGACGGATTAATTTCTCTTCAGATTTACTATCAGTGTTGGAAGTACAACTACTGCGAGGGGGATGAACCAGTTGTCTTAAAACAATCCTTCAATTTCACTTAACATCCATGAAGCATTCATATACATTAACCAATGCAACACAAGCATCTATGAAAGCAAACAATCATAAGAACATAGGATATGTGGGAAACCCTCTTGGGGGATAAAACTCACTGATGCGCAACTTGGAATACAATCCTATAAGCAATAAATCAAACTTTTGGTGAGGCACCAACCCCACAAGGAGCACCAACTCAACTAGTCCTTTAGTAAGCACCAACTTGCAAGGAAGCTCCAACCCCTAGGTAACTCAGCACCAACTCAGCTACATTGAACTTTTGATCAACTTTTAATCTATGTTGCTCACCCAACTGAAGATGACCTCCTTTTGCTCTTCTCACTCTTCTATCTCTCTCAAATAGTCTATTAGGCCTTCTCGCTCAACTAGCCCTTCCCTTGGCAGAATTAGGTCAAATGACCTTGATCATCACCTGTAGAAATACAAATCTTCATGGCATATTCAGTGCACCTCTCTGATGATCTTCAAGCCCTTTACCTAGTTTCCAAAACTCTATATCATTCGCTCATTATGCTCAATATTCTAACTAGTCAGATTAGGCCTATTAGACCTTTTCTTTATACTTGACGCTTACCCTTACCCATCTTGGTTGGCCAAGAACCTCACCATAATTGGATCACCTTTGGAATAGATCAACAAACACATTTTATAAGTGGAACAACCGTTACATAGGTCTGTCATTACCTTTAAGGGCCAAAACCACCATTAGGCCTAATAGAGACCTAATGCAATTAGGCCTTCTCTAAGCACATGTTTCACTTAGGCCTCCTTGGAACACCTTGAGCCTCCACAAACGAATGACACACTTCATACACGCTTCAATTAGACCCCTGTTAAGCTCACCTTATGTCCCCAACATTTAGCTCATTTCACTCTTTGAACCACACGATTAGGTCTAATCGACATTAGGCCTTCTTACTACCAGAAAGTTTGTCTTGCAAATCTGAATCATACACTCAACTTTGCCACATAACCATACTAACAAATCACATGGATAGAATCTCCATGACCTCAGATTCAACATCATGTTCATTAGAAGTCATCAAACAGGGCAAAGGACCTCTAACTGATCAACTTCATATGCTCATTCAAAACTGCACACAGGCCTTAAAAACCCAGTCAAAAGCCTTTGACTTTTCACACTTTCATAGAAGTTTCTCATGCATACAAATGTGTTCAAATGAACCTATGAGACTTCAAGAACAACTTCATGTGCATTGGAGTCATCAACTCTAAGCAAAAAGACTCAGGAACAACATTATCACTCATACACAAAAAACTTCCTGTAGCACCAAAAACACAATCAAGAAGATCAAGTCTTAGAACACATGTGAGAACACTTTTATGATCTTCCAGTGGGTTTATAACCCTCAGCATCCTTAGGGCATCTTGGAAAAGATAGATTACAAGGTTTAATATCAATAGTGGTCTTACAGACATCTCACATCTTCACTCTACATAGACTTCACTATGATAGACAAATCACTTTGAGAACAACTTTTACTGTGTTTGTGTGCATCATCAAAACTTCTAAACAAAGGGGATATGAGGTATAGGTCTTGAACAATGACCCCATGCATTTGGATCCATCCCTAATCCTCTGAAACCAATCCCTAATCTCCTCACTACTGCCTAGTTTTCTCACTGTCTTGCTCATTAGGCCCTTTTAGCGATAAGCCAACTTCTATAACCAATTTAGCACATTTTAGGTCTGAAAATTGCTCAGAAACTTACATGGACACAAACTATAAGTTTCACACATCATCTTCCATCCATTTGCATGCTTTGACTTGGTCAACCATGTCTACTACATCAAAATTCCGAGAAAAAAGGGAATTCCTGTAGCTTCTACTCACTCTTATGACAAACCAAAACCACCTAGAGAACACTGGAAGAGTCCTTTACATGTTCCAAACATCAAACTAGATCAACAAAACCATTATGAGCTATAACCGACAAGATCTTTCCTATCGAATCATTATGAAGGTTTTGACTGGTTTCCCTTCTTAGCAATCGTTCATAAAGGATTGCCCCTCAACTCCAAAACTAATGCTAGGAAATTCAAGCTAGGAACCTTCCCCAACTTCCATGAATTGTTCAAGATCTCATGCAAAGGTTGCACATGCCAACAAGCATAAGAAATTCCTTCTCAGGTTTGCAACACCCCATTCTGTGCACACAGAAAATCTTAACACAAATTTTCATGCTTTCTCCTTGAGGCTATGACCTCAAACTTGGTCAACACACTTAACACAACCTCTCACACCTATGTCAATGCTCTCAAGAGCTCTGGCACCTTGGGAAATGATCTTCACCCCTCATTAGGCCACATTAGGTTTCTTTGCACACTAGGCCTTGAATTGCCAATCATACTTAGACCTTGATCGTAACTTGAAACTTTTTACACTGCTCTCAAAACCTCATCCACATGTCAAATGAACTCATACCATGCTCACATACTGCCAACCTTCTTCATACAAGTCTCGTATTGCTCAACTCAATATGCTACCAAGCCTATGCCTTCTTACTAGGTCTCTCAAGTAAGGACTAAGCCTCAAAACTTGACCTTGGAACTCATCTAAAGGCTTCTTTGCCTCTTTCTCGCGTTTACACAGCATTGTATACTCTCTCATGCCTGCACTGACATAACACACCAATCTTTACTATACTTCATGCATACACCTCTCAAGGCTAGACTAGACTTCTCAAGGCACCTAGTACACAACAGTAGCTTACCTTGTACCATGATCTTGACTTTGACATGCCATCAACCTCAGAAGGATTACCAGGTTGCCTTCAAATTCTCTCTCAACAGAGAGACAAGAGGTTGCCTTCAAATTTTCTCTTGTCATGAGACTTCTTTGACACATCATCTCACCATGAAAAGCCTCAACTCTGACCTTGACATTAATGGCATTTGTCTTGACTTTGACATCAATGACACAATGCTTCAACACCAACAGGAACATACCTCAACAATCTCCCCCTGTCATTGATGGCAACATTTACACAAAACTGATTAGTAGTCACAACTCCCCAAGTTCGATCTTCTTCAATACTTGATCTTTCTCCCAAACAAGAACTTCCCCCCCCCTTTGACATTAATGACAAAGGGTCATCTTCTTGGCAACTATCTGATCCTTAGACCTAAAACAACACACATTTTCTTTTCAAACAAACTTAACACAAATCAAGGTTACATACCTACTCTTGGAGCATGATTGGCTCCCCTTGTCTCCATGAGAATTTCAGACATTATCAAAGCCTGTAACTTGGTTTGATCAAGTCATCATATAAACTCTTTGTGACCTATCTCTTGTGATCACACCTGCAGTAGACTCTTGACTGAACCTTGAATCTGAATGTCATCAAAGAACACAAAACTCCCCTTATGACCAAGCATCCTACATGCTTCTTGCTTACAAGCTAAGTGCCTCCATGAAGCCTAATGGAGTCACCTCTGCTTTAGGAAACTAGAACAACATAAACTCAGGAGATTCCCAGATCTCCATGTCCTTACTAGACTGACTTTCCTTCATGATCCTTTTAAGATTGAATAATCCTTTTGGCTTGACCTGTTTAATTTTCTCTTGAACAATATTCTAACTTGGTCTATTGGTCTTAACTCTTTCATCAACAAACTGAGCTGAGAGAGAGAATTCTTGGCATTCCTTTGCATCTTGACTATGCTCCACCATGGCAAACAGTCCACTTGGACTTGCAAACTGGTCATCAACTTTAGCTACCTTGGGTTTCCACTCATTGTCTTGTCTTCTTTCTTGTACTCTAGGAGCCTCAACTTTCTTGTTTTGTCTTGAGAAACAATGCTTACAGTATTTTGCAATATGACCAACCTTTTAACAGTTAAAACACATTATTCCTTTTGATGGAAACACACCATGACCCATACCTCTTGACTGATGATTCTCCTCATAGTTCCATGCAAATTCATTCTTAGAGGGCCTTCTACAATGCCTTGCTCTATGTTCAAATTGGTTACATGAATAACAATAGCCACTGAAAAAGTTAGCATACCTTATAGTAGTAGGTTGCCTGATAGTATTAGTCTTCATTCTGCTAGTATCCTCATTCTTTGATTGATCATTGACCTTCTTGATCACATTAGTGTTCTTTTGGTCTCTATTGGAACCAAGGCTTGTTTTGTCATTAGCAGTCTTTTGACTACTCAGAATGTTGTCTAGATCATTAGTACTCCTTTCAAACCTCACAAATGACTTAACCTTACTTGATGTTTGATCCAACTCAGCTCTCAAGGAGTCCACTTTAGTTACATACCTTGCACATTCTTCTTCTTTGGTCTTTAGACTAGCAATCACAATCTCAAGTTGAGTCTATCCCTGTTTGACTATTTCCTCTTGTTTCTTGGAGTTGTTGCTTAGTCTAGCTTCAAACAAGTTGATTTGCTTTTCATAGTCTTTGATAAGAGACCTCATCACCCTATTCTTCTTCTTTACCATCTTCAATTCTTCTAGAGTATTCATTAACTCAGCCACAAAATCTACCTCATCGTCTTCTTCATCTGAATCACCAACAACACCTCCAATCCATATGGACTCTTCTTGATTTGAACAACTTGCTTCCTCAGTCTTGAAGAGAACATTGACATCAGGGCCATCACCTTTACGGTCCCTCTCAAAATCACTTCCCTCACCCTCATCAAATGAGTTGCAATCTTCCTTGGTGTAGAAACTTCTTTTGTTCTTGAAAAACTATTTATTATCATCATACCTTCTAAAGCTTTTCTTGCTCTTATCAAACCTATAGGACCTTTTATCATCATCATGACCTTCATCATGCTCTTCATCATCCTTTGCCTTATGCTTATGAGGCCACTTGTTAGCAAAGTGTCCAATATCTCCACAATTGAAGAATTTAAAGGGCAGCTTGCCCTTGTATTTACTTGAACCTATCTTCAACTTTCTTGAAAACATAGCTATCAACTCATCATCATCAATATTAGATTTATCATTATCTTTGACTTTCTTACCTTGTGTCTTCTTCTCCTTTGGCTTCTTTTCTGCCTTGAATGCAGCGCCCTTCTTTACAGATCTTCCTTCACTTGTCATCATCTTATAGGTTGTTAGGGTGCCATGAAGTCCATCCATCTCTGGCTTGTCTAGATATTGCATCTCTTCAACAACAAATACCTTAGAATCAAATTTGGGAGTTAAAGATCTCAAAAAAAATTGAACAATAGACTCTTTCAATTCTTCACCTAGGCCTCTTATGATGTTGACCACTTCATCAACTTTCAACAAATAGGCTGCAATGGTCTCATCTTCATTTATTTTTAGGCTTTCAAATTGTCTTCTATGGATTTGCAACTTAGCCAACTTGACCTTGGAGTCTCCCTCATGAATAGTCTTCAACTTGTCCCACATTTTTTTAGCAGACATATAGTATATCACCTTCACAAGTTCTGCCTCTGATAGGCCACATAATACCATTCATTGCTTTTGAATTATTGTCCCTAGCCTTCTTGTTTGTTGCATCTGTAGGAGGAATACAAAGTGCAATATATCCATCCAAAATTGATTGCCAAACATCATGACCTTGAGACATCAGATATGTCCTAATGCTGACACTCCAAAAAGCATAATTGGATCCATTAAACAAGAAAGCCTTGCTTCTAGAAAAACCACATTGTGCTTGAGTAGCCATCTTCACTTGCTTAGAATCTCCTTTAGGTTATTACATTAACCAATGCATACACAAGCATCTATGAAAGTAAACAATCATAAGAACACAGGATATATGTGGGAAACCCTCTTGGGGGATAAAACCCATTGATGCACAGCTTGGACTACAGTTCTATAAGCAATGAATCAAACTTTTAGTGAGGCACCAACCCCACAAGGAGCACCAACCCCTCACCAATCAAGCACCAACTCAACTAATCCTTTACCAAGCACCAACTTGCAAGGAAGCTCCAACCCCCTAGGTAACTCAACACCAACTCAACTACCTTGAACCTCTGATCACCTTTGAACACATGTTGCTCACCCAACTGAAGATGACCTCCTTTTGCTCTTCTCACTCTTCTATCTCTCTCAAATAGCCTATCAGCCCTTCTCGCTCAACTAACCCTTCCTTTGGCAGAATTAGGTCAAATGACCTTGCTCATCACCTGTAGAAACTCAGTTAGATCTTCATGGCATATTCAACACCTCTCTGATAATCTTCAAACCCTTTACCTAGGTTTCAAATCTCTATATCATTCGCTCATTATGCTCAATATTTTAACTAGTCAAATTAAGCTTATTAAACATTTTCTTTATACTTGACTCTTGCTCTTACCCATTTTGGTCGGCCAAGAACCTCACCATACTTGGATCACTTTTGGAATAGATCAACAAACACATTTCATACGTGAAACAACCATTACATAGGTTGGTCATTACCCTTAAATACCAAAACAACCATTAGGCTTAATAGAGACCTAATGCAATTAGGCCTTCTCTAAACACGTTTCACTTAGGCCTCCTTCGAACACCTTGAGCCTCCAAAAATGAATGAAACACTTCATACACCTTTCAATTAGACCACTGCTAAGCTCACCTTATGTCCCCAACACCATTTAACTCATTTCACTCTTTGAACCACACAATTAGGTCTACCCGCCATTAGGCCTTTTTACTACCAAAAAGTCTGTCTTGCAAACCTGAATCATACACTCAACTTTGCCACATAACCATACTAAAAAATTATATAGATAGAATCTCCATGACCTGAAGTTCAACATCATGTTCATTAGAATTCATCAAATAGGGAAAAATATCTTTAACTGATCAACTTCATATGCTCACTCAGAAGTGCACACAGGCCTTAAGAACCCAATCAAAAGCCTTTGACTTTTCACACCTTCATAGAAGTTTCTCATGCATACAAATGTGTTCAAATGAACTTGAAACTTCAGGAACAACTTCATGTGCATTGGATTCAACTCTAAGCAAAAAGACTCAGGAACAACATTCTCACTCAAACACAGAAAACTGCCTGTAACACCAAAAACACAGTCAAGAAGATCAAGTCTTTAGAACACCTATGGGAACACTTTTATGATCTTCCAATGGGTTTACATGAACCTTCAGCATCCTTAGATCATCTTGGAAAAGATAGATTACAAGGTTTAATATCAATATTGGTCTTACAAACCAATCTCACATCTTCACTCTACACAAACTTCATTGTGTTGGACAGATACTTTGAGAACAACTCTTAACATGTTTGTGTGCATCATCAAAACTTCTAAACAAAGGGGATATGAGGTATAGGTCTTGAAATATGACCCCATGCATTTGGATCCATCCCTAATCCTCTTAAACCAATCCCTAATCTCTTTCACTGCAGCGTAGTTTTCTCACCATCTTGCTCATTAGACCCTTTTAGCGATAGGCCAACTTCCATGACCGGTTTAGCACGTTTTAGGTCTGCAACCTGGTCAAAAACTTACATGGGCACAAACTACAAGTCTCACACATCATCCTCCATCCATTTGCATGCCTTGACTTAGTCAACCCTATCTACTACATCAAAATTTCGAGAAACAAGGGTTTTTTGTAGCTTCTACTCACTCTTATGACAAACCAAAACCACCTAGAGAAACTTGGAAGAGTCCTTTACATGTTCCAAACATCAAACTGGGTCAACAAAACCATTTTGAGCCATAACCGACAAGATCTTTCCTATCAAGTCATTATGAGGGTTTCGACTGGTTTCCCTTCTTAGCAATCGTTCATAAAGGATTGCCCCTCAACTCCAAAACTAATGCTAGTAAATTCAAGCTAGCAACCTTCCCCAACTTTCATGAATTGCTCAAGATCTCATGCAAAGGTTGCACGTGCCAACGAGCATAAGAAATTCCTTCTCAAGGCTGCAACACCCCATTCTGTGCACATAGAAAACCTTAACACAAATTTTCATGCTTAATTCTTGAGGCTATGACCTCAAACTTGGTCAACACACTTAACACAACCTCTCACACCTATGTCAATGCTCTCAAGAGCTCTTGCACCTTGGGAAATGATCTTCACCCCTCATTAGGTCACATTAGGTTTCTTTGCACACTAGGCCTTGAAATGCCAGTCATACTTAGACCTTGATCGTAACTTGAAACTTCTTGCACTGTTCTCAAAACCTCATCCACATGTCAAATGAACTCATACTATGCTCACACATTGCCAACCTTCTTCATACAAGTCTCATATTGCTCAACTCATTATGCTACTAGGCCTATGCCTTCTTACTAGGTCTCTCAAGTAAGGACTAAGCCTCAAAACTTGACCTTGGAACTCATCTAAAGGCTTCTTTGCCCCTTTCTCGCGTTTACACAACATTGTATACTCTCTCATGCCTGCACTGACATAACACACCAATCTTTACTATACTTCATGCATACACCTTCTCTGAAGGCTAGACTAGACTTCTCAAGGCACCTAGTACAAAACATTAGCTTACCTTGTACCATGATCTTGACTTTGACATGCCATCAACCTCAAAAGGATTACCAGGTTGCCTTTAAATTCTCTCTCAACAGAGAGACAAGAGGTTGCCTTCAAATTTTCTCGTCTTCAAACTTCTTTGATACATATCATCTCACCATGCATGGCCTCAACTCTGACTTTGACATTAATGACATCCGTCTTGACTTTGACATCAATGACAACAACAATGCTTCAACACTAACAACGGGAACATGCCTCAACAGTCAGCTTGATATAGGTTACTCTTCTGATCTTGGGAGGTATCTCATGCTAGTTAGTCTAGTTTTGTTTTGGCTTGCCCTTGGTGGCAGTTTGTTGTAATATGTTGCAGTTAGTTTTAGTTAATTCATTGTTGACCTATTGGCCTTTTTTTTAAATTCCCCCCTCGTAGATCTTCCCGAATCGCAATTTTTTTGTGTATATGGTTCGTATTTTAATATAACGGGTGAGGGACCCTTATCCCTCAATTATCTATTAAAAAAATTAATATATTATATATGACTAGATATTATATTTTTATTATAATAATTAAATATAGATATTAATATTTTATTATATATTTATAATTATAATTATAATAGATATATATATATATATATATTATAATTATAATTATAATAGATATATATATATTATATTATAATTTATAATATTATATATAATATAATAATTTATATTATTTATATTATATATAATATATTTATAATATAATATATTTGTAATTATTAGAAATATAACATATAATTATAGTAATATATAAAAAAAATTATAGATAATTGAGGGGTAAATGTCCCTCGCCCATTATATTAAAAAATAAATCAGTGACAAAAAACCCGCATCTCAAAAAGAATAATGAGGAGAATTCCAAAAAAAATGGCCAACAAACCAACAACATATTCACTGAAACTTGGTACAACGAATTGCCACCGCGGGCAAGCCAAAACTAAACAAGACTAACCAGTAAGAGAAACCACCCAAGAACACAAGATAAAACCCATATCAAAAAGACAAGTACAAAACCAAACTGCCAACATAACCAAAGAGAACTCAAACCGCTCACATGGTAGCACTAAAATGTTCCCTATCAATTAACGTCGTTAATTTCTACCAGGGGGCAAGGTCCAGATTGTCGTGGTCATCCTCAAGAGGGGCACCAAACAACCACCCACCGCAGGGGCCCACAAGTTAGACTCGAGCTGAGCACGCTTCATCAAGGAGGATTCCTGTCAAGAACACACCACGGTTCCATTGTGCCCTACAACCACAAACTTTGCCAAAGGCGGCATGGAATGACCACTCCCATACATACGCCCCAGCAGTCGAGATGCAACAAGCACACGCGAATATTGACACACTTCTAGGATGGCTACGAGAGAAGATAAAGGGGTCTGTAGGGCGTCACATCCAGAGGGGTGATGAATCTGTCTGATGGAGCAGGAGAGCAAAGGAAGCCTTGCAATTTGTTTACAAAGGACACAACTACACAAAACCTCTCCTCGAGTTCCCGAAAGATAGACAAGGGGATGATGCCATACACCTTTCCAGATAGTGGCAACTCCAATGAGCCCTTGGCCAAAAAATCCACAATAGCCACTTACCAACCGATCTTAAAATGAAACTTAATTAGTCGTTCCACCACCACCTTAACCAACTCCTTGTCTTCCAATACTAAAAGCAAATTGTTGATAAACAAATAAGCAATGTCAGCATTCACCTTGACTCTATAAGGGGTTTCCAAGAAAACCAACCCCACTAATTATTTGATTGCCTTCATAATTGGCCCAGATTGAATCACGAAGACCTTTTTGACCCTGGCCTCACTAACACTACCTTCAAATGACATTTCCCTCTTCTCAGTAGAAACACGAAGCAAAAGTTCACTAATGACGATTTGGCCCAGGAGCTCCATCACACATGATTCACAAACAGCATGCCAAACTCAAGCTCGCACCAAAAGAAAGAAATCAAATGACAAGTCTTTGGGAATAGAGAGACACATGCCTCATAATTAGCAGTCTGCCTCAATCCATCACCCATGTGTGTGAGATGCAAAAAATGATGTGATAAAATGATTATAGAGAGAGGCTCTCACGCCACCAATGTCCAACATGATGGCCATGGGGTGATGTCGAGTAGGTGGTAAAGAGTGGTTAAGAGCTCACCAAATTGTCCCCTATCCATGCTTACTAAATGTTGTCTATGACAATCTCAATAGATTACGATATACCTTGATTAGCTAAAAATTTTATTGCCGCATTAGCTTCTCAATAGTAGTATGACACCTCTCAAGAACTGAGGGATTTAAGGATGTCCCAAACCTGACCCAAGATGTTTTTAATGTTCTAAGTATAGGCCCCACGATTGCGGAGTGCTTGGATCAAAACCATTAGGTCCCCTTCCAAGATGATCTACTATATGTCACATTGGACAATCAAATCCATACCCAAAACTAAAGCTTGAGCCTCTGTTTCATTATTTGTTCCATCGCTCAACTTTACAAACGTCATTATTAGAGAGCCAACACATTCTTTGATAATGCAACCTACCCCTGAGGCACCAGGTTTGTCCTGCGTGACTCCATCAAAGTTGAATTTGAAAAAGCTTGGGGACAAAGGAGTCCAAACTGAATTTTCCACCCTGTGAGAAAAATGTACTGAAACTCTTGGCCTATTAAGAGGGAAAGCAATATAAAATATATTATTATATTAAAATATTATATAGTGCTATAGGTATATAATATAGATATAATAATATAGTTAATATAGTTAGTGTATTATATATTATATATTATTAATAATATTATATTTTATAAATATTATATAACTAAATATATAATAATAATAATAACAAAAATATTAATAAATGTGGGTGAGTTGTAACGTGGCTTGATTGTTTCAAGCCCCACCCAGGTTCAAATCTTATTAAGGTATTTGAGGTCGAATGTGAATGTTGTTGGCATTCTTAGACTGGTTGTGGCCACCGTTGGTATTCTCGGACCGGTTGTGGTCGTTGTTGGTATACTTGATACATGTGGTAAATGATCACTTGAGAATCTGGACTTCTGATTATGTCCCACACCGATCCATAGCTCCGATCAAAAGCAAATACCAATAAAATAATAATAATAATAATAATAATAATATTGAATTATTGTTCCTTGGACCCCCGATTGTATCCCAGACCGTTTCCTAGCTCCAATCAAAAATGAATACCAATCAATAATAATAATAATAATAATATTGGATTAATCTTCCTAACGACCCAAGGTGAAGCAACTAAGAACATTTATCCATTAAGTACATCATGTGGCAAGTAATTTTTGACACCAACACTCTTACCTTAGCAATGGATTTGACATAGTAAAGTCTGCTATGTGCGGAGTAACGAGTGAGATGGATGAGGCAACTAAGAACATTTATCCATTTATTACATCATGTGGCAAGTAATTTTTGACACCAACACTCTTACCTTAGCAATGGATTTGACATAGTAAAGTCCGCTATGCACGGATTAACGAGTGAGATGGATGAGGCAACTAAGAACATTTATCCATTAAGTACATCACATGGCAAGTAATTTTTGACACCAACACTCTTACCTTAGCAATGGATTTGACATAGTAAAGTCTGCTATGTGCAGAGTAATGAGTGAGATGGAAACAAGTTATATTTGAATGTGTACATGCTTAGTTTCATAAATGGCAATGGCAGAATAAGATGAAGTTATATATATATATAACTTAGTGAGATGGATGAGGCAACTAAGAACATTTATCCATTAAGTACATCACATGGCAAGTAATTTTTGACACCAACACTCTTACCTTAGCAATGGATTTGACATAGTAAAGTCTGCTATGTGCAGAGTAATGAATGAGATGGAAACAAGTTATATTTGAATGTGTACATGCTTAGTTTCATAAATGGCAATGGCAGAATAAGATGAAGTTATATATATATATATATATATATATATATATATATATATAAAATTAAAAATATATATTATTAATAATACTATATTTTATAAATATTATTCATTACAAAAACAAAAATGATATTGCATTAATCTTCCTAAAGACCCAAGATTAGGCAACCAAGAACATTTATCCATTCAGTACATTACGTGGCAAGTAATTTTTGACATAGACACTCCACCTTAGCAATGGATTTGACATGGTAAAGTTCGTTATGTGCGGAGTAACCATTGAGATGGAAACAAGTTATATTTGAATGTGTATATGCTTAGTCTCATAAATTGCAGAATAAGATGTAGTTGGCGATAGCCAACTCTGAGTGAGCTGATCAAACAAATGGCAGTTGCGGTCACTTGCAACTACAACAAATGACAAAAATGTCATTTCCATTACGGTTTGGTGGATGCACATACCATGTTCCAAAGCTCTTATTTTGGTACAAATTTGATTTCTTGGAAACGCAGGTCTGCAATAGTTGAAGATGCAAAATAAGTAGCACTTCTTTCAACCGAGCCTCTACAAAATGCTGTGAGATTGAGATCCACATATTGCTCCCATTTGACAGTGGGTGGGAGGATGCTGGTAAAGGTTGTGGAGTGTGGCTTTTCATCTTCCCTTTGCTTCTACATCAAAGTTCCAAGGTCTTGTCAACAAACCCATTTTGTGCATTTTCTCCAAACATCTCTGAGTCATTTTGTGAATATCCTGAAATCATTGAAGAGGATTTGTTTTATTTTTTATTTTGTTACTTCATGGCATGGTAAGGCAGGGTAGGGCAGGGCTGTGCTTAGCGTGATAAGGGAGCAGGAGTAGATCGACCTCCTTGTGAATGCAGGTCTGCAATGTACAAGGGGTTGTGTATAGTAAGCAGAACGTGTAGAGCCTCCTTCAACCAATCCTCTCTACATAATGTTGTGGGATAGAGAATGTGATTGGCAGTGGATGGCATTGCCATTGGAAATGTGCAGGGATGTTGGCAGATCGAATCCCATAAAAATAACATGTGGGCAATGTTGTAAAACAGTTCTTGTGCCTTGCTGTCTAGTTCCACATATTGCATACATGTATCAAGACATTCATAACTTCAACTACTAACAGAGAACGACATTCAATAATTATTGTAACCATGTATGTATTGTATTTTTCTATGATTAATAGATATATTGATGAGTTCCA
Source organism: Torreya grandis (assembly GCA_037957365.1). NCBI lineage: Eukaryota > Viridiplantae > Streptophyta > Pinopsida > Cupressales > Taxaceae > Torreya > Torreya grandis. The sequence continues at coordinate 728,817 of JARHVA010004406.1, forward strand.
ATAAAAATATACATAATATATCTTTTTGTATTTACACTAAAATCATAATATTTAACAACCAATAAATGCCTAAAGGCCATTTTTAGGTGTCTAAAATATGAAATATATATATATATATATAAAATATGTATGTGTGTGTGTGTGTGTATATACGTGTAGGAAATGTATGTATGTGTATATATGTATACATGCACACCCACACAAAAAATTTGCAGTTGTCGTAAGAGCTTTGCAAAGCATTCTCCCAGCCTGTGCCAAAATAAAAGCTTTGAAACAGGGTAAGGACATCCAGCAAAACATAACAAAAGGAGATTTTTTGTCAGATGTTGTAGTTGCAAGCATAGTTACTGAAGCGCGATTTAATTACGAACCGTCGCCCAAACCGATTCATTGAACCCTGGAAATTGCGGTTTTAACAATCAAATAGTCAACCCACCAAAGAAATCATCAAAAATCACAAAAACATGAGTTTTTGACAAACACGATTATCACTTGATAAAATTGCGATTTATACGCTCTTTTTTTCCAAAAAATAGCGATTTGCGCTGCATTGGTTACCTAAGTGCAACTCTACTTACCTGACCAATGCAACGCAAATGCAGGGGTATTGGTTACCCAAGTTAGATGTTGTAGTTATGAGTGCTTTGATACACGTATTCAATATGTGGCAATATACAGCAAGGCACAAGAACTGTTTTACAACTTTGCCCACATGTTATTTTTATGAGATTCGATCTACAAGTGCCACGGCAGACATGTATGCAAAATGTGGAAGCATGCATGAGGCATGTGAACCATTTGACAAATGCCTCAAAGAAATGTGATCTCATGGAATGTGTTGATTGCAATTTGCAGGGTATGTACAAATGGTTAACTCTTGACTAGGCTTTTACAAGAAATACCTCTCAACAGATGGAATGACATCCTAGCTGGATATACACCAAATGGGTTTGTTCAAAAGGAGGCATTTAAGCAAATGAAATTGGCAGGTTTAAAGCCAGACTCCAAAACCTTTGCCAGCGTCCTCCCAGACCATGCCACAATGGGAGCTTCGGAACAGGGTATTGAAATCAATCAAACTCTAATTGAGAGCAGATATTTGTCAGTTGTCGTAGTTGTGGATGCCCAGATAGACATGTCTGTAAAATGTGGAAGGATACTGAAGGCAGCTGAACCAAACTGTTTCACAAAATGTAAACAAAACTACTCTCATTACATGGCATTCAAATTTTGAACCGACATGTCAAAAGTTTGAATACATTGAACCTTTAACTGTGAATATAAATTAAAGGCCCCAGTGAATTTTCTTAAAAAACAAGCTCAAACACCAATCACTTCAAAGCAATATATACTGAATATACTAACAATACTACACCAAAAGCAATTTGCTCTCATTAGCTCAAGCAAGGTCATAATAAAAAATACATTTCCTATTTTCTTTAAGGCTTTATATGTTTTATACATGTTTGGGGAATGCCTTGAGAAAATCAATATTTTTGAACAAAAATAAACACAAAATAACAGGCTGAATTTGTTTGAAGAGTGAGAAGGTTCATAACCTAAGGACTGAAACATATCCCTACCTGAACTCAGATCCTTCCTTCCATTCGTTCCTTTTCAGACTTCCTTCTCTTTAAACACCGAAAAATGACAATGTATTCCTCCTTTCTAAATTCAGGGGTGTGGAGCTCTACACCAAAAACAAAAACCCCAAAAAATTACAGTAATCAAACCCTAAACTATTGTTTGTTTTTTTTTGGAAGGGCAAGAATTGAATCTCAATTATAATTGAGAAACAAAGAAAGCGAGATTTACATGACATGCATTTGTAGGCATTTGCATGAGATTTTGCAAGCTGTGGGGAAGAGCATGGTTTAGATTTAGCAATAGAAAATAAATGGAAGGATCATAACAATACTGGATTGTAAAAGCAACAAAGATTGAAGGAAAAAAATTAGTGAAGTGGCATAAGGAAAAGCACTACAATGAAGTCGAGAGTAAATGCGGCAGCACGTAGACAGCATTGGGACTAAAGACATGACACCCATAGCTTTGTGATGCCCAGATGCCCATCACCATCTCCCAATGTTAAGCCTCTATTTATGTAATAGGAACGTGAGATGGTCAGTCACGGTGGCAGACGAACCCCTTGAAGATGGATCTAGCACATATCTCCAAGGAATGATGCAATCAAGGGAAAAAAACAGGGAGCAACAACTGTGAAGATGGTTTGTTACAATAATCAAGCTGGTGAAACATGAGACAAACGGTTGTAGGTTTTGGGCGTACCCTTTATTTAGAACATAAGCGAGGATTTTAAGGTGCCTCAGAGCCACTCTTAACCCTGCCCCCCAAAAGAAAAAACATAAAAATTGAAGACATGAGTCGCGACACAAAATATTAGGGCAAGGAAGCGAAGGAGCAGAAGCAAGCAAACAAAGCCAGAAAATCAGATTCCAGTCGGCAACAACGCATAAATATCATTGCAACATCAAACTTTGCAACAATGCATAAACAACATTGTGAAAACAAGTTCAGATTACAACATATTTAGCAGCAACATATAAACAGGATAATAAACTTCTATTTTCCCTATTTCCTTACGTGTTTGATTGAGCATTTGACTAGATGTTATTGTTTTGCTTTTACATATTGTGTGATACTTATAGAGGGGTCCCATGTTGGGGCTACTGCCTCTATAATTTTGGACTGAGCAGTTCCATGCATCATCACAAAGTTTAGAAACTGTTTACAAAATATCTGCACCTTAAAATAAGGAGCAGCGACTGTTTAGGAAGAAGTTTTTGAGGGTGGGAAGCGGTAGGGAACTGAAGATTTGCGTGGCTGCTCCTATTTTTTTGGTTGCCAACCATTCATTTGTATCCAGTCATTTTTTATTTTATTTTTTCAAACAAAATTTTTTTAGTAAAATGCTGCTAATTTTTCTCAGCAGCATAAATTGCACAAAATTTAAAGAATCATGGGACCGCTAATTGGGAAAAAGACTCCTATAATTTCTCAGCAGTACCCCCTTAAAAAGAATTAGCCAGCCCCAGCATGGGACCCTACCTTAGAGGTAGTTCATTTATGATACTACAATATGTACACACATATATATGAAATATATGTATGCATGTATATGTACACATATGTGAAAGGCATGGGACCCTACCTTAGAGGTAGTTCATTTATGATACTACCATATCTACACACATATATATGAATACATATGTATGTATGTATGTATATATGTACACATATATGAAATGTATGTACACATATGTGTACATACATGTGAAGTAGTAACCTATATGCTTTGTTCGACTTCTGAAAATTCAAACACCCCTTGCACATCCCTAAAACAATGTCTAGAAATGTATGTGCATGTATGTGTGTACATACATGTGTAGTAGTAACCTATATGCTTTGATCGACTTCTTAAGCCTGAAACTCCCTTTGCACATCCCTAAAACAATGTCCATTTCATTGTTTTGCAACTTTAGGTTCGTTTTGCAACTTTAGTTCTGTAAACCTATCAGAGGCATTCATAGGATCATGGTAGGCTACTTTTTGACTCCCTCTTAGCTAGGGATCCACTTGGCCCTTTCCGCCTTACCCATTTCTAGTCGTTGGAAGTCAACACTAAGCCAATATTTCCAAACTTGAATTCAAAGTCACCTATAAAAAGACAAGTGTTGTACTTCAACTAAGGATCAATTAAACAACCATAATTGAGCATATTCTTAATACATTAAAGAGAGACAATACTACATTTTGCTTCATTCGAGTTGGACTTTGGATCAGATTTGCGTCGATATGCATTTTTCTTTTATTTTCAATTTGTTTTCAAAATCTGATGCAAAGTCGACACTAATCCACCCTGAATTTGATGCTAAGTGCGACGTGTACAACATTAACTTTGCATCACTTTTTACCCTGGAACAAAATATAAAAACTCATTAAAAAAATAACAAAATAAAACATCATCGATTGATGATTATTGATAAACCACAATCTAATTGCTCTAAGCTAACAATTCTAGTTGGACTCAATCCATGGAAAAACATGGAAAACAAAACACATTGTCGGATTGATCAAGCCACATGATTGAAGGTGAGTGAATTGAGGGATTTTTGTTCATTGGTTTTTTTCCTTTCTTCATGTGAAGTCGTCAATCAAGGAGAATCTTCTACTTCCACGATGCACAAGGACAGAGGGAGAGTAAGCAGAGGAGCTTGGGCATGACAATGTGGAAGGTGGAAGCATAAAATTTGAAGAACATGCAGAGGCGTCAGCTCAATTGGTGTATGAAGGAGCGACAGGGTTCGCAAGGTTGTGTGGTGTTGTAGAGTGGGCAGGCCATGCTCAAGACATCTGAGTGAGTTGATCAAACAAATGGGAGTTGGATTCACTTGCAACTACAACAAATGACAAAAATATCATTTCCATTATGGTTTGATGGGTGCCAACACCGTGTTCCAAAGCTCTTATTTGGTACAAATCTCAATTCTTGGAAATGCAGGTCTGCATGAAATGTTCCTTTTTGGGCAGAATTAGAACAATTTGGGTTTTCCAACAAACCCTAATAAGAAATGCGATTTTCTGATTTTTCATTTCAAACCCTAAGCAATTAAAAATTCTGAATTCTGAATGTGCCAATTTAGGGCACAAGTGCAATATTTTATTCACCCAATAATTGCCCAAAATTCAGAAATATTACTGCCAATAATAATACATTCAAATCCGATTTTTATTATCAATTCAATAGCTGAAAATATTATAAAATTTACCAGCAATGTATGTATGGCTTCAACAGAAGTTTAGGCATGAATAAGCCTTGCAAAATGTACTTTCAACCCCAAAGAGGGGGTTGCCACCCTCCCAAACCTGTTTGCTGTCTTTGGTGACCCATTCGCTGCCCTCCTCGGGCTTTTAAACCTGCTCGCTGCCATCCAAATGTAGTCACTGCACTACCAGGGCTCTCAAACATAGGTGCTGCCTCAAAACTGCTGTGCTACACCCTTTTGATGTTCTATATTGATGTGTTTCATTCTGAAATGGTGTTTAGACACCTCAAACAAACCAATTCTGCCCTCTGCAACCCCTGAGATGAGGCTGCCCAGCTGAAGTTAAGGGTTTTTGGCCTTACTTCAGTCTTCCAATGAAGGGTTTCATCTTCAATGGATGCAAGTCGAACAAATCGTGTCCAAACTTATGATTTCAATTGATAAAAATGGCATGCCCTTTAATGAGTCTCCTCTTTTTATATCCTTTCCCTCAAAAGACTTTTCAAAAAGGTGAGCGTTCCACTTGGAAGGAAAGCTAAATATTCAAAAAGCATCTTTCTTATAGATTATTTAAGGGCTAACTTGCCCATGACCAAAAAGGGTCCCCTCTTTATATCAGAACAAGTTAGAATAATCAAGTGGTTTGTAGTCCAACAGTGAGGATGATGGTGTAAAAGGTGCTGCCTAGCCATCCACCAAGGTACGTACAAATCCCAGGAGATACAAAAAAGGGATGAGGCCAGGATCGTGCCCCTGGCGAATTTGGCAGAAAGGATACCCCTCAGTCCTTGGCACTAAGCCAAAGAAGCATTTTGTACACCTAATCCATGTAAACGCAAGGTTTCAATTAAAAAAAAATAGAATCAAGTTGCCGGCATAAGTCACTTTTTGGAAACTAAGACATATTTTTATTTTATAACAAGTATTTAAAAATAATTTTTATTTTAATAATGATATTATTCTAATCTCGAAAAAGGGGGCATGACACTGCAATAGTTGAAGATGCAAAATGTGGAGCGCCTCCTTCAACCGACCCTCTCTACATAATGATGTGAGATTGAGATTCACACAATGTTCCCATTTGGCAGTGGATAGGAGACGCTGGTAATGGTTGTGGAGTGTGGCTTTACATCTACCAGTTGCATCTCCTTCAAAGTTTCCAAGGTCTTGCCAACAAACCTATTTTGTGCTCTTTTTTTTTTTTTTTTGATGAAATATACCTATATATTTTTCTCCAATCATCTAAGTCATTTTGTGCATATCCTGGAATCATTAAAGAGGATTTTTTTTTTTTTTTTTGGTTACTTCATGGCATGGTAAGGTAGGGCAGGGCTGTGCGTAGCATGATGTGGGAGCGGAAGTAGATGGGCTTTCTTGTAAATGCAGTTCTGCAATGGTTACAAGGGGTTTTGTGTAGTAAGCAGAATGTGTAGCGCCTCCTTCAACCAACCCTCTCTACATAATGTTGTGAGCTTGAGAATGAGACTGGCAGTGGATGGCATTGCCACTGGAAATATGCAGGGATTTTGGCAGATCAAATCCTATAAAAATAACAAGTGGGCATTGTTGTAAAACAGTTCTTGTGCCTTGCTGTATATTTCCACATATTGCATATATGTGTATCAAGGCATTCATAACTACAACATCTAACAGAGAACCACATTAGATGATTATTGTTACCATCTATGTATTATATTTTTCTGTGATTAATAGATGTATCTATGAGTGAGTGTGTGTGTGTGTGTGTGTAATTTTTTGTAATTACACTAAAATCATCAATTTAAAGACTAATAAATGCCTCACGGACATTTTTAGGTGTCCATAGTATGAAATATATATATGTACACACATGTATGAAATGTATGTACATATATATATGTATACATGCATACACATATACAAAACTTTTGCAGTTATCGTAAGAGCTTTTCCAAGCATACTACCAGCCTGTGCCAGAATAAGGGCTTTAGAACAGGGTAAGGACATCCACCAAACCATAACAAAAGGATTTTTTTGGTCAGATGTTGTAGTTGCAATGGCCGGACAGACATGTATGCAAAATGTGGAAGCATGCACAAGGCATGTGAACCATTTGAAAAAATGACTCAGAGAATTGTGATCTCAAGGAATGTGTTGATTGCAATTTGCAGGGTATGAGCAAAATAGTGAACTCTTGACGAAGCTTTAAGGCTTTTAAAAGAAATACCTCTAAACAGATGCCATCTCATGGAATGCCATAGTAGTAGGGTATACACAAAATGGGTCATACAAAAGGCATTGGAGGCATTCAAGCAAATGAAGATGGTAAATTTAAAGCCAAACTCAAAAAGCTTTGCCAGCATCCTCCCAAACCATGCTACAATGGGGGCTTTGGAACAGGGTATGGACATCAATCAAACGATAATTAATAAAATGGATATTTGTCAGACGTGGTAGTTGTGAATGCCCAAATTGAAATGCATGCAAAATGTGGAAGCAGAAGGCACCTGAACCGAACTGTTTGAAAAAATATAAACAAAACCACTATCATTACATGGCATTCAAATTTTGACCGCACATGTCAAAAGTTTGAAGACATTGAAATTTTAACTGTGCATATCAATAATTTCTGGATGCTTTTAAGAAAGCACACATGTTATTTTAAGTCTAGAAACCCTGGTGAATTTTCTTAGAAAACAAGCTCGGCTATAGAGAGATTAAAACTTAAAAAAAAAAAACTGATTGCTACAAAGAAATTTATTCTGAATATACTAACAACACTACACCAAAAGCGATTTGCTCTCAGTGCTCATAATAAAAAATACATTTCCTATTTTCTTTAAGGTTTTATATGTTTTATACAAGTTTGGGGAATGCCTTGAGAAAATAAATATTTTTGGAGTGAATATAGACACAAATTAACGGGAAGAATTTGTTTGAAGAGACAGAAGGTTCATAGCCTATGTAAGGACTGAAACAATCCTTACCTGCACTTAGATCCTTCATGCCATCCGCTCCTTTTCAGACTTCTTTCTCTTTAATTGCCGAAAACTGATAAGTATTCTTCCTTTCGAAGTTCTGGAGTGTAAGCCTCTAAATCAAAAACAAAAACCCCAAAAATTTACAGTGAATTGAACAAGAATTTAATATCAGTTATTATTGAGAAACAAAGAAAGCGAGATTTACATGACATGCATTTGAAGTCATTTGCATGAGATTTCGCCAGCCTGGGGAAGAGCATGGTTTAGAATTGACGGTAGAAAATTAATGGAAAGTTCATAGCCCCCGATGCCCATCCCATCTCCACTTGTTCAGCCCCGATGTACCCTTTATTTCGTATATATGAGAGGATTTTTAAGTGCGTAGAGTCACTCTTGAGCCCCAAAAAACTTAAAATTTCAGAGAACTTATAAAACAATTTGGACCTATGATCAATTAGGGGAATATCTTTTATATTTGTGTTCTAAAAATTTAGATTTAGATAGTTTAATAATTTGAAAATATTTAGGAGGAAAATTTACATTTTACAAAGTTGTATGATGAAGTTTTTGGTGACATGTCATTTTTTTTTTCATATTTTGGTCTGATCAATCATTGGGATTAAAAGGACCAATCAAACACAAAAAAATTATCAATAAAATTTTTCAAATGATCACATTATTTTATCATTAGATTATAATTTTGGCAAGTAAGGATGGACCAAAATTAATATATATCATTAATATAAAACGATGTGTCATGTTGGAAGGCTCATGGCTCATTAATGTGGAACCCGGCACTATTTTCCATATGGCTTAGTAGAGTTTTGTCTATTAATGTATCAAGTTAATGCAGCCCTACACGCCACCAACTAACGTCTTTCTTTACCTTTTTGCATACCTCATCCCCCAAAATGGATAAAACATGCTATTAGAGTTGTAGCCAAGATCATGAGATCCACGAATGCAGATGGTGGAGTGATCTCACGAGTCAAGCAAGTGCACATCACAATGAAACTGCAAGCAAATGAAATCATGCATAAGAGAATATTACAAAATAATAAGAGTAAATATCTAACACTGCATATGAAATGACTCAATAATGTTAAATGTACAAATAAGTGAGTAAATGTGTAATTCTCCCTAAAATAGTGGTAACCCCCACCTAGAATAGTGGTAACCTCTATACCTAGAATAACTGGTCAATGATCAACCAATCAAAAGAGTAACTCCCACTAACTTAAATAGGGTAGTCAACATAACTCTCCATAACATGCACACCTAAACAAGTTAATCTCACAAGTGTAGAAAAATCCAAAATAATACAATAAAAAGAAAACAATTTCCTACACTAACACCCTCCCATAAGCGTAGCTTAGGTGGGTAGAGGAAATGGGTCTCGGTAATAAAGTGGAGAAAATGAGAAAACCCGTAGGAAAAAACTCTCCCCCAAAAGAGAAAAAAAAATAGAGCTAGAAGCCCTCTTCAAAAATGATGTTGAAGTAGTTTGTACTCTAAGTATAGCTTACAAGATAACCAATGTTAATAACGAGATCTTTTGCCTGAACATTATAGAAGCTCCATCCGCATTGAACAATGTTTCTTCCTTTTGCCAAAGGAAGAACATGAATGGTATATTGGAAGTCTGCTCATTCCACAATATAATATGAAGGTAACCGTACAAAGAACTCTAAGTATGGTCCAAAACAAAAATGTGGCATAGGTCTAGCAAAATCATGCACAAGAACTAAATGTAATGCCACTAAAGTGAACCTATCAAAAGGAAATGGAATATTCATTAGAAGAATGTCCATTTGAAGATGAGAGCTTAAATCAACAACCGTCGAGACTAAAGAAGATATTGTAGATGAAGCACACATATCTGTAATACGAATATCCATAGGGACATGAGTCGTCAAAGCTCTCAATGGGTTTACTCATATCATACTAGAAACAATGGACTCCTCCAAAGTACAAGACTATAAAGGATATAGAAGAGCAACATCCTGAATAGGGATGAAAGTAGAATCTATAATGGGATAACTAAGGTTTGTTGGTGTAGGATATTTATTATTCCATTTATTTATTAAATGGATTATCCCTACACATGTAGCTTCAGCTTAGGTGATTCTTTACTCTGCAATAGTTAGATGCCACTTGTATTAGCTAAGTCCTTGTTACACATTTGTTCTCCAATAATCTACTGCCAGTTAACTCCATGATTTTAGGTGGAAGTTACATGTTCTTTCTCATATATAAGACATTTATTGTAATTCTATTTATCAATCAAAGCAATTATTGCACATCTTCTTGCATATTTTGAATACAAGCAAGGTCATTGTTACATAATTTTTGTGTGCTCACTCTACCAGAAGATCACCTATTGGATAATTTTGTCATGGTATCAGAGCTCTAGATTCTAGTAATGAGCATCAACTTATCTATTTGATTTATATTTTTTTATTCTCTTAAATTTATTAATAAGAGTTTGCATATTGCTTAGGCATTTGCATGTATTTTTTTTGTAATGGTGTATAAGTTTATTGCAAATCTTAGGGTTTGGATCCTTGTCTCGAGTCGTACAAAGGTTCATGTGCCTTTTGCCCTGTCAATTTACTCAGTTGATTCAAGGCCTTTCTATGTCTAGCTCTTCATCATTTGAGCCCTCCAACAAACTGAAGCTTCTAGGACTCTCCATGGCCTCTTGTAATCTTCTCATGGCCTGCAACACTACCACTGACTAGTGATTCACCATCTTTGGCCCCTGCTCAACATGGCACCCTTCCCTTCTCCCCATCACTGTCTGGTTGCCACTTTAGTCATGTTGTCATGCATGTTGGTCGACGGATATGATCTCTAGGTGAATGGCCTAGTGGGTGATTTCCATAGCCTCTAAATGACTTGCATCCATTGGAACTCCTCTCCCAAATTATCAATCTATGCCAAACAACTTTTTTCTCTGCTTGTAGTCATTTTTCTAGCTCATACGACTAGCCTCCAATGAAAATCCATGAGGACATGCAATGAGCAACATGGTAAATGGATGGTAATAGATTGATGCAATCCACAAACACCATAGCTGGATTAGGGCAAGTACGTAGACCTATGGCAACATTCTCGCTCGTTTAGTGGCATTTTTTTATTTTTTTGCTTTTCTAATTGTAACCCTAAATATTAATTGTGGCTATTTGAAGTTTCTACAACAAGAGAAAGGCAAAAAACACCATCCTTGACATCCTCCATTAGTGCCCTTCTTCAACTTGGCATCCTCCATTAGTGCCCTTCCTCAACTTGACATCCTTCATCTCTAAATGACACTTCAAATCTGGGGTTTTCTCTTGTTTCATACCTTAAAAATTCTTCATGATCGTGTCTAGTTTCCTCCTAAGCTTTTTTTTCACATGGTATCACCGTATGATTCAAACACCTAATTTTTAATCAAACCTTGCTAGAGATTTTCCTCACATGGTAGCACTAGAGTTTTCCTCTTACTTCTCTTTGCATAATTCAAAACATAATATTCTATCTTGCCCTAAAAATAGTTGTAACATATTTTTGAAACATGTTTTTAAATAGTTGTTTTTGATTTTGCCCATAAGAGAAAACTTTTCCATTAAGGGGCACATAAGGGTGCATAGGATAATTTGATAAGACTTTAGCTTGCTCGAGGAGGTCTAGTGTTCCATGTCGATTCCAACGAGTGGTTGGAAGGCTGGGTCCACTCTCATCAGAGGGCATTTTTTAAAGTTTTAGTACAATTTTAATCAAATATGCCTTATTTACAGAAAAGTAATATTGTAATAACTTTTGATCGGTAGCTCGAAATGAGTACCATTTTTTTCAAGCGTTCATATTTTTCCATTTTCCACATAGTAGAATCCTCCAAAGTACAAGACTATGAAGGCTCTATAAGAGCAACATCCTAAATAGGTATGAAAGTAGAATCTACAATGGGACAAGTAAGGTCTAGTTGAATCACATCCTATAGTGGTAGCTCGACATAATGAAGAGCACTATCCATTATGGATGTGTCATCTCAGAAAATAGGAGTAGGAGGAAAGACTACAATAGTCTCAAAAGAAATAATAGGAAGTGAGGGAGGATTTGTGATGTAAATATCATCAAGATCTCCGAAAAGAGATTGAAAGATGTTATAAATAGTGCTAGGACACATAGTGAGTTGCACGTGATGATGTAGATCCCATAAAATGTGTAGCAGTAAGGTACCAAAAACCTTGTGACAAGTGTTAACCCACTTTACGTACTTGTTAGAATCAATGGGAGCATGAATCTATCCACATAAGAATGGAATATGATTCTTTCCTTTTTTTTTAACAAGTGTTCCATGTAAGTACACCAAGAAGCATAGTTGGTATTTTCAATAAGAACCATTGGTGTAGAAGCAACTCTCCTCATCATATAAGTGTACGACTACATAGAAAAATTATAATGACCCCTAAGAAAAAGACACGCTCATGAAGAGGACATCAAACATAACTAAGAATACATCTAAATGAGCAATAAATGCAAAAATCAACATAATGTAAAAAATGAGAATGCATAGAAGCAAAAAAACACAACACCACATAATAACCCCTCAAAACTAATAACAGTGATCCTCCCATAATGTTGTAAGTACAAGCACACTCATATAGAGGTCAAACACAACTGATAATGCATCTTGAGAGATTAGTGTATAAGTAAGAGAAACTGGAGGGATATTGGGCTCTAATGATAATGTGTTTAAAAGTGTACAAGTGTGAAAAGTGAACCAAACAAAGAACCCCCAAAATATGGCACTTTATAACTTTACTATGTTTACCAAATAAATTAGACCAATGAAAAGAGGATGAAAAAACATAAAATTTTGAAAAATATGACACTCAATTATGAGTTGCAGATCAAAAGTTATAGAAAATTATATTTACCATCATTAATGCCATATTTAATGAATTTGCACTAAAAGTTTAAATGAATAAGTGGAAATGGAGTGAACATAGCCTTCCAATTAGTCAATGGAACCAAAATTAAACCATAATCCTCAAGTAAATTAAATTCAAAAATAACCCTTGTACTTGGCCCTATGAACTTGTTGGCCAAAATTGACCTACATAAGAAGCTTTTGCCCAAATGGATCAGGCCACTCTCTTGAACCTTTCATCAACATTCTACCCCCACGACTAGTCCCTTTCTATTCTTGAATATCCCCTGCAAGTTTGGTGTCTTGGTATGTTTCCTATCTCAAGATATAAGCCTTCAAAAATGATCTAGGAGTGTGGGATGTGTCAAGAAATGTCAAATTAAGGCCATGGGAAATAGCCATTTGGATTCAAAAATATTTAAATAGGCTAAAATTGAATGTAGGGTTTTCAAGTGTCAAATCCTCACTCGATCAGATCAGTAGATCAACAACACGTGGGGGATAACGAGGTCAATAAGTCAATATAGATCTATGGTACGCATTCAATCATGTAATAAAAGATCAATGGTGAGCATGAGGTTAAAAAGCTAGAGGATCCTGAGGATGAACACATTGATGCCAAGTGTCATGATCATGATGAACTCCCAAAAAAATCAATAACGTGCATTTGATCAAGTAGATCAAAGATCAATGGAGTGCATTCAATCATGCAAAAGCAGATCGACGGTGCAGATCAAATTCAAAAAGTAAATGAACCTAGTTACATGTGAGGCTACCACATGGTGTAAATGCATTAACCAGATGGAGACTAATAGTAGGGTCTACATGAGGCATATAGGATTGCCAAGTGTCACCATCTCAAATATAGATATCAGATCAATAGTAACATTGAAGGTCAAATTCAAGAGACTCCCAAAGAGATCAATGGAGCAAATTTGTTCAGGTTCCAAGAGGGCACAAGATGAAGACACATGTCCAAGGTGACAATAGTCAGATTTTAAAATGAAATAAACATCCCAAGGAAATGCCACATAGACAAAAATGTTGGATCAAAAGATTTCACCACCTAGGTAGGTGAATGTATAAATGTGAGATCAAACTATGATCTAGGTTAACAAAGCAAACACTGCATAATTGTATGCTACCATTAAAGCTCAGCTAAACCTCTCAAAATCTCTTAGACGTAAGTTTTACATCTTGTTCATTATCAAGAAGACCTAGCCTATGAATCTTCATTACAATTATGGTTTTATGAAAACCAATTAGGAAATTGGTTTTCATCTACAGTGGATCTATGTTCAAGGTTTTGAGTAAAGGCAGAATGGTGATTGTGGAAGGAGTGTCATAAGGGACACCAGATAATGTAAAGGTCATATCAAGATGAAGCATGGTTCCACAAGCTCATTAAGAAGATGGAGAGTTCGAAGGTTGAGAAAGGAAAGTGGAGCATTCAATGAAGTTTCAAAAGTCTTTGGGGATTTTCCCATTTTAATGGATCATGACTCAGCATCCTTATCAATTTATTGTCTTCTGGTATGTTTATAATCGAATGAGAGGGATTGAAGTCTATTTGGAGTTGATGAATGGCTATTCAAGAGGTAGGATTAATGTTAATCGATAAAAATGTCGTCAGGACTCCATCAAAGTGGTTGGACCTCATTTATTGATGGTTGTTTGTGCTTGCTCCTTCTCTCTCTCTTCCCCTTCTCTCATATACCTCCCATTTTTTTTTCCTTTAGGATATCTCTGACAATTCTAATTTTTGGAAAGGAGACTCTCATTTGATAAGATGAAACCCTGTCAAAAATTTGTATGAAAGACCTCTTGAAGAAATAAATATTTTCTTTACCTATCTCTTGCCTTTAAATTGTGTTTAGCAAAGCTTATGCAAGATGTCATTGCAAAGGAGTGTCTTCCATGTCTATTGTCTTTCTTTCTTACATATCCTTAGGTGTTTTCAAGCTATTTTTAGGTCTAAACTCATGCTCTTTATACCATTAATGGATGCTTGGTGTGAATCTTAGAATTCCTCTTTGCTTCATTCATTGCTTGTGATTCTAATTTATGAAATACTTATGCAAATTAACTAGTTTTGTGAGATTGTGTGAGCTAGGATTGTCTTATGCTTCATCAATGTTTATTTCATGCTTATGTGAGTTCTCATTTAAATTTTAATGAATCACCCTTTTAGCTATCTTAATAACCCTTTACCCTCTCTTTATCCCTTTTCCAAGTAGAAGTATTAGTCTAGGTGATCTACCATGAGGAAGTTGACCTTCTCTGGAGGTTCAACCCCACTACAGGATACCCATAGCCTGAGGTTATTCCCATTTTGTGGCTTAGTTAGAAGGAGCCTAAAGAACCACCTCCAAGGGTGAAAATTAAGTCCACAATAGTTTTTGACACACTTGATGGGATAAACATTATTCACTAAATGAAGATTTTTGGTGTTCTCTTCATCCAATCAGCATTTGGAGGCATGTGTGCAAACACCAATGGCAACTCTAAGTATTTATCAATTGGTTTAAGTAGCCCAAGTGCCTAGTCATCATTATCTGGTATGTATAGTCAACCATCTTTTGATTATCATGCTTATTCTCTAACTCAACATCCTTCATATCAAATTAGTAAAGTTTATGGCTCCACCCCAAGTGGTTCTCAAGATTCAATTTATTAGCCTTCTCAATCTCAAAATGTCCCTAGTTACTCCTCAAACCAATCCATTTCAAGTTTGAAGCAAATGCTCTTAAACTATGAAAGGTACATGATAAACCTTAATTCATAAAGGCAATATAGTTAAGATATCCCTAATCACATCATTCATGATGTGAGAGATGTATTACAGTTAATGAAAGAAGAATTGTCACCTATTAAGAGAACAAATTGGAAAAGCTTCTCGAGTGAGATGATGGATGTAAGTGGTCTCATTAAAAGCATTGAAGATAAGCTAAGAAGTCATGAAGAACAACATGTCCAGCTCCATCAACCTTATGTGTCTTCATATACACCACCTCAACCCTCATATGTGCCACCCATTCTTCCCCAAGAGACCATTTCAAGTGACATTTCAAGTTTTCCAAGTCCTTCATGTGTTCCTCAAACCTTCCCTTCTTAGAATTCAATCCAAGAGAGATTTCAATTAAAGGAGGAGACTATTATTGAGCAACCTATTATTGAGATCCAAGATTCTACTTATCTTCCTAAACACTCCTCTTGTATCTCATACCAACCCTCTTGTGTTCCTTATCTTCTTGAAGCCACCAATCACCTTAAAGAGAAGCTATTTAATCAAATCAAAGAGTTAGAGATAAATATAAGGAAGGAGAAAGAGAATAAAAATCAAAATGAGGTGGTTGTACCTTATATAGTTCCATCATGGAAATCAGTTCAAAAAGGCATAAAAAAGAAGGAAGAGGTGCTAGTTGAGGCAGTCCAAGAAGTAGTCTTAGAGGAGGAGGAGTTAGTTGTGCAAAAAATGAATCAAGCAACCATAGCTCAACTTAATGAGCTTGATCCAAAATATTTTTGAGAATCTTCTTCCTTTCCCAAATAACCACCTAAAGGGACTTTCAAAGTCCCTAGTTGGAAGGATACTCTCTTAAGCTGTAAGCAAGGTAAACTTTTTCACCCTCTCACCATCTCCCTCTTAGAGAAAGAACCTATTTTACAAAGGATAGAGGAGGATCTTGCAGCCATAGGTGAACCACAAGAGGGAAATGCAAGTGTGTATGAGGAGATATTGTGATAGGTGACCCACTTCATTTAAAGGAGGAAAAGTCAGGTTTGGACCAGCCTTCTTGGCATGGATTTGGAATTAATGAATTAGAGCCTAAAAGGGACAATCCTCAAGCAGATCATGTTAAAAAAGTCATAAATGATTAAGAGAAATAAATAGAGGAGTAGTTATTAGAACATCTTGGTGAGGTTTTAGAGCTTGATGTAGTTCACTTGCAACCAAATGTCCTCAATGATGAACAAGGTAACTATGAATACTTGTTTGAAGTATTGGAAACAAGCTATATGTTGTTTCTAGGTAATTATGAGTTAACTAAGGAAATTGGAGGCAGTCTTGGTGACCTAATCAACAAGTTAGAAGTGGTGGATGGACAAGTGGAAACTCCTCAAGAGGTTACTAAGAGCCAAATATGCCACTTCAACTAATCATGGGTGAATAAGGTTGCAATAGTTGGTCAATCACGAGATTGAGTGTCACTTGAAGGCAGTATTGATGTTTTCAAGTTTGAAGAAGATTTGTGAAAAAAAGAGCTATCAAGTGAGAAGGTTTCAAGTGCTTCTATAGTCCAACATTTGGACTAGTATGTCTACATAGGAGACATGTTTGTCTTTTTTCATCCACTAGAGATCATGACAAGAAGATTGGCAATCAAGCATCCTGGTTCACCAATTTTGGTGCCTAAAAAATAAGGTATTTTTCATCCTAGTATATTATAAGTGATTGGTGCTAAATTTTTCCCATTTGATCCAGGAGGAAAATACTTAGAAGAGTTTGCAGCCATTCTATATATTAGAGTAGATTTTTATGTTTTCCTCTAAGTGGCTTGTGCACGTATCTTTTTAGTTGTGTGTTTCCCTTCCATAAGTGCCTTGGGAAAAATGTTTGTTTTACTCTTGTTGATCTTGTTGCTTCAAGAGGAGGTTTTTAGAAAGGGATAACCTTGTACTAGTTTCATATCAATTGGGGGAAAAGTCTTGTTACAACATATACCCAATGGATCAGATAAGGAAACTAATTTTTTGCATAGTAGGCATGCAATCCTAGGAGATTACTAGACAAGACAACATATACCCCAATGGATCAGACAAGATAACATATACCTTTCACTAGTCATGGGATATACTCTCTTGAACCTTTCAATAACCTTCTACCCTCATGACTAGTCCCTTCCTAGTCCTGAATATCCCCTACAAGTTTCGTGTCTTGGTGTATTTCCTATCTCAAGATATAATCCTTCAAAAATGATCTAACAGTGTGGGACATGCCCAAAAACATCAAAATAAGGCCATAGAAAATAGCCATTTGGATTAAAAAATCTTCAAATAGGCTAAAATTGAATGCAAGGTTGCTAAGTGTCAAAGCCTCACTCAATCAGATCAGTAGATCAATGACACATGGGGGATAGCAAGGTCAATAAGTTAATACATATCTATGGCACGTGTTCAATCATTAAATCAAAGATCAACGATGAGCATGAGGTCAAAAGGTCTATTGGTACCAAAATTTTGGCTAAGTATTATCCATTTTGATGCAAGATCGACATGGCATGAAAGTACCATAGCATGGAAAGCCTATGGTGAAAAAATTGTTAGGCATAGAAGTAACATGGCGTGAAACCTACAGGGCATGAGAGGACAAAAGCGTGGAAGCCCCAACGTGAGAGGACCCAATCAAAGAAGAATTAGTCATGAAGAACCCAAGAACATAAGACTCAAAACTAAAGCGAAAGACTTAGGGAGAGTGTGTAAAGCAGGGGTAGTTAAGGAATGGTTCATATGGGACACCTAGCCCTTATTTATTAGAAGTTTTGCATCGGCCATGAGAAGATGAACACATGGAAACAATAATCTAGCATAGTGCAGGTATATAGGGGGCGCAAAGGCCTGGGTCCTTAGGCAAAGTTCATTGAATGAGCACCATGACTCTCAGTATGTTGGGAATCCATTGGTTATTTATTTTTTCCATTAATGATGTAAACACTTGGTTATGTATAAACAGGTATAAATACCCCTATTGTAATCGATGGGTTGTTGGTTGGTTGATTTCTAGATGATCTCACTTAATGTATGAGTTTTAAACAATTACATAATTTTTCTTGTGTTTATGACAGTTGAATGTGATGTGTTAAGTGGAGAGATAAATATAACTTAGTATGGAATATAATTTGCCTTTTCGTGTCCGAAAGTAGCAATGAGAACTAATGATAGAAGTAGTCTGTAATATGGTGAATGTGTTTGGAAACATTAAAATCAAAGTAGTTTGTTTATGCTTTTATTTAATATCTATTTAAATACATAATGGGAAGAATATGACTAAGGTAATAACACTTAGCAACAAAACCTACGGGAACCAGTCTCTAGCTGCACACTTCAGTTGAGAACAAAAGACCACGATCTTGCGTGAAAGGGATAGTGTGCTAGCTCATTGGGCTAGACTTCAATGTTGAAGCTATAACAATTATAAAAACCCCAACATTTTACTTATGTTGCCAAGACTTGAAGTGCTTGCTGATCAGTCATGGAAAATGTTTGAGTGCATTACTCTTGAGAATATAAAACAAGGGATTATCGAATTTGAAGAAAATTTTTCAATTCCCTATCTTGAACCAATAATTTTTTCACATTAGTGGGTAGAGAAAAATATCTATAGTGCCCTATATGAAACTTTATTTTCTAAAATCCTAGTTCACCTTCACACGTGGCTCTCTGCATATGCTCAATGATAGTCCCAAAACCTTGGGAGAAGATAATCTTGGACCCTAGAGAGATAAAGAGCTTTAGTACAACTTGGAACCATATGGACTAGAGATGTTAACATTTGGTGGAAAGTAGTTTTGAACAGTTACATTTTGGAGTACACTATAACTACCTATTCATGTCCTGAAGAAGCTAAGTTCTAGTTCCTTTGAGAATCATGTGTCCATTACATTAGACATTTTGTCTTAGAAATTAAGAAGTTATTTTTTGATTTGAGACTTGAGACTATGCCAATGGAGAGTTAATCCTTTTGTGCATGGGTCACACATTTGGGAAGGCATTAGAAGAGAGTTGGTAAAATATTGTGGGTTTAGAATGGTACCCAGTCAATGGGCATTATGGAAGAGAAAGTATGATGAGGCTCAACAAAGGATTATAAGAGTTAGTGGAATGGGAAGGGATCAGGGAAACTCAAAAATTATTGTTAGGATCCATAGGGAAGTGAAGACACACTAAGAGGACACCATCATTTTCAAATCATGCCCTATGCTATAATATCATATGAAGGATTAACTAGTTGGATAGAGCTAATTGAAGAACCAAGACTGAACCAACTAGGCTTTCAAACCATAGTGCACACTCATGATTTCAAATTAGACAAAGTACACATACATAAGTGGGACATATATAACATTAAATTTGAGACTGAACCAATAAGGGATATTGAAACTAAGGCATTTGACATACATATAGACTTAACACTTTCCTTTCCAATTCAAAGTAATTTCAAGGCACAATTAGGGATGCTTAGAGGGTCTGGCCCTTAAAGTGCATAGATTACAATCCCAAGTTTGGTTAATCACCTGGCTACTGTGCCCCATATCACAAGTGCTACTATTGGAGGAATTGGAGGTGGATTAGGTGGAGGCATAGGAGGAGGTAGTGGACTTCACCCTCAAGGGACAGGGGCTGGCGGTTCTCAACAACCACTAGTTTATGCACCTCAATCACTAATAGTATATTATGAAATGACGCTTCATTTACTAAAATATTGAGGCCTAGAAAATGTAATTGAGCACATCCACAAATGTGAACTTATTTGGAGGGTACGAGGCATCACCTCTTCTACTACAATTTTAGAACACAATCATAAATGGTATAGATAATTCAAACCTCAATAAGTTTTCATCAAATATGATCAACTTAAAACATCATTTCTTTAGGAGTTTGACATTCTATAATTTGAACAACAAATCATAGCTTCACTGAAGGACATCAAAAATGAACTTATTGAAAGAGTGCAAGAGTATCATGTAAGGTTTAAGATGTTCTTATAAAATCTTTCCTTTAAAATCAATGTTGTGTAATATTCATAATGGTTTGTGGGAGGATTGTTACTCCATTTTCAATGAACATTATCTTAGAAGACTTTGACTAACCCGTACAAAGCCTTGGAAGTTGCCCTTTATGCTGAAATAGTTGGAAGTGTCAATATCAGGGTCAACCTATTTATGAAATCTTAAATAAATTCAATAATATCTTAGTTTGAGAAGTTAATAGCCAATAGTGCACATGATACATACAATAGTGTTTGGTGCACTGACTATGAATCTTAAGGGCATGCACAGATCAACTACTTGGGCAAGAACATCTACGCAATACTTAAATAGACATATGAAATCTATCATGAGGAATATGATGTACGCTATTATTGTTAGGATTGTGGAGCTAAAAGCTTCACTGATGCAGACATGGAGGAGGTTGCAGAATGAGTTGCTGAGTGTTTGAAGTGTTTGGCGTTGGTCTGGCCAACCGGCGTCGGCAGGGTAAGACAAGAAGGCAACCGACGTCGGTCATATATCGGCCGGCGTCGGCGACCCCAGGCGGACAGGGACCGACGTCGGTCGCCTGTGTAGTTCGACTGCGAGTCAATTACGGGCAGTGAACTAACGAACCAAGAGTTTGCATGATGAGTGCTAATTTTAGACTCATAGCTGCGGATCTAATTATTGTAATTAGATGTCTAATCATTGTTTGGATGAGATCTATATAATAGACTCATGGTTGTATTGTAAAAGTGTGCTAGAGAGTAAGAGAGCATAATTATAAGCTCCTTCTGTGTGTGAGGTAGAGCTATGGTGCGTTCCTCCTAGTGCCACAGTACCAGGTGTGTTGGTGCTGGATTGGAGAGCCAGCTGAGTTCTTCAAGAGTGTAGGATCTTGGTCACAGTTGCATGGCCTATATAGGAGATCTACATGGTAAGTAAGATCGTTGATCTGCAGGTGTATGTGTGTGCAAGGTCGAGGTTCACAGGTGATTAGAACCATTGCTTGATTTGCAGGTGTGCAAGGTCATACAGACAGCAACACTACAGGGAGCAGTATCAGGCAGGATCTACTTGGAGTACATGTGTGTACTCGGATAGAACAAGAGGAAGGCAAGGGAGTTCCTTCCATAAGTATGGTCTATTGAATTGTAGGTTGTTGCAGATTCATGGGAGATCTACTTGAAGTACCTTGAGTACTTGTGGAGCACGTGGAGTGCTTGTGGAGTGCGTGGAGCACTTGTGGTGTGCGTGGAGCACGGGGAGGTGAACACCAACTCTGTATTTGAGTTGGGTGTTGGGACCTGTGAGAGGGAGAGCTTTGGGGAGAAGAATTACTGTTCACTTGAGGCGTGGGAAACCTCTGTAAGGTGGTGGAGAAGAAGTGGCATCTTCTTTATTGTATTCTTTTCTGTATAAAGTGTTAATACAATTTGGTATTGTCTCTCATATGCTGTGTTACTCTGAATTCTAGTTACTTGGTGAATCTGGTTAATTTCCGCATATTAAGTTGCTTGGTTTGGTAATCAAATTGTGTGCTTCCGGTGTACATCCTCCCAACAAGTGGTATCAGAGCCTTGGTTGTAGGTTCTTGAGCTTGATACCAACAAGTGGTATCTGAGCTGAGGTTGGAGGAAGCAGGTTTTGTGTTTGGTTACAGGTCACTCTCAGGGGTTTCTGATCAAGTGGGAGTAGAGCAACTGCAGATCAAAGTAAGCTAAGAATGGAGGAGTTGAAAAGCACAGATGGTCACTCACGGTCCTATGGAAAGAAAGAGCAGGTAAAAGATTATTGTTGGTTGGTAACAAATCAGCATGAAGAAACTGAAGATACAGATGTAGCAGGTGTTGTTGCACAGGATGTGTTTGCAGGTTTCTTGGATAAAGTTGAATCTTGGATAAAAGATTCGGTTGCCTCTTTCCATGCAGTTCCAGGTAGAGGAGCTGGTGAGCCTTGCCAAAGGATTGGCAAAGGGGAAGTGAAGCTGAAATTGCAGGCGGCCAACACACAGGTGTTGATGAAGGTCATGCAGGTCCCAGGTTTGGAGATATGGCTAATTTCTTCAGAAAGATTGGGTGATGAGAGATGCACAAGAACTCTCACAGCGGATGCACTTGAATTAGCTGGTGGTAAGAAAACAGGTATCCTTTATCTACTTGTTTATATTACTGATTCTTCTTTTGTTGCGGAGACGTGGCTTCGTAGGCTTGGTCACATGAGCAGGAAGGAGATGCATGTTCTTAAGCGGAAGACAGATATATTTGACAGGCTTAAGAACTGGAAAGCCTTGGTGTTTATGGAGGAGATGGCGGACAGAACCCAGTGGATGTGGCTGGATACTTCTGAGCAGGGCAGTTTGGACATGGATTTTGATTCAAAGGAGCTCGCGGGTAAAAAGTCATCACTCACAGGCGAACACAGGTACCGATGTCGGTCAGGAGGAACCGGCGTCGAACAGACAGATGCCGATGTCGGTCATGTGCAGACCGAAGCCGGCGATGTCGGGCAGGGTAAGACCGATGTCGGTCATGGGACCGACGTCGGCAG
Organism: Torreya grandis; assembly: GCA_037957365.1. Classification (NCBI taxonomy): domain Eukaryota; kingdom Viridiplantae; phylum Streptophyta; class Pinopsida; order Cupressales; family Taxaceae; genus Torreya; species Torreya grandis. The sequence continues at coordinate 751,786 of JARHVA010004406.1, forward strand.
TATTTAAGACCGAGGTCGGTTAGGAGAACCGACGTCGGCAGCAGGGACACCAGCGCAGGCAGGTTGGTAGTCAGGTACAGACGCATGGAACCGACGTCGGTCGGATGCAGACTGTGGGGTGACCGAGGTCGGTCACTGTAACGAATTTTGGGTGGACAGCAAGCTGTCAAGGAGTCTCAAACACCCATACGGAGGACTGAAGGCGTAAGTAGGCCCTCAAATTCATTGTTCCTCTTCTTCATACATGTTGCTGATTGTAGAGCAGGAAGGATCCAGGAAACAGGTGTGAGCTTGGCATGGATGAGGATGTGATTCCTTGGAGGAGAACCAGACAGGTGTGTTTTGGTAGGGTTGCCAGCAGGTATGAAAGCACAGAGACGAATGGATACCTTAGTAGAAGAATAGAGAGAACAGATACATGAGACGGAAGACCAGGTATATGGTCTTGAGGAGCTGCAGGACAGTGGTACAGGTTTTGACAGGTGGAGGACGAAGCATGGCTTCAGTCAATGTCAGGGTAACTACTGTGTTTTGTCTTACCAGGGGGATGATGAGTCGCGACATCATTCTGTTACTGTATGTGGATAGTATGCTAGCTAGCAGGGGTGTACATACAGGGTTTTGCTGAGCTAAGGGTAAGATTAGTTCAGTGGCATGTCATGAGGAGTTTGGAGCAGCAAAATTCTTTGACATGGGAGGCATGGAGATCACAGGTTGATTTTGTCTCGAGTGGGAGCTGATGTGAATCAGGTGTTGGCGAGGTTCGGGATACAGAGCCAGAGCACACTAAGGGTTGGACAGGTACAGTGTCTGAAATCACATGAGGTCTGGTATAGACCTGAGTATTCCCATGCAGTGGGAGCTGTCAGAGAGTTAGGAGCCAATTCGGGGAAGTGGATTCTCAGGTTTTCTGAGAGGGACCGGTAGCAGGTGTTGCTATGCAGGGTCAGGACTTCACTACATGTATTTGTAGGTTCGGATGTGGCAGGTTACTCGGATGACAGGTGGTACACCACAGGATGTGTGGTGGGTTGTCTTCAAGTGGGAGCTTGAAGAGGGATACAAACCAAGAAATAGATTAGACGGAGTACAGGTACAGGTACAGTGCAGCTGTTTATCTCCAAGTGGGAGATTGTTAGGATTGTGGAGCTAAAAGCTTCACTGATGCAGACATGGAGGAGGTTGCAGAATGAGTTGCTGAGTGTCTGAAGTGTTTGGCGTTGGTCTGGCCAACCGGCGTCGGCAGGGTAAGACAGGAAGGAAACCGACGTCGGTCATATATCGGCCGGCGTCGGCGACCCCAGGCGGACAGGGACCGACGTCGGTCGCCTGTGTAGTTCGACTGCGAGTCAATTACGGGCAGTGAACTAACGAACCAAGAGTTTGCATGATGAGTGCTAATTTTAGACTCATAGCTGCGGATCTAATTATTGTAATTAGATGTCTAATCATTGTTTGGATGAGATCTATATAATAGACTCATGGTTGTATTGTAAAAGTGTGCTAGAGAGTAAGAGAGCATAATTATAAGCTCCTTCTGTGTGTGAGGTAGAGCTATGGTGCGTTCCTCCTAGTGCCACAGTACCAGGTGTGTTGGTGCTGGATTGGAGAGCCAGCTGGGTTCTTCAAGAGTGTAGGATCTTGGTCACAGTTGCATGGCCTATATAGGAGATCTACATGGTAAGTAAGATCGTTGATATGCAGGTGTATGTGTGTGCAAGGTCGAGGTTCACAGGTGATTAGAACCATTGCTTGATTTGCAGGTGTGCAAGGTCATACAGACAGCAACACTACAGGGAGCAGTATCAGGCAGGATCTACTTGGAGTACATGTGTGTACTCGGATAGAACAAGAGGAAGGCAAGGGAGTTCCTTCCATAAGTATGGTCTGTTGAATTGCAGGTTGTTGCAGATTCATGGGAGATCTACTTGAAGTACCTTGAGTACTTGTGGAGCACGTGGAGTGCTTGTGGAGTGCGTGGAGCACTTGTGGTGTGCGTGGAGCACGGGGAGGTGAACACCAACTCTGTATTTGAGTTGGGTGTTGGGACCTGTGAGAGGGAGAGCTTTGGGGAAAAGAATTACTGTTCACTTGAGGCGTGGGAAACCTCTGTAAGGTGGTGGAGAAGAAGTGGCATCTTCTTTATTGTATTCTTTTCTGTATAAAGTGTTAATACAATTTGGTATTGTCTCTCATATGCTGTGTTACTCTGAATTCTAGTTACTTGGTGAATCTAGTTAATTTCCGCATATTAAGTTGCTTGGTTTGGTAATCAAATTGTGTGCTTCCGGTGTACATCCTCCCAACAATTATCCTCTTCTATATAAATCTAAACACACTAAGGTGTCTAAGTATTGTACTATATGTGATTGTTACACTCATGACACTAATGATTGTCAACTGATCAATGACATCCATTAAACACAAGTGTGCAACACACATCAAACCTCTAGTAAAAAATCAAGACAATGGCAGATATCATGGTTGAGGATGAGAAGGTGGTTGTTTCCCACCCAATACATGTTATAAATGTGGATCCCTAGATCACTAATATAGAGATTTCATAGACTACCCTACATGTGCTTTCTATAAAAAGGACCACCAGTTGGAAGAGTGTCTTGACTTGTATGCACCTATTACTAAGGAGCGAAATGAAAAGGGTGAAAACATGATACATGTTGAGAAACCACATTGGTGCATGAATTCAAGCACCTTAACTATTTAAAAATTGAATATTACCATGCACAGTGAACAATCTCAATCTCTCTCAAATTCTACTAAAAATGTTTAGTGTGAAGAACCACGAACAAGAAAGTATCCTGATGCCTATTTGTAGAAAGATGTCTTCCAAGATACGATGGAATTTGTATGAGAACTTTAGGGAGAGATTTAATTCCTTAAATATAAAGAAGGAATGTAGCATGTTGATGTGTAAAGGGTAGCTGAACCATAAAATATGGAATGTGATGACTTGCAAGAGTTGTGCAAGCACATGCTGGATGAGGACATTATCCCAAAACTGAGCTCTTAGATTACGAATCAAGCTCAAACACTAACTGATTGTCAACCCCAAGTCACTTGGTAGACTAAGTATCATAATCTAAATCATTCTTGGAGGCATGACACTCCTATTCCCTTTTTTCCCTTAGAAGAAAGAGAGATACTAGTCAATGTTGCCATCGATGGATGGGTAATTCAGGACATACTAGTTGACACTGACACATAAGTGAATGTCCTCACCAAAGATGCTTGGCAAAAAATGGCTAGTCTAACATTACAACCATCACCTCACATGTTATTCATGGCTAACGAAACTCATGCTTTACTAATATGTGTTCTCAAGAATGCCACAGTTGAAATACTTGGAGTACCCTTCAAGGTAGATTTTGAGGTTCTTGAATTAGCTAAGGTAGATGACTTCCCAACTCTTTTGGGATGACCCTGGAGCTATTAAAATAATGCAAATCTGAGTTTTAAGAAGTGGTATATTAGTTTTGAGAACACTGACCAATGTGTTATTATTCTCTTTGATCAAACACAAGGACCCCCTTATATAAAACCCATCAATATGGAAGAAGACATTAACCACATCTACAATGTCACTGCCAAAGATGATGAACAAAGAGATCCAATTCTTGATGGTGTTCCTAGATGGTCAAACACTTAGTCTCTCTCTAACACACCCAAGCAATGCTTGTAATTATTGGGCACATAGTTACTACAACCTCACTAGAAGAGTGTGTAATGCAATTGGAAGTTAGGAGACCATTCTATGCTAGTTTCATAAACATCACAGGTTTTAGCACCTTGTCACTAGTAAAGACATGAGGGGACCAATCATAGAGGCACCACTTGAAAGACTTAGTTAGACTCCATGGTTCTATAGATAAATGGAGGTACATGACTTCATAAAATTCCTTAAAGAATTATATGACACTAAAAGTGATCATATGAGGTCATTAGTTCATCTCTTAGATGGTAAAACAACAAGATGGTGGTAAACCCATCATGAATGAATCCTTCCGTGGGACCAAGTACACTCTACCTTACATCATCGATTTCATCACAACAACAAGGTCAGGGGAGCAATAATCTATAGTGGAGTACTAGTACTTGAACTGCATATAGAAGTTTATGAAAAAATGTGGAGAAATGAAGAGTCATATCTATCATAGTACTTATGGGTGCATGCATTTTATGAAACTTTACATACCTGGGCAAGGGCATGGTATATTCATGAAGAATGACACATGTAAACCTAATTTTGACATCTCTTAAAAGAAAACATGAAATTGGTCTTATCTTATTCTTCTCCTAGAATGGATTTGTGCCTCACGCTCCAAGCCATATGCAAAGCAATTGTTGGTGACCCAAGTCCCATTGAAGATCATCTACAAAATATACATCATGTTCTTGAACAACCTTTGCATTTCTTCAATGAATCATTTGCACAAGTTTCCATGCCAGTACCAGTCCTTGATCATGACCAGTCTGAAGAAATATGTCTAGGCAAATAAAAGCTAGTGTTTCACGTGGAAGAAGCTGAATGATCCAATCCACATGACCCATTGATAACCCATTTGGATGTTCATATGAATTATGGCACAATAACTATTTGTGATACTAGTGCCAATATAGATAACCCTTACAATGGGCCCATTCAGACTATTCAATGCAATATCAGTATGGATCAAGAACCAAAGATGGTTATGGTAGGAAATTACTACACTAAAATGAAGATTTCAAAGATATTTGAGTTGTGAAAGGAATATCAGGTTGTCTTTCCAATAAATTACAACAAAATTAAGGGAGTCCATCCATAATAAGGAAATATGCATATCAAGTTGATTGAGGGTGCTCGACCAGTCAGAAAGCATCCATATAGAATGAATCCCAATCTACGAGCACATGTCAAAGAGGAAATTGATAGTTTGATGCACACTAGAGTAATCACCCCCATTGATGAATGTAAATGGGTTAGTTCGATGGTGACTATTATCAAGAAATATGGATGCATCTGTATTTCATGGACTATCAAACACTTAATGCATCCTGTGTCACTGACCCTTTCCTAATGTCCTTCATGGAGGAAATCCTTAAAGGTGTTGTTGGATGTGAGATATATACCTTCATAGATGGCTTCTTGGGATACCATTAGGTACATATAGCTAAAGAGGACTAATCGAAGACAATGTTTGCCACTGAATAGGGATCCTTCACACATACTATCATGCCTGCTAGATTGAAGAATGCCCCAAATGTATTCTCACTCATAAATGTTGAAGATTTTAAGGATTTCATCCATAAGTTTATTTGAGTTTACTTGGATGATTGGATAGTTTATGGTTTGGCCAAGGACCATTATTCTAACTTGAGGCTTATGTTTGAGCATTGTCGGGTCTTAAAAATATCTTTAAACTTAAAGAAGTGCTTATTTGATACACTTTTTGGTGTGCTATTGGGACATATTATACGTAAGGAAGGACTTCTGGTAAACCTAGTAAAGGTGTCTGTTATTCTTCACCTCCCAACACCCAAGACTCAACGTGAGGTCTGTGCATTTTTGGGCCATACCAGTTACTATAGAAAGTTCATCTGTAGATATGCAAAGATTGTCATGCCCCTAAAGGAACTTCTAAAGCATAATTAACATATTATATGGACAACTTCTTGAAAAGAAGCTTTTGAAGCACTAAAAGACAAACTGGTCACTGTTCCTATCCTCTAGTTTCTTGATTGGACAAAACCATTTCATGTCCATGTTGATACATCTAGAATGGTTATTGGTGCAATCCTTGCACAACCAGGTGAAGGTCATCTGAGTCATCCAATCTACTTTTCCAATAAAAATCTCACTCTAGCTAAAATGAACTATAACACTATAGAGTGTGAAACATTGTTGATGGTCGATGCTCTGTAGAAGTTTAGATAGTAATTATTATCCATTCCCTTTATTTTATATATAGATCATGAGGATTTTAAGTACCTTATCAATAAAATTATACTACATGGACATATCTTTTGTTGGATAGTGTTATTCCAAGAGTTCCAATTTTACGTCATGGTGAAACCTAGGAAAGCCAATTATGGACTTGACCACTTGTCTCGAATTGAGTTTGGAGAACCCTTGCATGCCATTGAAGATGAGTTACCTGATGCTCAAATATTTTGTGTCACTCATGTACCTGAGGAGCTTGAGGATATTACTAATTTTTTGACCTCTAGTTTAGTGCCTAATTATCTCACTCTCCAGGCCAAGAAGCAACTCGTGATCCACATTGCACCATTTTAACTCATAGGAGGAGATCTTTACAAACTTAGCTATGATGAGATTATTTAGCATTGTGTTATGCAACATGAGCATCCTAAAGTATGTCAAGAAGTTCATGAAGGAATTGTTGGAGGACACTATGATGGAGAGGCTACTACATGTAAGGTTCTACTACCCAAATTATGGTAGCCTACTCTCTTTAAAGATGCCAAAGTGTATGTTAGGCAGTGTGATATATGTCAGTGCATAGGAAAACCTAACTGTAGAGATGCCATGCCTTTACAACCAATATGTTTTCAGGAACCATTTGATAAATGGGAGATTAATTTTGTTTGTCCCATCACTATAGTTGGATGAAGAATGAGATCTTGGTACATCATTATGATAATTGACTACCTTATGTATTGCACTGAAGCTATACCAACAAAAGATTTTACTAATGCCACTACTGTGTGCTTCATCTGGGAGAATATCATCACTCATTTTGGATACCCACTAAGTTTTATTAGTGATCATGATACCCATTTCCTAAATGAAATAATTTGTGTCTTATTGAATGAGTTCATGATTGCACACCACAAAATGACACCATACCATCCTCAAGCTAATGACACTACCAATGCCTTCAACAAGATATTAGGCACCACTTTGATGAAGATTTTTAATATTGGCTAAACTAATTAGGATGATAGGGTGTTTTTGGTACTATGGGATTACCAAACAACATACAAGCACTTAAACAAAAACACACCCTTCAATTTGGTATATGGCAAAGAGGTAGTCTTATCAATTGAGTTTTTGGTACCATCTCTGTGTATAACATGCATAGGACAATTAGATGAAGATTCATCCTTGAAAGCATGCCTAGATACTTTTTTATAATTGGACGAAGCCCATTTCCTCACTCATTAGAGTCAGGATGTGGAAAAGTGCAAATAGAAAGCATGGCATGATTGCCACATAAAGAACAAAACATTTTCCCCAGGTATGAAATTCCTATTATATGACTCCAAGTTTGTGCACCATGTTGGAAAACTTTGGATTCATTGGGATGGTCCTTTCATCATTCATAGAATTCAACTTATCAGATCATGTTGATTACAAAGGCTGGATGGCCAGTTCCTTCCTAGGAATTACAATGGAAGTCGGCTCTGGCCATATTTCACTTACGAATAGTTGAAGTATTAAAATCAATAAGGCTTTTACCATTAATTTAGGATTTCATGTTTTCAATAAAATCACTATGTGTGTTGTGTGCAACCATTTCTTAATGTAATTCTTTTTAATGTTTTGTTTTTCTTTTCATGGAGGACTAGGACTCATTTTAGTGTGGGGTAGAAAGAGATCAAAAATCTTAAATATTCATAAGCACATAGATTGCATAGGTATGTAAAGTATATAGGTGCATGAGGTTCTTAGGGTGCAAGGAACCTAGGCATGCAAAGTGTTAAGGGCACGCAAGTCATTTAAGGAATGAAAACTATGAAACCTAAGGATAGGGTGTTCCTATCATTAGTTTGAATTTTGAAAGATAGATTTATTCCACAATAAGGAAAGCATGAGACACAACTATCATCCACTTTGAATGAATGCATGAGATAAGACGTGCCATTAATGTGAAAGGAATAGTTATGTCAAGAAATGTGCTAGTAGTGTGATATGACAATACCATTAAAAGCATTAAATGCCAAAAGCAATGATCAAAGCATGATGGTCATTAAAGATACACATTAATGACATGAAGTGATGGGTGATGGGAAGGTAGTAATGATGATGGAACCCCCTTGAGCTTATAAATTGTCTAGTTAACTTATTTTTTCTCTTTACCTTTTTGATTAATTATGATTAACAAAGCTAAAGAGTTGAAAACAAATGAATACCAGAGCTGAATAAGCAAATACTAGAGCCAAAATATGGAGAAGTCATGATTTAATATAGGTAAGTGTCACTTCTCACTAAGTAAAATAGGGTGAACGTTGATACATGGTCATGACAAAGAGATTACAAGTTATAGGTTGTATAAGTCTACCATTATAATATACTCAAGCCAAAGACCTATCCATGAGCATTAGACTTACTTTTCAAGTCATTCAACAGACCAAAATCACCTAAATCTAGTCAAAATACAATCCCAAAATTGGCATATCAAATCCTAATCCAAATTTCTTGATGGTCTACAAAGAGGATATTAACACCACATTTAGGACACTATAGCCACATGGCGCTAGTGTTCCCAACTGGGCACTACTATCCTTATCCCTAGTTCTTCCCAACAGATAGTTTTTCAAACATGTACCCCTCCTATGGTCAGAGTAAGTAAATTTTCTTATCCATAAAAGTAATAGAACCCTATAAAAACATATTTGATATACCTCTATTCACTAGATGTAAAATATATGCAAAAAGTATTCAATCAAAAGATAAAGTTATGCAAAATCAAGGTATTTGATCCTTATTTTGCCCTACTTCTGCATACTACCATCTAAAACAACCTTAGACCCAGATTTCAAAGAATTCAAACCTCAAGCACATTCAAGGCATCCAAGTCCACTCTCATTATATCATTCACTTGCATTTGCATTAGGCACTAGGTGTGAGAACTACATTGGGCTTGATCCCTCTTTAGAGTATTGGTATGTAGGCAAATCTCAACACATCGAGGTGTTGAGGATGTCTAGTCCATCTTATTAACACACACAAAATTATTGATCATGTCATACTTGCAAGGAGGACTAACGTTTGCACATTAAATTAGGTTTTTGAGGCATAACACATAGTTCTAGGTTTCATGTACACAAGAACAAGACATACAAACACAAGTGCAGGTGATCCTAGAAAATATAAATAGTCTCGTGAAGGGCACATTAGCACCACATTGAGGAGACCACACATAGATGGTGATAATATATATATTGGGTGCTACTATCTAGTGAACAAATAAACACTATAATCCTATTGACAACATAGATAACTACCTAGATCTCAACTTTTAGAACCCATAGCATTTGTGATAATTAGTTTTCAAATAAATATTTATTTATGCACATTTATTGATATTATTAAAAATTTAAATAATTTTAAAGTTTATAACAAATAAGTACTTAATTATTACATTTTATTTGACTAATTTAGGCATCTCAACCCTTTAATCTAGACATAAGATTTTTATTGTAAAACCCTAAAAGGTTAAATCAAGCTGTAAGATATGAGCAAAAAGCTTCCATATTTGTAAATAAGATCAATTGTAACCAAATTTAATGATGTTTTGAGGTCCCATGCCATACCAGGTACTCACCCACATATTTGTTCAATTTAATCTAACAACAAATATTACATGTCGTAACACATTGAAATTTGTTTCAAAAAAGTTACGAGTATGAATATAATAGTTTTATAATTTATTTGTCATTAAAAATTATGTAATAAATATCACTAAATCTAAGAAATAATCCCTTGATAAAACTTTGAGATGTGTGTTGAACATATAACTTAGAGATATTTAATGCATCTATATGGGGATATTGTTATTTTTATCTTTTTAATTATCAAGTGTGGTAGGGAAAGCCTAGACCATTTCAACCCCAGAAAAGAGTTTGTTGTGTCAGCGTTAATGAGGGAGATAGAGTGTGAGTCTAACCTATATATTTCACAAATCCTAAAGAGCACAAAATTATTTATAACAAGCTTCAACAAGGTGGGTTGACTCCTTTTATCGAGATATTATGTAATTGTGATCTAAGCATATCTTTGGATTTTAGAAAGGAATGGAATGAGATTGTAGTGGGGATGAAGGGTTTCACTTTGGAAAAATTCAAAAATAAAATTTATATGGTGACGAGGATGCCCATAGATGGTGTGAAGACATTTAAGGATAGAATTCAGAAGAAGAATCTAGTTCACAACTTATTTAAACTTGAAGAGATAATTCACCAAACCAAAGCAAGTTATCTTCGTATGGGCCTACTTAATCCTTGGGGAAAATTTGTTTGTATTTCATGAAGGAATCAAATATTTAAGGTAAGTATATGGTCAACTATTCCAACCATTTGTTTCTGTTAAACATTTTAGACGTAATTTAAGGATCAACTTCCTTTCTTTCTATTAATGTCCTTAAAGAGTACCATCATGAACTGTTATGAGGAAAATAGTGACTATTTGCTTCATCAAGGTCTCATTTTCCTACTATTTAAGTCTCAAATACCAACCATTGAATAGACCATGGTAAATTATTTAAACAAATAAGGGAATGTTGAGGGGTTGGGTTCGACCGAGAGTTGAAAGGATAGTGCCGATGATGAAGAAACACTTACACAATTTGTAGAAAATATCAAGTTAAAGTAAATAAGATTAGAATTTTGGTTAAAAAAAAAGTATCAAAGAAGGAAGACCAAAAATCCAAATTTGAGAGAGAAGGATTAGACCCCTGAGAAGAAGGATATTATAAAGAAGAAGCAAAGCTATCCAAGGACAAAAATGACTGACATTTCATAAGTGGAGGATTTCCCCATTGATAGATTGAGAAAATTTGAGAAAACTACGCTATTCCATCTCAACCTTCTTAAATAAGTAGTAAGATATTTTTAAAAATCCAAGAAACCTATCGCGAAGCTCTAGAGAAAGATGGAAGAATAGGTCAGAGCATCCAACAAATCCTTCTTGCATTTCAAACATGTCATCATCTAGATGAAGAAAGAGATTTCTAGGCATACCTCTAACTTGTAGAAGGTTGAGGAGGAAGGGAGGATAATTAAGCATAAGGATAAGGAAAAAACCAAGGATGTTAAGATCAATTCTAGCGAAATGAAGAAAGAACTCGATGATAAAATATATGTTGATAATTATCTAGATGGTCTAAACAAATCTACCACGAGAAAAAGAAGATGACTGAATATAAAACCCTAGGAAATCAATATGACATTTTGGATACCATAGTTTGGGCACTTAGAGAAGAAATGGAAGTTGCCATCTTCTTGGAGGAGATTTTTGATCTCTAAGGTTGATATTTTGATATATGATTGGTTAAGGTTAGGGTTTTGTCTTTACAATTTTTTTGATGTAATCTGCCCCCTTTATCCCATTTTTTAAAGGCCTTTTCTCATGTATTTTTTGGAACTGTATTGTCTATATTTTGGATGTAAACTTGGGATATGGGATCATTATAAAACCCTTTTATTTAAAATAATGAAAAAAAATATAACTTATACATGTAAATTGTTGTAGGTTTGAAAAATAAGGTTCATTAAATGACAAAGCAAACAATAATAGATTACAAATTTGTATATGTAAAACTATTACATTTTATTAGTTTTCAAGCCTCTACTAATTTAATTTTTTTAATATCTAAAATGCCTATAATACCCTTTTAAATAATAATTTAGCAAACCCAAAAGAATTTCAATGTACATTTTTTGTAAATAATAATTTAACAAATCTAAAAGAATTTCAATGTACAATTTTAAGAGTACCTATTAAATTCAATAGTAAATAAAATCTTAAGATTTAAAAAAAAAAAACTAATTCTTAAATAACCTCATTATTAGCCCAAAACAGATACTCTAGGCACCATATTAAACTAACCATCGATTAAAACATGATTTCTCAACCAATCAAATGTCATTATTTTATCTTTATTGAAATGAAACTTTTTCATAAGTAAATTATAATTTTTAGCTGGTAAAATATAATAACATTATTTTTGGAAATTAATGGGTTGAAAAATTCACATGCTATTGCTTTGTTCAAGTGAATCAAGGTAATCAAAGCCAACTAAAAATAAAAAATGGCATGTATGCATGGAGTTGAGTGAAATTGTGAATGTATTAATTTCAATGTCCCTATCTAACACAACTTGGCTCACTTAACTTTAATTTACCAATGCTTTTTTTCATGACATCAATCCACCCTCGATATCATTCTTCTTACTGATTCCTTGTTGAATTTTACGATTACCTATGAAATTTTTCTACCATGCTTTATATTATTTTTCCATTCTCTATGGAGTCGAGGGATCACCTATTCATTTCATCAAGTTCCCATTGAGATTTTATCTGGTGGATTGCGCTTCAAATTAGGGGAAAACCCTTGAGTTTCATTCCCACCAAATTGCTGAGGATCACTATACAAAACCCTGGTAATTTCAACAAATTTTGTAGTGATTTTTACAATAGTTTATTTTTAGAGATCATTGTACCTAAAAATCACAGTGGATCTACTAACATTCAATCTCATATCTACAAGCACTTTTTATTCCTCTTCATGTCCATAATTAACATATACCACCTCGATGACCACCTTTCCATAGGGCACCCATGCATGAAATGGTAGTATTACTTATTTGTTGCTGATGACAATAAGGAAATAGATCTAGAGATTAGATAAGATAGGAGAACCTTGTAATCTACTGTGTGTGCCTAATAGCCCATATTGTTAATTTTTTTTTCCAACTAAGTAGTTTCCATGCCCTGATATGTTCCTATGACATTTTTTAATGTCACGGGCATGGTGGCGTTACTTCTTGCATTAACAAACTAGCGATGGAAATGGGAAAACCTCCTCTCCTTTGCCACAATAGAGTGTGTGACATGTTCACGTCCTTGTGTAATGTTACAAGGAATTATGATTGTAGTCCCTTTCAAGATGAAATTAGCTGTGTCACTTTTGACTTATTTGCACACCCTCTTATCATATTAAGTGGTTGTGTTTCTTCTAGATTACACCACATACTTAGTGGATTTTCTCTAATGATTGCAACTTCTCTTCCAAATAAACATGTCACAAATTGATTTCATCTAGTGTCGAGTCAGGTTATGAGTGTTTAGTGAATATTTTCAGGAAAGTACTAAAGTTGTGTAGCTCATGGTTTTAAGCACTAAAAATAAATGAAAGTTGTTCCTATAAATATTCCAACATTTAGAAAAACTTGTTACATAGAAAAATTATTCTGCATGCCTCCACATTTCCATCAGCCATCCCTGCCCTTACAAACTATTTTCATCTAAAGGACATTAAGTTTGGCATATATTCATAATTCAGATGCAGTGTAAGATCTTCTTATCCTTCCCATTATTATGCAAAATATAATTAGTTTATTATTTTATATGTATATGTTTTATCTTACATTTGATGTTTTTTTATTAGGCAATATGCATGCCAAAAATAGGCTAGCTCATTCGGATTCGAGGAAAAAGGAGTACCATACATTTGAACAATGGGCATTTTAAGATTTTTTACTTTATTTTAGTCCATAAATTAGATTTTGAATAATAAATGGGTGATATATATCATAAATTAATATTTTATTAATCTATTTTGTGGGAACATGGTATAGACTATCTCAAGTATGATAACCATTTTGATGATGATTCAAAACTTGAGTCCATGTGAGTTACCTTCTCTTCCCCTGACTTTCAGTTTTTACTGGTTAACTTTAGTTTTGGTTGTTTAGTTGATTTTGATTTATATGCATTGCTGGTATCCAAGGATGAGAGATGCTTTTCTTAAGACACAACATCCAATATTCTACTCTATATGTTAGCTAATATGTAATTCTCCTCTATTTTATAAAGTCTATACCATTAAATTATCACACACTTTCATTACATTTTAAATTTATAAATTAGAAGGTTTTAGATTCTATAAGTATTGTGCTTATCATTTACACAATTCTTTTGTCATTCCACAAGGGGGTAGATAGTCCTATTGCTTGGGCATCCAATGTAGGAAAAAATTGGAGAACAACAACATATATAGAGAATGAAAGTAAAAAGTAATGTGTTGGATCTTTAGAAAATTTAGTTTATGTTGAGGCATACATCAGTTAGGTTTCAAAATATATATATATATATATATATATATATATATATATATATATATATATATATTCTAGTTAATATTTTATTATATCATCTATGCAATAGAATTTGTAAAATAAGGGGGAACATTTGAAATTTTTTCCACAATTTCATTGGTAATACTCACATAACTATCTACTTGGTCTAATATTATATCTTGAGCAGACCAAAACAATAGATGGGCTGACTATGGAATATCTTGTGGATGGAATGGTAAGGACATTTCTTTATACTACTTGAATTTACTATATTGTGCTTAGCCTAATATTTTGTATGATATTTTTTCATTATGCATAAAAATCTTATATTTTATATTTATTTTATTAAGACTTACTATGGTCAATCTTAAAAGTTTTTTGGGTTTGGAGTTTGTATTTCTGGTTACATAATTTTTTTGTCATATAAAGTTGTCAATGACAAATTAGTATCCTAATCATAAATCCTTCTATCATTTACACTAATTTTTATTCTCTTCAATAAGGAATGTCACGACATGTTCCTTTGATAATCTACTCACATCATTTTGAAATTCGAAATGCTTCATCTAGATGAAAGAAGTCAAAATAATTCCATGCTATCTATTAATTTTATCTAGCTACTCAATTATATACCATTTCATTAGATCCAAACATTTTTCAGTTTGGAAAAGGTAATATGACCATGGAGAAACACCACTCACATTTCAACATTTGGGATCTTATGAAGGTAATTAGTATGAAATATATTATAAAGATCGTTACCTATTCTTGACCTTTGTTATCGATTAAAAGTTATTTTATGCTTAAACTAAAATTCTAGTTTGTAATGTGAGGATATTAACTGAGACTATGCATATTTACCTCTAATTTAATGCATCAAATTCCAATCTATTGTGGTTGTAATACAACTAGTAGATCCATTCGTTATATGTATGCATGTATATTATTTCCATATTTATCCACCTCTCTTGATTGTTTATGATGTGATATATTTGAATAATAAGAATTTAAAGATCTTGAGAAATGAAAAGGTTATTGTACTAAACCAAGATTAGTCTTAGATTTTCAAAGAAACAAAATGCATAATTTATGCTGGAGGCTATTTCTCCCAAGATATATTACTTCAAAAAGTTGAATAAGTCATTACATTATTTATTTTTTTGCTATTACAAGTAGAAGAAGCTATAATTGGTGCACTCAAGAGACATTTACATGCATTGAAAGTATTATTAACACTAAAATAATGGCATCGAAGTTTTTTTTTTGGGAGGGGGTAAAGAAACTCTGATAATTGTAAGTATCAGAGTTTTGTGTTTAATGAAATTGTAACAAAACATGAAGTTTTAAATAATGTGTGGCATGAAACTTTGAACACTTTGATTATTTGCATGACATGTAATGCATGATGAGTTCAACACTAGGCATATTGTTGTTACAATATTTGTATGTATTTTCTTTTAGCAAATGAGTAATGCCTATTTTATTTTACATAAGTTTAGTAAAAATGTCAATTCTTCTTTAAATCCTAGAGGGACTTAGGAGATGATGCCCTTATTTTCTAATAACAAAAACAACTACCATATTATAATAATATAATGTAAGTAACAATAAGAGGCTAATACAATGGTTATGTGAATAACATAAATATTTACTTATTGTAATTCATTTCTATGTGAATTTATGTTTTTAATTATCTTTAATATTTGTGTTGTCACAAATTATAGATTCATCTTTGTTATCAATGTTTACATTGTCAGGCCACTATTTTTTAATGAAGGATTGCAATTTGATAGTAGCATTGGACATGCGGTGATTTCAATTGTTGGATGTGCAAAATATGGTATCAATCCATCCATAAACATGTAATAAAATCACTAATATGATTATTAAGTTTTTTCTTCACAAGATTATAAATTCCATACCTCAATTTTATTATATTTTAGTTTCTACGTTGTCCTTGTCTATTTTTTATGTCAATGGAAAATAAACATAGGAGGCATTGAAATATATCAATTTGTCTCTGGGATTTTTTTCATGAAAATTAAAATTTTAAGGTTTACATTATCAATTTTATCAATTTTAATCTAAATTAAAAATAAACATTTGAGGTATTAAATATATCAATTTATTTTTCATATATTTAAAAATAATAATAATATTTTAAGGTTTATAATCTTATTTTTAATAAGAAAAACATGTACTAAAATCACTAACATATATCCATTAATTAGGTTCTTGGGAAAACATTACAAATAGTACTAAGTGTTTTCTTTACAATATTATATATTCTTCAAGTTTCATCTATAAATTTATATATACTAACATAAGCATTTTTATTCTCTGAAACCTTGATATATATAACCTAAAAACCCTACAATGCAATCTTAGCTATAAAATTTGGTATCTTAGAGATCATAATGTAAGTTTCGATAAACTACAACATTTATATTTCATTGTATAGATCATATAAAACTTTAATGCAGAAAATTAATAGTAAAATTTTAAACAACTATTAAGTATGCCTTTTCAATGTTTAAGATCTTATATATATTTGTAAAATGTAATAAAGGTATGATTATTGAAATAGTGTCGAAGTCACTAGCATATCACACCGTAATGTTAAGATCGCTACCTATTCACATCACACAATTATTTTTAATAAATTCATCATTCCATATAGTTCACAGTTATTATATACACTGCCACATTTTATATTAGGGGGTTCAACTACAACAAATTCTAAATATTATTTTGTGAATATTCACTTTTAGTTATGATTTGATACATGAGCATATCCATATGTGGAAATCTTAAAATATTATGTAAGGTACATAACCTCTAACTCAATGTCAACTGAAAAACATGACATTATAGAGGAGTAAGGCAATTCTTTCCAAACATTAGTAAGAAAAATATTTTCAAACACTAAAACATTCATATGTTTGATCATCATTGATAACAACATACATAGAATATTATCTAAGGTCCCTAGTCTCAAATTCAATGTTAGTAGTAAGACATGACATTATAGAGAACAAAAGATAATTATTTAAAATACTAAAGCATTTACATGTTTGATATTCATCGATAAAACCATATATAACATATAAAACCTAAGAAAAAAAGTTATATTCACATTCAAAAAATGAGTAAGTATTCTCATTCAAGGTTTAAGATCTTATATAAGTTTAATTATATAAGCTATATCATACATATGATCCTTGCTATATTATTGAAGTCACAAATATATAAGTATTCTCATTAAAGGATTAAGATGTTATATAAAATTTACTTATATAAACTATAACATAGGTATGATGAAAATACATTTATCACTATGCTAGTCTATGCATAAGTTCCATGTGAGTTAATGCACTCCTCAAATAGACATTGCATCTCATCTAAGTGGAATATAATGATTTGTGCACAAGCTTGTGGTACCTCTTTAAGTTACAATAATGTTTTGTCACTTACCATGTATAATTATTCTTCTACACATGGATTACTAAAATATGCATATAGCTCCTTCACCTATGCCACAAGCACAAAATTAAAGTTTTCTTATAGTATATTTGGATGTTGTCATAACATAACTGGGATTCTCATTTTTAAAATCAAGAACTCATTAAACATACATGTGTAGGGATTATATTTACCTATTACAAGGAAACTATCCTTATCCATATTAATGCCATGTTAGGGAATCTATTTTTGTAAATTATAAGCTGGAAGTTCAACTACCCATCTAAAATAACTGTAAGATGAACCACCACACTAAAAATAAAAATCGTGAGTTGTAATAACTTATTTTAGTGATTGTGTATATATTGCAATTATTTATCCCATAAGGATAAAAATATGAGACAATATATATGTATATACAAGAAACGAGTTTTTTTAACATTTTTTTGGTTTCTAACATTCAATCTTATCTTTAAATTTATATTCTTTCATTCAATATTAATAAATAACATGGATGTTTATCTGTCCGATCACATGAACTTCTTTTCTAGTCTTACTAGATATGTTATACATATAAAATTATAATGTTTTTTTATATTGAATATATTTTTTGTATTTTTCCATATTAATAATTTGCATACTATTATATGTTAATTTATACTTGTTTAGATTTTGTTCTATGCACTCTTACAATCTACAACCTATCACCAATAAAAAGCTTTGTGGTGTGGATCAGTGTTTCAGAGAAAGAGATATCATATGCCTATAAACACATGAATTCAAAACAATAAAAAATGATTACAAGATGATTTGTTTCAAATTATTCAGAAGAATAACATATAAAGGATAACGTAGTTGATTCCTATATAAATATAGAGGTATCCCTAAATGATGAGAAATGTATAAGGGATTCCATAAAGTAATAAAAAACCAAAATATTTTTCCAATTGCATAAACTAATGATGAAACTTGGGCCCCAAAAAATTATTGATTCCACGTGTTCCATGAATCCTTTGTTTTAGTGGAAAATCCTAGTACAATTGCAACTCAATCTTGACATCACTTGATGTTCAAAGAAAAAATTAGAACCAAAACATTAGATGGTACAATTCAAAAAATTGAGGCATGCATTTCATTTATTTAATTCACCAATGTCGATAATATCACCTTGATTGTGTTGAATATGTCAATTTTTATTTCCCATTAATGAGAAAATCTTAATGCATAGTGTGCATAAGATTTCATTAAAATTGATTCATGGACTAATTTTGGTGATGGACTAAAGGATGAGCACTAACACCTGAATAAATTTTATTATAGATATATCAAGTTCAAGTAGTTGTTCCAGCATAATCAATGGTTAGTGGAAGACTACTCCAACAAGGTCAATGAATTCACTACATTGTTACATGAGGATTTGATAGATCAATTTAAGGTGTAGAAGTATATTGGTATAATATCAAGTTACATTCATCTAATTATAAAATTCTTGACTTAAAACACATTGGGAGAAGCATACCATAATTCAAATAAGATCAAAGCAATGGAAAAGGTGAATAAAAAATTATCTTATTCAGTTTACACCATGCAAAATAACATTACCATTCATAACTTACCATCTACCCCTATTATGCATAACTAAGACATGTTGTGCAAGGGTAAGTTGCATAATAAAGATGAACACCAAAAGAAGACTATAAAGTATTCTTCACTATATAAAATAAATAAAAACCAATGTGAAAAAATTTACCATCTCCATAACACAAGATCACAAAGTCATTGTTAATGTTGTGCATAAAAAGCCTTGCTTGCACACTCTACATTATAGGACATGCACAAAAAAATTAAACTAACTAGATGCTGCTTATTTGATCAATATTGAAAGATTAAATTAAAATATATAAAAAATGGGAATGTCTCTTCCACACCAAGTTATAAGTGAATTTTCATCCTCTCCATGTCAACATTGATAGTCAAAGCAAGAAGAACATTATTGGTTTGAATTTTTAACCTCTTCTCCCAATCCTTTAATGACATTGACAACTTCATAAACCTTCAACATGTAATATGCAATTGTTTCATCTTCATTCATCTTGAGACAAAAACTAATTAACACACATAAACTATGTATGTGTGTTTTCATCACTTGCCCTAGGTCTACCAACCATGACTTTTCAACCCACTAGTTTGACCGCAAATAAGTATCCTAGACCGATAACATAAAATATTACTATTATATCTCATAAATACCACTAGAAAATAGTTATTCGTGATTGCCAACATAGCCTTGTCATGCAGGCACAATGGGGTGGTTCACCATAAATGGTTTAAACACACGTATCTCTCACCAAACAACATTAAGCTCCCCCATAAATTAGATGTATAAATTGGACATTTGAAAACATTTGTGGCTCTTTCACTGCATTTCTCCTATGAAGCTGGTAGGTTGAGAGATAACTAAGGGATTGTGCTGAATTTTCTTAGAGGTGGGAGACAAGGATAAACTCACTAATTATCAGAGGTGGTGGTAATGTTCCTTATAATTCACTTGAGAAGCATCCAAAGTTTAGTTCAAATCCCTTCTGTATTTAATCTTGTATGATCTTTACCTGAGGCTACTTCTATAGATTTATTAGAGAATGATAATACCAATACCTTGTTCTACTTTTATGAAAATGAAAATTCATGGGCAAGCTCTATTTAAGAACAAGGTACTTATAGTTTGCATAAAAATTTAATATGTGCCACTGATTATTGAGACCATCATAGTATTAATGTGGCATCATTTCCTAGAACCTTATTTTTTAAGCATAAGTATATTAGTAACTATTATTAGTGTTGAATGTGAAAGACAAAGTTGGGGATATAATCATATTATGAAAGGAGATTTGAAGTTCATAAAATTAATCTTAGGGATGTCTTCAGTGTTGTTCCCAAAATCCATCACTTGTTTTTGGGGATAACATATCAACTATTTTGGTCCTGCAGGCCAAAATTCTCCCTTTCCTTTTTCAAAAATGTCTTGAGCATCTAAGTTCTTTAATTATTCAAGATTTTTTAGCTAAGGGACTTGCAGGTTCAATGGGTTTCACAGGTTCAACCGGCGGGCTTTCACAAAGAAACAAGTCTTTCTTTGAACACTTAGACATTTCAAGGCTGGTTCAACGCCAAGGTTCAACCCAAAGGTCCATCAAAAAGATTCAAACAAATGGAATGAACTATTGAACCATTGAATGATTGAACCCCGCTCTCAAAGTTCAAAGGTTCAATGAGTTCAAAAGGTTCAATGACATTGGCAGACTTAAAGAGTTAAGTGCTTCAACAAAGTTCAAAGGTTCAACAAGTTCAATAAAGACTGAGAGACTTAGAAGAACAAAGGATTTGAAGAGTGAAGATTTAACCATTGAACCTTGAACCAAAATGGTTCAAAGGTTCAACAAATTCAAATAGGAAAGAGAAAGATCTAGAAAGCTCGAAAGTTTAACGTGGTTCAATGGTTTAACATGGTTCAAATGGTTCAACCAGTTCAAGAAGTTCAAAGTTCACAAGGAAGCTTCAAGCGAAGGAAGGAAGTGGAAGATTCTAGAAATAAGTTCAAAGAGATGGTTTAACCAAAGAGGAAAAAAAAGTGAACGCGGCCCTTCCCAAAGAGCCGATTAAACTGCTTGAACTGTTGAACCATTGAACTGATGCACTTCAAAGGTTCAAAGTTCAAAGTGGTTCAAGAGACTAAGTGATCAGTGACGTCCCTGTGGACATCAAATATAGGTTAATGAAATATCTGTTGATTTTCAAAGATGCACACCTGAGAACAAACTCAGCGATTGGCCAAAGAAGGAGCTAAGAAAGCCAACTGAAAGTGAGAAGATAGCCTTGAGAGCTCAAATCACCAAGGAAGGACAAAATGTGGCAAGGAAAGAGAACAACTACAAGAAATCTAGAAGTATCTATAGGAGAGTTATTTCTAGTAGGTGAAACAATCCACCAGGTGGACATCAGAGTGTAGACACTCAAGGATGCAACCTATTTTTCTCCATCAAGTAAAGGTGAAATGGATAGCCGTGCACATATCAGGAAGAGGACCAGGTGGCCCATACTTTGAAAGGAGACATTTGAGATGAATTGACATGCCATAGTTAAGGCTGATGCCCTGCCCTAGCATGACCCCTTCACAGAATTTCAAATGCATGGGCCATTTTGTGAAACAAAGTGCCAAGTATTTCTTGGCTGTTATATATTGTAATCTCTCATCTTATGCAAGGGAGATCTCTCTATTATCAGAAGTGAAACTCTGCCCAAATTAAAAGGCATTCTTGAGACTTTGAGCTCAGACTGTTAATCATATTTTGTTATTTGAATGAGAAAACAAGTGACCTTTCAGACTTTGTGCTGGAATAGCTTGTGTTGTTTAGGGGATTATTCTTATGTTCTATTTCTTGAATATCATCTTTTCCATTTAATTAAATAAGTAGAACTAGTGGAAGTAATCTGAAAGGTGTCTTGAAGCCAACTGTGGGAGACTTTGTGCTGCTACAATTGTCTTTAGTGTGTGTTTTCTATTTCTATGTAAAGGATCTTGGGAAGACTTTGTGCCCCCATTATCCTTCGTAATCTTTTACTCTTTGGCAGTTGAGGTGGAGACTTTGTGCTACACTTCATTCTACTATGTTACTACACCCTGTTTTAATGAGGGAAGTAATGAAAGACTTTGTGCTTTCATGGGTTTCTCGTGGTTACAATTACTACTAGGAAGGAATCTAGCTGTTGATTGAATATTACTTCTGAAAGAAGAGTGCCTTTAGTAATTACCTAGGATTTCTCCTTTGATCTATGAACATCATCTTTGAAAAAAGAGAGATGGATGGTGTTATCCTACCCTGAGTGTTATTTTTAACTTATATATATATATATATATATATATATACACTATAGTTAGTAGGGAACCTCCCCTTGATGAGAGGAGAGATTTGTCCCATTTTGATGTGGTAAACCTGCACGTTTTGGTCGATCAATCTCCCTATGCTATGGTTGAAACACCTATTTTGCCCTCAGTTAGTTGGTGACAAAATGTTCACCCAACAATTTTTGGTGACTCCATTGGAGATCAAATGAGCTATTTTAGTTCTTTTCCATCTCCATATCCTTATCCATTTCCATTATATACTATGATATGTGAAACCATATATTCTGGGGATCGAACGTTTCATTGTTATTGTTTACTTTGCTAGCTCTATGCCAACAATTTTTAGGGACTCTGTTGGGGAAGATGCACAGTTTGAAGCCTCAAGCTTCAAATTGGAGTAGTTCCAGTTCTTTCCCATTTTTATTTTTACACTCTGATAGATCCATGATATACATGAAGCTAGAGATCTTGAGGTATTGTTGACCTTGTATTTGAATTGGTGCAGTTGAGTAATTTTGATTTGTTTCCTCCACAACCTCACCTTCAACAAACTAGGAGTCTTCTTCCTACCAACACTAGGTCACCAATACAAGGCAAAGCTTCTTTTCCCTCTGCTAGTAGAGCTTTGCCCATACATACCCCACCAAGATTTGTTATCCCCCCTTTCCATAGTCATACAATGGCAGCTCAAGGCCCCTGGGGTAACTCTTTTGGCCCACTCAATTTAACTCCACCTCTACATGAGCTACCACGCAGTTCAAGGAAGAATTTCCCCAAATTCTTTGGTGATGGGAAAGTTCATCTTGATGAACATATTACAGCCTTCAGCATAGCCTGTGGTGTGATAGGTGTGGAGTCTGAGGATGTAGTAGTTAGGCTGTTTGTAGAAACATTACAAGGCACTACTACAGACTGGTTCTATCATCTGCAGGACCAGATTGTGAGTGACTGGAACACCCTCAAAGCCAAGTTCAAGCCTACATAAGATGTGCATGCCCTGGTGGCCTAGCTCACACAAATGAAGAAAGAGCTTCATGAACCTATGAGGGACTTCATTGCCAAATTTGACAAGTTGAGGAATAGGATTCTTACAATTGCTCAGTCGACAGCTGAGAATCTCAAATGTTTCATCAACTCTCAGCTTCCTAAAGTGAGTTTCTTGTTGAGATGGGCTGGCCACATAGACCTTGCCACAGCTCAAGATTTGAACATAGAGGTGGAAGATGATCTTATCTTGGTAGGAAAGATAATAAGAGATCCTAATAAAGGCAAATCTCCTTCATCTTCTGAATATTCATCTATAGGCACCATTGATCTCATAGTGTAAAAGCTAGCGAATGAGTTGCTAGCTCTCAAAAAATAAATGGTGCAAGGGATGTCTACTCATCCTTCATACTGAGATATACCAAGGAGGACATTCCTCAATCAGTCATATCAAGGCAATGCTGCCAGGAATCAAGGGCAACCAAATTGCCTTCCTCCCCCACAAGGGAAGCTTGCCATTGAAGCAACTCTAGCTAACTCAATAGTTGGTTATCATGAGCTGAACATGATTTCCCTTTCCAACCTGAGTTTGATCAAGAAGATGATGCTAATCTCTTTGCATTAGACCAAGAAGAATCAGCTGGTGACTCCAACATTGGTTTCTTGAATTACCAGGATGAACCCAAAAGTAAAGGTGAAGCATTTGATGGATCATACACTATATTTACCCAGTCCCAGAACTAGTTAGCCTAACAAGTTGATAAAGAAAAAATAGAGGAGTGATCTCAACCAATAATTTTAATTTCTAAGTGGGGAACCACTCTACCTTTTCAATCAAAGGACCCGATGATCACTAAAAAGGTAAGTACATCAAGTTTTCCTTCATCTTCTGCTTCAAATTTGCAGACCAGTACCACCCCTCCTAAAAACTAGAAGGATGAACTACCTTCCCCTATTCCTAATTCATTTCAAACATTTGATATAATCGACCATGCTTAGAAGGCCAAAATTCAAATATCTGAATTTGAATTCCTGCAATCTAACCCTGAGCAGTTGGATAAGTTGGTTCAATGTGTAAAGAATAAAACCATCCCTGTAGGACCAGCTATTCCAAAGGTGATTCCCACATCCACCTAAAATAACCTTGTCATTACTCCTCCTACTGCTCTCGAGAAGACAAAACCATTTTATGTCTCCCTGTTGATAAACAATCACTAGCTGAATGATTACATCATAGACTCAGGTGCATCTGACAATGTCATGCCTGCCAAGGTGGTAGATTCTCTTAGCCTTACATTAACTAAAATTTTTGGGAGATGTTTCTCAATGGAAAAAAAACAAGTACCACTTCTAAGACAAATCAAAGATGCCTAGTTTTCATTCACAACCTTTCCAAAAAAAGAATAAAAATGACAGTCCTGGTGGCCAACGTTCCAGCCTCTTATGGCATTCTACTTGGACAATTTTTTTGCAAAGATGTTGGTGGAGAATTGAGCATGGACCTGTCTAAGGAAAGGATCCCTGTGAAGGGAATCATGCAGAGGCTACTTCCTAAGAAGGAGGTAAAATATATTGTCACCTAAACATCAGCCCCTGAAGCTCAATTTTTTTTTGAGTCTTCAAGAATGGGTAACTTTTTCCTGTCTATAGAGGATGTCCCTGTTTCATCTGATGAAATTCTTGTAGGTGACAATCCAAAAAATTTGAGACAGGATAATACGAGAATTGGTAGAGCAAAGTTTAGATGCAAAAGAATCCTCCCTTCCTAACCAGGAGGAATTTAAAAAAGATCAGTTTCTGATAATGTCTGGATTCTAGAATTTGATGGCAACTATTCTTCTACCAGCTTTGGAGCTGGGATTGTTCTAATATCTCCTCAAGGAGATATTTTTCCTTCTTCATATAAATTGCAGCTTAGCAACACTAATAATACTATCGAATATGAATCACTGTTGCTCAGATTAAAGGCCACTCAAGATAGGGGCATCAAACTCCTTCATACCAAAGTAGATGTTGAGCTAGTGGTTTGTCAGGTGAGGAACCTGTATCAAACCAAGAATGGAAGATTACGTCATTATCGTAATCTAGTTTGAGATCAAGTTTAAAGCTTTAATGCTTTCAATATCTCTACAGTGCCTAGAGAATTCAATGACCAAGCTGATGCATTAGCTATTTTGGTGACTCTCTTGGTTTCTCACCAAGATTTCAAAGGAGAGAAGTACACTATCGAGCTGGTCTTTCGACCAAGTGTGCCTGACAATGCCAATCATTGGCAAGTGTTTGATGCTGACAATAAAATCATGTGATAGATTGAACTAGAAGAACAATGAATTATGGTAATGGACAATAATGCTACACATCAAAATCATGAAAAGAAACTCTTCTGCAAGAGAACAAGGATTTGTGATTTTCAAACTAGAAATCAAGTCTTGTTGTGAGGCAAGAAGAGAGAACCAAAAGGAATGCACAAAAAAGTTGATTCCTGGTGGAGAGGTCCATTTGCCAATCATTGCTTCTAGGGAGAAAATGGTTTCTTGCTGATATATCAAGACATAATGCCATTTTCACTACCTCACATTGGGCAGCATCTGAAACACTTCAATCCTTGAAGTATTAGATAAGATCAGCTTGTACATATGTATAATTTTTGTATAGTCTTTAGCTTGTTTTGTGTTGTTCATTTTCATTTGTTTTTGGTGCCTTTATTTTTGGGTGGCATGAATCCGTATCCCAATGACATATATGAAGGCATTGGAGATTCTAGATTCTACTCCCTTTGATTGTTTTTGAAATTGATGGAAGTTCCCCAACTGGAGCCAGCTATTGTTTCCAAATTTGTCACTTGTTTTTGGGGACAACATATCAACTATTTCAGTCCTACAGGCCAAAATTCTCTCTTTTTTTTTCAAAAATGTCCTGAGCATCCAAGTTCTTCAATTATTCAAGCTTTTTCAGCTAAGGGACTTGCAAGCTCAACGGGTTCCACAGGTTCAACTAGTGGGCTTTCATAAAGAAACAAGTCTTTAATTAAACACTTAGACATTTCAAGGCTGGTTCAATGCTGAGGTTCAACTTAAAGGTCCATCGGTAAGATTCAAAAAAATGGAATGAACTATTGAACCATTGAACCTTGCTCTCAAAGTTTAAAGGTTCAATGAGTTCAAAAGGTTCAATGACATTGGAAGACTTAAAGAGTTAAGCGCTTCAACAAAGTTTAAAGGTTCAACAAGTTCAATAAAGACCGAGAGACTTAGAAGAACAAAGGATTTGAAGAGTGAAGATTGAACCATTGAACCTTGAACTGAAATGATTTAAATAGTTTAAAGGTTCAACAAATTCAAACAGGAAAGAGAAAGATCCAGAAAGCCCAAAAGTTCAACGTGGTTCAAATGGTTCAAAGAGTTCAACCAGTTCAAGAA
This sequence comes from Torreya grandis, assembly GCA_037957365.1. Classification (NCBI taxonomy): domain Eukaryota; kingdom Viridiplantae; phylum Streptophyta; class Pinopsida; order Cupressales; family Taxaceae; genus Torreya; species Torreya grandis. Next base: position 778,653 of record JARHVA010004406.1, read on the forward strand.
GTTCAAAGTTCACAAGGAAGCTTCAAGTGAAGGAAGGAAGTAGAATAATCCATAAACAAGTTTGAAGAGATGGTTCAACCGAAGAGGAAAAGAAAGCAAACCTTCCCAAAGAGCCAATTGAACTGCCCAAACTGTTGAACCATTAAACCGATGCACTTTAAAGGTTCAAGGTTCAAAGTGGTTCAAGTGAATTAGTGATCAATGATGTCCTTGTGGACATCAAATATAGGTTAATGAAATATCTATTGATTTTCAAAGATGTACACCTGAGAACAAACTCAACGACCGACCAAAGGAGTTGAAAAAGCCAGCTGAAAGCAAGAAGATAGCCTTGAGAGCTCAGATCACCAAGGAAGGACAAAATGTGGCAAGGAAAGAGAGAAAAACTATAGGAAATCTAGAAATATCTATAAGAGAGTTATTTTCAGTAGGTGAAATAGTCCACCAAGTGGACATCAGAGCACAGACACTCAAGGATGCGGCCTATTCTTCTCCATCGAGTAAAGGTGAAATGGACAGCTGTGCACATATTAGGAAGAGGACCAGACGACCCATACTTTGAAAGGAGACATTTGAGATGAATTGACATGCCATAGTTAACGCTGATGCCCTGTCCCAACATGGCCCCTTCACATAATTTCAAATGCATTCAAGGCATTGAATGCAACATGGGCCATTTTGTGAAATAAAGCGCCAAGTCTTTCTTGGCTACTATATATTGTAATCTCTCATCTTATGCAAGGGAGATCTCTCTATTATCAGAAGTGAAACTCTGCCCAAATTGAAAGGCATTCTTGAGACTTTGAGCTCAGACTGTTAATCATATTTTGTTATTTGAATGAGAAAACAAGTGACCTTTCAGACTTTGTGCTGGAATAGCTTGTGTTGTTTAGGGGATTGTTCTTATGTTCTATTTCCTGAATACCATCTTGTCCATTTAATTAAAAAAGTAGAACTAGTGGAAGTAATTTGAAAGGTGTCATGAAGCCAACTGTGGGAGACTTTGTGCTACTACAATTGTCTTTAGTGTGTGTTTTCTATTTCTATGTAAAGAATCTTGGGAAGAATTTGTGCCCCCATTATCCTTTGAAATATTTTACTCTTTGGTAGTTGAGGTGGAGACTTTGTGCTACACTTCATTCTGCTATGTTACTACACCCTGTTTCAGTGAGGGAAACAATGAAAGACTTGTGCTTTTATGGGTTTATCATGGTTACAATTACTACTAGGAAGGAATCTGGTTGTTGACTGAATATTACTTCTGAAAGAAGAGAAGTACCTTTAGCAATTACCCAAAATTTCTCCTTTGATCTGTGAACATCATCTCTAAAAAAAGAGAGATGGATGGTGTTATCCTACCTTGAGTGTTATTTTCAACTTATATATATATATATATATATATATATATATATATATATATATATATATATATATATATATATATATATATATATATATACTATAGTTAGCAGGGAACCTCCCCTGCCGTATAGGGAACCTCCCATTGATGAGAGAAGAGATTTGTCTCATTTTGATGTGGTAAACCTGCACATTTTGGCCGATCAATCTCCCTATGCTGTGGTTGAAACACCTATTTTGCCCTCAGTTAGCTGGTGATTATTGTGTTTAAACCTTGTTTATACTTGAAACCAAATCAAACAAGTCTAAGTCCAAACCATTTTTATACACACCAAACAAGGTGTTACTCTACCAAAATTCTACGTCAAACAAGAGTAGCATGTCAAACTTGGTCCAAATAACTACTTTCTTGTTCAAACCATCCTTTTAGACTGCATAATTTAAACTAAAGCCTTATCCTAATCCAAATTGCCAATTTCAAACTAATTTGAGACTAAAGTTCCAAAATCTTGTCCAAATTATTCCATTATGTCATCCATTTTGCTCCAAACGTAGTTATAATTTCAAATCTAAGTTTTGATTCTAATTAGTCTTCTTTTCAATGTCAAACCAATTCTAATTCTAAAATTAAATTCCAATTCCAAATATAATCAAATTATGCCAAATTATAATTTTAGTGAAACTATTCCAAAGTCAACCAAAATAAGTTATCTTCCAAAAGCCAAAGTTTAACTTGTTTTAAGGTTGACAAACAGGTCAACCCCCATTAGAAGTCAAATATCTAAGTCTATTTAAAAATTGATTGATATTGTATAAAACCACCTTTTGATCCAAGGTTTGAAGTATTTTGGAATTCCAAAGGTCTAAGTCAAGCTTCCAATATCTAAGACTTTCAATTAGACCAAGTTCAAGCATTTTAAAAGTCTAAACATTGAACATTTGTACTTGAAATCATTATGCCTGAATCTTGCATGCACCTTTTAGGAAACACGTTTGATTCACATTAGGATTGATTGCTGAATTTTTTTACATTGACATACATATTATTGGTGTATTCCAATTTGATATTTAACTTAACACAATCTGAATGTGTTAACTCAAACCAATACCCAAGTGGTATTCTAAGTGAGGACATATACCAATTCAAAACAATATTCAAGGTATCCAAGCCCTTTTCAAGATGAAGATAATAAACTTAAACATGCCTAAGTACACATGTAGTGGGGCTATCTATAACCCCTCCATTGATGAAGAGGTAGTTTACAACCCTTATGGGTATGATCACTATGTAGAGGATGAGGAAGATCAATAATACCCTACTTACATTCCATCTAATACATAATTTAAATAACATAACCCATACCTTCCATTCTTACCATCTAGTGCTAGACAAGGATAATACCAACCTTACCCTTCACATATACCATTTGATATAGAACTTAGGCCTAATGTAATATACCTTGTAAATGAACCATCTAGTATTGAATACAAATAAGATCAGTTTTCAAGACAACTCTTCGATAAAAAAGAACATCTTGCTATATTATTAGAAATGGGGGCAAAATTTCCCCCTAGATTTATAATATATGATTTACGTTATTTGGTTAGAAAACCCAAAGAAACACCTCCTAAATTATTATACAATCAAGAAACTTTTGACCAAAACAAATTGTTATACCATCTTTTAATCATGTTCTTATCATGTCAAACATGGGGAAAGGTCAAATTATTGATTAGTATTCTCAAATCCAAAATTTTGCCTCTCGTATCAAATAAACTAAATAATTTTTGGCTACTCTTAGTAGTTCCCTTACTATGTTAGATATTCAAAATCCATTGCTAATCAATCTAAATAATTAGAATGCACAACTATTCAATTAGTTAACTTATCCAATATATAATCCCAATCCATTTGTAAACAAAACATTAGTTGCATATTTATTTAGCATACCTATATCTAAAAGCAATCTAGTAGCTAATCCTAATTTGATTCCCTTCATGGATTATTTCTAGCATATGGTGGATAATATTCAAGAAAGATACTCCAATAAAAATTGAGTTCCTTCTACAACACAAAAAAAATATTCCTCTAAATTCAAAATAAAACATGTCTCCCAACATTCTAGGTGTTTCATAGTAACACATTATGACCATGTCTAGTCGATAATAAAAAGTTATAAGTAACAATCCACCACATTAACAAGTGGTGAACAATAGTCTAAAACAACATGTTACAAGTAAAAATTCACCACTTCAACAAGTGTTGACTATATCCTTAATAAACATTGTTTAATCAACAACATATTTCTATTAGTCAACCACTTGTCATTTCTATTTAACAAGGGGCCTCTTTTAGCCAACAACATGTTTTAATTAAACAAAAATAGGTTATACCTACATGATATATTCCTAAGAATTAAAAGTAGATTCCCCTCCAATATCAATAATTTCCATTCAATACCGAACATACTATTCCTCTATTTAGGCCTCAATTCTCTTTAAATCAACACTGTACTCAATAACAAGTGCCTTACCAGCAACAAATCCCATATTAATAACACAACTCTAACTAAAGATTAAATATTCTTGGTATGACCAATTACATACAAATTCCTCAACATTTTATACTACCTATTTATTCAGGTCAAAATATTGTACCTTTGAATAGCCAACAAAATTTATGCTCTTTCTCTCACTCCTGTCCCACTTTTTAGGATTTACATGAGGTTAAAGATGTAGTTTCAACTTTCAGCCATCTAGGTAGGAAATCAAAATTAGATGAAATATATTCCTATCCTTTGCTATGAACTATCTTCATATACCTTCTTTGTATCATTCTAAGATGCCCAAATTTGAAAAATACAAAAGGAAAGTTGATCCTAAGGAACATCTAAAAGGGTTATTCATTGCACACCAAGAGGTTATGTATAGAAGTATCTAACTACTTCACTTGTTTTCCTATAGTTTGGATAAGAATGCTTTAGAATGGTTCTTTGGTTTACTTAAGAATTCCATTGATAGTTTTGATGACTTGTCAAAGAGATTCATGCAACACTTCTCTTTTAATGTATAGAATGAATTCACTATGGTTTATCTATGTCAAGCTAAATAATGGGGAGGAGAAATATATTCTACCTATTTATAATGGTGGCACTCATTAACCTACAAAATCCCACCTAATCTCCCCAACAAGTAATTGATTGTAATGTTCAATCCCAATATACAGTTTGATGTATCTCATAAACTCAAGCTTCATTGTGCCAATATGTTTGAATAAGTTATTTTCAATGTAATATAAATTTATAAATCCCTCATTGACAAATAAGTAATCAATATTTAATATCAAAACCAAGTTTAGAATAAGGTTCAGACACAAGCTCTTGTGAAAGCACCAACAAGTACACTAGAAAATCCTAAGCCATTTAACAAGAACAAAAATGTTGTAGGAGATGGGATAACTAAATCCTGACATATGCAAACCTAAATTTGAAAAATAGAGCAAGCCCAAGAAAATGCGATCAATTTTTAGGAAGGATATAGGTTGGCACAATTGTTTTTTTTTTTAACTTAACAACGAAGATGGCAGAAATGTAAGCATATTTCTAAACACACAATTTGACAAAATATAGACCAATACAACCATGAGAGCTCTGAATATATAGGGTAGGGCTGCTCTAAGTATTGTTGTCAATTTGAAAATAAAGATAGTAGAAATTTAGTATATTTTTAAACATATAATTTGACAAAATATAGTTTAATATAATTATGAGAGTCTTGAATATATATGACATGATATAAATTAGAGTTTATAAAACAAAGATTAAGCATGAGGTGGTATAGTAGCTATAATATTTAGGAGTGTGACAAGGACAACGATGGAGTCTTAGCATGAGATATTTGCAATGGCTCTAATATCTTTATGAGTGGATGGTTAACACAACATGTCTACTAAGTTATGTACCAATAATAATTTAGTAATGTCAATAACAACCATCATTACAACATAGACTGTAATGGTTATGCAGATGAACATGGAATTATGTAAACTAGAACCAACTAAAGCATACCCTTCATTAAATTAAAACATCAAATCCTCATTTTTTTAGTGTTTATGTCAAATATTAATAAGACATTAGCCACTTTATAAGTTTTACAATACCTATGTTAATAGAGGAGCCTTTGAAATGTTAAGAATATTTGGTGATTCCTTATGGATAATTTTTTTTGGAGAGCAAACAAATTCTTTTAATTTCATTTTTATATTCAATGACCTAATATTTTAACTCTTCAAGGTTATACATCTTTAAATAGAAACCTAAATCTAAAATGTACACTCATTTTGTTCTCATCTTAATGATGAATGATAGAGCCTGATCCGAATATTTTTAATCCAAAGACTATTAACATATTTTTATTTAGAAACATTTACATGATCGTAATGATTATGGGAATACTCTCTCTTATATAATCACATGTTAAAAAATTAGGAGTTCGCTATAATTTATAGCTAAAATTTTACAAGAATAATAGAAAACATGTATATAATATGTATTACTAAATTTTATTTCTTAATATGTAAGTACATATAAACTTATTAAAATAGTTACTTTCAATAAATCAGAACAACATTAATACAATTACATACTTTGTTTATTAGAAAAAATATTTTCAATAAAACTCCTCTTCATCTAAGAAACTACAAGTACATTAATTTTAAATGCATGGCTAATTTTAAAGAATATAAAAAATTAAATAAAAAATGTTACTCACATATTCCATATGTCAACTCCAAGAACTTTAACACTAGAAAAATGGTTACATGTATGTATGTATGTATGTATATGTGTGTGTGTGTGTGTGTGTGTGTGTGTGTGTGTGCGCGTTCATACATACATACATATATACACACATACATATATATGTATGTATGTATGTATTTATGTATATGTGTGTATGTATGTACAAACACACACATAAATGTATGTATATATAGGTATGTATCTATATGTATATGTGTGTGTGTGTGTGTGTGTATGTATGTATGTAATATATATATGTATGTATGTATGTATATGTATGTATGTATATGTATGTATGTATGTTATATATATATATATATATATATATATATAACATACATACATACATATACATACATACATATACATACATACATACATATATATATTACATACATACATACATACATATATATATTACATACATACATACATACATACATACATACATACATACATAAATACATACATACATACATACATACATACATACATACATATATACATACATACATACATACATACATATATATATATATATATATATATATATATATATATATATATATATATATATATACATATACATACATACATACATACATACATATATATACACACATACATATGTCAAATATATTCAATAGTAATGGGGATAATTTATGGGGTAAATGCATACTTGTGATGATTATCTATATATAAAATATTTATTCTTTTATTTTATAAAAATTATATATAAAAATTTCAACTTACCATAATTTTATCTCAAAAACTCTTAGTAAAATATTTATTACCTCAATTCTAGAGAGTTGGAGTGAAATATGGGTGTTGATTATTAAGAATAATGAACATGTGACCATCAATGGTATAATTTCAGTAACATGTGTTCCATCACTTACATTTTTTACACTACCAGTGAAATTACAATTTACTAGACATCATATTTTTTTTCAAGATACTTCCAATATTTTACCTACCCTATGGGAACAAATTCTTAACTTTGTGAGAATATTCTTCAACTACTAACTTGCTCAATAACTTCCTCATAAGAATCCTACATCATACAACCATGATAGAAAGGAGTATGAAAAATCTAATAATAATTGTTAAAATTATATAGAAATATTGTGTTAATAAAATTCACAAAAAATAGATTAGAGAAATTTATTTTAGCTACGCACCACAAAATGTTTTGTAAAAAGTTACTTGCAATTACAATAGAAGGCACTATAAATATTGTTTCTTTTTTGTGTAGAATAACATTTAGGGGTAATAATGTGTTAAATACTCGATCAAATAAATTATTTTAATTAGGATCAATTGCAATGAAATTTCATGATGTGTTGAGGTTCAGTGACATACCAAGATCTCACCCACACATCTATCAAAATAATCCAATGATAAATGTTACATGTCATAACACATTGAAATATGTTTCACAAAAGCTATGAGTAGGTATTAAATAGTTTATTCATTTACTTGTGATTAAAAATTATGAAATAATTATCACTAAATCTAAGAACTTATCCCTTGATAAAACTTTAAACTGTGTGTTGAACATATAAATTAGAGATATTCAATGCATATATATAGGGAGATTATTATTTCTATCTTTTTTCATTATCAAGGGTGGCAGGGAAAGCCTAGACCATTTGAACCCCAAGAAAGAGTTTGTTGAGTTAGCTTCAATGGGGTGAGCTAGAGGGTGAGTCCAACCTCTATCTTGCATGAATATTAAAGAGTAAAAAATGATTTGGAACAAGCTTTGACAAGGTGGGTTGACTCCTTTTATTGAGACATTTTGCAGTTGTGACCTAAGACTATCTTTGGATTTTTCAAAGGAGTGGAATAAAAGGGTAGTACGGATGAAGGGTTTCACTTTAGAAATTTTTGAAGAGCAATTTTTAATGGTGATGGGGATGGAAAAGAATGGTGTGAAGGCAATTAGGGATAGAATCATGAAGAAGAATATGGTTTAAAGCTTCTTCAAACCTAAAGAGATAATTCACCAGACTGAAGTAGGTTATCTTCGTATGGGCTTGCCTAATCCTTGGGGATAAATATGTTTGTATTTCATAAATTAATTTAATATTGAAGGCAAGTATAGGGACATATATTCCCACCATTGAAGGCAAGTGAAGGTTTACCCCATTGATAGAGTAAGAAAATTTGAGAAAAATCTAATATTCCATCTCAATTTTGCTAAATAATTGGACAAATGTTTTAAAAAATCCAAGAAAGCTATCAAGGAGCTATAGAGAAAGATGAAGGAACATGACAGAGAATCTAAAAAGACCTTCTTGCATTTCAAACATGCCATTAGCTAGATGAAGGAAGATATTTCTAAGAAGACCTCTAACTTTAATAATGTTGAGGAGGAAGGGAGGAGAATTAATCATAAGGAGAAGTAAAACACCAAGGACATTCAGATGAATTATAGAGAATCTAAGAAAGAAGTCAGTGATAAAATATATGTCGAGGATTATCTAGATGGCCCAAGCAAACATACTAGGGGAAAAGAAGATGAGTAAATAAAAAATCCCAAGAAATCAATATGACATTCTAGATACCATGTTTCGAGAACTCATAAAATAAATATAAGCTTTTATCTACTTAGAGGATATGGTTGATCTCTAAGGGTGGTATTTTGATATATGATTGGTGAAGGTTAGGGTTTTTTCTTACAATTTGTTGATGTACTGTGGTCCCTTTAGTCCATCGATTTAAGGCCTTTTCTCAATTGTTTTTGAGCTTTATTGTCTATTTTTTGGCTATAAACTTAGGATATGGGATCGTTGTAAAACCCTTTTATTTACACTAACTATAAATAATATAACTTATAGATAATAAAATGTTGTAGGTTTCTAAAATAAGGCCCTTTGAATGAGAAAATAGACAATAATAGAATACAAATTTATATATTTAAAACTATTAAATTTGATTGGTTTTCAAGCCTTTACCAATTTAATTTTCAATGTATATGTAATGCCTATAATACCATTGCAAATAATAATTTAGCAATTCCAAAATAATTTCAATGAACATTTTACAGAGTACTTGCTAAACACAATACTAAATAAAATTTAAATATTTTTTCTAACTAATTATTAAATAATCTCATTATTAGTCCCAAAGGGATACTCTGGGCACTGTTTTAATCTAACCACCAATTAAAACATGTCTTCTCAACCAATAAAATGTCTTTAATTTGTGTGTATTAAAATATGTAAACCTTTTGCATAGGTAAGTTTCAAGTTTTTTAACTAATTAAATATAATAATAATATTTTTGGTACATTGATTAGTTGAAAAGTTTACATGTTATTGCTTACTTCAAGTGAATGATGACAATCAAGGCCAACTTAAGAACAAATGACATGTGTATGGATGGATTTGTGAAAAATGATGCATGTATTAATTTCACATCCCTATCAATCACAAACATGCTCAATTAACTTTAATTTACCAATACTTAGTTGTGATAAAATACGCAATTGTGTCTATGTCATGATATCAATACACCCTTGAGATCATTCTTCTTATTAATTCTTCTGTTAAATTTTATGATCACCTATGAAAATTTTCTACCACACTTGATATTATTTTTATAGTCTCTATGTTGGGCCATTTTGAAGTTGAGGGATCACGCACTCCCTACAATAAAGATTTACATTATTGATAGAAAATACAGAATAATGTAGGCTCAGGTGGGAAACAAGCAAACAACACAATAATAAAATTAAAGATTGAAAAAAGGGATGAGAAGAAATGGTCTAAAATAGTCAAAATGTATATATATAAAATCTAAAAAATCCTTTACAAACACAACTATAGCTATTCACAAAAGACTCTTACAAACTGATATTATGCTAAATATATTCCTTTCTTACTATTGTCAACAACAATATTCCTCCTGCTGTTATTTTCCTTCTATTTTCCTTTTTGTCTTTTTTTCTCTACCCACAGAGTCTACAAAGTATATTGAGGCTCTTCTATTTTCACTAGGATATTTTATACCTGCTACTGTGTATTATTCTCTTTGTCTTCTCCACTAGTTTTTGTTTCACTTTTCTTCTTTCTACTCTACACAGTCTGTTGTTGTGCCTCTGACCGTTGTTCTTCCTCTTCTCTTCTCTTCTACTACACACTTTCTTCTATTTTGTCTATTATTCTATTTGTCTCTTTTGACAACTCACATACCTCCATTTTTGATGCCAAACTTGAAATGACTATCTAAAAATTCAAATTTCAAACCATGCATTTAATTATAGTAGGTGGCTACAGTTATTGAGTAGAATGAGGGAGATAGGTAGGAAATAATAAAATAATATTTTAACACTCCCCCTTATTCTTTACCTTCTTACCATGGTCTAGAATTTTTTTTCATCCTTCAAAACTTCCTTACATATTTTCTTTATCTGCCCAAATGCTTCTACACCTCCTGTGTGTATGTTCAGATCTTCATTACTTAAGCCTATAGCTCTATTGATAGAGTCTATAACTAGACTAACATAGTTCAAAGCTATGTTGAACTGAGTCTGAAGCTAGACTAGTAGAGACTGAAGCTAGACTAGCAGAGTCTGACATTGTGATATAGATTGAGTCCAAAGTTGGACTGGTAGAATAAGAAGTTGTACTACAGATTAGGTTTGAAGTTGGATTGAAAAAGTCCAAAGATGAACTATAGGAGTCCAAAATTAGCCTGTATGAATTAGGCACTGAACTATAGGAGTTTGGAGCTAGCTTGTAGGAGTCTTAAGCTAAACTATAAGAGTATAGAGCTCTATTTTAGGATTTCGAAGCTAACATAAAAACTTGTAAGCCTGATGTTGCTACATTAATGACCCCTAACTTTTTTCTAAAGTACATGGAAATGTCTTTCACCTTCTTGAATTTTGCAAGTTCTTTCTCTATTGTTTGATCCTCTTCCCCTTCCTTTCACATTCACATTGGTCTTGAATACTTGCTCATGGGAGGATGTGGATGCCATATTCATCTTATGTTCATGGGTTTTCAAGGAACCCATTAGCTAATCTACCATCATTTTACTCAAACCTTTTAACTCTTTAATTACAACCACTATAGGTTCAAATCTGATTGGAAGGCTCCTCAACACCTTCTCAATGATCCTATGATCTTCATGGATATCACCATATGTCTTCATTTGATTGACATTATTCATTGTCCTTATTAAAAATTCATTGATAGAATCATTCTCTTTTATTTTTAGGGTCTCACAGTCTCTCATTAAAACCTTCAAGTTGACAATATTCACCTTGCCACTCCCTTGGTAGGCATTTTACAAAATGTCCCATGCTTGTTTGGAATGGACAACTATAGCCATCCTGGGAAAGATTGAATCAGCTAATGTTATTTGTATATAATCGAGTGATTTGACATCCTTTCTCTTATTCTATTTTAACAAATTCCTTTGTGATTGGGTTAATACATTGAAGGCTGATAGGTCTACAACTTCATTATATCCACCTTCAACTAGCTCCCATATCTCCTAAGAGTTGAATATGGTCTTCATTTTGATGCTCCACACATTTTAGTTCTTTCCATCAAATTTAGGGGATGATGCCATAAAATAAAACTGCCTACTGCCATGTCTAAATGGGCTTACAACCTAAGGGCTCTTATACTAGTTGTTGGCAAAAAATATAGAATAATGTAGGCTAAGGTGGGTTGTAATCAAACAACATAATAATAAAATGAAAGTCTAAAATAGGGGATGGGTAGAGATGGTTTAAAAAATTCAAAGTGTGTGTGTGTGTGTGTGTGTGTGTGTGTGTATAAAATCTAAAAACTCCTCATAAACACAACTATAGTTGTTGACAAAAGACTCTTACAAATTGATATTAAGTTAAATATACTCCTTTCTGACTACTATCAGCAATAATATTACTCATGTTTTTTTCCCTTCTATTCTCCTTTGTATTATTTTCTCTTCCCATAGAGTATTTTGATACTCTTCTATTTTATCTAGGCTCTTTTATACCTTCTATTGTGTTGTATTCTCTATCTTCTCTACTAGTTGTTGCTTTGTTTTTCTGCTTTATGCTCTACATAGTTTGTTGCCATGCCTCTGACTATTATTGTGTCTCTTCTCTTCTCTTCTACTACACACTTTCTTCTATTTTTTTTCTTCTATTCTATTTCTCTCCTTTGACATCTCACCTACCTCCTTTTTTGTCACCCAAATCCAAACAATTGTCTAAAAATTCAAATTTCAAACTTTGCATTTAATTCTGGTAGGTGGTTGCAGTTATTAAGTAGAGTGAGGGAGGTAGGTTGGAAAAAATAAAATAATATTTTAACATACATCTGAATTCCATCTAGTGGTTTACACTTTAACTTATAATAAAACCGTTGAGTTTCATTCCCATCAAATTGTTTAGGATCACTATACAAAATGCCAGAAATTACAACAAATTTAGCAATGGTTTTTACAATAGTTTATTTGTAAATATCACTGTACCTAGAAATCATTATGTATACACTAACATTCACTCTCATCTCCAAAATCTCATTTTTTTCCTATTCACATACATAATTAACATATACCAAATTGACGACCACATTTTCATAAGGCACCCACACATGAAATGGTAGTATTATTTATTTGTTGTTGAGGCCTTTAGCTAATGATAGTTCATTTCTATAGTGGGTGTCAAGTTTATTCTATATTCACTTTGTTATATATTTAGATCGCACCATATAATTAGTGTATTCCACAATTCTTTGCTCTAATTCTTTTGATTGTTCTTCCAAATAAACATGTAACAAATTCATTTCATCTAGTGTTGAGTCAGGTTTTGAGTGTTCAATGAATCTTGTTAATAATCTACGAAAGCTATGTAACTTACCATTTTCAATGATAAAAACAACTAAAAGTTATTCTTGTAAATATTACAACATTTAAAGAACTTGTTACATATAAAATTTATTCTACGTGCCTCCACATTTTTGTGGCCATCCCTATCTTTACAAACTATTTTCATCTAAAGGACCTTAAGTTTGGCATATATTGATAATTTAGATGTAGGGTAAACTCTTCTTATTTTTCTTATTATTATGCAAATATAATTATTTTATTATTTTATGTGTATACCTTTTACCTTGCATTTGATATATTTTTTAGGTAATATGCATGCCAAAAATAGGCTAGCTCATTAGGGTTTGAGGAAAAGGATGACCATACATTTGTAGAATGGGCATTTTGAGAATTCTTTATTTATTTTAGTCTTATTAATCTATTGTGTGTGATTAGTGTATAGACTATCTCAAGTATGATAACTATTTTGATGATGGTTCAAAACCCGTGTCCATGTGAGTTACCTTATCTTCCCCTAGCTTTCAATTTTTACCAGTTAATTTCAATTTTGATTGTCTATCTAGTTTAATTTTATGTTCATTGTAGGTATGCAAGGATGAGGGATGATATTCTTAAGACACAACATCCAATATTTTACTCTATATGTTAGTGGTATGCAATTATCCTCTATTATAGGAATCATATAGCATTAAGTGTTCCCATAATTTAAGTACACTTAAAATTTCTTAATTAAAAGGTTTTATATTCTATAAGTATTTTTAATCATTCTCAAAACTCCATAATTATGTAAGGGTGTAGATAGGCATATTACTTGGGCATCCAATGTAGGAAGAAACTGGATAACAACAACATACATAGAGAATTTTGGGGAAATTAATGTGTTGGACCTTTAGAAAATTGGATTGATGTTGAGGCATGCATGAGTTTGGTTTCAAAATGATAAAAATTTTAAGGATTTTAGTTCATATTTTTATTACATCATTTATGCAATAGAGTGTTTAAAACAAGGGGTAACATTTGAAATTTTTTCTCTGAAATTTCATTACTACTACTCACATAGCTATTTGCTTAGTCCAATTTATATCTTAGGCAGACAAAAACAACAATCGGGATGACTATGGAATATCTGGTAGATGGAATGGTAAGGATATTTCTTTCTACTATTTTAATTTAATATATTGTGCTTAGCCTAATATTTTCTATGAGAGATTTTCATTATGCATAAAACCTTATATTTTTAGTTTATTTTATTAAGACTTACTACACTCGATTTTAAATGTTTTTTGGGTTTTGAGTTTGAATTTATGGTTACATAATTTTTTTGCATATAAATTTGATAATGATAAATTAGTTTCCTAATCATAAATCCTTCTATCATTTGCAATAATGTTCTTTCTTTTCCCTAATTTGTGTCACGACATGTTTTTTTGATTATCTACTCACATCCTTTTTAAATTTGTAATGTTTCACCCAAATGGAAGAAGTCAAATAATTTCCATGCTATATGTTAATTTTCTCTTAGTACTCAATTACGTATCATCTCATTAGATCTAAACATGTTGTAGGTTGTAAAAGGTAATATGACCATAGGGGAGCACCACTCACATTTTAGAATTTGGGATTTATGAAGATAATTAGTATGCAATATCTTATAAATATCATTACCTATTCTTAACCTTTGTCAACTATAAAAAAAAATTATGCTTAAGCTAAAATTCTAGTTGCTTTTATAAAGAATGTGACGATTTTAACTAAGATTAGGCATATTTATCTCTAATTCAATGCATCCAATTCTATTATATTATGGTTCAAATATAACTAGTAGATCTATTCATTAAATATATTTGTTTTTTATTTTTGGATTTAGACACCTCTCCTAATTACTTGTGATGTGATATATTTGAATAATAGAACTTTAAAGACCCTGAGAAATGAAAAGGTTATTGCACTAAGCCAAGGTTAGTCCTCCTAGATTTCCAAAGAAATAAAATGCGTAATTTATGTTGGAGTCTATTTCTCCTAAAATATATTACTTCAAATAGTTGAAGAAATCATTAACTTATTTATTTGTTTTCTATTAGAAGAAGAATAATTTGTAATTATTGTGTTAAAAAAACATTTATATGCATTAAAAGTATTATTAGCACTAAAATAATGGCATCAAAGTTGATTATTTTTTTTGGTAAAGAAACTTGGTAATTCTAAGTATTAGACTTTTTTATTCAATAAAATTGTAACAAAATATGAGGCTTTCAAGAACCCATGACATCAACTTCCAAATATTTTGATTATTACATGACTTATAATGCATACTAACTTAAACACTAGGAGTATTGTTGTTAAAATATTTATTTGTATATTTTTTTGTGGTGCTTTTCATTTGGAGGGTATTTATATCTTTGACTCTCTTTCATATGTGTTTGTTCACAAATTATAGATTCACATTTGTGACTGCTATTTTTACATCATCAGGCCAAGATCCCAATTCCACATTGGTGTTGGGTCTACCTTGTTAGCTATCTAAATCAGGGTTAAGTTGAGATATCAACATGTTTTTGGTCTGGTTAAAGTCAAGTTTTAGCAGGGGAGTTGTTAAAAATCTATATTGTCATTTGCTTCATTTTTCATGACAATATTTGACCCATTTTACAACATCAATTTCAACACCTAGGCATTGAAAATCTCTTTATCAAAATTTTCATGTTGAAAAAAATGGTATCAATCCATTCATCCAAAATCATGTAATAAAATCATTAACATGAGAACCATAAATTTCAAACCTCAATTTTATCATATTTTATTTTCTACGTTGTCTATTTTTTTTATAAATGGAAAATAAACATTTAAAGCATTAAAATATATCAATTTGTTTTTGAAAATTTTAATATATTTAAGTTTATACATTGTCTATTTTTAATGTAAATGGAAAATAAATATTTGAGGCATTAAAATATATGAATTTGATTTTGAATTTTTTAATAAAAATCAAATTTTTAAAGTTTATGTTGTTTATTTTAATTTAAATAGAAAATAAACATTTGAAACATTAAAATTTATCAATTTATTTTTGAGATTTTTTAATAAAAATTCTCATTTTAAAATTTAAAATTATTTATTTTAAATTTTAGAATCCAATCAATTTTTTGTTTTAAAATAAAACATCACAAATATACATACATACATATGTGTATATGTATATGTATATATACATATCTACACCTATATATGTATGTATGTGTGAGTGTGTACAATTGCATATATATATGTACATGTGTAGATACACATACACATACATATCTATGTGTATGTATGTATATACTTATGTATCAAAGTATATATATATATATATATATATATATATATTTGTGGCCACCATTATATTTATTCTATAATTATAGTGATCACTAGAAAAATGATGCAATCCTTAATGTTTAGTGAATAAAATATTTCTCTTGTTCATGGAGTTTAAAAGGACTTAAGAATGTCCTAAATACCAACAAGGAAACATACTCACACAGATCAATAATATCACCAAATATAAGGGAATTATGTTCGAGGCAATGCATTACAATCAAAATTCATGGATTTATGGTGGTAAAGTTTACCCAAATTAAATTTTTGATTGAACAAGTTGAGTAATTAGTTTAATCAGTGATGAGATTGTGGGAAACTAAACCCAAATCATAACATTTTGTTATGAATAGGTTAACAACACTTAAATTTGTATAATTTACATCCCTTATTTAGACAATTGATTAATTGGTTTAATCAATAATACAATTACTGTTTTAGCCCAAAATTACAATGACACATCCCTTCTTGGGGAAATGAATCACATTGCAACATTAATATCATCTAGCACGTCTTGAATCAATTCATCATCTTGTAAGTGTCTTCATAAGACAATTAAGTGTATACTTGATTGACAAATAAACACTGTAAAAATGCACCATTCTTCTAATTTTTTATCAATCCCACTTAATCAAGTCTAATCATTCCTTTGATTGGAAAAATCCATGGATTTAAAATTATCCTATTTTATTAATTTAAAAATTGGAATATTGCCTAGCAAAATTTATGACATGTCTTACACTTCACTTACACACTCAAGAAATGTTCTTACACCTCACTTACACATACAAAAGAGATATCATTTCAATATTTTATACCCCTCTTAAATACTCCAAGTCTCCATTAATAGAGATTCTTACACACTCCATGTATGTAATCATGAATTTGAGGATCTATTCTCCACTCTCAATTTAGAGATGAGATGGAAGGTTCACAATCATTCCATGGTCTATAAATTAAAGGTCCATCCTCCATTATAGACAAGATTCTTCATACAAGCTTACTTTATCAAATTATACAAGGAGATTCAACCATTTTCATGTCAAGCCAAAGCCAAAATCAAGTGTAGACATGGAGAGATTCTACCCACACATAGAATAAATAATTCTTAAAGAATTATACACCTACAAGCCAAACTCAACCTCTTTAGACTAGTTCATAAACAAATATCCAACTAATGTATAAGTATGGTCTTTTATCTTCTAATTTGTATTTCTTGCTTGTTTTCCACATAGCTCAACCTAGGAATTAGGCTTAAGATTCTAGTTCTTCATGTTTTGTTTTTTATTTCATTAAATAATAAATTGATTAAACTCTTTCTGATTCTTAATCTACATGATGGCATGACCGGTGGGACATGAAGGATTCAACACACCCCACAAGTTATTTTAGACTGCTATAATTCTTCTAATTACTATAATTAACTTAGTAACTAGTTTAATTCACCTCTTTTTTTCCAAAAGTATATAACTTTGTTCCAGGTATAAACATCAAATTTGACCTACTAAACAATGATTTGGCTCTAAAAACATTGAATTCAACCTACTATTTGGTGAATTTACCCTTTTATAATTTTTGTTTATTCTATGTGTAGATTCTATAATTGGTGAAATTGCTCTAGAATTGACAAATTTACATTGAAAGTAGTGAATTTGACCTGCTAATTGGTTAATTCACCATTTTATAATTTTTGTCTACTCTATGTAAGGTTTAGGAATTGGTGAAATTTCTCTAAAATCAGTGTATTTGACATATCAATAAGTGAATTTGACCTTCTAATTGGTAAATTTTCCTTTTTATAATTTGTTTGTTTTACATCTAGGTTTTGGAATTAGTGAAATTGATTTGTAATCAATGATTTTAACCTACCAAATAGTGAATTTGACATGCTAGTTGATGATTTTTTCCTTTATGCTTTCTATATTTTCTATGTGCAGGTTTTGAAATTGGAAAAATTACTATGGACTCAATGAAATGAATATATAATTAGTGAATTCAACCCGCTAATCAGTGATATCTCCCTTTGCCACTTTTTTCTATCTATTTTTAAAATGGTGAAATTATTATGTAAATAGTGAAATTAATCTGTAACTACCAAAATTGATCATGCTTGCATATTAGCGAACTCTCTTTATTGACAAAAACTTGAGACCTTAAGAAACTAAATTTATTTATCATCTTAAACTTGTGATCATTTATATTGCAAGACCTTTAGCGAAAAGTGTGT
Source organism: Torreya grandis (assembly GCA_037957365.1). NCBI lineage: Eukaryota > Viridiplantae > Streptophyta > Pinopsida > Cupressales > Taxaceae > Torreya > Torreya grandis. Next base: position 797,226 of record JARHVA010004406.1, read on the forward strand.
TCTAAATTATAAAGAAAAGAATTTTTTAAATCCATATATTGATTTAGGCTTAAAATGAATACACGTTCAAATTTGGGTTATAAGAAAAAATTATTTATTTTCCAAAATTATTTGATTTTATACAAGTTTTTGTTTCTTGCTTGAGTGTCTTGTGGTGTTATTTCATGTTCTCTCATTTTGGGTGACCAAAAAATGCAAAGTTCTCATTTACGTTTTACTATATTTTTATTTTTGACTATGTGGGGTGCAGTTCATTACTTTCCTACATGTCCTAAGTGTTTATTGACTATGAAGTCACATCATAACATATTACCAACTATGTTATCTGAAGGGATATACAAATTGAAGTTACATCAACATCATCTTAGCTGAAAATTCCTTTGGAGATAGATTTATATGATAACACTTCACTGAAACCCTTATAGTTGAAGTGGTTGTCAAGACTAGACCAGTTGTCGAATGGCCTCGTAAATATTGATGTCTAATTGATGAATAATTTTGTGCCCATGAACTGTAAAATATATTGGGACCATCTAAAAATCCAACTAAGAACTTTTAAGGTCTTTTTAACCACAAAACATCCATTAATGTAGAGGTGAAATAGTAACAACCCTTAAAGATTACCTTACTCATACAAATATTGATAGAGAATGGTGGGATTAAATCACCACTGATAATTTCAAAAAAAATCTTTAAAGAATCTTATTTTTTATAAATCCTCTCTCAAGAAAAATATATTGAAGGTTCAAATGGATGTGATGTAAATCCATGTCAATTATTATAATTAACTTGTAATGCTTATGCATTGTTGCTTGATTGTTATGTTTAAACCTTATTTATAATTGAAACCAAATCAAATAAATCTAAGTCCAAACCATTTTTATACACACCAAACAAGGTGATAAATCTAAGTCCAAACCATTTTTATACACACCAAACAAGGTGTTACTCTACCAAAATTCTAGGTAAAATAAGAGTAGCATGTCAAACTTGAACCAAATACCTATTTTTCTTGATCAAACCATCCTATTAGGATGCCTAACTCAAACCAAAGCCTTATCCTAATCTAAATTACCAATTTGAAACCCAAGTTCCAAAATCTTGTCCAAATCATTTTATTATGTCATCCACTTTACTCCAAACCTAGTTCTAATCTCAAATCTAAGTTATGATTGTAATTAGTCTTATTTTCAAAGTCAAAACAATTTTAATTATAAAATTAAATTCCAAATTCCAATTCTAGTCAAATTGTGCCAAATTCTAATTCTAGTGAAACTATTCCAAAGTCAACCAAAATAAGTTATCTTCCAAAAGCCAAAGTTCAACTTGTTTTAAGGTCGACAAATAGGTCGAACCCCATATAAGTCAAATATCTAAGTCTATTTAAAACTTGATTCAATATTATATAAAACCACCTTCTGATCTAACATTTGATGAATTTTAGAGTTTCAAAGGTCCAAGTTAAGATTCTAGTATCTAAGACTTTCAATTAGACTAAGTTCAAACATTTTATAAGTCCAAACATTGAAGTACACATGTAGCAGGGCTATCTATAACCCTTCTATTTATGAATAGGTAGTTTATAACCCATATGGGTATCATCACTATGTAGAAGACAAGAAAGATCAACAATACCCTACTTACATATCACCTAATACATAAGTTGAATAACATAATCCATACCTTCTAGTCATACCATCTAGTGTTAAACAAGGACAATAACAACCTTACCTTCCACGTGTACCATTTGACATAGAACATAGGAATAATCTAATATATCTTGTAAATGCACTGTCTAATAATGAATAAAAGCAAGATCTTCAATAACAAGAATTTCAACAAACAATTCAAGATTACCAAAATTTTGATAGCCCACATGATCTTCAACAGCTACACTTTGTTTTTCAATAGGGATCCAAACTTGTTTCCTTCATCTTTAATGAATAATTAGGGGTGAGATAAGTTTCTTTGGCATGTCACCTTTGAAGTATGACGTTAGTCCTTCCTACATTGCATGCAAAATAACTCTCAAAGCTGAGGGTATTCGAAGTAGGCACTGATCTTTCTTTGAAACTAGATGATTTTTTAGAGTCACCACTAGAAACAAACTTATAGAATATAACCATTTACAAATTTTTAGTGATACATACTAAAATCATATCTTAATCAAATTAGTGATGATGTATGAAAACAAAGATAATAAAACATTCAGATTCATTTTCAAATAATGGAAACCACCTCAAAACATAAAAAATTTCCAACTTTTTACAATAAATTTAGTAGATGTTAGTTATCAAATCTCTCAATTCCTAGGACATCCCCAGTGAAGTGAAGTAGCGCTAATGGCCAAAGTAATAAAGTACACTCAAATAACCTTAGCTTTCAAACTTATGTGAAAATATGAATGAACAATGTTTGATAATATAGCTAAGATTATTGTAGAAAATATTGGTAGAGAACTTTTTCAAACCTAATTTGAATAACCATCTCTCTACAAGAGTTCCTAATAACATGGGTGAGAATAAGTGTCCCCAACAATGGCACCAGTTGAGTGTTGGTTCCTAGTTCTAAACATCATATGCTTAGCTTTGCACACTTAAAGAAAATGATAAACTAAGATGAAAAACCTGCTAGTATGTCATTGTATCTAGGGGAGGGTTTGGGATATAAATTGGATTGAATGCAAAAAATGACTAAGAGGTACCAACAAAGGGTATGGTCAGCTCCTTGTTACTTCTCGATCTTTTTGAACCAAGGAGAGAGGACCTATGGGGTAGCTTACTCACATGGAGAGATTCTACAATTTAACCTCCATGGGTATTATTGGGATGAAGAAACACAAATACAACTAGGGCACAACCAAACTTGTTCACTCTAGCCAAGAAGGGTTGTTGCACGGAATGACCAAATGCACTAAGTTACATACAAGCTACTAAAGATATATGGGGATGTTCATGCAACCTTTATACTAAATAATTTAAAAAAATAAGGGGCAAAAAGGAAGACTACAGTGATGGGTCTTTGAATCACAAGATGTAGACATATTTTAAGTGTGCAAGATTTTATGTATCTATAAGGAAAATAACACTTATAGTATACAAAGGGTGTGTTATATGCAGGGTAGGATAGGGTAGGATAGTTAGATAATTATAAAAAGGGGTGGTGTGTTTCTTGTTTTCAAATAATAGGGTTGATTTCAACATCCATGACATCACCTATTAAAAAGATGTAGGAAAAGTAAAATGCAAGCAATGGAAACTACAAGGAAAAATTTGCATCCATTGGTGCCAATAAAATGCAAATTCCCAAATGATCCATGAAACCCTAGAACATACACTAAAACTAGAACCTCAAATACTTTCTCCTACTAAATTCATGAACCTAGGGTTCCCTAATAAGGTATTCAACAAAATATTTCCAAATCTCTATGCAAAATGAGGTTTATAACCTAGATCTATGCCCAAGATGACAACCATACATAAGTATAGAACTATATATCCAATCATCATACCATGTAAAACATCTCATTGGATTTTATTAGCATGATACAATAAAGAACCAAAATTATTTTCCATTAACTTGAAAGAAAATCTTACATACACCAATGTTTCAAAATACTACCATGGGGACAAGCATGGTGGATTTGCTCCATGTTGGATAGGGGACACACACACACACACACACACACACACACACACACACACACACACACACACACGCTATCAAAAATTGCTAATGGTTGTACATCTGCAATCACCTTAGTAAGAGAGGATAAATTCACATAATAGTGATCCCAAAATTTAGAAGAGTCTATACTTAAAAAACATATACCAACAACAACCAAAATAGAAGACAAACATTCTATTTATACATTTTTACCCTTTTCTAAAATTTAGGAATGAGGGTTGCATTGTGTAAAAACTAAAAAACAACCCTCCAAGTTTCACCAAGATGCTCCTAGCTAGAAAAATCCTTTCTCCATGCCTGGAATCTACATGTATTTGTATGAGAAATGATTATTGTAACTACCTTTACAAGAAATGATGAAGATTCTGAGCACATCTTTTGATTTCTTGGTTGAATATTCCCTTTACACAGTGTTGAAGAGGAATATTCATGGGGGAGGCCAATTTTTTTTTCCTCATGTGTAACTACCTAAAGATTCCCTTGACTACTTTATTTCACATATGGAACCTCTTAGACAATTTCCCTTCCCTTTATGCACACCATAGAACAACTTGTTATTACAATAATGGCATGGGAATAATCTAGATCCATGGCCCTTTGAATGATCTTCTTTGGAGTGACCCACCTTGGATTTACATACATGTAATGGAGGTGCTTCAACAACTAAATCAAATGAAAACACAAAAAACTTAGGTCACTTTGAACCCTTTTTTTTCCCTCCAACTTGTATTTTCACATTTAGCTTTTTGCACCTTTGCTTTTTCACATTTGGTAATTTTTAGTAATGTCATTTGTGCACTCAAAATACTACTTGAAAGATGTCTAAAATTTTTCATCCTTAGGGGCATAAAAGATAACCCCATCTTCATTGAATGACATTCTCCAAATATCACCATTATTATCAAATCCAACATCAAGAATGCCTAGTTACTCAACAACATCCACATTCCCAATGAGGTTACCAAATTCCACATTCATGTGTGGTACATTAGTTAGAGAAAAATTCAAATATTAAATTGCATCATGATTGGGTAACTTCTATTCTTGTGTCATACAATCATCACAAGCAAATTCATATGTCGGGACCTTGTTGACTGCACTCTAAACCTAATCAAAAGTAGTAGCATTCATCATTTCTATGGAGGCATAAAACTGACATTGTGAGTCTTGATAATTGAACATCAAAATATCATCATAATCATTAGATGCATATTCAAGATCATTTGCATCTTTATCACTTTGTTCAACACTATCACATGAGGGATGGGAAGGAAGCACTTATCACACCAATCAATGTCAAAATCATAATTCACTACATTTTATTTGGCATGTAATGGATCAGGCACTTCTTTTATAGAACCTTTATTCTGATTTCTATCATCACATGCAAGCTTATGAATCAGTCCCTTATCAATGCTAGTTAGCTTGTAGGACATCTCTTTGATAGTAAATGATAAAGTCTTCATGATTTCCTCAAGCTTGGATATCTTGGAGGACTATGTTTTTTTCTAGATTTAACACTTTTACACCAGCCTGCTTGTTCATGGGTTCTCCCGTAACCTTTATATTGTTCTCAATTTGGATGGCCATATTGAATGCCAATCATAGGTTTGTGGGAGCCTTGTCCCTTAAGTAGTATGCAACCTTCTTATCAAAGGCATCATAGTACTTTATCAAGCACATTGTATCACTAGGCCTTATGTTTTTAGGCAGCCACATCATATATTTTTTGAACCTTGTTTTGAAGCCTTACACGCACTCATTGGGGTTCTTGATGTTTTCAAAATTTTCCAAAAGAAACCTTGGATCAACTCTGTCACCATACTTAATTCTAAAAGTATTCTTCATCTCTTCCCATGAATCGACTCATCCATGGGGAAGTGAATTGAGACACTCACATACATCTTCTTATAGTATGTACACTAACAACTTGATGCACACATGCTCATGCTCAACCTCATTCGGGACCTCATTAGGATAACTTTCCATGTCATCAAAATTGATAGGCCTAAATCTGGGAATGTAGAATGTGGTATGTTAATTCACATATTAGTCCCTATGCCTCATAATTTGTTCAATTGTGGGTTCATGAATAAATGACAAAGGGATGGGAGGGGTTGAATGAGGTGGGCTTGGTAGATTAGACTTAGGAGGGAATTCAACTAGTTGAGAAGGAGCTAGATAGTAATTGGGGATGTATGATTCTAAATCATTATAATAACTATGATAATATTGAATAATAAGAATTTCAACAAATAGTTTAGGAATACCAAAATTTTGATAGCCAACATAATCTTCAACAATTGTGCCTTGTTCTTCAATAGGCCCCCAAACTTGTCTCCTTCTTTGATGAACACTTGTAGGAAAGACAATTTTTTTTGACATGTCACCTTTGAAGGATGACCTTAGTCCTTCCTAATTAGCATGCAAAATAACTCTAAAAGATGAGGGTATTCAAAGTAGGCATTGATCTTTCTTTGAAACTAGATGATTTTTTGGAGTCACCACTAGAAAAAAACTTCTAGAATATAACCATTTATAGATTGTAGTGATACATACTGAAACCATATCTTACTCAAATTATTGATGATGTATGAAAGCAAAGATAATGAATCTTTTAGATTCATGCTCAAATAGTGAAAACCAACTCAAAACATGACAAATTTCTAGCTCTTCGTAACAAGTTTAGCAAAAGTTAGTTATCAAATCTCTTAATTCTTAGGACATCTCAAGTCGAGTGAAGCATTGTTGACATCCAAGATAACAAAGTACACTCAAATAACCTCATATATCACACTTATGTGAAAAATATGAATGAATAATGTTTGAAAATATATCTTAGATTATTGTAAAAAATATTAGTAGAGAAATTTTTTAAACCTGATTTTAACAACTAGCTCTTTGCAAGAGTCCCCAACAACATGGGTGACAAGAAGTGTCCTAAAAATGGTTTCAATTGGGTGTTATTTACTAGTTGTAAACATCATACACTCAACCTTACACACTAAAATAAAATGGAAAACTAAGATGAAAAACCTGTTAGTATGTCATTGTAGTTGGGGGAGGGTTTGGCATCTACATTAGATGAGATGCAAAAAATGACTAAGAGGAGTCGACAAAGGGTATGGTCAGCTCCCTACTACTTATGGATTTGCCTGAACCAAGGTGAAAGGACCTATGGGGTATATTTATCCATTGGATATATTCTATAATTCAACCTCCATGGGGATTATTGGCATGAAGAGACATAAATACAACTAGGGCACAACTTAAATTATTCACTCCACTCAGGAAGGGTTGTCACACAGAAAGAATAAATGTAATAAGTTACATATAAGATACTAAATATAGATGGGGATGTACATGAAACCTTTATTTTAAATAATTTTAAATAATAGGGGGCTGAAAGGAAGATTGTAGTGCTGGGTCTTTGAAGCATAAGATGAAGACACATGTTAAGTATGCAAGATTTTATGCATTTGTAGGTAAAATAACACTTATAGTATTCAAAAGATGTGTTATATGCAGGGTAGGACATGGTTGGATAGTTAGATAATAATAAAAAGGGGTGGTGTGTTGGTGGTTTTCAAACAACAGGGTTTCTTTCAAGATACATGACATCACCTATTGCAAAGATGTAGGAAAACTAAAATGCAAGAAATGGAAACTACAAGGAAAAATTTGCATCCATTGGTGCTAATACAATGCAAATTATTGAATGATCCCTGATATCCTAGAACATACAATGAAACTAGAACCTCAAATACTCTCTAATAATAAATTCATGAACCCAAGCTGCCCTAATGAGGCATTCAAAAAAATATTTCCAAATGTTTCTACAAAAAGGGGTTTATAACCCATATCTATGCCTACTATGAGAACCATACATAAGCACAAAGCTAGATATCTAATCAACATAGCATGCAAAACGTCCCATTGAATTTCATTAACATGATATAATAAATAACCACAATTATTTTACATTAGCCTTAAAGAAAATATTAAAAATGCCAATGTTTCAAAATGTTGCCATGGGGATAAGCATGGTGGATTTGCTCCATGTTAGATAGGGGAGACATTTAGAGATGCTATCAGAGCTTACTAATGGATGTAAATTTGTAACCACCTTAGTAAAAAGCAAAATGCACATAGCAATAATCCCAAAATTTGGAGGAGCCTATACTTAGAAAAGCAAAAACCAACAACAACCAAAATAGAAGACAACCCTTCTAGTTATACATTTTTTACCCTTTTCTCAAATCTGAGAATGAGGGTTACAATTTAACAAAAGTGCAAACAACCCTCCAAGTTCTACCAAGATGCTCTTAGCTATAAAAAATCCTTTTGTCACACCTTTAATCTTCATGTATCTGAATGAAAAATGATTGTTGCAACTGCCTTTATAAGAAATGATGAAGATTCAAGTCACATCCTTTGATTTCTTGGTTGGAAATGACCTTTACATGAGATGGAAGAGGAATATTCATGGGTGAGGCCAAAAAAACTTTTTCCTCATGTGTAACTACCTAAATATGCCCTTCACCACTTTGTTTCATAACTAGACATCTACCCTTCCCTTTATACATGCCATTGAACAACTTGCTCTTGCAATGATGGTATGGGAATATTTTGGATCCATGGCCCTTTGAATGATCTTCTTTGGAGTGGACCACCTTGGATTTAAATAAATACAATGGAGGTGATTTAACAAGTAAATCAAATTAAAACACAAAAAATTAAGTCATTTTAATCTTTTTTTTTTGGCTCCAACTTGTATTTTCACATTTTGCTGTTTGCACCTTTGCTTTTTCACATTTGATTTTCAAAAATTGGAATTTTAAGGTTTAATTCATATTTTTAAATACAAAAATTCATTATTTTCACCTTTTGACCCTTTTGGGAAAATTTTGGCCCCTTTTGCAAATTTTCACAGTTGCAATTTGCATAGGTGTAATTTGCATAGGTGCAATTTACATAGTTGCAATTTATAATTTTCACAAGTGCAATATTAAAAAATTACATTTCTCCTCAACATCTCCATGAACATCCTCTTGAGTTAATTTTTCCCATGTGTTTTGACTGGCAAGATTAGAAGAGTTGATTGTAATTTACACGCTATATTTTGGAGACTTTGATTTTTTCAAGTTGCCTTTTTCCACATAGTTTTCCTAGGGACCTTGGGGCCTCATATGCAATTTTTTTAAACTTGAAAGTTTTGGAATCTTCAATTTCTCACCCAAATTCATTTCTAACTACATGGTTTAACCGATTACTCCTGTATTTGATTTTTCTAAAAACCAATCCTCCTTTTCAACTTGATGCCTCAACACAACAATTTGGTCCAATAAAACATCTATATGAAAATCATCACTACCCTAAAAACATGGATATTTTTCATATAGATAGGATCCCATCATGGAATAACCAACACATTCCATCATTATCCTCTGAGTCAATTCCTCCCTTGTATCTTCCTGGGTAGCTAGTTTTGAATGCACTAATTTTATATTCTTCTTGAACATCTGGTTTGTTTGAGTATCAATACAAATTATGTATTCTTAAAATAATGGTGCTTTATAACATTCTCAAATAAATATTTGCTCAAGATCATTTTTTTCATAAGTGGGCCACTATCTTCAACCCACATTTGGTCTTAATCACCAATGACAATACATAATATTAAATCCATTTCATCTTCAATCATTTACATCCACCTGTAGCCTTCATTCAAGCCTATGCCATTGAGCCTTATAAGCTGGTACAACACAAGAGGATAATGACAATTAAATTTATCATTGTATGGTTCTAAAATTAGGCTTCTATCATTTAATGAAAATTATACAATGGCCAACCTATCACTATGGGTCACATCTTCTTCACATAAAATGTACGTAGTAAATATTGCTTAAAAAGTAGGGTCTTTCCACAACTCTAATTATCAAAGAATAGACTGGACCAACCCTGACAAATACTACAAAATAATAGATTCAAGGCTGATAACTAATCCATATAAACTAAGATATAATGAACTTTTCCATCCTCTTTTGTGCCCTATTATTCATAGTAGAGACACTCTCCAAGATAGTTGCATAAGACACAATGTAAATACAAATGATTGAATCTATGGTAAGGATAATCATACTAAGCTTCCACTAACTTCAATTGAAGAAGTTAATTTTATTTTCTCATTTATATCATCTTTAATGGATTTTATTTCCCTAAACCCCAAATGAACGTTGACCTGTGATTTATGAAACAAGGATTTTGAATACATCTTTATAGAAAACAAACTCTCCTTTTAGTATCCATGATATTCATCTACCACATGAAGGTAAAATTCACCTAATTCCATATGAAATAAACTTCAACACTTGTGACATTTTAAAAATAGATGCAAAAATTGAGAACATCCCAAGTAAATTGGTATATCATTGAGGTTATGCAAGATAAATGTGTTTTTAGGTACCAATATAGTGTATATCCATATAATGCCCTACAGATATATAAGATAAGACTTCACCATATGTGGCTTGAATTTTAATTCTACAAACATTATTTCTATTTTTTTTAGAATTAGTATTCCCAATGGCATATAAATCTAACCAATTGTAATCACTCTTCTCCATTCAACTAACTTGCTATTCATACCTGTTATCATTTTGGCTTTTTTTGCTTATTTATCCATGCCTCTGATGGATATGGGATATGGGAGTGGGAAATCACATTGCACTTTTCAATTTGCTAAGTGAAAAGTACACTTCAACATCCCATCTCCACCAAGTTTCCTTTGCTCCCTCTCTATGGGATCTGGAGCCTCATAAGCACTTTGCACATTGTATTTGTCCAAATTGCATCATACCTTCCACCTTATACCACATTTCCTTTCTTATTTACTACTACAGGATTCAAGGTACCTATTTTTACTTTCTCCTAGAGCATAAGACTTCTTTTAGAACTCATAGCTCATTTTTCACTCTCTAAAATTGTAATCAACTCATTGACCTCAGCCACACTTTCATGCATTTTTCAAACTTAACATTCATTTTTGTTTTACTTCCTTTGACCTCCTTCCACATAGGCATGGCTTATGTGGAATGATGTTGAGTATGTTAGAAGTTTTCCACATTGGTTGTAACACTTGTCTACCACATTTCCCATGTGGCCTCACCCTTCCATTGTGGACACCATGCTCAACTATATGGACACCATGTTTTTAAACACCATCTACATTTTATTAACCTCTATCCAATTATGGAAAGTCTCATTTGCATGGCATAGGGGTGAATGTCTACGTGGAATTTTGAAACTATTCCATGCATTAATTCCTCACAATTTGATAAATAAAGCCATGGTGCAGGTTTGAGCACCAACATAGGGAATGAGATATAAAGTGTGATTGTTAGTAGGGCAAGTTTGAAATCCTAACCACCTCACTGTAAAGAGAGCTACCTACATACCAATACTCTAAGGAGGAATAAAGGTCAATGTATCACTCCCCACCTAAGTGATAGTGCAAGTGCAAGTGCAAGTGATGATAGTGGCCTTGAATGCCTTGAATGTGCTTAAGACTGAAAATCTAGATAGTATTAACTTAGGGCTATTATATATGGTAGTATGTAAAATTAGGCAGAATTAGGATTGATAACCTTAATTATGCTCAACTTTTTCTAAGTTTGAATCTATATTTTGCATCTAATTTTCATCTCATGGTTAGAGGAATAAAAGTCATGTATTTATACTATTCTAATGCTTCAATGTGTGATAATAGATGTCTATACCAACCTTAGAAGGTTATAGATTTGAAAATATATGTGTTTGGGAAAATATATGGAAAAGGACATTAACACCATTTTGGGGACACTAACACCATGTGACACTAGTTTCCTTATTATGGTGATAGTGTCTAGCTAACATAACACAAGGTATGAAGGGCCAAGGTTTAGGAAATAAGGGTCTAGGACATTTTTATGGCTGACAAAGGATGCTTGTGGCCCACATAAAGGCTATATAAGTGTGAAAATAAGATCTAGGATACGTTTACAATTAAGCTAGGGATAAGTAGTCTAAAATAGAACTCGTAGTACTCAAATACCACTTTTGTGTGATTACATTCCCCCCGTTATTCTAGAAATACATCAAAGTGAAATTACTAGGATAAATTAAAAAAAAACATACTTAGACTTACCTATGAGGTGAATTAAGATATATCAAAATCAAAAGACTAAACTAAGTAAAGAAGTAAAACTAAGTAAAGAGATGGGAGAGAGGAAAGGAACAAATACACCTCACTAGGTACATGAACTAATGCATGAACTTGGTAATAAACTGTGTGTGTGTATGTATATAATGATCAATTAGTGAATAGATTGGACTGAGATGATAGGTTTCTCAATTCTCATGTGTGTGTGGATCAATAACTCAATCCTATTTTGACTCTATCATTGTCCACCCCTGCTTGGTGGATCATGACTTATGAATAGCTTGGATTAGATTGATGTTATGTCCAAACCTCTCATGTAGGTGGCTCAATAACTCAAATAGGATATGACTCCAACCTTCTCCACCCATGTGTAGTAAATGAATCTAAATATGAACTACATGAAGTACTATAAATGTCTAATTGGGTACATCTAACTGTTTATATTAGCTATGTGGCCAATTGAGTACATTAGTTAAATTTAGGGGACTCGAGAGTGCCAACCACTATAGATGGAATAAGACATGAAACTAGTGTGTAACCTAGAATATATTTTTGGGTGTATAAAATAAAGATAATAACATAGAATTTTTCATTCTATCTGATCAACTGGTGTGTAAGTGAGCATACAAAAATAATGTGCCATGTACATGCCCCCAATATCTAATATCTAAACATATGGATTCTAGAATAAGTTGTAATAAACTATATCTGGATATCTAAACTAAATATGATAATGGTCATGTCATGCATGATGCCTCAAATATAAGTAAATTGATATAAATTTGAGATGAACTAGTATGAATCTGAGCAAAACTAAGTGTAACTGATAAATTTGTAACTAAATATATGAAAATATGTATTGTACCTACTATACTTTTCTAGCCAATCGAGGTTATTCTAAAATTGAGGCTACTAGACAATAGTGCCATGTCTTGAAAAGTAGTGCCATTTTTGAAAATGTGGTGCTAATGTCCCAATTTGGGTGCCAATTTCCTTCTAGTTTGAATTATGTGTAATTGTACTACTTTTTAGGTCATTATTTTCCCACTACGTTACCCTGTGTTTGATTTTCTATAACCAAGCCTATGTGCTGAAGAATATACTATGAGTACAATATAAGATATTGATCTCTATGAAAAACCCTTATTAATTCCCATCTCTTGAGGGAGGTTGTTGAACCTATGCAAGAATTATCTTCAAAATAAAAAGCTCTATAAAATGTGTGTTAGTCAAAGCACTTATGATAACTATGTAATAATCCAATATAATTTACATACTTAATATCAGAATGTAAGACAATATGAGTATAAGTATGTATGCCATGTCTATCATTCACAAGGGTGTCAAGATAGATGCAACAAGCAAAGGCTTGAGTGTCATGGCCATGATGCATACAATAAAGCATACATATAAAACACACGAGGCACACAAAGTAGGCCTAGGGGCCACAATATAAGGGACATGGGAACATGCCATTAAATTTGAGAAAACAAGACATATAAAGACATGTTTAAATATCCACATGTTCAAGCAACAAGCAAGTTGGCTTAGATCCACAAAGAATGACATGTTCAAATGTCTATATACACAATCAGGAAATGCACACATAAGGACATGGGCACATTCCCAATTCATACATATTGTGAATAAAAGTGTCATATAGCCAAAGAATAATGGTGTATTTAAATGCCTTCGAATAGAGGAAGCATAGAGATACAATCATGTCTAAACTAAGGAATTTATAAATGAAAGTATGCATGAATATAGAGTACATATCTATGTAAGAGCTAGGATGTACATATGGTGAGTCTAAAGTGGTAGTATCTGGAAGAAGATTTGAGTATGAGTAGCATGATCAATATCAATATATAATAATGTTAAATCTAAGATGTATAGTATAGAAGGATAGAACTTGGTAATCAAAACTGTGTACAGGATGCCCTTAAGTAGGCAAATGTGTCAAGTGAAGACCCATGTAATGGTGTATATGCCCCAATGGGTATATCATATCAAGTCTGGATAAGTTTAGTAGACCTGAGTCTTGTAGTAATATGTAAACACTTGACAAGAATAAGTGAAGCATATATGCATCATAAAAATGACTATACTAAGATATCTAGCATATGTAGTATCTAGAAAATATAAAAAATGTAAACATAGTAATGCATACAATATGTAATTTTATGTTTTTTTAAATATTATATTGTTTTTTGTATTTTTTGAAAATAAGCTATGTACAATCAACATGAAAATGGACTATGTATAGGGATAAAGAGAGAAAGGAAATATTTACAAGAAGAGAGGAACAATACTAACAGACGAGTCTCATGGGAGACTCACTATCACTATGGCCTATGTCAAAATAACAAAATTATTATATTGCATGATATGTGAAATGGATATTGTGATCTCAAAATATATTGTACCAAGTGATCTATGTTTGGCCCTATCTATGAAGCAGTGGTAGTAATATTTGGCAGTGGTTTTGGTGTCCTATAAACTATAACGGTCTAAGGAACCCATCTGGTAGAAGAAGTTGTAGATGGCATATGTGCCCTATGCTGAGAAACCTAAGAACTCAATAATACCGATCTCAATAGAAAGTTAGTAAAAGGAGGCCCTCTAGAATCTGCAACATTCTTTGATGCAGGGGTCTCTTTAAAAATGGTCTCAATGGGAGAGTATGCATATATGTCCATATTAAAGGAATAGACCTCTCCTGAAATGATATTTATATTGAAATTTGTGGTGTAATAATAGGAAATATGCTTTAAGATGTAATTGATAACTATGTTGTAACTGGTAAGTATACTATAATTGGTAACTGTGATGTAACTTCCTATGAAATAGGTAGAGGATACTCATATGGAAGACCCTCAACTGTGACCACCTGATTTGCATCCATATATTTTAGGCATTTGTGCATTTTTGATGGGATGGATTGTAGCTAAAATATATATGGCCTACCCAATAACATAGCAAACATACTTGCACTAGGTACTACTAAAAACTAAGTGGCCACATGTGTTGGTCCAACCTATAATGGAAGCACAATCTCCCTAATAGATCTCTAAACATGACCATTGAAACCACCAATAACTGTGTCTATGTAGGATATATCCTGCTCTAAATACCCCAAATGTTGTAAACATGTGATAGTTCACATGCTAATGCTTGACCCATTTTCAACCATAACACTCTAGATATGATGATGATGTATGTTTGCTATTATAAAGAATGCATATAAATCTGTATCATCATCAAAAATCTCCTACACTAAGAAGGTGATGAGTGGTCTAGATGGAACATACTAAAGATAGTTTGCAATAAGTGTGATTTCTCTATAATAGTGTCATATAAAGCTAGTGGTGGATGTGCCTAATATGTGTAGTGAACACGTGAATTGCTCCCTACCTCATTCATTATGTGGTTTAGAAATAGATCTTAAAATATATTTAATGTCTTAACTTTTTTTTCTATACTTTTGGTGCCTTTGTGGGTGTTCCCACATCAATATTTCTAGCCTCAATCAAATCTTATATCCTATGTTTTAAGCTAATGCATTTATTTGTTGTATGTCTTGATGCCCTATGATACTCGTAGAATGCATTGGAATAATATTTATTTGGAAGAAGTTGTGTTGTATCAACCTCTTTTATGGGAGGGAGAGATATAAAATTTAATTGAAAGAATTGTTATAATACCCATGTTGGTGATTTTGGAAGGTTGGTAAAGACTCTACATGGAGGAACTGATAAAACCAAGTGAGGAGATGGATCTCAAGCTGTGTTAAATGTGGTCATTTGATCACTCTTATTTTTAGTGACCCTTACCTTATATGGAGGCTTACTTAATCTCTTAGCAGTTGATTTTAAACCAAATTATATATTTTAGTTTAACTATTGATAGAAGCCTAACTTATCTTTCTTTTACTATGTAACACAAATCTGTGAATGTTAGAAACTTATTGAACATTAAATACTAGAGAGATATTAAAATTTTATGGTAATCTTACCTCATAAGCATTGTCATTAATTTTCTTCATAATTATACATGGTCCAATTTTCTTATACTTCAACTTATTGTATGTGCCTTTTAGGAATCTTCTTTCCTAAAATAAACCATCACCAAATCTCTTTCTTCAAATACTTTTGATCTTATTATGACATCTATTGTTGATTTATATTTTTCATTACTTCCCTATAATTTTCTTCTTGATTCTTGTTTCAACTATTGTATATGATATGCAAATGCTTATACATCATCATTATCATTTTGCAATTGGTAAGTGTACCAAATCTAAACACCCATATGATTTCTCCCATAAATAATCCACTTTGAATGTACAATCCCTTATGCATGAGGTTCATACTCTGTAGGATAAGGTGTTACATCTTGAGAAGGGAGCCACTTGGGTATCACATGCCTTGGATTCTAATGTTATTTTACATACACTTTTGGCACATAAAGATAAATCCCTTACCATCCAGATTTGTGGCACCTAAACTTACATTGTATGATGGTAAGGGTGACCTAGAGCATCATCTCTAATCTTTTCGTGTAGCATGTTTGGACTATATGTCCAATGATTGGATTCTCATAAAATTGTTTACATGCAATTTAAAGGATTATGCTTTGTAGTGGTTTTATGACTTATCAAATCAATCTATCATAGCATTTTATCCTTGGGTAGACATATTTTTAGCACACTTCTTTATAAACATCAATGACAAGAGATCATATGCTCAAGTTACACAATTAAAAACAAAAGTCAAATGAGCCTATTTTAGAATACATCTTATGATATAAGACTATAATATCTAAATTGATGAGCCCCATGGTAGATAAAGAGCTTTAGGACATCTTATACAGAGCCTTATACCAACATTTCATAAAGCTATCTTGTTTAATAAGTTTCCAACATTCACAGATTTGTGCCACATAGTAAAAGAAAGAGAAGTCAAGCTTCTATCAATGGGTAAACTAAAATATATAATTGGGTCAGAATCAATTGCAAAGAGTTCAAGTAAGCCTCCATACAAGGTAAGGGCAACTAAAAATAAGAGCGATCAAAAGGCCATAGATAACACAGTGTCATAGCCATCTCCTTGCTTAGTTTTATCAGTTCTTCCATGTAGAGTCTTCACCAACCTTCCAAAATCACCAACACAGGTTTTATAGTAGGTCTTTGAATGAAATGTCATATCTCTCCCTCCCATCATCTTTCATCTTACTCTTCACCCTTTTTTATATTTCAACTTACATCTTAAATAATTAATATTATATAATATTAATATTATTAATTTTTTATAGGTATTCACTTTTGACTGGAGCTCCAATCTATTTGGGACACAATCGGGGGCACAAATCTCTAAGTGATCTTTGATCACATATAATAAATATACTAACAACAACCACAACTGGCCTAAGAATACCAACTAAGAGTCACAATTGGCCCAAGAATACTAATGAACAGTCACAACCGGCTTGAGAATATCAACAATGGTCACAACCAACCCAAGAATACCAATGAACGACCACAAATGGTCTAAGAATACCAACAATGAACATCTGCAACCGATCTAAGAATACCAACAATGGTCACAATCGACCCAAGAATATCAATGATAACCACATCTGACCTCAAATACTATAATGAGATTTAAACCTAGGTGGAGCTTAAAACAAGCAAACTACTTTACCAACTCACAAACATGTCATTGGTGATATTAATTTTATTTTACTATTTATAAAATAATATATTTATTAATTTTTTTTTAAATTAATAAAATTTGAATAACATAATAAAATTTAAAATTCTAACAATAAAAATGTTTAAAAAATTATTATATAAATTTTAATAGAAACTAAAAAACAACTTTTAAAATATACATTTCATATTTCTTCAAATCGTAATAAAATATACATATTTTTATAGAAATATAGTTTAAAAGAAAGATAGACTTAAATTGTAAATTTTGATAGAAAGAGTTTAAAGAATGAAATTTTTACATATCGATATAGCTTTAACCGCAACATAAAGTGACACAAAGAAGCACACATCAACTAAAATATAAAACATGAAGACATGTTTATCTAGTATTGATATCGTATGCGAGCCTCCAGTGGATATTTCATGCACATGAGCACTGAAGGAATCTCCCTGGTAAGATATGGAGGGCTCCCTTCCTTTACACACCCCCACTCGAATGTTTGGAGTAAATTAGAAAGAGTGACTGGAATATGCATGCTTGCAATGTTCATTCTAGTACATCCTCACCTTCCTGCTCCAAATGGAAGATATGACACTCTCACCACCTCCAAATCTATATTCCCAATGAATCTTTTTGGTGTGAACTCATCAAGTTCCTCCCATACTTCAGGGTCGTTGGAGATGCTATGCAGAATTAAAAAGCACTCCTGATTTGGCCGGTATAGTGATGCCCATTGCCTTACACTCATTCACTACCTAGTGAATTATAGCAAGAGGCACAATTGATTCATTTCTAAGTGTCTCCTCCACATCAGCTTGGATGTATGGCAGCTTCCCCAAATCCTCTAACCTTAATAGCTCACCTTTTCTTCCCTCAATAGCTTTATACCTCTTTATAAGCTTTCTATTGTATTTGAGGATGGTTTATGAGATAAGCAAGAGCCCATTATATAGATGCAGAGGTGCTATCTATTGCCAGAAGAAATAGTTCATGCAAGTTGAAGGCTATTTCTTCATCAGATAACGTTAATTTTTGCTCTTCATCTTTTGGTCTAGAACATTAGCTCTCAGAGGGCTCACAATTTGATCTCTGAGTTTCAAAAATTGATCTTTTATAACTGCTTTAGTGAAGTTATTTGCTAATTATTCTTTAGTGTTGATATATCTCAATTCTACTACCTTCTTATACACTAAATCTCTGATAAAATGTTGTTTTAAATCTAAATGTTTTGTCTTACTGTGATGGACTGGATTCTTGGCCAATTTAATTACACTAATGTTATCATAAAAAATAACCATGGGCTAAACTTGAATCTCTCCAATTTCTTCAAGAATTTTTCTAAGCCATAATGCTTGTGTACCTGCTTAAGTGACTGCAACATACTCTACTTTTGTAGAAGAAAGGGAAACTATACTTTGCTTATTTGAGCTCCAAGTAATCAAACCAGAATAAAAAAAAATTCTTAGATGTTGACTTTTGGTCATCCAAACTACCTCCCCAATCAGAATCACTAAAACCAATAAGATTGAACCTTTTAGAAGTGTAGTAATGAATACCAAAGTCTAGAGTGCCTTTCACATACCTCAAAATTCTCTTGGCTACCTTCATATGTATTTTTGATGGCTCTGCCATGTACCTTGAAATAAGTGAAACTGAATAAGCAATATCAGGGCTTGTATGAGTTAGAAACATTAAGCTTCCAATAATACTTCTATAGGTTGTCTCATCAACTCTTTTAGCACCATCATCTCTACACAACATAACTCCATGAATAACTGGAGTGGAGACTGGTTTACAATCAACCATATCAAATTTCTTCAACATATCTTTAGCATACTTTGTTTGTTAAATAAAATTTTTATTCTCCCTTTGATAAACCTCCATTCCTAAAAAATATTTTATGAGGCCTAAATCTTTCATCTCAAATTCATTCATCATGGAAACTTTGAATTCATCCTTCATCATAGAACTGTTACCCATATACAACAAGTCATCAACATACAAACTTACAATTAGAATATCATTACCTTCTTGTTTGTAGGTAGGTTCACTCTTACTTCTTTGAAAGCCATTCTCTTGAAAATATCCATCAATCATAGCATACCATGCTCTTGGTGCTTGTTTGAGGCCATACAAAGCCTTCTTTAACTTGTAGACATGATTTTCTTTTCCTTGCACTTTAAAACCTTGTGGCTATTCCACATATACTTCTTCTTCTAAGTACCCATTCAAGAAGGTACTTTTCACATCCATATGATGGATGCTCTAATTCTTTTGATCTGATAATGAAATCAACATTCTAATGGTCTCTTATCTTGCTACTAGTGCAAATGTCTCTTCATAATCAATGCCATACTTTTGTGTGAAGCCTTTAACAAGTAATCTCACCTTACGCCTTTCAACACTTCCATCACTATTACACTTAGTCTTGTAGACCCATTTGGTGCCAATCTTCTTCTTGTCATGTGGAAGCTTTGTAAGCTCCCAAGTGTCATTCCTATGAATAGAATCATCTCTTCTTGCATTGCTTGCATCTAAACTTCATTAGTATATGCATTTTCAAAACATGATGGTTCAAAATAAGCCTTGGTAAGTAAAGAAAAATTTATTGTCTCACCTCTTGGATTTTCTTCATGTGCTTGATTTGAACTCCTTTGATAATTGTCACTCAATCTTATTACCTTCCTTGTAGAACCAAGACTTGAATCTAGACTTACACTTGGAATTGAACAACTAGATGAGAGGTTACTTGGTGGATTTGTAGCACTTGGAACAAAAATATTAGTGGGCTGCCCATGATCAATATCATCCATAATAAATTCATTTAAAACAGATTTTAAATTCTCCATATGGCCTTTTTGATGACCATAAACTCCCCCCTCATCAAAAATCACATCTCTTGACACAATAAGCCTATTAGTGAGAGGATTATATAACCTATAAGCCTTATTTTCCTCACTATATCCAACGAAAATACATGACTCACTTTTGGGATCTAACTTTTGCCTTTTTTGATCAGGAACATGAATATATGCTAAGCAACCAAAAACTTTGAAATAATTAACATTTGGCTTTTTCTCATACCAGGCTTCATACAGAGTCATCTTGTCAAGTGCACTAGTGGGACTCCAATTGAGAATATATACTGTTGTAGCAACTACATCTCCCCAAAAAAAATTTCTTAATCCCTTTGTTTGTAGCATGCTTCATGCCATCTCCACCACTATACCATTCTTCCTTTCAGTTACACCATTTTTTTGAGGTGTGTATGTAGTGGTGAGTTGTCTTCTGATGCCATGCATATCACAATAACCTTGAAAGACTTTTGAACAAAATTCTTCTCTATGATCAATCCTTCAGCATTTGATTTTGCACCCTTTGTCATTTTCTACAAGGGCTCTAAACCTCTTGAATGTCTCAAGAGCTTCACCTTTGGTCTTTAAAAAATAAACCCAACACTATCATGAGTAATCATCAATAAAAGTAATGAACTATGATGACTTATCTAAACTCTTTGTCTACATAGGACCACAAATGTCTGAATGAACTAGCTGGAGTGGATAATGAGCCCTCCATGCATTGCCTTTTGGAAAATTTTCTCTTGCATGTTTTCTTTTAGCACATCCTTAACAAACTTCCTTGTGCTCTTCAACCTTAGGAAAACCAGAAACTAATGCTTTTGATGTTATAATTTTCAAACTATGAAAATTTAAATGCCCATACCTAAGATGCGACAACCAACTTGTATCCTCATATGCCATATTGACAAGGTTCCTATTATGTTCACCAAACTTCAATGGAAACATCTTATTCTTTGTCATAGGCACAACTTTTACCACCCTATTTCCTTGATTCTTATCATAAATTATACATTGTTGATTTTCAAATACAATTTTATAATTCTTCTCACATAATTGTCCAACACTCAACAAATTATGCTTTAACTTTGGAGTGTAATAAATTTCTTTAACACTCTTCATAACTTATTTTGTATAGACTTCCATAGCTCCTTTTACAACAACCTCCAATGATTTGTCATCACCAAGCTTGATCTTGGATTTAAAACTTTCATCCATTATAGAAAAAAGTTTTTTATTCTCTGACATGTGGTTAGAACATTGCGAATCTAAATACCAAACATCTTTAAAAATATTTTCAGCTTTGTCATAAGATAAAAATAAATTATCTGGAGGATTCTCATCACCTTCTTGAGCATAATTAATGGTTTTATCATTATTACCTTCTTTTAATCTATACTCATAGTTAAAGTGGCCATACCTGTTACAATGATAAAAATGGATAATTTTTTTTATCAAATCGGCCTCTACCTCTTCCTCTGAAACCACCTCTGCCTCTATTTCCTCTTGAGTAATTCTGATTTTGACCTCTACCTTGGCCTTGATTACTTTTGATGATACTATTGGCATCTTCATTCTTTGTGATTTATAATTTGGAGGAAAAAGCTTTCTCATCACTTTCCCCAAATGAATCTCTCAATCTTTCTTCATGAGACATCAAAGATCCAACTAGATGATCAAATTGAAGGGTAGACAAATTCTTGCTTTCTTCTATGATTATGGCAACATGGTTCCACCTTGGTGTGAGAGTCCTCAACACCTTTTTGATCACAACCTCATTGTTCATAATTTCACTAAGTGTAGCCATCTTATTGACCACATCTTTTACTCTGATACAATATGTACTCACACTTTCAACTTCTTACATCTTCAAATTCTTGAATTCTCTCTTCAATGTCTGTAACTTGACAACTTTGACTTGATCACTACCTTGGTAGGCTTCTTTTAGAGTTTTCCAAGCATCCTCTGTTGTTTTTGCTTCTGCAATTTAAGAAAATAGGCTCTTATCTAGAGCTATTTGAATATAAAATAAGGCTTGAGCATTCTTCTTCTTATCCTCCTTCTTAGTTATTTTATCATTCGCTATGAGGGCATTCCAATCAGCTGGCTCTGCATAACCTAATTCAACAATCTCCCACAAATCTTTTCCTATAAAAAAAGTCATCATTTTGATACACCAATAATCATACTCATTTCCATCAAATTCTAGAATGGGCAAGGAGATAGAATTTGACATGATAAATTTTTGGCAAAATTCCAACTACTAAATCTTTAACCCAAAAGAAAAATACCAGCTCTGATACCAGATGTAGAATTTTAAATAAAATTAAATCACAGCCAAATATGTGCAATATTCATAATACAGAAGAAATAAGAATTGCAAAAATAAAGAATACTTCTTAAAATTATTGGAATCATTCTCCTTCTCCTTGAAAATGAAGATCGATTACAATGTATTAATAGAATTGCATGTGAACATGCTTTTCTAATTATTAAATAAAATATTTTAAATTTATCTAAATAATAATTTGCATGTAATATCAACTAAAACTAACTCTAGGCTTTCTAAGACTTTTTATTTAAAAAAAATATATTAACTAAAAATTAACTATCTGTCTAAATTTAGCTCCACAAAAACTGTTCATGCAAACTAAATTTACATTAATAGTCTAAAAATAGAACTGAATGAACTGCAGTTCAGCATCACTTTTCAACAAATAGCTTGCCTTTTCTTCCCTCAACAGCTTCATATACCTCTTTATAAGCCTTCTGTTGTATTTGAGGATGGTTTATGAGATAAGCAAGAGCCCATTCTATAGCTGTAGAGGTGCTGTCTATTGCCAGAAGAAACAGTTCATGCAAGTTGAAGGCTATTTCTTCGATAACGTTAATTTGTGCTCTTCATCTTGTGGTCCAGAACATCAGCTGTCAGAGCCTTCCAATTCTTTACTGTTCTCATTGATGAAGGATTAAAGTAGCGAGAGTGAGGAAACGAATCCAGCAGCATATCTCCTTGTTTAGTTAATCTACTATCTTCAGCTATCAGTTTCTCCAGCTTGCTCAAGAAACTTTCATCTTCAAAGTCAGGGCCGAAGCACAATGAGGCAATAATACTCATTGCCGTCAGTTTGAACGCGTGAAAGGGCCTCACCACACCCTTGTTTGTTTCCATCTCCTTTTTTAATTTGGTGATTAGAATAGTCACACTTACCTCTGGTGAGAAGAACTCTGGCTTGCAACGTGGAAGGGACTGAGAACATTGTTGTGGAGAAGCTTTCTGAGCTTAATCCAATGCTCATCGTAGGCAGAAGTAATAGGGGTTTTATAGCTGGCTGTGGTGAATTGCCTGGCGTAGAGTGGGGGACGATCTGCAAAATTGGAAGCCTGGTTTACCAACGCCTGCCAAATTTCATTTTTGTCGGTCAGGACTACTACAGGAATTTATCCCATCCACACAGTCGTAACAGGACCGTATGACTTGACCAGATCTGTCAAGGTGGAAAGAAGATTGCCGCCCTTCTTCACCTGATGCAAGTTGCCCATTAATGGCAGCCTCGGTGGAGATGGAGGCCATTTAACATCATCCTTGGTTGATAAAACTAAACGATAAGCTGCTGCAGCGAGAAATGTGACGAACACTAGTGAAGTAAGAACAAGAAATATGGGAGTGCCTCCTAGCATGGGGATGTGAAAGAAATGGAGGATCTCAGCATGATTAAGTGCAGGAGGTATACTCTCAATGGCAGAAGGATGGAGGGACGTAATTGAAAACTGCGATGGGTAATGCTGAGAACTGGAATTTGCTTTTATTTCAGCAAACAACCACCACACTTACGTTCACCATGCAAAATGATTTTCAATAGTTGCAGACAAACTTATTAAAATAGTTGCTTTCAATAAACAAATCGTAGACAAAAAAGTCACAACAACATTAATATAGCTACATACTTTGTTTATTAGAAAAAATATTTTCAATAAACTCCTCTTAATCTAAGAAACTGTAAGTACATTAATTTAAAATGCATGACTAATTTTAAAGAATATAAAAAATTAAATAAAAATGTTACTCACATATTCCATATGTGAACTCTCCAAGAATTTTGACACTAAAAATAATGGTTACTAATTAATTTTTATATATAATTTATTTAAATGTCAAATATATTTAATAGACACGGGGATAATTTATGGGGTAAATGCATACTTGTGATGAGCAAGGGAAAGGTTTTAAAAATTTCACAAAGAATAGCTTAGAAATATTGTTTTAAAAAATTCACAAAGAATAGCTTAGAGAAATTTATTGTAGCTATGCACCACAAATTGTTTTGTAAAAAGTTACTTGCAATTACAATATAAAGCATTATAAATATTGTTTCTTTTTTTTTGTGTAGAATAATATTGAGGGCAAATAATGTGTTAAATACTCGATCAAATAAATTCTTGTAATTAGGATCAATTGTAATAAAAGTTCATGATGTGTTGAGGTCCCATGACATACCAAGTACTCACCCAAACATCTATCAAAATAATCCAATAATAAATGTTACATGTCATAACACATTGAAATTTGTTTCATAGAAGTTATTAATAGGTATTTAATAGTTTTTAAATTTACTTGTGAGTAAAAATTATGCAATAATTATCACTAAATCTAAGAACTTATCCCTCAATAAAACTTTTAAATGTGTGTTGAACATATAATTTAGAGATATTCAATGCATTTATACTGGGAGATTTTTATTTCTACCTTTTTTCATATCGAGTGTGGCAGTGAAAGCATAAACCATTTGAACCCCAAGAAAGATTTTGTTGTGTTAGATTCAATAGGGGGAGCTAGAATGTGAGTACAATTTCTATTTTGCACGAATATTAAAGAGCAAAAAATGATTTGGAACAAGCTTTGACAATGCAGGTTGACTCCTTTTATTGAGATATTTTGTAGTTGTGACTTAAGCCTATCTTTGGATTTTGTAAAGGAGTGGAATGAGAGGGTAGTGCAGATGAAGGGATTAACATTAAATTTTTTTTAAGAGCAAATTTTGATGGTGACGGGGATGCCCATGGATGGTGTGTAGGCATTTAGGGATAGAATCAGGAAGAAGAATATGGTCCAAAGCTTCTTCAAACCTAAAGAAATAATTCACCAGACTGAAGTAGGTTATCTTTGTATGGGATTTCCTAATCCTTAGTGCAAAATATGTTTTTATTTCATGAATTAATTTAGTATTAAAGGCAAGTAAAGGGTGATCTATTCCCACCATTAAAGGTAAGTGAATGTTCCCCCATTTATAGAGTGAGAAAATTTGAGAAAACTCTACTATTCCATCTCAACCTTCTTAAATAATTGGTCAGATATTTCAAAAAATTCAAGAAAGCTATCGAGGAGCTCTAGAGAAAGATGGAGGAGCATGGCAGAGCATCCAACAAAGTCTTATTACATTTCAAACATGTCATTATCTAGATGAAGGAATATGTTTCTAAGCAAACCTCTAACTTGAATAAGGTTGAGGGTGAAGGGGGAGAATTAAGCATAAGGAGAAGTAAAACACCAAGGGCATTAAGATCAATTCTAGAGAAACCAAGAAAGAATTCAGTGATAAAATTAATGTCGATGATTATCTAGATGGCCCAAGAAAACATACTAGGGGCAAAGAAGATGACTAAATAAAAAATCCCAAGAAATCAATATGACATTCTAGATACCATATTTTAGGTACTCATAGAATAAATAGAAGCTACCATCTACCTAGAGGATATGGTTGATCTGATAGGGTTTTACCCCATTAATGGCCAATGTGCAGGGCACAATATATTTTACTCAATCTCAATAACGTATTTCAATTACAACAGTTACACACATATATAAAGCACACTATAATTGCTCTTCAAACTACTCTCACTAAACTAGGACAATTATTCTAACAACCAAGATTCTCTCCTATCAACATGCCTAAAACCTCTAACACTAATTCATATGTGAGTTGAATAACAACTCACATTAAAACAAAGTATTATCACTCACACTCAATACAATATTTTAAGCTATATAATATATATTAATATTAATGAGTTTGTCAAATCATAAAATATTAATAATATATTATTCACACAATATTATAATCATGTTAGGACTAATTCCTAACATTCTCTCCCTTATTTCTAACATGGGGTGATAAAATCGAATGTCAGTTTCAACTGATCATGCATTCAATTATAAACATATAATTTTATATTGAAAACTCATTTTATTGAAGGCTGCCCTATAAAATATATTTGACATCTTGTGACTCAAGGACAATAACACACACAACTAACTATTGACAAAGGACATAACTTTATTGACTTTAACACTTGATTTTTGACTTTAATATAATATTGAACACTAAAAATAATACTGACAATATTGATTAATAATATTATTAAAAATAAATAATCATCTAAACAAAAAAAACTATCAAAACTACACTTACTCATACATAACTTCAAAAAATAAGTGACTTTATTAAAAAACACTTAATGAAATATTAAATCGACCCAATACTGACGAAATTAACATAACCGACATGATAAGAAATTAAACTTATAGACTAAAGACAATGGACCGATTTGAAAAAAATAATCGACTTATATTAAAAGCTAAGTATGACTCATTTGAGATATCTTTTTCTCAGCAAATATGGATGCTAAAAATAGGCTAGCACATTAGGGTTGGAGGAAAAGGATGACCATATATTTTTAGAATGGCCATTTTCATAGTTTATTCTTTATTTTAGTTTATATAGTATATTTTGAATAATAAATGGTATATATCATGAATTATTTTCTTATTAATCTATTGTGTGTGAGTAGTATATAGACTATTTCAAGTCTGATAACCATTTTGTTGATGGTTAAAACCCATGCCCATGTGAGTTACCTTATCTTCCCCTAGCTTTCAATTTTTACTAGTTAATTTCCATTTTAATTGTTTAGCTGATTTAGTTTTATGTGCATTATAGGAATCCAAGGATGACCGATGTTTTTCTTAAGACACAATATCTAATATTCTAATATATATGTTAGTGATCTGTAATTCTCCTCTATTTTATGAAGCCTATAGCATTAAATGTTCCCATAATTTTAGTATGATTAAAATTTCTTAATTAAAAGGTTTTAGATTCTATAAGTATTTTTCTAGTCATTCTCACAACTATTTCATAATTTCGTACGAGTGTAGATAGTCCTATTACTTGGGCATCCAATGTAGGAAGAAATTGGAGAATGACACATTGCATAGAGAATCAATGGGAAAATTAATGTGTTGGACCTTTATAAAA